>CM060177.1:23681513-24881513 GCA_030549775.1 Tamarix chinensis | reverse complement strand
TATAACTCAAAAGTACCAAAAGACCCATATTCTAGAAATGATGTCAAGTGCTTTCAACAACCTAGAGGTAATATATTACCACATTTTGATTAAATATTACTATTCATATAGTAGAATACTTCATTGCTCTATTTGATACGAGGATAGGATGGAAGTAGAAGGAAATTATTTTATAAATGTTTATTTACTAGGAGAATTATATGGAAAATAATTAAGAAGTAAAAATTTAATGTAATTCAATAAAAGCAATCAAGATTTAAATAATCAAATCAAGAAGTATCAAGAACCTTTTTTTGACGTCGAAGGAAGTGTGTTTGCTTGATTCTTCTTCAAGTTGCCTCATTATATTCTTATGTCTATCCAAACTTGTGCTTTGATACCAAAATTTGATGTGTATGATATTAGATGAATATATTCACAATTTCAAGACCCTTGAGTTTGGCTTAATCATCAACAAAGTTGACTTAGAAGTAAATAAGGATTTGAAGGTGGACGTTTGCAATGTTGATTCAAATGCGGTATTTTTGATATACTCTAAGATCAAAATAACTTCTAAAGAGAAATATCTAATTTATATAGATAATTATTCCTAAATTTCACTCCCCACTTGAGAGAAAGATAAGAAGAAAGAAAGTTAATATTTGACTTTTGCTCCTATGTTCATTAAGTGTTCAATTTTCATTCATCTATTCTCCTTCATTGAATGTATAAGGATTATATATATACACATATGACAAGAGGTCAAGCTTAACTCTCCTTAATTAATCCCAAATTAATTGGCACAATTATTTAAGATTTAAACAAACATATGTCCATATGGTATACATAATGAATTACAATTACAATGATAAGATATTACAAAGTTTATATAAAATATCAAAGCAACATAAAATTTAACCATGATAATTCACAAAATAATAAATAATCAAGCTTCATGTCTTGTATATTTGTCTCCCATGCATCTTTCTAATCGTTGAATTGCCATTTTCTGGCACATTAGATGTCATTGGTGAATTACTCTTCTTGCAAACATGTATAATACTCGCAAGAATCACTTAATGAAATATTATTAGTATTATTATAAAGGTGTTCAAGATTTTCCAAGACATTTGGTACTAACTCCAAATATACTAACTCTTGAGATTCAACTTGAGAATAATGAGATGGAGATGCTTTTTCATAAGTAGAGAAGAATTTTTTCTCAAATTATCATCACTATAATAAGGAGATAAATCACCAACATTGAAAGTCCTAAAAACTTCTCCATAGGATTCTGGCAATTCTAATTCATAAGCATTATTTCTAAATTTTCTTAATATTTTAAAATTTCCATCTACTTTTGGCATTAGTTTATTCTTTTTTAATTTTGGAAATTATTTCTTTTCTTAAATGCAACCATACCAAGTCTCTTGGTGAAAATATTTATATGGTATATATTTTTTTTATCTTTGTTTTATTATTTAGGATTAGATTTCTCAATATTATTCCTTATTTGTTCATGAAGTTTTTAAAGAATTCAAATCTTTATTTATCATCATAAAATTTTAATGTCATCTTTTTTAGTTACAACATATCAATAGGTTAAGAATGATTAAATCGATAGATAACTCAAATGGTCTCAAGTAAGTCGTACTAGAAGGAATCCTATTGTATGCAAATTCAGCATGTGAGAATTTTATATCCTAATCCTTTGTACTTTTATTAACTAACTCTCTTAGTAAATTTCATAAGGTTCTATTTGTCACTTCAATTTGACCTTTCCGTTTGTGGATGCTGCGATGTACTAAAACAACAACTTAGTACCTAATTTATGCCAATGTGTCTTCTAAAAGTAACTTAAAATTTTCACATCTCTATCCAACATTATATTTTTGGAATACCATATAACCTAACTATCTCCTTAAAATATAAATCTATCACATGAGTTGCATCATTTGTTTTATTATAAGAAATAAAGTGTGCCATTTTAGAAAACCTATCTACTACCACCATAATATAATTCTTTCTCCTTTGTATCCTTGGTAAACATAAGATAAATCCCATATTAACACTATCCCACGGTTGAATAAGCAGCGGTAAATGAGTATATAAACTTTTATGGAAGAAACTCTTACTTTTTTAACAAGTCACACATCTGCTAGTAATAGCTTGTAATAATTTAATCATTCGTGGAAAATATAATTTTTCTTATAATATTTACATGGTTTTATGAACACCAAAACAGTTATACCTCCCTTTATACTTTCTTAATAAGTAAATCATGTACACTAGAATTAGGTACACACAACTTATTAAGTTTGAAAATAAAGTCATCATGTAGCACATAATTACCACAAATATGATTTTTTTTCACATTCATTATAAACTTCAAAGAAATATTCATCTTTTGAATATAATTTTTTTCAACATTTCAAAACCTAATAATATAGCATCCAACATAACAAGTATTATAGATCTTTTTGATAATGCGTCTGCTACAACATTTTCTCTACCATTGAAATATTTGATAGAAATATGAAGTATTGTAAGAAACTAACCCATTTTACATGCCTGGGACTAATTTTATTTTGCTCGTGCAAATATTTTATACTTTCATGATTCAAATAAAAAACAAATGGCTTAGGTCTCAAAGAATAACTCTATCTTTCCAAGCTTCTTATGATGGCATGGATATCCTTGTCATATGTTGAATAATTCATTTTAGCACCATTTACTTTTTCCATAAAAAAATGCAGTGAATCTTTTTTTCTTATGAGAGTACACCTCCTATCCTTACCCTACCAGCATCACATGTAACTTCAAACAATTTATCAAAGTTTGGTAAAAATAATATTGGTGAATTACATAGCCTGTCCTTTAAAATCTTGAAGGCTTTAGTGGCATCTTCTCCTCACTTGAATTCGCCTTTCTTCATAAGATGTGTAATCGTCATGTCAATAGTTAAGAAGTTGTTAATGAATCTTCTATAATAACTTGCTAATCCGTGAAAGCTTCTCACCTTATGAATATATTTAGGTAATAACCAATCACGAATAACTTGAATCTTTTTAGGATCCACTTTTATACCTTCACTACTTATAATATAACAAAAAAAAATAATACTCAAAATCATAAAATCACACTTTCCATTTTTTTATATAGAATTTAGCTTCCCTTAGCTTATCAAATAGTTTCCTCGGATAACTAAGATGATCATGCTGATTTTTACTATACACAAGTATATCATCTAAGTATACCACAATGAATTTTCTAAGAAAAGGTTGAAGAGCTTCATTAATTAATCTCATAACACAAATTTGGTACATTACACAATCCAAATGGCATAACAGTCCATTCTTAAAGACTATATTTTGTTTTAAAAGCAGTATTCCATTCATCCCCTTCTTTATTCTCATTTGATGATATATACTCCTTAGACCAATTTTAAAGAATACTTGTGTTCCACATAATTCATCTAATCTAGCATACAAAATCTATATTTGATAGTTATATTGTTCACAACTATAGAGTTAATACACATGTACCTTGTACCATCTTTTTTAGGAACAAGTAATGAAGACGCACAACAGAGACTCATGATTTCCCTCACATATCCTTTTCCTATGTTATATGGTATTTGTCTCTAGTTTCTTTCATATTACATCTACAAGCAGGTTGATTAGGTAAAGACATACTAGGATTTAAACCTATAACATTTTATATTCCTATTTTAGGTGGTAATGCTAGTGGTGATTCATTAGGAAACACATTCTTATATTTATAAATAAGCTCATCTAATTAAGTATTATTTTTATTTTTCTCCCCTTAGAGGGATCCCTTAATAATCATAGCATAACATCTACCTTCTTCCTTAATACATTCTATGATAGCTTTTTAATATAATAATAAACTTTTTTTTATTTTGTACTATGTTATCATTATCACACTTAGAAGGTTTAAGTTTATACTTCTTGTTATCCTTTTCAACAAGATATTCATTTGTAATACCATTATGAATAACACATAAATCATATTGCCATGGTCTACCTAATAAGATTCCACATGCATTTATAGGTAAAACATCACATAGCATATCATCATAATAATTAACAATTCTAAATGAGATTAGGATTTATTTTGTTACCATGAATTATTTTTCCTTGTTAAGATATTGAAGAGAATAAGGCTTCAGATATCGTTTTGTCTCCAACCCCAATTCCATCACCATTCTCTTATTAGCCACATTTGTACAAGATCCATGATCAATAATAACCTGAAAAACCTTATCTCCCACTCTTCTTTTACCCTATGTTTGGATTGGGGTGGAAGGAGGTTAATGGAGGTGAATCAATTGATTCACCCCGTTTGAGTACCAGGTTAATAATTTTACCTGGGTGATCGAAGTCAATGTTTTACCTCGATTAATCTCATTTTTATTAACTTTGATTTTGGGGGTAACCGAGGTGAAGGTGAAAGAATAAATAAATTTTTGACTTGATAGGACCAAAATACCCCTCAATAGGACTTATTTATTTAATACAAGGGTATACATGTCATTTGTTTTATTTTTTTAATCTTCATTCAGCTCAATCTAAATAAAAAATTTAAAATATTCACCTCGATTTACTCAAGTTAGGTTAATATCATCCAAACAACATTTTAAAATATTCACCCAGACTCACCTTTATTCCCTTCACTTAGGTTAATTTTTAATGTTTACCCTCACTTCGATTCACCCCAATCCAAACGGGCCATTAGTCTTAAATATTTTCTCTAGTTGACTAGGTTTCTCATTAGCTTGCACTTGAAGCATTATTTATAGCACATAATGAGCATTAACTTCATCCTCTAATTCACTTAAAATATCTTTATTTGATTAGAACTCAAGATCTTCATTACAAGTCTCCATATCTTCAATCTCTTGCATAGGTAATACTCTTTGGTTGGGACATTCCCTGGCAAAGTGTCCAAATCCTTGAAACTTAAAACATTGTTTTGTAGAGACTTAATTGACCTTGGTATTTCTCTTTTCCTCTAGGTTAATCCCTTTTTTTCTTATCAACATTCATACAGGTTGAGGTACTATCCCATACTTAGTAGCTTGAGTACTTGGGTAGTATTTTGTAGAAGATTTACTTTGCTTAGCATGAGGGTTAGTATATTTGATTTAATTTTAAAATATCAAAGAAATTTTAATCATATCACCAAGACAATCATATATGCAAGTTTTAACTTTATCTTGAATAATCATGTTAAGGTCACCTAGAAATCTAGCATATATTTATTCCTTCTTCTCATGGATGTCACGTATAAGTGCTAACCTCTCAAATTCTCTAACATATTCCTCAACCCTTAAAAGTGTTTGTTTAAGAGTAGTTAATCTTACATAATTCTCTTTTTCATACTCTATATGTATTCCCCAAAATTTTAAAAACTATAATCCAATAAATAGCTTTTATTTGAAATAAATTAGCTTTTAAAATTATTTAATTTAATTATTTTATGGATTTTTGGAGTATATAAATTTGGATAGGAATATTTAATAAATTAAAAATAAATATTTTGTTATTCTATCATACTCTTTTTAATTAAATAATTTTTCAAACTAATATTTTACTAAAATTATTATTTTTAAACCAATATATTAAATTATAGTAAATTAAATTATTTCCTTTTCCTTTTTCCCCTTTTTTCTTTTCTTTCTCCTTTTTTCTATTTTCTTTCTTTTTTTTCCTCCTTCGGGCCACCAGGCTGGCCTGCCTCCCCCTTTCCCCTACGCCCGGGTCTCCGGCCCACTCCTTTCCCTTCTCCCGCACACAGCCTAGCTCCCCCCTTTTCTTTCCTTCCTTTCCCCTAGACCGGACCGACCCCCTTTTCTTTCCTCCCTCTACGCCTGACCTACCCCTCCTCTTTCTTTCTTTCTTCTTCTACCTTCTTCTTGACCTGTCTTCATCGACCACCCCTAGAAGCCTACCACCCCGAGTGCCATGCCCAGCCACCGTAGTTTTTAACCACTACCACCATCTGCCTCTCTCTCTCTCTCTCCCTCTCCCATCCTTTTTTTCACCATTTTGGACCAAACCAGCCATGCACTCCCATCACGCATGGCCTCCCTTTCCTCCTCTTCCCTTCCCTCTCCCTGCCACCCTACCACCTCCCTGCCACCCTACACGCTGCCACCGATTAGCTGCCTACTGCCCTATCTTTCCTCTTATTTTTCTTCTCCTCATGAGCCCTTGCCCTACCCCATTTCTTTAAGCCTTTCCCCTTCCCTAACCTCCTTCTTCTCCCTTTCTTCTCCTTCATTTTCCCTCCCTATTTTGGCTTCGCCGCTTCCTTCACCTCACCAACCACCTACACCACCTTCTACACCCTTCTACTCCCACCCTACACCACCACAACACCACCCAAGCTACCCCGCAGCTCCTTCTTCCTCCATTCTTCTTTTTCCCTTCTTTTTCTCCCTTATTGGCAACCTCCATGTAACCCCTCCATCTGCAGCCACCCAAACCACCAAGCCACTCCCTACAACCTCCTCTACTACCCCTACACCTCCTTTTTCCAAAAAAAAACCCCCACCCCTTCATTTTTCTCCTCCCTCTTCCTTCCTTCTCAACCCCGTCCACTCCTGCAGCCTCGCCGCCGCCACTGTGACCACCCTTGGCTACCAACAACCTATCCCCGACCACCACCTACACCCCCTCTTCACCCCTACACCTTTCCTTTGCCCTAAATCCCCCTCCAGCTACCTTCTTTCCTAGCCCCAAAAACCTAACCCAAAAATACCACTTCCTCATCCTTTTCATACCATTTCGAGCCCCTTTTCCCTCTTGTTTTGCATGCAGCTCATGCTGCATGAGTAGCATGAGTTGCTGCATTCTTGATTTAATTTTGGTTGATAATTTTAAGATATAATAATATTTAAGCTAAGTATTTAATTAAGTTTTATAAAGTCTCATGCTTTTAGTTTTATTATTTCTAACGTGATAAATATTGATATTATTTTTAGGTGTTGATTTTTCTATTTAAAGCTTAAATCTTTAACTGGGATACTGGTAAGGTTCGATTTTTGCGGGATTAAGGTAATCGTTATATCCCACTTAAACACATGGATAAATGTATGTTAGCACATTAGGATTTTTAATATGTTATTTTGTATGATATGTATATTGTTTAATATATTATATGTAGTTGCTTATAGTGATTGATAAAAAGGAAAGCATGTTAGCTTATATGCTATGGGTGGAAATATTGCTTAAGAATAGAGTTTAGTTATTAATGAAAATATTGAGTATTTATCCATGTTGTATTATGTTATTGTGATCATTAATGCATGAATAATATTATTATAAGCCCTAGGGGCATTTAGTAATATGTCACGACTAAGAGTGTTGCCTAATATGTGTAGTTGTTGATGAGTATTATGTTGAAATGTAATAGTGATGGACTTGAATGATGAGAAGGGAGCATAAATATTAGTACTTTATGTAATAGTGGTAAATTAATAAAAGTGGTGTACTAAATGGTATTATGGTAATTTTATAAGTAAAAGGGTATTATGGTAATTTTAGAAGTAAGGGGTAAAATGGTAATTTTATAAGTAAAGGGTACAATGGTAATTTTGGAAGTAAATGGAAATATGGTAATTTGTAAGTGAAAAGGGTAAAATGGTAATTTTGGAAAAGAATGCAAAATGGTAATTTTGGATGTAAAGGGTAAAATGGTAATTTGTAAGTAAAAAGGGTATTATGTTAATTTTGGAAGTGAACGGAAAAATGGTAATTTTGAAGTGAAAAAGGTAAAATGGTAATTTTGGAAGAGAAGGGTAAAATGGTAATTTTGGAAGAGAAGGGTAAAATGGTAATTTTAGAAGAGAAGGACAAAATGGTAATTTTGGATGTAAAGGGTAAAATGGTAATTTTATAAGAAAAAGGGTATTATGGTAATTTTAGTAGTAAAGGGGCAAAATGGTCATTTTGAAAGGAAAGATAAAATGATAATTTAATAAAAGAGAAGGGTAAAATGGTAATTTGGTGTAAAGGAAGGTAAAATGATAATTTAATAAAGGAGAAGGGTAAAAAGATAATTTAATAAAAGAGAAGGGTAAAATGGTAATTCGGTGTAAAGGAAGGTAAAATGATAATTTAATAAAAGAGTAATTTGGTGTGAAGGAAGGGTAAATTGGCAATTATAATAATGGAGAAGGGGTAAATTGGTAATTATGATAATGAAGAAGGTCAATATGGTAATTATGACAAGGAGAAGGGCAAATGGGTAATCTAACCAACCAAATGGAAATATGATAAGCGTAACGACTATGAAGGGTGATTGGTGACCTATGAAAGATAACTAGGTAACCTAAACTTAGTAAGGGGTAATTTGGTAATTACGCAACTAGGAGGGTAACATGGTAAATTGGCAAGTAAGGAAGGATGACTTAATAATTATATAAGTAAGGGGTAAATCATTAATTCGTATATAATATGTTGATGGGATAACGGAGTTTCATGATAAGACTCAAATAATACTAAATAGTAAGATAATGGTATTTAGTGAGTATCACGAGAACGAATCCTAAACCGGTATTGGATGAGGTTATGATGGCTTATGCTATCTTGGATAATTGTTTGAATAAAAAATACTTAATGATATCAAAACGATTGAAAGTGAATAAATATTTGATTGTTGTGTTTTTCCTGATTACCTTAATTAAGACACTAATACTTAAAGTGAAAGACCTCGAGATCGATAATGGTGGCTCTTTAGGGGTCACTACCTTAAAGACGTGGTTTAACCCACGATTATTCTGATATTTGCTGGTGAAATGCCCCAAAATTATTTATTTTAAGAAATATAATTTATTTATTTATTTGGAATAGGAAGGATTTATTTAGGGTAAATTAATAAGAATTTATAAATATTTTTATAAGGAAAAAATTGGGCTTTTTTCTAATTAAAAAGGAATTTAGGAAAAATATTTTGAAAACCCTAAATTAGCATAAAAAGGAAATTTAATATTATTTTATTCTAAATACCCAAAATATTCTAATTAACTTATTTAACCTCGAACCACTTAAATTTTCCTTTTATCCTTTTTCTTTTCTCCTTTTTCTTTCTTTTATTCATTTTTTTCTCTCGCCGGATTGGTCCTGCGCGGCCCAAATCCTCTTTCCTTTCTTCTTTCCTTCCGCGGCGTAGCGCTGCTCCTTTTTTTCTTTCTTCTTCAGACGCTGCGTTTTGTTCGTTATTGCCCTGGGACACCGCGTTTCATTTAAGGAAATTATAACCGTTGCCAGCTGGCTGATTCTTCCTTTTTATTTCTTTTCCTTGGCCGCCTTGTTCAACCCTTCCTTCTTCCTCCTTCAGCATTTGTCGTCGACCTGCGCCTTCGAACCGCCGAAAATGGTACCGACAACCACGCTGGTTTTGATCGATCGTTCTCCCGTCATTATCTCCCTCTTGACTCGCAGATCAGCTTGGTATAATCCTCATCCCTTATCTCTAGCTCGTTTTCTCTCTTTTGCTTCGCGAATGTTTAACCAGACCATAATTTTTTTTCGGCCAATTAACGTCGCCAGCCACCCCAAACTTAGCATCCAATACCCTCTTGCCGACCTACAAAACCCTATCATCCCATCTAAGCCTTATAAATACCCCTGGTGTGGGTTTTTTCAAAACCTTTTTCTTCCCAAAACCCTAAGAGCTAACAGTGTGCCACCGTGACTTCAAACGAGCCTTTTGTTGCCACCTCTGCCTCCAAAATTCTTCCCTGCACTACACTCTAGCTAACTAAGCTCTCCACCTCCTTCGATTCTTCTCGCACGAGCCACCATAGTTGTGGAAGTTCCCTATCCATCTTGAAAAATATTTTACCCCGCAACCTTTAAACCACTGTCCACCATCACATCCGCCACTTTTATTGCCTTCTGCACCACCCAAAAACTTCTACTAATTCTCCTCCACTGAACCATAACTTCCTTTTATTTTTTCTCCTTCTCCTCCCTCTTTTTTCTTCATCTTTTTCCCTTTTAGCCCTCTTTTCTGGCCACCACTGTGCACCATCGCCGATGCTACCCATTCCCCATGACTCAAAGTAAAATCCTAGACCTTCTCAGCCCTTCTTTTCTATTTATTGTAATTTATTCTATTTTTATTCCAAATTTTAGCATTTATTCAAATATAATTATAATTATCATTATCATTATTATTATTATTATTACTATTATTATTGTTATTGTTATTAGATGTATTATTATTGATAAATTTTGTTGGTAGGGTGGAGATTATTCTTGAGTTAATTAGATTGTTAGTTTCAAATTTTAGGAATTTATATGAATTATTATAAGTTTATTATAATTATTAATACTATTATTAATAATATTATTATTAGTATAACTATTTTATTATTAATGTTAATTATTTTAGGCAGGCCAAGACCTTAAATTTTAATTAGGTCTCGCACCCTTGTATTGTTAGTACTATTATTAACATTTTTACTATTATTATTATCTTTATTATTTTTAATATTATAAGTAATATATATATTATTAATATTATTATTACTATTATTGAATAGTAATTTTATTATTTGGGGTAGGGTGGAAAGCCCACCTTGTAATTTTAGGATTATATTATTATTATTATTATTATTATTATTATTATTATTATTTCTACTAATATTAGTATTATTATTAATATTTATTATTATTATTATTATTATTATTATTATTATTATTATTATCTTTACCAACATTATTTTGGTGAAGGGTAAAAACCCTTATATCACCATTCATTTTAAATTACATTAGTATTTTTATTAGTATTTTGTATAGTTAATTTTAGTATAGCATTATTTTAATTAAAAACCAAGTCTTAGGATAAGTTAGTATATAATAGGATTTTTAGGAGGGAACCTAATTCTAGTATTTTTTCCATAATAGGTGAATCCAGTCAAAGCCCTCAAGAGGTATAGGAGCGTGCTCCGAGACCGGTGACATTTTAGGTAAGGGGTGCTAAGGCCATTTGTGCAATATGTAAATTATATGCCATTCATGCCATGTTATATGATTTAATGTGCATTTTATGTGTCTATTGTACAATTATTATGAATGTAGCATGATATAGAGTTGAGGTATGTTTGTGTAAATAATTATGTCGTGAGAATTATGTGTATAAGTGTGTTATTATCATGGTAGGATGTGGCCCTAAAACATGCATGATAGGGTTGTAAAATGATGATGGGAAGTGTATCAATGTGGTGTTAGGGTTTTGCATGGAGTGGTGGAATGCATGGTATTAGGGTTTTGCATGGAGTTAATGCTTGCATGAGTTAGGGTTTTGCATGGAGTTGCTTGGTGTTAGGGTTTTGCATGGAGTAGTGGTTGCATGGTGGTGTTAATGATTACATGGTGGTATAGGGTTTATTTGGTGGTATTAATGTTGTATGGTGGTATTAGGGTTTGTATGATGGAGCTAGGGTTTTGCATGGAAGTAAGGGTTTGCATGGGAGTAGGGTTTACGTGGAGTTAGGATTTGCATGGGTGTTAGGGGATGTTATGATTAACTATAGTGGTGGTGATTAATTAGGGTTGGAGGATAAGAATAGTAGGGGTTAGTCATGCATGTCTGGGCAAAGTTTTGAATAAGATACTTAAGATGCTAATTATGTAATGTGGAAGAGTATTGAGTCAGGTCCCATCGATCCACCAGGTAGAAATAGTGGTTAGGTTGCGTAGTCCTATGTGTCTCTGATCCATCGGCTATAATAGTGGTTAGGGTATGATACCCTATGTACCTCTGATCTACCGGCTATAATAGTGGCGGACTTCGAGCTCAATAAACCAAACACCTCTGTTGCTAAGACATTTAAAAGACATTAAGTACTTACAGTGGAACACCATATGATCCGGGGCCAACCGATCCACCTGTAAGAAATAGTGGTCAGGGTATGATACCTTATACGTGATCAATGTATCGGCTAATAATAGTGGGTAAGAGCATTGCGCCCTGCTTGTCTCCGATCCACCGGCTATAATAGTGGGGGCTTCCGTACTCACATGGTTTGATGGTGTGAATCGATTTCTTATCAAAGATTAATTAAATAATTAATCCAGACTATAAATGGGCCTTTATGTATCTACCCGAATGATTGTTTGATATTATATTATCACGATGGATTATGCTCTTTTATTCCTTCTGCATTAATTGTATGATTTTATGTGTTGGCCTTAGTGCTCGGTTACCTTACTCAGTACGTAGCGTACTGATCACCCCTTTTATGGATGCTACTCATTCCCACAAGCAGAAGGCCCGTCTAACGTGCTTCAGGCAGGAGATGCTTATTTTGATGCTATTGATGTCTATGGGACATCAGGTGGGGCCGAGTGATAATTGGGCTAGATCGGTTTCTGGAGTGACGTGGTCGACGCTCCATATGATATTGTTATTCCTATTTTCTTTATTCATGATTAACACTTCAAAAACAATTTTATTATTGTAGATATCTCTTTTCCTTGAAAAACTAACTCTCGTATTTTAGGTTGTGTAAAGACTTATACGTACTCTGATTTTTCTATTTATGAATTTGGATTATTAATGATGTTATATGTAGTGTTTTCCTAGCCTTATCACTTAGTACCGGAACTGTAGGAGTGAACCGGTCTGGTACTAAGTGTGGCAGTAACATCTCCAGAATTTATGATTTTAATTTATAAGTATCGTTTTTAAAAAAAAGGTGTAAATTTTGGGGGTGTTACAGCTGATGTGCCTTTGTGCCCCAACCAGGCCCTATATCTTACTCTATCTAGCTCTACGGACCTATTTAGGAGGTATGTATACTTATGGATTATGTATCCTTGTCAGTAGGGTACTGAATAGCTTTATGCACTAGTACGAACAGGGAACCTTTGCATCCCTGGGTTGATGGTTGAAGGGTATTGAGTAGCTTGTTTGCACTAGTACGACCGTTGTACCTTTGTATCCCGAGATCTTAATATCCCATCCGAGGCAAATAAATGGAATTGTTGTGCTGATTAAAGAGGAAAAACACTAATCATGAAAGTGAAATATTAATGAGTTGGGCCCAGTTGAATTATGATTATTGAGTACCGGTCTACCGATTATAATAGTGGCACAAGAGCGCCTTGGAAGATGATTATGAGTACTGGTCCACCAGATATAATAGTGGCCCAGGAGCATTTTGTCCTGAATGATGTTGATGAGTACTAGTCCACCGGATATAATAGTGGCCCAGGAGCGTGTTGCCCTGGATAATGTATATATGTATCATAGTCCATCGGCTATAATAGTGGGGGGATCCGGAGCTCAATAAATCTAATTTGGTGGTGAATAAATTATGGAAAAATACTAATCACTTATAGTGGAACACTATGTGAGTTGGGGCTAGACCAATCCACGGGCATATAATAGTGGTCAGGTGTGTTTTGTCTTGTAAGTGACCGATCCATCGGTGTATAATAATAGTCAGGTGTGTTATGCCCTGTATGTGACCGATCCACCGGCTATAATAGTAGAGTTCCACACTCGCATGGATATATAAAATCCGATAGATGATTGAATAATGATGGACTAATGGCTTAACACCCTAAAAGTATTGATTGTACATTTTGACCTATTAATATCTGATTGACTTGTTAAGTATATGAATGTATGGATGTGAATATTACGTATGCAACTTTTATTATGTATGTTTTATGTGTTACATTACGGGCCTACTTTTAAGTGTGCTTTAAAAGAGTTACTCAGTACCATAGTACTGAAGGGTTTCATTCGTGGGGTCCTTTCCTATTCAATGGGTAGTGTCCTTTGCAGGTCCTTTTTCAGGAGCTATTCAAGTGGGCAATGGGAAAGAGCGTAAGGATTATCCGGAATCTTTTAAGGTTCACCTCTCTCTCTTTTAACTTCTGGTTTTAATGTAACTTGTATTCTTGCAACCACCATCGGTGGATTCTATTCTTGTAAATGGTTTACTACACTACTCTAATTTAATTATGGTTTGAGTTCTCGTAAATTATATTTTATACTTTTAGCCTTAGCATTTGTTACTGGAATAGTAGGATTGAACCAGTCTGGTACTAAATGTGGTGGTAATATCCCCAGAATTCACAGTCTTATATTTTGCTTCCGCTAACTCTTTTAAATGAAACAAAATTTTTTAGTAGTGAATTTTGGGGGTGTTACATTATAGGTATAAATTTTCTTCTTAAATATTTCTTAATCTTATCCCAATATTTAATTTTAGGCTTACTTTCTCTTTCTCTACTTCTCTTCAAGTTATCATACCATATCCTAACAAACTTCTTAAACTTAAAAGTAGATAATTCAAAATTTTGATCATCATGATAATCCTTTAGTTCAAAAATATTCTCTACCTCATGTAATCATTCAATAAATAATTTAACATCAAGTTTACTATCAAAATCAGGAAGACCTAGTTTGATACCTTTATCTTCATTATGATTCTTCCTTGATTAATGATCATTGTTACTTCTACCACTTCCACTACCTTGTGACTATTGTTCATAGTCCACTCATGAGTTTAAATGTATTACTCTTGCTGGATTGATAGGCTTCACAACACTTCCCATTCGATCTCCAAATAACTCTTTTTCTTCTTGCAAATTTTACACCAAATATTGTTCGATAAAGTGATACTCCATACTTTACAATTGAGTTTACATTTTAGGAATTTATTGAATTTGTGCATTTGTTGCTACCAAATTGATTTATAGCTTTTGGATTTCTTAAATATGTCTTTAACTTTTAGTTCTCTCTCCATATGAATCAAATTTGCTAACATAATTAGTAAAATATTAGTAATTCCTTAATTTTTATTATAACCCAAATCTCTTAAGACTTTTCCTTCAGTTTTCAAGGTAGTTATCATAGACAAATGTTATTCCAATGAATCAAAAACACAACAAAAAATAAATATTATCACATACACAATCAAATAAAGACACATTACATATTTCTTGTTAAATTATTGATATAGAATTCAACAAAATTTAACTTGTAATATTCGACAACTTCTAATTACATTTATGCATGTATCCTATGTTTTAATATGCAAT
This sequence comes from Tamarix chinensis, assembly GCA_030549775.1. Classification (NCBI taxonomy): domain Eukaryota; kingdom Viridiplantae; phylum Streptophyta; class Magnoliopsida; order Caryophyllales; family Tamaricaceae; genus Tamarix; species Tamarix chinensis. The sequence continues at coordinate 24,866,442 of CM060177.1, read as the reverse complement.
ATTATTAATGATAATTTGAAAAACTACCATAAATGTATGAGGTTAAAGTATTTCACAAACAACCGGTCCTAATGATGGACTAAACTTCACTTATTTTAGCATATACACTAGGACACATTCGACTAACTTGCAACATATGCATACCAATAAGGGATTTTCCTTTCATTCGATTTCCATGCACTTACGCAATAATGTAAGGTTTAATGACACATGTAAATTTAGATTAAAAAGTTACATAACATGAATAAACAAATAATTTCTACACAAGTATCACATTTACACGTTTTCCCCTCTAAACTATTTGACACACACATTACATATCATCATCTTCAACTTGATTCTTTAAATTTAAACCTTCAAGATTCACATCAAGATCACTCTAAATCCTATTCTAATAATGAATTTGACCATTCAAGATTAATATCATGAATGTAATAATTCAATAAAATCAATCATGATTGAAAGAATCAAATCAAGAAGTATTAATAACCTCTTTTTCACGTCGAAGAAATTGTGTTTGCTTGAATCTTCTCCAAGCCGATTCCTCCTTCCCTTGTGTCAATCCAAACTTGTGCTTTGATACAAAAATTTGATGTGTAATATATTAGATGAGTATATTCACAATTGTGGGACCTTTGAGTTTGGCTTGATCATCAATATAATCAATATAGAAGTAAAGAAGGACTTGAAGTTAGACGTTTGCAATGTTGATTCGAATTTGGTATTTTGATCTTCTCCAATACCAAAATAACTTTGAAAGAGAAATATATAATTTTTCTATATAATTATTACTAAATTTTACTCCTCACATGAGAGAAATATAGGAATAAATAAAGCTAAGATTTGACTCTTGGTCTGTTGTTCATTAAGTGATTGATTTTCATTCATCTATTCTCCTCCATCGAATGTACAAGGCTTATATATATACACATATGATAAGAGGATGATCTTAAATCTCCTTAATTAATCTTAAAGAAAAAAACCTAATTATATAAGAGTTAAACAAACACATGTCCATATGGTATACATAATGAGTTATAATTACAATGACAAGATATTACAAAGTTTACATAAAATATTAAAGCTACATGAAATAATCAATAACAAAGCTTCATGTCTTATACCTTTATCTCCCATGAAACTTTGTAACCCTTTCATGCCATTGTCTTGCACATTTGATATCACCGGTGAAGTACTCTTCTTGCATACATATATAATACATGCATTAATCACTGAATGAAACATTATTAATATTATTATGAAGGTGTTTAAGATTTTCCAAAATAATTAGCAGTACCTTTAAATATGCTAGCCTTTTACCTTAAACTTGAGAAGAATGAGATGGAGATTCTCTTGAATCAACTAAAATTAAGGGGAAACCTTATTTAGTCACCAAACCTATTACAATAGGATTTTTCTTAAGAATTGGATTTAAAAGAGCATATATAGGTTTGAATGGATTAGAAGAGGATATCGAGGTCATCATGAAGAGATTCATGAAGTAGTGTGCCTTCATAGGAAAATAATATGTATGATCATATTTATGATCAATTATTAATTATTTAATTAGTTTATTTAAGGATTAAGAAGCTTTTTAGAAGACTAGTTAAGATTAGATAGAGTTTTATCTTTTTTTTTTCTCTCTTTTATGAGTGTGGTGTGGATTTAGTTTGATATTGCATGGTTCTTATTTTAGGTTTTTGCTTATATTATGTGTGGAAGACTAAAGTTGAAATATACCTTTAGATTCATGCAATCACGTTGATCATCACAAGTTACGTTGAATAGAATCAAGTTGAATTTTCATTAAAACCAATATATGTTCTTCTCTTCTTTTGTCAATAACATATGAGTGATAAGTACAGAAACCATTTATTTTTTTTTCTATGTGGAATAATAAATATTACTATCCCAAATTAATATAACAAATCTGTTACAAAATTCGTATTTCATCCATACACAATCGCTCACATTCATTGACATAAAATCATAACCTTCATCATCATCTTCAACCTTTTTTTCAAACCCTTAATCCATATTGATTACTATATCGTTTAACAAAATCCCTAATCATGATTTTATACACCTAAATAGGTCCTAATATCTTCACTAAAACCCTTAAACCTACCCCCAACATTGCCATTAATCACTTTTCCACAAAACCAAACAAAACAAAACCAAAAGTCTTAAAACCCTAGCCATAGTCACCTTTATTTATCATCTTTTAAACCATGTTTTGAATTATTTTTCTTGGGTTATACTCAAATATTCTAAATTGGTATTGCTTTATTCCTCTACACACCAAAGTGATATTAGATCTATGTTCCAACCAACGAAAGACACAAGATAAAGACAAGTGCTCAAAGTTTGAAATTTCCCTTCAATATTTCATTAATTCTATCAAAATTCATCAAGAACTTGTTAATATTATGCTCAGTTTAAATAAATAATATTTAAAAATTGAATATATTAATGATATTTCCAAGGAGAATTAGTGTTTTGCCTTGGCAAGCCTTGAAGGGAACAAAATGCTCATAACTATGGAGAAAGAAGATAAGTTTGAGGCCTTGATGGCACAAATTCAATAATGCACCCATAAAATTGCCAAGTTAATAAGTGTAGTATTTTGGTATAAATAATTTGATTTTAATTCCACATTTAATAAGATTTTTACTCACTTTTGAATAAGTTGAGTTCCCTAATTTGTTTACTACTATTAACTTCTTTTTATAGGGTCATGGATAATACCATGATGTTGGTAGAGTATAGGTGGAAAGATGAGTCAACATTTTCATGGAATTATAAGGAAGGAGACAATACACCCGATCAATGGTGATGAAGGAGCAATGCACCACCCTATGATGGTGACCAATCCAAAAGGAAATATAGTTGGCGTAAAGAAAGAAAAGGGAGTGGGGACCATGCCGCAACCATATCAATGGAAAGTGTAGTTACATTAAGGATTTACCATTGACATAAGAGGCTCGTGTTGATGGAAAATTTTGTAGACATTGTCACTTTTCCTTTGTATTTATAGGGCGTAATGGTTAGGGTTTAGTGATACTTCTTTTGTCAAAAGATAATCATTACTCACCACTTAGTGCTCTCACCTATTTCATACCCTTCTCTGCTATTGTTATCTATTTTATTTTGAAATCTTCAATCTTAATCAAACTTGTACATGACTCAAACTTAAAAGGTATTTTATTTAATTATTAATTTATTAAAAATGAGTGATTTTGATTCACTCAAGTTGCATTTAATGAGCATGAATGGCTGATTTATTTTGTGCTAAAGTGGTGGGAAATACCCCAATCCTAATGTATTGTTCTGCTTTCTCATTATACTTCAATCATGTGTGTTGCATTATTGTTTTTCTTGTTCGTGATCAAAATTCCAATTGGTTTATGGTATTGATAACTTCTAGCAAGATTTGAAAGGTGCACGAGGATTAGATCAAGTAATGTAGCTAGGAATTTGATCAAAAGGTTGAAAGACATTGATTTAATTCATACAAAAGAAAAGGAGGATTTAAAAAAAAATAAAATTTAATGCATTGCTTGCTACTCATATTCATATAGAGATAGATAGGTCATGGTAAGTTATAGGAAATAGTGAATTAACAAAATAATTACTCTTAATATCCCCATTGGCATTTTTCATTGATTAATTATGAATTAAGAGTTGGTAGAGTGTCATTTTATTAAAGATTGGGGTTACTGAGTGAAACTTTAGCCTTTTCCTTTAATCCATACAAGTTTAGTGCCTTCAATTTAGTTATGTTCTTTATTCATTTTTTTATTGATTGTTTTTTCTTTAGATAACTTATTATACCAATATTACCATTAAATTAAACATAGTTAAGGTATGTCATTATCCCTGTGACTACTTCACACTCTTTATGGGATGACCTTGATCACTACTCTAATTTTGCACATTTGAAGTCACGACTCATCACACAAAAAATTATAATAAACAAGAAAAATTACCTAGGATGCAAAAAGACCTCTCCAACTATATAAAATCTTGCAATCAAGGAGGTGGAAACATAGGAAGAGGGGTGCATACTAGTGATGCAGGAGCATCTAGTGATCCTCAAAATGATAAGGAATTGGAATTTCTAATAATGGAGTCAATCATCTTAAACATTATTGATAATATTTCTATCATTGATATTGAAAAGACTTTAAGATGTTCTTGCAGGTATGTTACATATTTTCAAGGTGAAGAAGTTAAGATACATGAAGATACCTAAAGTGTACAATGAATTCAAAGCATGAAAAGCTATATCATACATGGGATGACAATGCAACAAGGTTGTAATGGTGATCTCATTAGTTATATTAGACTTGTTGTAAACCTTAGGAAATATTTCATGTAAGTTAGGGTTTTGTTGTTATTTAATGTATGTACCATAGTCGGTTGTAATGTTTTGTAATGTTTATCATTAATATCATTTAAATGATGATATTACGACTAGGGTTAGGTATTATAGGATATTAATTCAGGTTAGTTAAGGCTAGCTTGAGTTAAGGCTCCTAACGGCTAGTATCCTACTAACTTAGTTGGCTAACTAGTTGATTAAGGATCTTATAAATACCCCCTATGTCATTGTACACAGCAACTTGAAGTTTAATTAATAAAATCTACAAGTTCAACACTTGAGTATCCTCTATTTTGAGATTGAATTATAGATAGGAATTACCCCGGGGTAATCTCCTACATAGAACCCTTTGAATGTTTCTACCGATTCATTCAAAGTTATTCTCTTCCTTTGAATTCTTGATTGAAGATCTTTCTTTTGTTCATAACACATCCAAAACCGTGCATTGTTTTCTTTAAAACTTCAAACCTGCTTGAAGATCAGCCAAACAAATTCACGATCAACGCTTCCCTCACTTTGATCCCCATCAATAATAGGACATCACAAATCACCACCAGAACAAAACTGGATTAATGAGGGACAAGAAGAGAGTGAAAGCTAGTAACTTTAAAATTTTTTAAGGAATTGGGTTGAAAACTTGAAGAGGGTATGTGAGAGAGAATATGATGAGACAATTATATGGTGGGAGAAATTGAAAAGGCATCCTAAGAGGAATTTTGTTCCAAGGAAGTTTAAGCAAGAAAAAATCATTAAGATGACCACACTTAGGCAAGGTTCTCTTAGAGTTGAGAGTATGTTTGTGAATTAGAAAGATTATCATTGATTTGTGATGTGTAGGAAAGGAAAGAGTAAAGGTGTGAAAATTTTCTAGGATGTCTCAAATTTAATATAAAAGAGAAGGTTGAGGTTTTCATGTATGATACTCTTGAAGACTGGGCTAAGTTAGCTATCAAATTTAAGAAGCATAAAAATGTATCAAAGGAAATTCCAAACCGAGTCTGTTTTCTTATAAAGATCTTCCTTAAGATTATGTATCATTGACACGGGGATGGAGTTGGGATGAATGGAGAAGGGTAAAGACAAAATGGTTGAGATTGTTGTAAAATAATATTTTAAGTGCAGAGGTTATGGAATATTTGTTAAGGATTGTCATAATCAAAAGGCATTTACTTTAAAGGAGATTGCTAGTATGGAGCCTTGTGAAGAGGTTGTGGAATAGGAGGAGGAGACAGTAAGTTATGTAAAGATTACTAATGGAGAAAAAGGGTAAGAGTTAATGGTTTTACAAAATTTCCTAGAAGTGCAACAACCATCAACTCTTTAAACCCACCCTACTAATTGCTAGTAATCACCCTTCCACAAAATTGAACCAAAACCCTTAAAATCTAAGACATAGTCACTTTTTTTCCTCATCTTTTCATCCATAGTTTGAATCATTTTAGTTAAGTTTTATCCTCAAATCCTCCACTTTAGTGTTGTGTGTTTCCTTTACACATCACAATTTCTAGTAACTGAATGATGCATATGACCTTATATTAAATTAGTTTCAATTTATAATTTTTCTCATTGTTGAAAAATGACATGGTGTACTATTTGAATGTGTGTGTGTAGTTGTATTTTTATTTAATATTCATTCTTTTTTTTTCCTAATAATGAATTCCTATTATTATGATGAATGACTTTGGACTTAATTATTTCAAAATCAAAATTTCTATATTCATTGTCTTCCTTAATTTTACCTTTTGATCTTTTGTTTAATAGACACTTGTGTGGAATGAAGAATGCACCTTTTAAAGTTTTCATGTGAATTTAATTTCACATACATAGTTTGGATTCTTAATCATATATTAATTATCCTATAATAATAAATAGAAAATGATAGAGTATAACAACCCTAAATTTTGGAACTTAAAAATTTTATTTTAAAGAGTTAAGAGTGGAAGTCAAAACACAAAACGTAGGATTGTTACGCCGCATCTAACATAGAAGAGGAAATCCCTATGCCCAGTCTGTGTCGGGTGCAAGGTAAAAGTAACCTTATACCTAGAAATTAGGTATGGGAAATACTTGCTTCCACCGCGATACAAGATACGAAATAGAGAGAAGTGAATAAATAGTGAAAATAGAGGACTAAGAGTCTAAAGAGAGATAATAATATCTAGATAACCATACCCTTTACCAAATTATTTAGCGATCAACCATCAAATTAAATATTAAATGGGAATATTTAAGCTTCAATCATCAAATTGATTATGGGATGGAAAAATTTAGGCTTCAACAATCAAATTATTTATCAAATGGAAAATATCAAGGTTTTGACCATAAAATTATTTATCAGATGGAAAGTTTAATGCTTCAACTATCAATTTATTCTACCCTCTAAAACTATAATATAATGGGGGAAATTGGAGGAGCCAAAAATTTTGCATGGAATCCTAGTACACCATGGAGTTATGGTCAAGAAACATTGGGTATTATTGATGTACAAGGTATTTGATATACACTTTATAAGGAGGACACCAAATGAAAAATCATAGATGGCTGGATGGTTGGTGCCTCAAGTGTCTTGTGTCATTTGGAGAAGGATGGGAATTAGATTCTTGATAAGTGCATTATTATTGTTGTATTATTATTATTATTATTATTATTATTATTATTATTATTATTATTATTATTATTATTATTATTATTTGCATGGATTTTTCATTTTCAAAATACTATGTTTGGTAATTATAGCTATAACATGTTAGTTCCCTCCACTTCTCCCTTTTGTGTGTCTCTCTTGTTCCTTGCTTCAACTTTAGGCCTTCTTATCCATCATTCTCTTCTCCATCATCGACTCATCAGGTTTCCCATTAGCTGTCATCTAGTACCTACATCACTACTATTTCTTTGTTGGCTAGATTGCTGCAACATTGCCTGCCATTGCCGCCTACCTCAAATATGTACTTAAACTCCTTAACTTGTTAGGTAAATTTTGATATATTATTTTACTTAATTTATTAGTGAAAAATTAAGTTATAGTTATATGGTAATTGATAAGTAATAGGTTAATAACTTTGTTATGATACGAAACACTAAGTGATATCAACACCCTAATTAATTAATGATTGATAATATTAATTGATTAACTTTTTCAGTTATTATGAAAGCTTTATTTGCCAATTAGTTTGTTAATTGAATGAATTATTTATTTATTTAGTTAATTGTTAGATTAGTTTGTTGTAAAATTATATTAGCTATTAAATTTTATTAAATCTCTTAGTTAATGGTTTAAATTAATTCACCAATTAGCTTGTTAATTGATTGAACTGATTAGTTATTTTGTTAATTATTGAATTAGTTTATTGTAAAATTATATTAATTATTAAAATTTGTTGAATCTCTTAATTAATTTATTATTATTAAACTTTATAATTTATTACTCTATGGTTACAAAACCCTAATTTAAGTGTACTATATTGTTATTTTGTATATTGCTTAATAGTACTATTTTATATAGGGACTTCATATAGCTCAAATCCTAGCTCTGCTACTAATGGAAGAGATCATTATAAATACTTTGGCCATTTTAGTGGCCAAGGAGGCTTAATTATGATAGTCTCTAATTACTACCAGTAACAAATTAGTATATAATCTAATAATTAAGTGGCTATAGAATTTCCCACAAAGCCTACCTCACTGCTTTGCAATCCAAATATATAAATTTAAATATTAAAAAGATAAATTTTATAATATAAAAAATTATAAAATGTCTTAAAAAGTTAATCGGGACTTCTATGCTTCTATCGACATATGAGTAGTTGTTCATCCGTACTATAACTACATGAGGAAAACATTAGGTTTATTCATATGACCATCCATTAGCTTTAGGTAATAAAGGTTTGCCAATTTTTTATATGGTCTCCAATCAACTTGAGGTGATGAGAGATATATGTAGTGATGGATGATGATATATCTAATCTATCACTTTAATTTTACATATTTTTCTCATACATTTCCACTTTAGATAGAATTTCATCAACTTCAAGTGATGGGCACATGATGATTTAGAATGTAGTAATCAAGAGTATGTTTAGTTAAACGTTTCATGCTCTAACAATTGTTTTTAAATATAAATTTTTCATTATTTATATTATATTTAGTAAATTTACTTTCCGAATATAACAAAAAAGCTCAAAGCAACAACTAACAGCTAATAGTTATCACTTTCACAAACATACATAATATTGGTGACTTTATTTTTCCAATTGATCTTACTAGATAAATTGAGTCTATAAAACAAGAAGATTCATGTTTTATCACTATTATCATGAATAATCTCAACCATACATCTTATTATAGGAAGAGAGATTATCATAGCTATTTTACCCACTCTTGCGGGAGTGTAGCTACATGGTCACTTGATGTGACTCTCTAACTATTATCGGTAGAATAGTCATGTATCATGACTTACCAAATTGTCACATCATCATCTCAAACTATTTTTAGTCTATAATTTTTTTACATAATTAAAATAAATTAAATAAAAATATAATATTATATATAGTAATATAGTTTAGTATAAAGATCTATAAAGTCATATAGAAGAATTAGATTTACATATTGATAAGGTCTAAATAATGTCGTAATATGAGTATGAAACTAGATCATATATTTATCTAAATAAAGACAATGACAAAAAGGAGTAAGAATTCATTGTTCCAAGTTAATTTTAGGACCATACTACATGTTCTCTAAAATTCTCAATCAATACATATTAAATGGGGGATCAATATTCACATAAGAAACAAAAGGTCAAGATAGATTGTATTTTATGACATATTAGTTATATCCATATAAACTGATAATCGATTAAAATAAAATACTCTCGTTTATTAAGCAAATACAAGATAATTTAGGAATAACCCTAATAAATGATAAAATTGTACAGTTAATTTCAATTTTCAATAAATTACCTTAGCTAAAGATTTGCATCATATCTTTTAGATAAAAAAAATAAATAAAAAAATGGATGCACTAAAAGATAGAGTAATGGCTAACACGTGAGATGACCCAAAAACAATGTTGTATATCCAACTCAATTGAACTCGACATCAATCTAAGCATTTATATACACCCTAACATTCTATCCATCAATATAAAAGTAGTATTTTTTTTAATTGAGAGTGTAATCATGTTGCCAACATGTTTAATAACTTAGAAATTCAAATAAAACAACAAAATAAACTAAAGGAAAAGAGATGAAAGAATCTAGTTTTTATGAATATATTCTCTTATGTGCAACATCCTCCTACCATAACTATATACTACCTTGGCCATTACAATATATATACATAAATGAATATTAGTAGAGAAAGTTATGGGAGATAAGGAATTTAAGGAGATAGAAAGAAACATTATATTAAGTAAATATATAAAAAGACGCAACATCCACATTACTAATAATATATTTACAACACATTTCTTTGATTTTGTTTTAATTACTTTACTTTATCTTTCCTTTTCTCAAACCATATATATCATTCCTTTTTTTCCTCAACATTATCCTTTAACTAGATTGTAAATGATCTGAGCTAAGACCAAAGTTGAGCCAAACACCCTTAGGCTGAAGCTAGACTTATTTAACCGAACGAACGAGCTAAACCAAGCTTTTGATGAGCCAAGCTCATGAGCCTAAGCTATAAATGATCTAAATAGAGCAATTCATGAGCTAGTTTGGCTCATTTATAGCCCTATATCTAACCAAACATATATGTGTTATGCCGATATTTTTTCCTCAAGTTTCTTATGTATACATTGTGTCTAAAATCTAATGTACCATAAAAGTTTAATTAAATAAAAAAATCTTAAATATTTCTTGTTAGATGCATATAACTTTTGTATAATATTTATAATGAAGATATAGAACAAATATGCTTTAGTGACATAATTTACTGGAAACATACTATATGAATTTGTTGCATAATAATAAGGCTAACCAAATAGTTGTATAGGGTTTCTTCGGACAAAAGTCAAAATATTACTAGTATAGGTTACTATAACATATTAAGCCCAATTAATAAATCAATATATTTTAATCTTTTTAACCCTCAATAGTCTCTAATATTTTACTTCTTCGCATAAGGGACCTAAAATGTTTATATTCCCAAGCTTTGGTTTAGACGACAAATAATCAACTAGTATCAATGAAATCTCTCATTGTATTTGTAATTCTTCAAGAACATCCATCTATGTACCGAAATTGCTTTCCCTTCCCAAATCACAACCAAAATAAAGAGATGAAATCAAAATCTATTGAACTTTAAAAAATGCTTGGTGTTATTAAATAATTAAAGGCACTATGCTGGGAAGAATCTCAAATATCCATTTTGATTTCATTATATTGATTTATGGTTAATAAGGATGATTGCTTGTAGGGGTAGAGGAGGAGGAAGAGAGAATAAATTCCACCTTGCTTCTTCCATTATTTTGTTGCTTCCATTTTTTATTTAATTTGTATTCTTCTTATGGTTCTAATTGTTATAAGGCCTACGAGGCTCACTTCTCTTTCCCCTTCTTTAGTTGTATCAACTCTTGTAATTAGGCATACCTACTATTATCTTAGCTTGGATAATTTTTCCTCAATTACCTAATATTAGTTGAATAGGAACGTTAGCTTATCAAAGATTTTTTCTCATTTTAATGAGTGTCATGATCATCTCTACATCTATAGATGCAATGCATTATTCTCCATTTCATTTTATGAGGGAGGACTTGGAACATTTGTTTTGATATATAGTATTTCTCAAAATATTCTTAGGTAACATGGAGTTGTTGTCTCTTATTCTAATGCTTAGTAAACACATGACGGATGGGTACTAGGTTCCAATCCTCTTAGCCCTATTCTGTATTGGGTTTGATCACAAGGAAGGCATGTTTTTCTCACTTTATTTATGATAAAAATAATATAAATTAATTATAATTATAATAATGATAACATTAATAATAATAATATTATTAATTTTCTTGTTGAAGATGAGACAATGCTTTCTTTAGTACTCACAAGTTGCCTACTAGCTACAGTTGTAGTCTTTGGCTCTATTAGCTTGATGAAGCCATAGTATGGTTTGGTGTTTTAGGGGATTAAACCTTATGGTCTTAGATGCTTAGACTGACACTTTTTGAGTAATGTATGGGGTTGCTATATATATGAGGTATATGTTTTGATTCAAAATATATGTGCTTGATTAAGTATGTATTGGGACTGTAAAAGGGAAAATATTCAAAAAATTATCATCTACTGGATAATATTTTATGTTTGAGTGGAATGGCTCTAGAATTTCATTTGATGAACTATGAATATTCTTTTTTGTTGGTCTTATAAACTTAGTAGTATAATATGTTTTGGAAGTTCAAATTAGATAGTTCTCCTTCCTAACTAAAGTACTACTTAAGTCTATGTCATCAAATGGGGCCTCTATTTATTTATTCCTTCTTAAATTATGTTTGTTACCTTTTTAATGGGCATATAAGATGTGATCAAGATGAGCATAAGTCTTATATGTGTGTATGTATATCAGAATACTTAAATGATTTTGTAGTACTACTTAGCACATATTAGATAAACACACACACACACACACACACACACACATCCTATGGCATCTTCATCAAATATTGTACATTGGGCTGAATCAAGACATCAAACCTTTCTTCAATTATGTGTTGAGGAGGTTAAGAAAGAGAATAAGTCTAATTCAAGTTTCAACAAGATTGGTTGATCCAATATTATTGATGGTCTTAATAGGCCTAAGAACATGCGATACCAAAAAGTTCAAGTGAAAAATTATTTAATTCAGTATAAAAATATTACTTGGTAAGGGTGAAACTTGAAAGTGAAACTAGACCTAGGTGAGACCCATTAATAGGTGCAATCAATTTGAGGATAATATATGGAAGATATTCCTTCAAGTAAATTATAATTATTTTTTTGCTTATTTTTTTATTATGATATATAGTTTGTAATAATTTTATGTTTTTATTCTAGAAAAATCCAAGTTGTAAACACTTTTTCAGCAAGCTAATTGCTAATTTAGATGAGCTTAATCTAATCTTTGGCGGTACTCATGCAATTAAAGAACATTCATAGGCTCCATCTCAATGAACTCGCCCAAGTTTCGACTAGGATGATGAAAAGATAAGAAAAAGTAGTGCGGGTCCTTCTAAAACCCAAAGAGTCATCAAGATTAAGGGTTGTGATTTTACCTATTTAGATAGCGTGACATGCCAAAAGTAAAAGTTAAGCAACAAGCATTCTAAGAATCAATAATCGAGTTCGAGAAAGAAAAAGGAGTCAACCAGTAAAAAGCTTAATAATAAGTTGCTACAATTATGCAAATTAGTATTTAAGAGCAACAATGATGCTCCTTCGTCAACACCTCAATCCTCAACAACTCCCACTATAAAAGAATGCTTAGCTATTTAAATGCCATGGCTGATGAAATTTCTAATGAATTATTTGTCATCACTCCTTATCTTTTAAGGATTCTAATAACAGAGAAATATTTAGGAGATCCCAAATATTGTTTGGTTGAAAGATTTAAGAGATCCACCTAAGGATTGATAAGGGATATTAGGTTACTATGATATTTTGTAAATGGCTAAACTTTTTTGAAGCTTTTTTATTTTGTATTTGTAAAACCATGGATTATAAATTCTTTTATTTATGTTTAACTTATGCAAATTTCTTGAGTTGTGGCTCCTAGTATTTTAGAATGGGTAATATTATCTCAAATTACTAAATGTAGTTTTTTATTCTTAAAAGCGTAGTACTTATAATGCTAAATTTTTTTAGCTATGACATCTATTCCATAATGGAATGCCTTTGATATACCTTTAGCTAAGAAATCATTTTGAAATCATATTTTCTTGAATTAGCTTTGAAGTATTTATGTTCTTGGATCAAGAATGTAAATGTTGTATAGAATTTGAATTAGTGTTTGGTGGGACACAAGATTATATTTTATATATTCTTAATAATTCTATATGTATTGGATGTATGTATAATATAATTGACGCTTTCATTTTGCATAGATGGATGATAAAAAAAGAAGAAGAAAAAAAAGACTACTACCACTACTTTTGCTTATACTATAACATTTGCAAAAGTGTTGAAAGATATCTGATGAGAAGCAATTTTATTTGGATTATTCTTAATAGGTTATCAGTTTGTCAAATGTATATTAAATGTTCATGATAGGCTACACCATAATTTATTTAGAATGAAGAAGGATTCTTTTCTTAGGTTATCAAGTTTTTTGAGATCAAAGAGTTTGTTAAGTGATACATCTAGTGTGATTGTTGAAGATTACTTATAACTTTTTTTGTGATAAGTGATACGTATAATGTGATTGTTAAAGAACACTTAGATTTTTTTTTATGTTCAATCAATCATAATGAAAGGAATAGAGTCGTGCAAGATCGATTTTAGCATTCTAGAGAGACCATTAGTAGATATTTCAGCAAGGTTTTAATTATTATATCAAAGATTGCTAGTGAGATTATAGGGCGTCATCGAAGCCTTGAAGAGGTGCATCCTAGGATCAAAACTGATTTGAGACTTTGACCTTATTTTAAAAGAATGTGTAGGAACAGTAGATTGGATATATATCGATGCTTGTGTCCCAAATAATGAACAAAATCCCTATTGTAATCATAAAGGAGTGTGTTCTCAAAATGTGATGGAATTTTATTTTTCTTGTATGTTGTTCATATTTGTGGAAGCTGGATGGAAGGGGTCAGCTCACAATTCTCAGATATTCCAACGTTATATTCGAGATTCCAACAAAATCTTTCCTTGTTCTCCTCAAGCTAAATATAACATGAACTTATATATAATGTATAAAATATTATAGTTGAATAACATGAACTTAAATTTTGTGTAGGTAAATATTATGTGGTTGATTTAGTTTATCTTAATACATCATGCTATCTTGCTCCATTCAAGGATACAAGTTATCATCTATCCAATTTTCAAAGAGTTCGTGATCTGCAAGGAAAAGATGAGTTATTCAATCATTTATATTGTTTGGTGTGAAATGTGATTGAGAGTTGCTTTGGTATTTTGAATGCTTATTTTCCTATCTTAAAACAGATGCCAAATTATAGTTTGAAACAAAAATTGCTCATTGTCACTGCAACAATGACAATTTATAATTTTATTATGTTGAATGGAAGGGATGTTATTTTATTTGATTATTCTTACTATTAAGGAATATATGAAAATAATTACTAGGAGTAGGGATGTTGGATAGCATGAAGAGGATAAAGTTGCTAGAGAAATAAAAATGGTACATTGTAGGATTATAAATGATATTTATCATTCATGTTACTAAACTATTTTTTTTTTATGTTTGTAATGAATGTAAAAATTTTCATTGCACAATATAAACTTTGATTATATCAATATCTAAATTTTAAATTTTAGGAAATTTTATAAATTTATTTAATGATCGATCATAATTTTTTTAAAACAATTTTAGAATATTGTTTTACAATTTGTAGTACTTATAATATCTTTATACTTTTTATATTTTTTTAATAATTTTTAACATTTCATATGATTTTTAATGTTTAATATTAAATACTTTATATAATAAATATTATAAAAAAACATAGATATAGGAAGATAAAAATTGAGGATGCAAAATGAAAAGTAAATACGAAGAAGAATAAAAAAAATAAACACTAATGAGGTATAATAAGTAGTTTTTTTTATATTAATCACATATACAACAAAAGTAAAAACAAACCCTTCTTGAAAAATAGTTTTCTAAAAGTAAATTTTACTTTAAAATAATTAATATCAAATGGGGGTTATGTTAAATTATCATTGAGTGACTACTGTTTTGCTTGGAAATGAACGTATACCCTATTTTTCTTATTTTGGGGTCGGGGAAGGGAAGATTTTCTCCCTTATTTTGATTTTGCAGTTGATGGAGACGGGAAGAAAGCATGTCAAATATGAAATATATATACCTAAAGAATCGATTCAAAAAGAAGACAAAACATACGTGTATATTCTTTTGTATATCTTTCATGGCAAACCTTAGTCCGTTCAAGAAGATACTAAAATAAGAATTCTAATTACACAAAGCAACTATGTATTTGTAAATTATAATGCAAAACAATATTTTTATGTATTTCTTTCAAATTAAAAGCTTAACCCATTTCAAAACATTTATCCTTGAAAAGAAAACTTTGTGCTTCTTCATAGTAACATGACCTTTTTTCCTTAGCTATTTGATAACAAACAATTGGGGCTAACTAAGTATATTTTCCACTTTATATAGGATAGTAAAAGTGAAAAAAATTATTCATATAGTTTATATATCTTGCATAATCTAATTAAAATTAAATATATTTTGATGATTATCTATTTTAGATCTTAATTTTCTCAAAATTGGATACTTCATTAAAAATATTTGTTATTATTTTTAAATATTTGATATAAAAGACATAAAACATGAGGATTTTTTTCACCCCAATTACCATTTACCACATACTAATCAAACCCTTAGGCTCCATTTAGTTCTTTTAAATTTTAAGAGAAAAAAATTAAAAATAAAATATTCTCTTTTAAACTTTCATCAAAGAAAGTCAAACAATTATTCTTTAATAATTTTATTCCTTACTATTTTCTTATTTCATTATATTATGTAAACCAAATACAAAAAAAATTATTTTTTTCTGCATTTTCTTTCCTTTCATTAAAAATTTCCAAGAACCAAATGGAACATTAGTGATCACACTAAAAAACCTAACTAGCTAATGTATCTAGGAATATTTTGGTGTAATTTGATTTTCATAACAAGAAATATCCATTCTCTACTCTAATAATGTTGTAGATGAAAAGTTTGGAATGTATGACAATGACTATTATTTTTTAGTTGTTACCTTTTTATTACTTAACTGTCTGTGTGATCCATGATGAATGAGCTAAAAGCTTAGACACTAACCAAATGATGAAGACTTGAGCGACTAATTGTCCACTATTATTTCCTAAATCAATCAAGAACAAATGATGAAGGCTCACAACTAAATATCCAATATTATTTCCTAAATCAATCAAAAACATGCTCATAAGGGAGAAAGTCTAACGATAGCGGTTGACTTGGTTTTTAAATTAAACAACGCCTTGATATATAAATTCAAGTATGATCCTTCTAATTGTTTGTTATATAATGAATTTTGTTATTTTTTTGTTTCTAAATTTTGAGTATTGTATTTTATTTTGTTAATTAATGTAGACTTCAATAATTATGGTTTGAACTATATGTATTGTGCTCAGATGTTTTAGGGCCAAAGAAGTAGACATGGTTAGTTTGAAAGATGAGTGTGAGAGACTTCTTTTTCCTGGATCAAGATGAAGAAAGCATGGATTTTTCTAGTTTGACATAGGTAGGAAAAATAAAATAAAAAATAAACATAAAACTCAATCTTATTTTGTGTGTAACAATTTGAGCATCTATAGAAGTATATATAGTTCAATATGTTAATTTAAATTTGTGATATTTTATTTGATTACGTAGAATGAGGTCGTATAAGTTGTCTCTCTTTTAGTAATGATCACTATGAGCTCAAAGCTGAAATAGATAATAATAATAATAATAACAACAACAACAACAACAATAACAACAATAATAACAATAACAACAACAACAACAACAATAATAATAAATTATGTGCCAATTGGGTTATCAGTGATTGAAATGCATGTACTGCTTTTGTTATGTAGCCAATAATGGACGGAGAAGAGGCAGAAGAAGAAGGAAAGGAGTCAAGGGAAGAAGTCGTCATCAAAGCTCTTGCAAAAGAGGAAGAGTATCGGATGTATTTGATCAATAGTTAGCTCCCTTCAATCCAAAATATTTTTAATCTAATATTAGCAAAACGTAGTGTTGAGTCTTAGTGTAATAGATGTAAGATGGAACCACAAGGTAAGGCCATAGTGCCATTCATAGAAAATTATAGCCTAACTTATATGTATCCAGTGTAATGGATTTTGGTGGTATCGAAAATGAATTCCATCTCATCTTCCTCTCTCTATTAATTTCTCTCTTAATTCTCTTTAATCCTGCATTGAAATTTTTTTTTGTTACTTCAAATTCAGCTGAGTGAATTCCTAGGAGTAACATTGGCATTAGAACCATCTTGATTTGCCATGGCTCATAGCACCTGAGTAGTTGAGATGAGGAGGGAAATGGCCAACCTCAAGCCATCCATAAATTAGCTTCAAGAGTCACATCATGAGACATCAACGGCTCTACAAGCCATCCTGGCATAAATGCAAGCTCTTCAAATGGGGCATTCATCCAACCAGATACCTTAGGAAAATGGTTCCCCAACACCAGAGATCAATCAAACTGAAAACCAGCCGAGCTTATCAGGTGTGGCGCCAACCACAGTGCAATTCACCCCACCTGCACCCAATCACCATAATTTAAGTGTGCATCAAATTCCATACAGAATCACAAGAATCAAATTCCTGAGATTTGATGGGAGCAATGTGGAAGGGTGGGTTTATAGAGTAGAGCAATTTTTTTTCCATCGATGGAACACTATAGAATAGTAAGGTACTTATAGATTCCATTCTTTTGGAGGAATTGGCGCTACAATGGCACCAAGGGTGTGTGAAAACTAGGCCTCAGCTTATGTACATATCCTGGCAAGAGTATGTAGAGGCTATCACAACCTGATTTTTTTCTTCCCCATTCGACGATGCCATGGCTAAGCTGATGAATCTCAATTAAGGAGCCAACCTGGTTGAATACCAAAATTGATTAGATGAACTCTTAATTAGGGTGAATCTACCAGAGGAGTATGTCGTGAGCTGCTTTATGGGGGGCCTATGGCCAACCATCTAGTATAGCATCCGAGTGTTTAATCCAACTACACTCAAGTAGGCATATGAGTTAGCTAAATTACAAATGGTCATGATCTTGGGCCAAAAGAACCAGCACAAGCCACCCTTATTACCAACTCCTCGAGCTGACCAGAAGTTTTAAGGCTCTAATACTAGTGGTGGAGGGCCTAATGGAAGAACAGCAAAGACACTCACACAGGAGAAGATAAACATGAAGAGAGCTACGGGGGAATGTTTCTAGTGTAATGAAAAATTTACACTAGGTGATAGGTGTAGCCAAAGGTAAATATTCATGATGGAGGCATCGGAAGAAAAAGAAGAAGGTCAGGGAAGATAAGGGGAAGAGGAAGGAGAGTTGGAGGAGTTAGTTGGAAAGGAAATTCCTCAAATATTAGTGCATGCCTTGAGTGGGATGGCCACCTACCAAACCATCTGAGTGATAGGGTACATTAAAAAGAGGGCTATCAATATTCAAATTGATATAGGGCGCACACACAACTTTCTAGACAAAAGGATAGTAAGGCAGGTAGGTTGTTAGTTGGTGGACACTCAACCAATGATAGTGGTTGTGGCTGATGGAAGGGCTCTTCAGAGCTACTTTATATGCAAAGGGTTGGGGTGGAAAATTGCAGGACACAAGTTTGTTAGTGATGTGATGGTGATTCCTTTGGGAGTGCAATGACTCATCACCCTAGGAAGGATCACTCTTTATTATAACAATCTAAGTGTTGAATTTTGGGTAAACAACCATAGAGTTAAGCTGAGAGGGGTTCATGGAATCAACTCAAAAGAAATTAAGACCAAAGAGTTTGATAATGTGATGACTAAGGCAACTTCTTAAACTAACTTGTAGCTCTATACCCTACAGTTGTGTGAAGGGAACTAGAAGGAAGAAACCAGTGTTTTTTTGACAGGGGTGAAGGGTTGGAAGCTAGGTAAAGGGAAATTCTGGCTATCCTGTAGAAATACTCTATGGTTTTTGTTGTGCCAAGGGAACTACCACCGTCTGAACACAATACCATCACATTAATCTCAAGCCAAGCTTAGGCCCTATAGATTTAAAACCCTATAAATACTCTACCCTCTAGAAGAATGTCATTGAATCTTTAGTTAAGGAGATGTTGCAGGGGAAATTATACGCCACAGTACAAGCCCCTACCCCTCACCAGTTGTGTTAGTTAGGAAGAAGAAGGGAAGTTGGAGACTTTTTATTGACTATAGGGAATTAAATAAGTAGATGGTTAGAAGGAATTTCCCTATTCAGTTATAGAGGACTATTATAAGAGCTATATGGGGCTCAATTTTTCTTGAAAATATACCTTCGCTCTAGCTATCATCAAATAAGGATGGCCACAGAAGACATTCACAAAACAACATTCAGGACACATGAAGGGCATCACAAATACTTGGTGATGCCCTTTCGATTAACCAATGCCCCTTCCACCTTCCAAGACTTAATGAATGAGGTGTTTAGACCTTATTGGAAAATGTTTATCTTGTTGTTTTTATTTTATGAAATATTAATATATAGTAGAGACTAGTTGTCACACTTGAAGCATTTGGAAGCAGCGTTGGAAGTACTCCATAACAAGCAATTGTATGTTAAAGAGATCAAATGTTCCTTTGGGGCCATCCAGATTGAATAATTGGGACATGTGATATTAGGGCAAGGAGTAGCTACTGAACCTGGAAAAATAGAAGCAGTCAAGCAATGGCCTCAGCCTAATAATCTCATGTAACTTAGGGGGTTCTTAGGCTTAGCTGGCTATTATAGGAGGTTTATAAGGAACTATGGCACCATTAGAAAACCACTAACAAATTTGCTTAAGAAAAATGCTTGGAGATGGATAAGTATGCTCATGCAGCATTTGAAAAATTAAAGGTGGCACTCATCACTGCACCTATTCTATCACTGCCAGACTTCAACAAGGAGTTCAATGGAAAGTGATGCAACAAGAGGAGGAATAGGCGTGGTTCTTATGTAGGAAGGTCACCTTATTACCTACATTAGCAAGGTATTCACCCAAGGGAAGGAGTTGTTGTCAATTTTTTTTACCGTGAGCATTATTTGATGGACAAACATTTTAAAATTAAATTATACCATCGGCCACTCAAGTACCTCCTTAGCCAAAGAATAATTACCGATCTGCAGCAGTAGTGGTTGGATAAATTAATGGCATATGATTATGAAATCATATACAAAAGGGGAAAGAGAATGTAGCAATAGATTCCCTGTCCCAGAGTCAAGGGAGGAACTCCTAGCTACCTCCCTATCCACATTATGTTCAGAGCTTATGGAGAAGGTGCAAGAGAGCAAGGAAAGTGATGATAAGCTTAAGAAATTGAAGTTGCAGTTACAACAAAACCCCTTAGTTTGCGCTAAGTATACTTATTCTCAAAAATTACTCAAGAGGAAAGGCAAATGAATGGTGGATAATGACCCGGAACTGCATTAACAGTTGCTAGAGATATATCATGCTTCTCCTGTGGCAGGCCACTTAGGGGTTCATGCAACCTATCAAAGGGTGGTTGGGCTCTTTTACTCGAAAAGGGCTAAAGAAGGAGGTGAGAGAGTATGTTGGGAGGTGTGACATCTACCAAAGAAATAAGTATAACACCTCAGCCTATCCAAGGAAGCTGCAAAAATTACATGTTCCTTAGACCATTTTGTTAGACATTAACATGGACTTCATTAAGGGATTACCCAATTCCTAGGAGAAGGAAGTCATAATGGTCATCATTGATTGGCTTAGCAAATATGCACACTTTGTGACACTTAGGCACCCTCCATAGCATCACAAGTGGCTCAAGAATTTATGAATAATGTGTATAAGTTACATGGTTTATCACAGACAATCACCAGTGATTGTGACCCTATTTTCTTAAGCAAGTTCTAGCAGGAGCTATTTTATCTCTAGGGTGTTAAGCTTCAGTTTTCTACAACCTATCATCCCCAGACTGATGGGTAATCAGAAGTCCTTAATAGATGTTTAGAAACTTATATGAGGTGCATGACAGGGGAATATCCTAAAAAATAGGCCAACTAGATATCCTTAGCTGAATATTGGTACAACACTACTTACCATTTAGCTATACAGATGAAACCATTTGAAGTTGTATATGGTTAGTCCCCTCCCACATATTTACCATATTTTCCATGGGATTCGATGGCCAAGAAGGTGGAAAGAACTCTCACAAATAGGGAGAATGACCTATAAATCCTTAAACAACATCTCAGGCGGGCATAAGAAATAATGTAGAGGTTGGCCAATGAGCACATAAGTGAAAGAGTTTTTGATATTGGAGATTGGGTGTATTTTAAACTAAAACCCTATAAGCAATTTTCCTTATCTAACAAGGTAGTGAACAAATTATCTCCCAGGTATTATGGTCCTTATAGTGTTATGGAAAAAGTAGGGGTAGTGGCATACAAGCTGGAACTTCCTCTTTCCTCAACAATTCACCCGGTGTTCCATATTTCTTTATTGAAGAAGGGGTATCAGGGAAAGTTAACCAACCGGTTTCCTACTTCTTACAACACTACACCTGCCCTCAACTGTGTACCAGTGGCTATACTAGATCGGATGATGGTTAAGAGGGCAATCAAGTTGCGACCAAAGTCTTGGTACAATGGTTTAATGGGAACGAGGATGATGCTATATGGGAGTATTACTATAACCTCCTCAAACGCTTCCCTCATTTTGACCCTTGTGGATAAAGGTCAGTTAAAGGGGGTAGTATTGTTATACAACCAACAATGGATGGAAAAGAGGTAGAAGCATAAGGCAAGGAAGGCAAGGAGTTAAGGGAAGAAGTGGGCATCAAAACTCTTGCAACAAAGAAACAGTAGCAGATGTAGTTGACCAATAGTGAGCTCCCTTCGATCCAATGTATTTTCAGCCTAATATTAGTAAACCGTAGTATTGAGTCTTAGCGTAATAGGCATAAGATGGTACCATAGTGTAAGGCCATAGTTCCATCTATAAATAGTTATAGATAGACTTATATGTATCCATTGTAATAGATTTTGGAGGTATCAAAGAACAAATTCTAGCTCAGCTTCCTCTATCTGTTAATTTCTCTCTTAATTCCCAAGTATTAAAAACTGGACTGGACTGGCCGGTTCGACCAGTGAACCGGCGAACCGGTCGAGTCACCGATCAAATTTTATGTGCTGGTTTTTAAGATCTCTGAACCAGTGAAAACCGGTCAAAAATCCGGTCGAACCAGTGAAAACCAGTGAACCGGTTAAAAACCGGTCTTAGAACCGGTCAAAAAACTGGTCGGGAGCCGGTTAAAATTATGTAAAGTTTAATTTTCTATATATTTCATATTTTTTGACTTAAAATGTACCACTAGTTCGACCAGTCCAAACCAATGGTTCGACCACTAAACCAGTAAACCAGTTATGAGACCGGTTCGATGACCGGTCCGGTTTTTAAAACTATGCTTAATTCTATCTAATCTTGCATTAAAATTTCATTTATACTTCAAATTCAGCTGAGTGAATTCTTAGGAGTAACAACTTTCGTTTTGGGTGTCAGTTTACTGGGGGTTGCATAAGTGTTGTTTTGTTATCATGAACTTTCTAGTTTGTTAACTATTGCATTCTCTCAGTGTATATATGTATGTGAAATCTAGCCTCCGGAATCCAAACTTATTATACTTTACATTACGTAAGTAATTGCTATCTAGAAGATAAATATTGATGGTGATAACATTATTGTAATAACAAGAAAAACTTATCAAGCCTTTCATTGTGCCTCGAAAGAATTGTTGCCTTGAAGTAAAATATTAGTTAGGCCTCCGGTGGTACAATCCTAAATTCGTTCACCCCCAAGATTAACACACCAATCCTCTATCTTGTGTACTTAAGATTAAAGATTTAGAATGATGTTGATCTTTACCCAGAAAAATATTGAAGAAGAAGAAGAAGAAAATTCTATAATACTAAATGCTTTAAAAATCGATTAGCTAATATATATATCAAGCTTCGAACCATTGCCCATTAAACCATATAACCCAATTGTGAGAAGTGTAAAAAATAATGGAAGAACAAGTCATAAGTAACAGAAGAAATTTTTTCGAATGAAAAGAAAAATTTAAATATTTTTTTTAGCAAAAAATAGCATTAGACCTGATCTAATATACTATGCCCATACCCGCTCAAATCGGCTAGACGGACTGCAGCGGCAACAAGTGCGCACATGTGTGTGATCTAACCTAACACCAAGTCCAACCACAAAACCATCGATACTACTCAACTCAAACATACCATTGAATAGTGGGTATATAAACACTTCACAAACACTATTTTCTACCAACGTGAGATAGTATATAAAGGTAAAAAGTTAGTATTTTTCCATTACTCCTTACTGTCCCCCACCAATAGAAAAACAATCATAAAAAAACCATAAAATATCTAGGCATAGAAGGCTTGATACTTAAGTGTCAATACCATAAGGATTGAATTGATGAATAGTGAGGTGAGGCAAACAACCATGTCTAGGGAGTGAATGAATTTTAAACTTCCCAAACTTCGATTGTGACCCCTACAACACATATCTTATCTTAAAATTTGCACATTATATGATAATAAATCAAATAATTTTAATGGTCATACACACACTTTGGGTACTCATAAGTGCTCTAGAAATAAAAAATTAGTCTTTCATAGAACACAATCCATCTTCACACTCACCTAGGTGAATCCATCAAGTGCGTCTCTCAAGCACTACCACAATTGGCTATAGATTCATTATGAATACAAGAATGCTCGACCTTATATATATTAAGCGGTGATTTCATCAATTCCATCTCATTAGGACCACCCAAGAATAGGGATATGAACTCATTAAGATTCTATGATCAACTTGTCTACATAGCACTACCATACACCATAGGGATGGGAATACAGTGCAATAGAGTAATCATATGGCTTTGTTTGACCACAAATGGTATCCATCACACTTTTCTCAACTCAAAAGTTGCCCCTCAACGATTTGAGGATATTTCTCTTCATTAGACCCTTTATAAGAGGGTATATTAGATTCCTCTTTACTATGACAAATTTTAAAGAGATTACTCTGTTCCTCAACAATTATCTCACAAAATTATGTCTAACACAGATATGTCCCTTCTTACCATTAAATACATTGTTCTTGGCAATACAAATAGCTTTATGTAAATCACAATGAAAGGAAACATCACATTTAGTTTCATCCATAAAGGCACATTTGCCAATAGGTTCCTCAATCAATCTACCTTTTAACTAGCAGGTTCAAGGGTAGTAAACTTTGACTCCACAGTGGAGCGAGCTATATACGTTTTCTTAGCAAACTTCCATTAAACAACTCCTCCACCCAAAGTAAATACATAACCACTAGTGTAACAGACATCATCATTATCAAAAATTCAGTTTGTATCTATAAATCCCTCTAATACAATAAAAAAATTACCAAAATACAAACACCAATCCTTAATACCCTTAAGGTATCTAAGTAAATGATGAAGAGCAGTCCAATGGTCACCACTTGGGTTGTGAGTATACCTACTTAGCTTACTCACTACATAAGATGTGTCAAGATTACTACAATTCATGAGGAACATTACACTTCCTATGATTTTAGCATATTCAGCTTGAGATACACTAGATCTTTGGTTCTTTTTCAAATTCATGCTGGTGTCATAGGGAGTTTTCACAATAATATCATCAAAATAATCAATTTTTTTTCAAAATTTTACTTAATGTAATGTGACTGATGTAGGAAAAAAACCATTCTCAATTCTTCTAATTTTAACACTAAGAATCACATCAACTTCTCTTAAATATTTCATATCAAAATAACTAGATAAAAAAATATTTGGTCTTATTGACCACAACCATATTCGTGCCAATAATCAATATATCATCAATATATAAACAAATAATCACACACTTTTATCCAAACATCTTAGGGTAAACACATAAATCAGACACATTAACCATATAATCATCACTCACTAATGTTTGGTCAAATTTCTTATACCAATGTTTAGGAGCTTGTTTAAGGCCATATAATGACTTTATCAATCTAAACACTTTGTTCTCCTAACCATCAACCATACATCCCTCAGACTGCTCCACATAAAAAATTTCTTTAAAGTCACCATTTAAAAATTCACTTTTAACATCCATTTGATGGACTACCATTCCATAGTAACCAAGGAATATAAAGAACTTATAGTGGCAACCTTAGTCATAAGAGAATAAGTATTAAAAAATTAAACATCTTTCTTTTGTTTATAGCTTACAGCTACCAATCGAGCCTTACACTTATCAATGATTCCATTAATTCTCAATTTCTTTCTGAAAACTCATTTGCATCTAATAGGTTTACATCCTCTTGGTAAATCTACTAAGTTCCACATGTGATTTGCCTTAATATAATCCAATTCATTGTTAATTGTCTCTTTCCAAAAACTAGCATCAATAGATGTTAAAGCTTCTCTATACATTTTAGGATCATCTTTAATCAAATAAGCATACACAAGGTCCAAATTAATCTCATCAAAATCATCATTTTCAACTAGGAAACAATAACAAAATCAGGTCCAAAGCTAGTTTCTATCCTTCATCTTTTACTTCTCCTAGGTTCATGCATATTACCATACACAGTATTAGATGAAGATGGCATAGATAAAGGCACATATAAAGCATTCGAAGAACTAACAATATCATATGCATTCTTTCTCATAGGGAATGCATTCTCAAAAAATTACGTATTTCTAGATTCATTAATTGAATTATCACTTAAACATAAGTATCTATATGCAGCACTATTCTGAGCATAACCAATAAATGCATAATCAAAGGTTTTTGTTCCCACATTAGTTCTTTAGAAATCAGTTAAGCTGACCTTAGCTAGACATCCCCACACTCTTAAGATTTTAAAGTTAGGGTCAAAACCTTTCCATAATTTAGAGGGTGTTTTATCCATCATCTTATGAGTAACTCTATTCAAAACATGATAGGTAGACAACATAGATCCCCCCCCACACATTTGATTAGGCATACCTGAACTTAACCACATAGCCTTCATCATTTCTTTTAATGTTTTATTTTTCCTTTCAGCTATGCTATTTTGTTGAGAGGTATAAGGGGCACTGGTCTCATGAATGATACCATTACTATCACAAAATTCCTTTAGAAAACGAGTTCCATATTCACCACCTCTGTTAGAACTAAGCCTCTTTATCTTATGATCTAATTGGTTCTCGACTTCTACTTTATATTTTAAGAACATACCTTTAGTCTCATCTTTAGACCTAAGGAGGTAAGTATATTTAGAGTAATCATCAATAAAAGTTTCATAATATTGTTTACCTCCTCTACTCTCGGTATTCTTAAAATATGCTAACTCTATGTGAATTAATTCAAGCAATTATATTAATGTCATTGTAAATAGTTTAAAAGGCTTATTAGTAAATTTGGCTTCCATACACACATAAAACTTCTCATAATCATTAGTGTCTATCACGTAATCAAATTCATACATTTTAGTTTATCGATGGAATCCACATTCACATGCCTTGGCCTGCCATGACACAAAGTAAGAGACTCAAAAGTAAAATTAGATGCATTTTCATTAATTGAAATAGTGTTCAAAATACTTAGAACATCAACTAAGTACACCTTTCCCACAAAGACATCGTTCTTAATTAGACCTTATTAGCCTCAAAAATTAGTTTTAGTCCAGCCTTATTAAGCATGTTACCCAAGATAACGTTTCTACAAAGAGAGGGCACATATAGAATATTACTCAAAGATAAATATTTGTCAGAAGTAAGTTTCAAAAGAAAATTTCCTTTTCTCAAAACTCTAGCAGTGGGAGAGTTTCCCATGAAGACATGCTCTCCATTAGTGGCATCCTCAAACTAATGGAAAAGCTCTCTATTAGCACACAGATGCTGGAAAGCGCTTGTGTCCAAAACCCAATCTGTATTATTTTCAACTAGATTTGCTTCCATCACCGCAACATATATGATCTTCTTAGCCTCAGCAACATTTGCTTGTCCAGTAACCTTCTGAGTTTGGCTCTAGTTTTACTAACCTTACCTCTTGTAACATTGATATGCTTTATGATCCGTCTTCCTATAGACATAGCATGTTAGTTTCTTTTTCTGAATTTTGTTACCCTTCTTGAATTTTAACTAACTATTATACTACTCATTCCTTTGGGGAATCTTTCCCTTTCCCTTTGATATGTCTTTAAAAGAAAAAGACTTTACTACATTTGCAATGATTGATCTAGACACATAAGAGATGCGGTTATCCTTCAAATGGTTTGTCTCTTCTATCCTTATATGATTGATCAGCTATGGTAGAGTCAAATCCCTTTTCTTATGGTTTATATGGTTCCTAAAGTCACTCCATGATGGTGGAACTCTATTAGCATGTTAGCTTGGAAGGTTTCACATATCTTCATTCCTTATCCTAGGACTTCGACAACCAAAAGTTCGTAATCATGGACCTAATCTATCATCAACTTATCATCAACCATATGAAACTTCATAAGATTTCCTACAACATATTTCTTTCTTCCTACTTCATCATCTTACTTGTTCTTCAGAGTATCCTAAATCTCCTTTGATGATTTAATGCTGAAGAACATGTCAAACTATCTGTTGTTCATATGTTGTAGGAGATAACCTTGAACAGCCTTGTTATGCTTTTCAAAATTTTATTTTATAGCATCATTCACTTTCTTAGCGAATAGAGGTGCAAGAGTTGTGGTTGGTGTTGCAGGAGATGTTTCGATACCCTTATGTGTAGGTGGATCGCTGAAAAACACATACTCAATCTCAAGAGTCTCAAATAATATCAATAACTTTTGTTATCTATGGTAATTAGATTCGTTCAATGACTCAACTTTAGAAATGTTGTTTATGGTAGCATTAGAAACTATAATAAATTCCTCATGTTGTTTATGCAACTTGATCATTAAAAAATGATGCAAAATAATTAAATATAGTCGTTGGAGGTTTGGAGGTCTAACTTTTATTTTAATGATTTATTTTGTACCACTTTTGCAAATTGAACTAAAAATTAGGGTTGTGATGAATAGTTTACGACTATAAATCATTAACCTCCTTCACTTTTGTTGCAAGTACATGGAAATCAACCAGATCTTAAATTATATTTTGACCATAGGTTTTATTTATAGTTAATTATTTCTGTTATTTGTGAATTATAGTTATTGTTTATTTTAAAGAACCAAAAATAATATAAAACTTTTGCAAAGATACTTGGCCTTTTTTCCTTATACATTATAATTTTATAGTGATGGTTGTTGGATGGAGATTTTTTCTTCTGTTACTCTTCAAAAGAGCTATCATATCAACTATATTATTATTTTCTTTTGGATGAATAGATTGAAAGTGTTGTTTTATTTGATAGATTAATATCCATTTAACTAACTAGCCATATAAAGAAGGAGATTATATATGACTGATAAGTTATACATTAATATATGTTTACTCTTATTTTACAAGGATACTTTGTTGCTAACAAATAGGGACAATAATGGGTCTTGGAGCCAACCTAGACCTACTAGACCTACCTCATTATTAGCGGTCTAAGGATACAATTTTAGATCTATTGGGTTTTGGTCTATATATATCTAAATATGTCTGGGTCGAGTAGTCTCAAACCCGACCTAGACTTGTTTAGTATATGTGTGTGTGTGCGTACGTGTGTGTATGTAAATTTATACTAATATTATGCTTGTCATTTTTTTTCATAATCTTATTTGAGATCCTTATTCATTTTGTTCAATTTTATTTTGATGTATTTTTTTTATAAACATTATACATAATATTATATTCCAAAACTAAAATTTAAAAACTTGAAGTAACTATTTTAAAATGTTTATCTTTTTACTCGAAGAATTTTTTTAATAAATTTTTGTAAAGCTATATAAAAAGATAAATGTATTCGTATCTACATAGATTATTAAAAAAATTAAAAATAGTCGGATGTATTTGTAACTCGTTTACCTGCTAAATTCGGTACATCGGGGTCTGAGTTTGGGTCTAAACTTTTAAGATCTAAGATTTGGATCTAGAGAATATAAGTTGGTCTAGATCTGACGTACATCAAACCGATTGTCATCCCTACTCACAAAATAGGGGGAATTGTTTCAAGCTTGTACTATCTTCTTTGAGAATAATTAAGGCTACTTAGTTTTACTTAGTTTTTTTTTCAAGTTTCTATATGATAGGCGAACTCCAATAAACAACCAATGTCATGTTTAAGCAAGTGTTTGATTAGGTACGTAATTGTATTGTTAGGCCATATTTTTTCATCTTATTTTCAATTCAAATTAGATAAGTTAAGATCTAACAATAATAATATGTATAATAATTACAAATAATAGTAATAAAAAGATCATTTATATTATTAATAATACTACTAATCATAAAAATGTATTATTATAATTATTATTTACATTAGTTATATATAATAGAAGTAATTATAATAATTATATACAATAATAAGAGTAATATTTATAATAATATTATGATTAATAATAAAGATATAAATACATTATTCGTATTATTGTTATAAATAGTGCTATTACTTATTACCAACAAAATTTTATTATTACTTTTGCTAACAATACTATTTATAAAATATAATGGTATAACTATTATTATAAATGTTATTATTGTTTTCATTATTATTTTAATTATATTTATAAACATAGTTAATTATTATAATAAATAGTATTATCATAAATAACAATTATATTATTATTATTATTATTATTAATCACATAAAATACAATAGTTATTATAAACATAATAAGAATAGTAATAATAATGCCATAAATCATAAACTAAAATAATTGTTATACTGATTTTAATAGTATATCTATAAATATGAAATAATTAATTATTATAATAATATGATTCAATACTATCATTAATAGTAATAATAATATTATGACTATAATAAATTATAATAATTATCATTCTTTTCGCTACAATTATAATTAAAATAGTTTATTATTATGATTATTACTATTATAATTAATATTACTATTATTTCTATTAATATTATCATTAACACTATTATTGATAATACTATTGGTGTTATTATAATTATTATAATTAATATAATAATAATAATAATAATAATAATAATAATAATAATAGTTAATTTAAGTCTAATTGTCATCAAATTATATTAGATCGGTACTAATCAAATAAATAAATAGAACCTTATTCTATATACAATCCATTTTATATTGTACACTTACTCTCTTTGTATATCACTCAATATCAATTTTAATAAATACTTAAGTTACCAAAATGTTAAGTATACTCGTACTCTAAAAACCTCCATATATCAAATCTAATTTATATCATAAACCCAAAATATAATATTTAGAGCTGGAAAAGTTGACCCGACCTAAAAAATTTGATGAATACCAACTTGATCTGTCCAAAATTCGATATGATTTTATCTAAAAAATTAGGAGCCTAAAACTTATCCAACCTAATCCGATATATATCCGATATTTGATATAACTCAATAATTCATAAGTCAAAATAAACCCGACCCAACTCGATACTTACCCAAAATCCGATATAACCCATAAAACTATAAATCCAAAATAACCTGACCCGATCCATCATTTATTTGAAATTCGATATTATCCAAAAAATTATAAATCTATAAAGATTCAACCCGATACTACCCAAAAATTAACATTAACCCATTAATTAAATTTTCCAAAAATTCATAAAACATAAAATAATATAGATGTGTAACTAGTCCATAGTAGTACTTACATCAAAATATAGAAATAATATTATATACAATTATTCCATACTAGTACTTACATCAAAATCTATAAATAATATGCTTTCTTAAAGTTTATATCACTTCTTATGTATATACAAGCACAATATCTATTGATACCAATATTGAAGTATATAATTAAAAGTAGAGAAAAAGAAAAAAATCTATTATGTCATCTAAATATTAATTCACTTTCATGTATTACCATAAGATAATAATATTGCAAATACATTCAACACTTAAACTCAAGTTACAAATATAAAAGCTTTATAAGTTTTGAAAAGCCTTAAAAGGAACACATCTAGCACTTAGTTTACCAGACATACCTAAACTAATCAAAAACTTGAGTTTACTACATGTTGGTAGATTTAGTATTAAAATACTACATAATTGACACTTCTATTTTCTTAGAAAATTAAAATGTATTTGGCTTACCACATGTTGGTAGCTCTACTAACAAAATAAAATCTGTACAGCTAAACCAATTCAAACTATCTCTAATATCCAAAATTTTCTACAATCTTGGATATGATAGTTACAGAAGTTTCAACAAAAGATAAGATATGATAGCTAAGTCAACATGAAATGAGTAGATATAATCTACATTCTACCATTATATGAAACATGATCAACCAGAATTTATTTTCGATCCCTTACCTACCAAGCCTTGGGGGATAACACTTTCCACAAAACATCAAAATATAAGCTGACACCAACATAAAAGCATCTACTTGATGCTAACCTACATAAATCACACAACCTAACAACATATTATCCCACATTAAATATTACTCTCACCTCAACAAAGAAAAGACATCAGATGATACGAATATGTAATATATAATTGTCACTTTAACAATACATAGTCTAACAGAATCATATGTATCTCAAAGAGCTATTTCTAATTTTCTCACATATTCTCTAAGAATATCAACATTTATATCAAGAAAGCATAATGTTTCTTCATGAAGGCTATATTATATCTTATTTTACACTAGGAATATAAGAATTAAGTACATAATAAGACATAATTAATTACATTGAGGACAATAAGGGAAGTGCAAATAAGAAAAAAAATAAGTGTCAAGTTCATTCAATGACTTTAGTAAACCCTCAAAACACCCAATCAAGTTTCCAAAAATTTAAGCCACTAAGGGCATGCAATAATCAGCTCAGCAACAATACTTTAGCTTAAAAAAATTACCACCAACACTTCAATTAGCCTCATTATTTGGTTTAGAAAAGTCTACAATAGAGCCATCATTTTCAAGATCTATGCAAAAATATATGTTATTTCACAAAAACCATAATAAAATATTTGGATTTACATATTTAAATTACCTCCATATCCAAATAACTAATTATGTGTTGTTACTAACAAATCAACATTTTTTGGCAAAAGAGAATTTCTCCATTTATTCAATATCCTACCACCCATACTAAAAGTAGACTTTGAAGCAACCGTGATGATTGAAATAGCGATAATATCTTTTTATATGGAACTAAGTATCGGAAAACAACTAGATTTATCCTTCCAATAAGAAATCATATCAAGCCTAATCAATTGCTCTATTCCTTGAATTTCATGATAGCTCTCCAATTCAGTTTTTCCAATATTGCTAGCTCCAAAAAAAAAATATTGAAGAGTCAAATTCCTACATAAAAAGAAACAAACAAAGAATAAGACTATGCATATAATAAATAAGTAAATAAATAATAGGATGAATATAAAAGATATTAATAAACTTAATATATAACAATAATAGTTTATCCCTAGTTCATCGTTTCTTTGACAAGTGTTGACTTCTCTTTGAGTAGGATTAGACGTGCTTGAAATGCAAGAATCTACTTGTACTTGTATAAGTTAAGAAGTTGAGCATATACTTCTTTAACCACCCGTGAACCCTTTTTGGTTCCATACAATTTTGTGAAAGTAAATGTCATGAAGTCAAACTTATAACGTGGATAAAAAATTATAGCAAAAGCTAGAATCATAGAGTAGTCTGACCAATATTTTTCAAAATTTTCATACATCTGAGTCACTATTCTACTAATGTCCATATCATCACACGACATTTCCTTCTCTTTGTACCTTTGAATTCATGCACATTGTATAATTTTTGATCAAACTGAGAAGAATTCATGCAGGACCCGATAAGATTTTTATACTTTGAACAGCTTACCAAGTGTCTCTTAAAATTAGATGTGCCATTTTTTTAATTCCACTCTGTATGATACCTCTTATCAATGCTTACATACATCATGCAAATTCTTCCGAATATCTTTATAACAATTATACTCTTTCCATACCTCCAGCCTTTCTCTTTAGATTTATAGGGACCCAACCATCACCAATTACATTAGGGATTGAAGTTAGGTTTGGCACTTGATCAGTTTTAATATATTCAGAATTAGGGGCTGTAATTTTGAAAAGTGTGAAATTAATAAGAGAGAATCAAATAATAATAAGTATCAAATATCACTAATGTTAAAGATTAAAGATAAATTAATACATCTACTACTGACAGATGAGAAATCATTAGTGTCAAAATGCTCTTCTTGTTGTGGAGTCCTAAAATTTTCCTCCATGAATTTTAACACTACAATACTACCAATGCATACATGAATTATTTATTATTAAAATAGACACATATATTATTTCATACATCACAAAATTCATCAGTTAACATAATGCCTTTTAGTCTATCAGTTATAGAAATAAAAATTCTGCAAAATAAATGCTACCACACCTTCAATTCTCAAACTATACTTTATTCTTTCCATTTTAGATCATATGTGGTGTCTAAAATGTAGACAATGATTCTGGCCTGTCAGATATTATAAATTTATATCTACAAAGGATTCTACAATATTTTCTAGCCTAAATCTCACATTAGAGTCTGACATACAAGAGATTTAAGGAATTAGAGAAATAAAAGTAATTTATTTCAATGCATAATGCATGCACATAGGGCTATAAATGACCGAATACCCTTAGGCTTGGATTCGACTCATTTAACTAAACGAGCCTAAAATGATGTTTGGGCTCAGCTTGTTTAACTAAACAAATGAGCCGAACTGAGCCGAACTGAGCCGACCAAGTTCACGAGCCAAAGCCAAAAAATAAACTGAGCCGAGATTTTTCGAGCCCGGGCTTGACTCTTTTAATAAACGAGCCTAAAAGTGAGGCTCGAGCTCAGCTTATTTAACTAAACAAATGAGCCAAGCCGAGCTTTTAATGAGTCAAGCCAAGCCGAATACCGAACTAGCTTAGCTCATTTACAACCCTACATGCACATAAGAAGGCCGAAGGATAATGATCTAATTCTCATGTTAAATATTGCCCATCAATAGCCCTTGTTTCTTATTGTATGAGATTATGCATTATACAAGGACAATATTTTCCAAACAAAAGAAAAACATAAGTGGGGCGCCTATTGTACACGGGCCTAATTATGAAAGATCTAACTTTCATAAACTGCAATATCTTGATTAAAATGTTCTACTCTATCCAAGAAGACCTAAAATATAAATTCATAACATCAATATATTACAAAATTATACACATATGCTGTGGAAAATTGATCAAGAAAGCAAAACTATTGAAGAATTAATTTAGAAAAGAAGGGAGAACATAAGTTTTACAACAAAATGAATTTGGTTAACCAACAGGGGGTAATGGAAACAAAGGCTGAAATATATAGGATATTGTTTCACAGGTAGATGAATACAACTCAGAAGTTAGTTTCATTGTCACCACTTACAACGCCACCCACAAACTTACAACCCACCCCACCTTCTCCTGTCCACACTATGTGATTCAATCCCCAATTTTTCATTTCTACTACATACAGTAATACAATTGATACCTATCACAATAATCAAGCTTAAAGTCATACATATGTCTAATAGAACTCATAGTTCTATAAGAATAATCCTCCTGAATTGAAGGATTGTGACACAAACGACCAGATAGCATAAAAGAAAATAACACAGTGGCAATGGTGGGAAGTAAGGTTTTGGTAATATTAGTAGTAGCCAAAAAAATGTAAGAGAAAACACAAGGAATTCAAGGACCTGTGGCCTCCCTGTTCTCTCCTTTTTGACCCCCTCTCTTCTTAGGCCTACCTCCCTTTTTATTACTCCTCTTGACAACTTCCCTAATAGAATTCCCCATCCTAGTGACTCAACATTGCTAATAACTACCTCATTGACCTTTTTTCTCTTCCCAATGCTCCTACCGAATCTCAATTCAAATCCCATCCTCATGGGCTGACCAATACCCAGTAATCATGATGAAACCCTATTAGGTTTTGAAGAAAAACACCGGACAACAAGTCGAGCGATGTGTTTGACTATTTTATAAATAGATTAGCCTACGGATTAAACCAAAGGAAGATCAAAGAAACTCAGGGCACAATTGAAATCAATGGCAACTGAGTGATTATCACAAAGAAGATGATTCAAGCAAGAGAAAATCAAGAAGAGAAGAGTTGAGAGATAACAAGAGAGAGAGTCGAGAGACAGAGAGAGCTTTGAGAGAGAGTTCGAGAGAGCGAGAAATAGCCTCAGCCGTAATGTATTATCTGTCAAAAAATTGTCTACAAAAGTTCCTTAACCCCTATATATATACCGTATACATATACACATACACATATAAGACAGTGGGCTAGCTGAACCAAATCTCACACTATCAGCCCAGCACAATATAGCAAATATTGGTGCTGACTTAACTAAACATCCCAATTACAAAGATTACAATTATTCCCAAATTAATTGATAGATTACAATTATTCTCCCATTAGCTAGTTTATTTAGCTAATTGTGATAATTAAGGGTTGCATAGTCTATAATCCTTCTAACCCAATTACGGGTCGGGTGGCTGACCATGCGGCCTACTTAATTCCACTAGCTATGATTGCCGATGATTGCATCATATGGGAATACAAAAATTTCCCCCACTGGTATTAATAAAAATCGAAATCAATTTATTCAGCAGTTCCATATCAGCAATAACAGCAACCGGCAATAATCACTCATAGCAGCCAATAACATGCTCCATTTCCATTACTTGAGTTTTCCTAATTATTCACAGAATAAAAGAAATAATTATATGTACAATATATATCACAGCAACCAAGAAAATTATCCAAATAAATATTATTGAGATACAAATCAAATCACATTATCAAAGGCCCTCTTATTCATCCTTTGCAATGAATCTCATCAAAGGCGACTAGAAACTATAAAGCAACTGCACACCTCGAAGTGTCAACTGGCCAGCCTGATATTTTTTCTTGTGAAAAGGAGTATCATCTACCAAATTTCCATTTGAGCTAGCATTTTGGTCACCAGGCTTACCACGACAATCCGCGGCTAGATGACCAACTTGACCAGGCAGAGTGATGACCTATAAGGAAGGAAATCATCAGACTGACCGTACTTATAAAAAGGGTAATGAACATAGCTTCTAGTTACTCTACAAAAGGGGGTGATGTGCAGCTGTGGTTGGTTGTGGTTGCAAGGGGTGGTGCAGAAGAAGGCTCCGGTTAGGGTTGTGCAAAATCGGATATCCGTATCTGTTCGGATATTTTTTTTTTCGGATATCCACTCCGTAATTTTTAGACTGTATATCCGGGATGTGGATATCCGAACAATACTGACTGGATATGGACCGGATTCGGATATATCCAATATCCGTATGAAAATACTATTTTATCAATTTTAATAACTTTTGCTAGAATATTTTTAAAAATAAAGATCATATATTAATTAATATTCATATCTATATTCATATAAATGTCCTATTTTATCTAAAAGAAGTATTAAAATATTATTATAGATATTTAAAATATAAAAATAAATAAAAATTTAAAACTTAAAACTATTAAAACATCATAATATGATGTATTGTTGAAATAATGAAAAAAATATCGTATAATTTTTAGACCGGATAATCCAGTAAAAAAACTAGATATTCGAATACAGGATATCCTTTTGGACTAAAATCGGTTCGGATATCCAAAATTTCAGATCAAATTTTTGAATCCTGGATTTTTTGCACAGCCCTAGCTGTGATAGTGTATGTGTGTTGTTGGTGGTGCTGATTGACGCTAGAAGTGGAAGGGCACATGAGAAGAGGAGCCAAGGCAGGTAAATGCGACAAGTTGGAGAGGTTTGTTGGGCTGGGAGAAACGAACAAGAAAAGAGGAAGGGGAGGATGAGAAGGTGGCTCGATTGGGAGTTTCTACATACAGAGGAAGGATGGCCCAGCTAGGTGTTGGGTGGTGGCTTGGTTGGAGGTGCAGCAAAGTAGAGAACATGGCTACGACGTGGAGAATGGTGGTGTTAGAAGGATGGCGGTCGGTTGAGGGCTGGAGTTGGGTGAGATAATGCATGGAGAAGAAGAGGAGGAAAGTGGTGGAGGAGCTAGAAACAGGAAGGGCTACAACGGGTTGGGGAGTTGAGTGTTGAAAATGTAGAGGGGAGGAGGTCAGTCGGGGACCATTTGGTGAGGGGGTTGGTTGAAGGAAAAAGAATGGGGTAGAGAAGGGGAGTAGGAGGTGTTTGGCTCGGGGAAGGGTGTCAAAAAGGAACAGAGGGGGAAGGGGTTGTTATTATATGACTGTGTCTGTGAGGGTGAAGGAGTGTGTTTGTGAAGCTGAGGGTATGCATGCGTGTGGGGCATATATAAGAAAAAAATGTAGAGGTAGTGCAGTACACGATTCAAGTAACGTGTTGGTAAAAAAATATAGGGTAGGGTAAAATAGGTTTATTTTATATTTTATTTTAGATTTAGTTTAGGTAGATTAGGATACCAAGTAGAAAAATAATTTGGAAATATAGAATAAGTAGTAGTTTTCACTAGATACACCCCCATATATATTCTTATCAAACATGGATGACACTACTCGAGTTTACCAACTTAAGTGATATATTCTTATCATCTATTCAACTTAGGAATGTCAAGGTATTATGAATGCTTGTAAGGCCAAAATCATAATCTAATTTATCAAATATTAGAACATACTTGTAATGATATATATGTGATATAACTATTGTCAATATACTTGTAATGATGAAGATATCTAAAGGAAAAATCACAAATATGGAAAAGATTCATCAAATTCAACTCATTACCAAAGTGAGATTAGAAAAATATGAAAGAATTAGAGATAATAGGAAGAAACATCCTCCACTATAAACCTTTCTCAACTCAAGCTATGGACTAATATTGAATATAGATATTTTATTCAAGCATCGAGTATTATTTCACTCATAGAGACGAAGAGAAGAGAGAAGAAAAACCAATGACATGTAACCTTCATTAAATAAATTGAGTGCATAACTCTGCCAATTCTAAATGGCATAAGAAGAACAAAGCTTCATTATATAGCTCGGGTTGAACCAAATACATATGATTTCTTTTAACCCTAGGCTAAACCAAATACAAAATATATAACTTCAATCCTATGCAATAGAAATTGGTAAGGAGCATTTTAGCTTATAGAAGAACAATATAATACATATTCTAACTAAATAGTTGAAACAAAAATAATACACTAACATAAAAAAAATAAGCTTCAATTATCAATTACCCCAAATAATTAATAATACAATATGATATTTGAGTTAAAAACTAATTATTACAATATTAAGCCTAGTGACTATAGAATATGCCCTATGGGCCACAAGTGATATGACATACAACACATTTAGATTTATCAAGTTTACCAAAAGTTCCAACAAAGTCTTCAAGTCCATGATCTAGTGATCAAAACCCAAACAACAACTATGATATGAACCAACTATCGTTGTAGCTTAAAACAAATATTACATAATCATAGTCTATTCAGTTATTCAAAAGGTAGAAAAGTTTTATCAATTCTATTATAAGTATACATAAATAACAATTTGTAGCCTTAAACACTATATGTTAGTATCTATACCCTAAACTATAACACTTACAACATTATAAGAAAGTAGAGAAAATCTAAAGCGAGGATGTTAAATATTCATTATAAAAATTAAATATTAATGTTTTTTATTACATCAACTATGTTAAATAGTAAGAAGTCACTATTAGTTGGTTCTTTATCAATAATGGTCATTATTACTTACTTTATCTAATTTTATTTGATTTAGCTTGATATGGTTGAATCAAAATATATAAAAAAAAATAATTTGTTGTTATTATTATTTTTTCCATAATTGATATTCATTAATTACTACTATTATTGTCATCATTATTTGTGTATTATTATTTAATAATTATTAAAATTATGTTGATATGATGTGATCAATCTATTTGAAAAATAATATGAGAAGTGCAACCTTAGAAGCCTTCATTTTTTTTATCAATTATCAATGATTATTGTAAGGTAATATTATGTAAGGATTATACAAGATATAAATATAATATACACTTGAAATACTATTTGAACTCAATATGATATGACCAAGCTAATAATGGAGTTGAATTATAAGTTATACCTTAATATAAAAAGAAAAGTAATCCAATTTGAAATTTTTTTAATTTGAAACATCAAATACATCTCCAAAGATGAACTAATGACAAAAAATTCTAAGGCCCGAAAACAATCTATATAATTATTTGCTTTTAACTGAATAAGATAAATTGTAATAAACAATCTCAAAATAATTATTCTTTAATAACATAATGAAATGAAAAAAGAAATAAAATATCACAAGCATGACTTTAAACTAAAATGACCCAAATCTGATCCAAAATCGACCCGAAAATATAATAATTCGAACTCACCCAAGCTTGATCCAAATTCGAACCAAAATTAGAATAACCTAAATTTATCTGAATCTAAGTCCATCCAATCTCAACCCGATCCGATTAGAGAAATTAGAATGACCCGAGATTATCCAATACCAAGTTTATCCGAATCGAACCTGGCCCGACAGAATGATCCGAAATTGTCCAAAACTGATATAATTTGGTTATCATTTAACCTGATGCAATAGTGACCCGACCCACCCAACTGCTAACTCTAATAATATTAAGTGTACTTGTTCACCTAAACATCCATTTGAAAATAATAATGAAAAAGCATACAAATTTGAGAATTACATGCATTTTGTTATCCTTTGTTATCTTAAAATTTCCAAATGAGTTATTTTTATTTTAAGCTATTAAAAATTATATCAAAATATATTGTTTCCTCCATAAAAAGATATCTTGTACTTTTAACTTAAGTTATTGGATAAATTACCTTTACACATTATATAAGATGTATTTTGTTCATAAATTCAATGTGTATAGTTCATCAACTCTAAATATTCATATTAGTCTTCTAAAAGACTAATATTCATTACTTATAATAACTTATGTATGAATTTTTAGGATTTGACTAATGCAAAAGATAATTAAATATGATGAACACTATGTTAATTAAATATGATGAACAGTGAGTGAGAGAGAGAGAGAGAGTGAGTGTGTGTGTGTGTGTGTGTTATCAAAATTATTGGTCATATGAATGGAGATGATGATGCATGAAAAATAAAATATTATGTTTTATGTTGTGATAATTAGAAATTCAAATATAAATAATAAAACAAGATAGATGGGAAGAGATAAGAGACTATCTTATTTATTTATTCATATCTATGAGTTCTCTTACATATACAATTCATCAAATGGCATAATATAGTATTCATACATATTACGAGAGGGAGTTAAGGAATATAGAATGTCATGGAAGAGACCTCAAGTTGGAGGTTATAGCCATAATAGGGAAACATGTTACAATTACTGGAAATAATGAGAGTATTAAACCTAGGATTAAATATAATACATATTTATGAATTAAAGATCCACAGTATATAAATAAGATATTTGCAACACTTATCTAAGATGTACATCTTTTTATATTTGCAATACCCCCCCTGAAGAGTACATGTTTGAAATATTATCTTATTAAAAACTTTGCCAAGAAACTCAATGGGATAAAAGCATGGCTAAGATGAAAAAAAAAACATAGTTTTCTACCCCATCAACTTAGCATGTCTCCTTTATATGTCATATTATATATAATCGTGTTTGTATGTATAAGCACATTTTGATAGTGCTTACATTTGGTAGTTTTTCCAATAAAAACCATACCATGGACAAATTTTAGTTTTTGCATAAAGGCATGTGTCTCTTAATTGATTTTTAGATCAATTTTTATGCATACCTACTTATAGCCAATTAGTTTATCACCTTCAAGTATAAGGATTCTTATTCATATGAATCATGCTAATTAAGCATATATATTTGACTATTTAACTCATCAATCATTTATCCAACAACATTCCATCACAAATCAAGAACAATTCTCGCTTCTAGCCATTAGAAATTGAAACTATTTAAGTAAATACATCACAAATAAGATACCTCATACCATCTTACACTTGTTTAAGGATTATTCATGGAAATTTTTTTCTTTACCAGTATAATATATTCTTGGATTCTGTCTATATGAACATTCTGACTCATTGTGGCAAGTTTTCCGTCCTTTTCAAGGATTATAACTCCTTTTTTAAGATTTTATCTCTTTAGACCCATATCATATGATTAAATAATATTTACCATACTTATCATTAAATTATTTGAATTTACTACAAGGACTTCTATGTGATTTGGTACTTTAGTCAAAACACATATAAAGTTCATAACTTCTTAACCATAATAAATAAAAGTTGTCGCTAAGCTACATCAAGCAAATATAATTGTCATCATGAAAACATATAAATTTCATAATTTCTTGACCATATCTCTTGGAATACATCTTCTAT
Organism: Tamarix chinensis; assembly: GCA_030549775.1. NCBI lineage: Eukaryota > Viridiplantae > Streptophyta > Magnoliopsida > Caryophyllales > Tamaricaceae > Tamarix > Tamarix chinensis. The sequence goes on along the minus strand of CM060177.1, from coordinate 24,824,499 downwards.
GTACATGTTTTCTTATAATCTCACTCTTCTTTTCTCTCCTACTAAGGCTATGGAAACTAGCATTCCCATCCTTCTTAGTGGCTCAATTTCTTATCCATTGGGGGGGGAGTGTAGAAATATATAAGACTAATCCAATTTTTTAAGATAAGTATTAGGTTCATTCCAATTGACCTGACTTAAGAGATAATATGATAGATGATTGGTACATACCAAAAATGTTTGCATGCATGTTGGTGTATCACTTATAGGCCTCACCAATAAGCGTGTACTAATCAAATGCATCACCAATGACTCTAATAGGTCATTCTACTTCCAACTTGAGCATTGATTGCATTTTTATCTCTATTGGATGTATATTTACTTTTGTAACAATGCAACAATATTAGTCGCAAAATATAACATATGACCTTATATTGATACATTATTATATATCATGGTATATTTATTGGTCCATATGTGTCTACTTGAGTTCTATTAAGTACATAGGAAAATTTTCATTTTCTTACAATATAACGACTTAATTTCATTACTGGACTATCGTGATCTCATTTATCATACTACAAAGATAATATTTTATGGTCTACTAACTACTTGTTAACGACACTTTTTGGTTTTTACATGTACCAAAAGCACACATTGTGCATTTATCCCGGGTTTACTTTTAGCCAATCTTGATGGTAGCAATAATATCAAGTGCTCATAGATCATAGTAAGTTATCTGGGAACATAGCTATAATATCATGCAAAAATTTTCTATTCAATTATTTCTTCAGGAAACCCTTCAATAGGTTTATCATGTCACATACACATGTCCATTATTACCAAATATAAGCTCATAAAATACTTCACCCTTAAAATAGAATGTATAATATCATTTCACCTAGATAAATCAATATTCTAGATTATATTCAGGTCTATGATATAGGAAGTATTTAGCCTTTATTGTTAAATTACTTATATCAAATAGGAAACTTCATGTTTCAACCATTAAACTAATAACTAAATGAAAAAATTTAGGCCTCAACCATCAAATGCCTTTATCCACCAAAACTATAATATAATGGAAAGGTTATTTTAAATACTAGCCACTATGGTGGTGAAATAAACTTGGCTATGGTAGGTTTTAATCACTATCAATGACAAAGTAGGTGTATAGTCTCAAGAATATGCGGTTGGTAAATTATTCACAAAGACATCATCACTACTTCTTGATTAGAACATATGTCTTAAATATTTCAAAAATTAAAATTACAAAAACTAAATTGAAAAAATTAAAATTACAAAAATAGAAAGTGCTATAATAAAATTAGCGCTCGGGTATATAGACCACCAAGGTCAATCTTTTGGATTGAAATGCACTTGAGGTATTTAATATCATCTGATCTTTTTTTTATAGATAATACATCAATCTTGAAAGGCATTTAATTAGTTGATCTCCTTGATCAAATTACACATAAGGTATTCATCACCTTTTAATCATTAGATCTTTGGGATCGAATTGTGTATAAGTTCCTCAAGGCATTAAATTATTGAGTAAAGCTTATGGGTTCCACTTCAAATTGTTTCAATATCCTTCCATACCTCAGTTATGTACTTGTAAATAATATATTTGATCAGAAGCTTCATGTTTCTATCAACACTTGTATAATCACTAATTTTTTTATTTGAGTATGCAAGAAAATTTTAGTCACTTTTTATGGTCCTCCATTAACTTCATGTAATGGAGGTTTAAACTATATTCTCTAATCAATTTCAGGGGATGAGATACGTATGTAGTGATGGACGATGAGACTGTCCATCCATCACTTTCATGCACATGGTGATGGGTGATGAGATCACCAATCCATCACCTTTAAATTTAAAGAATTTTCTTAATGTTTCCACTTTAGGTGGCTTTCCATCGTCTTCAAATGATAGATATATACATATGATGATGGGCGATATGGCCACTAATCCATCACTTTCTATACTTGAATCAATCATATTAGATCCATTTTGGGTATATTGAATAGGATACTTTTATTCTTCTACCATCATTTACCTCTACCCTCCATATTATAATTGGAAGAGACGTCGTCATACATACACTTAAATTAAAATATATATTGCTAATATATACAATTAGAAATGATAAAAATATGAATTAGTATAAGAATAAAGCAAAGGGAGAAAGAAAAGTAATGCCCCTTTATTTTGAGACGATTCTAGAATATATTATATATTCATTAAAATGCTTAATCAAACTATATTAAACAGGGGGATGTTGACCTCATATGTTAATCAACCTTTATTTTGATGATAAAAAACTTAACTATGAATTTGGCTTATCTTGTTAATTTTGTATGAGTATCGTAGCAAAAACTAAAGTGTTCAATACTTAACTAAGTCAATAAGTGCTAAGGAGATCATATTTACAAGTCCTATCTCAAGAATAAGTCAAAGACAAAAAAAGGAGGAAAAAATAAGACTATATATGCAAAAAATTCATTTTCATATGTGGAATACACAAACTATGAATAGATAAGTGTACTCAAGAAACTAAAACTCACGCTTCAAAGAGTATGTTATAATCTTAGGATTTATGTACATATGATTTACATTTTAAGACCATAGATTTTTGATTTATTTGATATTTCTAATCCTATTCAAAAATCATTTTGAAAGATCTTAAAGTGAATTCATTCATCAAAAAACATTTTTAAGTATTTGTGAAAAATTTTATCTTAAATTGATGTTATTTTAAGTAGTTTTGCATATGCTCTAACTTTCAAAATTCACAATAAATTTTATAGACATTATTTTTGAATTAATAATATCTCTTTGGAAATGTTAAGATGTCTAGTTTACAACAACAGGTATGACACTAAATTTTGAAATTTTTAGCTCAAGTAGTGATATATTTCATAAAAGTGCACAGTGTTGAAAATTGGTTTTAAAACCCATTGACTAGTTTGAATACTAATTAACTAGTTCGAATATTTATGAGATTTGTTGCCTATAGAAATTTGATCCTTAGAGTACTTTTCACACCTAATTCTATTATCTTTTAGCACGATAAATAAGAGTTGTTAAACTTTAATAAACATCAATTAAGCAAGCAAAACTCTTATAAAATCATCATTTTCACATCTTACAAAGAATCAAAGAGAACTTTAATTTTTTACTTTCAAATTTAAATCAAACTTCTCTAGTGCTTAATTTACTCTTCATATTTATCTCAAGCACTCATATAGTTGTAATTATTATTTCTCTAGATAGATCAAAATCTTCACAAGTGATTACTCACTATCATATGTTATCTAGTAAAGATTCTTATTGTATTCATTCAAACTCATCATCTTAAACATAAGTGAAAAGAAGCATTCTTGATAGAGGTTGATGACATTGTAGTCTTATAAACCTAGAGATGATCACTAGAAAAAAAGTGTAAATCATCTTCTAAAGGAACATTAAGATTGTAGGGTCAAAAACCAAGAGATAAGTGATCATCATCAAACACCCATTATATATAAATAGATATTCAAATCCAAAAGGAAAATCCTTTTGGTAGTGGATTTAGATAAACTTTATAGAGTTTCTTGAACAACTATAAATTGTGTGTTCATTGTTTTTCATCTTTATACTTTTTTTGCACAAAATTTTATTTTGGTATTATTGTTACAAAATACTCTATAAGCTTCACCTCTCTCACAATGTATCCAAATCCTACCTTTTTTTACCTCTCAATACCTAAAACCATATTATATGACCTTCTGATTTCTTTAACCTACTAAATTAATGACTCAAGGTTATAAATCTCGTTCGTAGCAAATAATTTACTCCAATCAATAATCACTGGAACTTGATTATGTAATTAATATTCAAAATATGAAATTAGAAGGAATACAAAAATATAAGAATACATAATAATAAAAAATTACGGAAGAAGGGTTTTTGGATAATTCGCCCACTAAATTTTAAAATCAACTGACAAATGTCCTTATAAATCTTACCCGTTGTCTTATAAATCAATCATAAAAAATGGAACTTGAAGACTGAATTGTCCATTAGTATCTATTTATGACAGGTGATTTGTTCGTCAAAATTACTTTACGATGGATAATTCACCTGTTAGCTTTACTTTATGATGGATGGATCACCCATCAGCTTTCTGTTCTGATGGGTAACTTACTCGTTATACCCAGAAATATATATATATATATATATATATATATATATGAAACTTATCATTATTTCGTCGAGTTCATCTTAGATAAAACAATGGTTAAATTCATTATCTTGTTCCATATATATTGTATTTAATGTTCAAAATAATTAAAATGTTATATGATTAATTGAAAAGAAGAGAGAGAGAGAGATAAAAATAATTGTGTACAAATGAAAGGAGTAAATTAGTCAAAAACAAAAACAAAACAAAAAAGGATTTTGAAGGGTGTAAACTTAGCAATTTTGGTGTGTATATAATAACTCCCTTAATTGATTGCATCATAATAGGCCATAGAGACAAACATTTGGAAGACTTTTGGGTTAGGCTTTTCAATTTATCTTTATCTTTATATATATATATATATATATATATATAATAAAGACTTTTTAATTTATTGCTAGAGGATACGGGGGAATGTAGCCTAACCTGGATATTCAATAAGGGATTGAGCTTTATTATTATATATTATGATAGATTTATAATGGTTTGTCTAACTAGTACCATTAAAACAAAATAATATAAGTAGCACATTTATTATAAATAATAATAAAAAATAGAGTAAGAGTTTATTGTTGACAACAATAAGTATTTTTTTTTCTTCTCTAAGTAATTTTAACAAGTATTAGTGGCATTCATTAGAAAAATTATATTTATAAAGTTAGTAATTTAGTTTTATTAAATAATGGGAAAAAAATGTTGGCCCTAACAAAATTCATAAAGAATAATATTATCTTCAATTTGTTGCACAAGTGATGTTAGAATAACATACAAATATTATAAAATTCATAAACTTTATAATTTGATTATATTAAATGTTGGAAAATAGATTAAAAAAATTGAAATAAAAGTATTAATTTTTGTGAGAAAATTATAAAGTAAAAGAAAAAAGGTGTTAATACTTATTATAAATTGAAAATATAAAATGACATATTTTAAATAAATTTATTTCACCATAACAACCTATATTTTGAATAGAATTGAGTGTTTTTTTCACATGTCAACCACCAAAATACAAAAATTATAAATCTTATTGCATTTAAATTTTTGAGTCTCTTTTACATGAAATCAAGGTTATTTTTTTTCTATTTAATTTTGCCAAATTTTTTTATCATAATATATATAATGACATGGACTATTTTTTAATTAGATTATGCACACTTTGGAGCTCAAACTTGGATTTTGGTTAAATTCTAACAAGCTTGATCATATAGAGTAAATATAACACGTTTTTGAGTTTTTTGCACGCGCATAACTCATGCTTTAACTCATCTAGATGACATAAAATCATCATTTTAGCTGACTTAAAAGAAATTTCAAAATATGCATTATTTTTTGTTCATAAAGTTGAGGTTCAAACAATTTAAACAAAGTTCAAAATTAAATTCCATCCATATTGTAAAAAGTGCGAGCAATTTTTGTGTGATTTGGTTGAAGTTCAAGCTTGACTTCACTAACACAAATAAAAAGCCATATGCTAAACTAAGAAATGATCTTTGAAGGGGGGGGGGGAACATTTAAATACCATGATACTAGACTTGAATCTAATATAATACCCTTTATTTTAAATTTTACTTGTACCTTATATCTACCTTATGAATGTTTTTAGTCTTATGTCACTAAAATGATTAGAAAAATGACTTATTTGAAATTCTCTATAACTGTTTTACAAAGAGAAAACATGAAGATATTACAAAATTCCAAATACAACTTAGAAAATTAGAGGAAAAAAATGTTTCAATTCATCTTAGGAAAATGTGGTATTTAAAAAATTCCATTTTAGTTGTCTAAAGGGAAAAAACATTGATAAGATGACATTCAAGTAAAAGTAAACTCAAAACACACATTAACATAAAATTATCTGAAATACATGGAATCTTAGTTGAATTAGGCCACATGTTATAGTAAACAAGTAATTTTTCTTCTAATTTTGGTTACTACTTTAGGAAAAAAATTTAATATGCAAAGTAAGAATATATAGGGTAGAAGATGGGGTTTGCAAAATATATAATACAGCAATAGCGAGCAAAATGAATAAATCATTTATGCATACGAGTACTTCTATAGCACAGAGATACCTTTACACAAACTGTAGATTATAACAATCGCTTGGTCTAAGGGTGATATTTGAAGTGCGCCTAATACTAGAGAAATAACCGCCAAGACGAATTAGGTCTAGTGTGTGTTTTGATACTGCTTAATCAATTTTCACCGAGGAACCCAAGGGAAAGAATGGATTTAGAGAGTTGAGAGATGCCAGAATAGAGAATAGGATAGAAATAAGTTTGGAATTGAAATTAGCGCCTGCCTTCCCCGATCGTCATTACGCATATATATTGAGTTGATTACATTTCCCACGTGGCTTAACAACCCAACCAGGTGGCTAACTTCCATAACAATTTCAGGTAATGCAGGGCTAAGGGAAAAATGAACTATGTGCAGGACAACAGCAAGGAAAGAAAACAAACAGATGCATAACAGAAAAGATAAATGGTGGCACGGTGGCTGGCTGAAACATGTTTTCAATAGGTCTTAGGAGGCTATAATACACACATTCTCACCCCAATTTGTTGTGGACAAGTAACGCATTGTTTCGGAAAACAAACTACCACATGGAGGAAAATTTGAAGTTGTGACCTTTAGGTTTAGTCACCCAAATGTCTATATAGTCCAAACCACTATTAATCTAAACCTTCTGATGTAGATGTACAACTATGAAAAGAAAAATAAAAAGAACATCAAAGATCAAAACGCTGAAATCATTTACATAAACCAAATTAACAATGTTAGATCCACCGCTCTTGGATGAGTCACTTGTATGAATATGCGTAATAAAAATAGTAAATATTTTCTGATACGGAAACCATGAAATATAATCACTCCAAGAAAACTCAGTGGGAAGACATAACACGCACATTCATGATTTACACCTTCACTATATCCTAGTGCTGTTCCTCCTACCCCACCATTTCTTTCTAGCCCTGTCGGCAGAATTCTCTTCTTGGTCAAGTTTATGCAGTATCACTTTTGTTTCCCTTAATCTAGCTCCGTAATCCTTTTTCCATGATTCAAACATTTGTTTCAACCTCCTAAGCTCCCTGTCTGGGTTCAGGGAGGCCTCCACCTGACCTGATTTAACTTCCACCAAGAATTTGGCATCATCACCAAACACTTGCCTTCTCTGTTCGAATTCGTCAGCCAACCGACTTATGACACTCAATCCTGCACTCATTGGCTTTACACCATTGCTCTCACTGCTCTTAAAGTTACTGCTAACCCCTAATTCACCACTGTAATCTTTATCATCACTAGCATTGACTGATGCATCAGAGTTTCTTGCAGAATCATCAATGGCTAGGCTCTTCTTAGCAATAGATAGACTGGATTGTAGTGATCTCATCTGCTTCTGCCAAACTTCTTCCATAGACTTCATTTTTATCTCATATTCAGACCAACGGTTTTCGTACTGGCGTAGGCGTTGATGCAATATCTCATTTTCCTCTTCTTTCTCCCTTAGAGCAGCCTCGGCCTTCAGAACACGGCGTTGCAACTCCGCAAGATATGAGGACTTGACCACAACCTCATCAGATTCATTTCCCTGATTATATTTGGACAGTTTCAATAGGTGAAAAGCAGGAAAATCAGGATATAAACCAAAGCAGGGCAAATGAAACTTGCTCAGATTCAGGACAGGAAGTATATAAGAAGTATCTAGGGGAAACCCGCTACACAAGCACAAAAGAACCCAGCAACAAGTGCGTAAGATGTTAAAGCTTAAAAGTTCGTCATCATAAGGCAAGATTAAAAGCACCTTCACCATCAACTAACGCCCCACCTTCTCAACAAACTTCCACCAATATTTTAGTTATACATTCAACAGTAGGCTGTCAGTACCCATGGACTAGTCCGTGACCATTCATGCAATAATCGTTCCTAATTCTACAGCAGCAGTGCACTCAGAGGATCGCTGCTGTCACTATGCTTACTGTCAATCTGATGGCCAAGCAGGCAGGCTCTCACCATCAACTAACACCACCTTCTCAACCAAATTCTAACCCACCTTATGACCAATATTTTTGTTAAATTTAACTGTAGACGGTCAGTGTTCATTGACTAGTCTGTGAGAACCCATGCAACAAACCTTCCTTCTATGGCAGCAATGTTGCTTTGCCGCCATCATTATTTTTCTTTCATCCCCTTGTTTGGCCAAGTGGCCAACTAAAAGTTATGGAGAAACAATGAAAACAATATGGCCTGTCTAATTGATGACTGCATGGACCACCTCTAGATTTAAAAACAGATGGGAAAGGGAGAGGACTGAGGAGAGTTGGATGATGATGGTGCCAAACAAGGGGAAAGGAACTCTACACCAAATCTCAGTCTCCAAGCTCTTACATGCCCTCTTCATTACGCTCTTCCTAGACCGTCCAAACACAACTTCAATATAATGTCAAAAAACAACAGCCTAAATGAAACACATTGCATGAAAACTGGTTGTCACTTCACACCATGTCAATTAAAACAAACAAAAAAATCAAACACATAAAATCAGGCAATGACAATATATAAAATTGAGATATCAACTTGTTTTCTTCCCGCCCCCCCCCCCCCAAAAAAAACTCTCTCCCCCCAGATTAAGGAAGCAATGAAAATAAGAAAATATGAGCCCAAATTTACCTTTTTCTGCCCCAGGTTAAGCAGTCCAACATTTCCAGAGCATTTTCTGACTAAACAAGCTCGAATAACTGCAACGCAAACATGTCAATTTTAACAAGTTTTAGTATTAGCTTTTGAATTCAAAGCATGCCTTAAAAAATAGGACCATTCTAAATTACATAGTAAAGCTTCTTCCCATGTACTTGCAACTGCTATGTTCCTGATTTTCTGGCTCTGAATTTAGTACTGCAAATGAGACGAGGTCCTGATTACTAGATTGACTAGGGACTCAGGACCTCTTTCTAGAGTGTGATTCTTCTTACGATTGTTTCATTTGAAACCCATTATGAACAATTGATTAGTGAATTGGATAGACAAGAAGGGTTAAGTATATATTTTAATAAGGATTAAGTGGGGGTGAAATGTAGGGAGAGGAAGGAGAGGAGGTCGGTCGGGGCTTAGGGACCGGAAATCAACAATTTGTTAATTCTCCCAATCTCTTTATTAACTGGGGCTTGAAGCCTTTTTGATACAGGAATATTATGATTCTTAAACCCATACCTAAGATATCTCCCTAATATACTAATTTTATGACTAGACAAAATCTTCCTATAATCTTTCTATTATTTAGGGTAGCTGAAAATAATAAAAGATTCTCCCAATATCAAAAATATTCTACTAATATCTAATCGTCTAATATGTTAATGAAATCCAGGACTTCTGAATATGCCATGGCATACCAGCTACCCTGAATAATCGTACTAACTCCTGCCCACCTCTGGTTTTCAGGGCACATAAAAGGAGCGTATTTCTTTTTCTTGCCCTTTTCTCTTTTGATTTGAAAAGTAATATCAATTGCACTGACATTGAGAAAACACATCATGAGTTTATACCTGACTGTATCACAACGGATGCAGCCACAATTTCATTGAATTTTCTCCTGTTAATATTGCTCTTAACATGGCTCTGTATAACTACTGCAGCTCTATGTCTCTGCAGCATGACCGCAAATTCCTTCCTGGTCTTCTCCCCACGGATATCTGCAAGCCACAATATTACATTGACAGTAACAAATAACTTTAATGTTGAGTATAGCAGTCTCAGCTTGGAATTAGTCTCGTGTTTGGATATTCAAACCTCAATATGCTCCCTAGAAATGAAAGACTTAGGTCATACAAGTATGGACTACAGGAATATGAAGCATTACATGATTGAAGCTTGGTAATTCCCCTTTTAAACTCCTTAAGCCGGTGCCGAGCTCGATAACCCCTGAAGCAGCTTTGAACACGTAAAATCCCAAGAAGGGTGCGGTTTCTAGTGTCCTCGAGCACTCCAATCTGAATGTTAAGAACATACATAAGGAGATCGCATCAGAGCAGAGTATCTGCCATATTTGATGAAGAATGATATCATTTAATTTCATGGCTTGGGCACATTTTTCCATCCATTATCAAAGTACCAGTAAAAAAAGAATTAAAACAAGTCAAAAGTGAGGACTAAACAAGCAGAAGATTCATGAATTCCTCATGACAATTCATCATTTCCCAACTCCAATTTTTCAAGCACAATATCACAGAAATTGTGGAGATCATCCACCAATAGCTCTTCTAAATACGGCATGTCATTACTTAAGCACCCAGCAAATTACTTTGATCAAATTCACAGGAACCTCTGCTACATCATATTCTATATGGGCCCTCAATGTAGGGTAAACCCTTACCCTAGAGGTCCGTCATGCAAAACCTCAACTTTCTTAACTTACTTCATATTTCCCACACTATGGAATATTATTCCAACTGCCAATGCTTCATGGGTCTTTAAGAAAATCATGGAGACGAGACCAATGTTTCATCCTCTTTTTGATCCAGTCCATGTCTCCAAAATCTGCTTGAAGACAGGAGAGTATAGCATATCCAAAGTCTATCACCTATTACGCCCAAGGAAAACAAAAGTTCCATGGTCCAACATAGTATGGAACAGATTTTCACTTCCTCGACACCAAGTCCTTCTCTAGCTAACCATTCAAGGCAGGTTGTTCACAAGAGACAGAATGCTACATATGGCTTTTAGCACATCCCCAATATGTGAATTATGCCAACGACAAGACGAGACACTTGCTCAACTTTTCTTTGAGGGCACATTCTCAAGATCAATATGGCTTTCTCTTATGAAAAAAACAAGAAGCTCACAGCATCTAACTACTTGGGAGAGAGTTACTCAATGGCTCATGAAAGGGGTACAGGGACCAATAATTCGTCAACAGTTTTTTCGAGCCTTAACTGTGGGAGTAGTATATCATATATGGCAAGAAAGGAATAGAAGAATTTTTCAAAGAAAAACTCAGTCTCCAAACCAGATTACTAAAGCCATAGTGTGGGAAATGGAAGCAAGGGTTGAATTCTTTCACCAATGTAAATCTTATAGGGATCTTATTGGCCTAGTAGATACTCTACTTTAAAGTTTCTCACTCCTTTTGTAATCTTCTTTTCAAAGTAATATACCATTCAATTTACTTATCAAAAATATATATATATGCAAACACACCCTAATAACATAAAAGACCAAGGTGGGGGGCCACCTCTCCCTTCATTTCGTAATATAAGGCATATACAGTTTTCACGCACATACCCCCATATTAATATCTCATACTCTTTCAATTAATTACTTGCATCGCTACATATTATAATGTTTTTTAATACTCAAATGCCAATTGCAGTTTCAGTACATCATAATACTTCTATATAATTGCATAGATCATTCTTCATTTCTATAAGTCAGTCTAGCAAAATATGTTATGTTGGAACATATATGGTATCTAAATGCTTTGAGTCTCTTTATATCTGGACTAATTATTTTATGAATGATACAACTATGGAGTACTGCATCTTCTCACAAGAGTTTTGTATCTGGATTTATATGTGAATATATTTCATGAAATAGTTATTGATCATCATATATAAGTCTTGATTTAGTGTAATATATATATCAAATTAATATCAAAACTAATTGGATTAATAAATTAGATAATTAATCAATTGGTAAGGACTTGTTGAAATTTAGCACTTTAATTTAGACTTTCTTGAGTAGAAGGGACGAACTAGCTACCTTTTTTACTCATAATATGAACTAGCTGCTATTTACGGGTCAATGAGATTATTCTGGAAAAAAATTGTGCTAAATGTTTTTACATCGTGCGATTGTGTTGGGTGTTTATTGATCTTTATATGTTGATTTTGATGACTCTGGGTATTTGCTTTAAACTCAAGCAACACAACTCATTTGGTGCAAATTCAGTTGGAATTTTAATCTACGAAAACTTACAGATTTGTTGGGACATTGTTTCTATTTTATGGTAGAAATGAAATCTATTTAGAAAGAAGTTTGGAAATTAGGTGGGTTTTCTGGATGTAAATTCCCAAAAGGAAACAAGAAGTGGGAATCTGATATTGATATATGTATGTATGCTTCATTATTTTTTCTAACATGTTTATTCTCTTATTTCTCCCCATTTCTTATCAATTATTTACTATGGAGGTCCTAATAAAACCAGTGGTTCCCTCCTCAGTGATGGCTTCAGATGTGAGATTCTTGGTGCTTCAATCACACATACTACTAATGGTGCTTGCTATGTTTTGCACTCATGTCTTATTGCTTTCTGTGCACATGGGATGCTTATTAATAGCAGGTGGGGACTGTTATGACTGGGCTTGTTTGGTATGGAAGTAATAAGGGTGGAAAAAAATTTCTCTCTATTTTATATCTTTTATATTAAGTATATAATAATAATAAATATATTTTTAATAAAATACCCATTTTAGATCTTAAGAATAACAATATTTTAATTTTAACTAGATTATATAAGATATATAAAATATGGGGGTAATTTTTCCACCCCTATTACCCCCTAACCAAACGAGCACTGACTTGGAAAGCTTTTAGGGGCTGGATAAAGAATAAACTATCTGGTAGTGGTAATCTTGCCTTAATTTTGTAATGATATTATGCAGAGGCAATGGTGATTGAGGCTTTGGATATATGATGAATGATTGTTGAGGGATCAGTTAGAGTAAATTGTTCAGACCTCTATTGTATTACCGAGATGTGGGCATGGCCTGGTGCATTGAAGCTGTGGGTTTTTATTTTTATTAGTCCTCAAAGCGAAACAACAGATGGTTCAAAGTGTATGCCAAGTTGCCAAGTTTAATGATCATTATGGAGAGAAGAGGACGGCCCAGAAAAATAAGTCTTTGAATATTATAATGGTAGAAAGGCTGAAGAGGTATGGTATTGCTATTATCATGATGTCTATTAGCACCTGCAGAACCAATTTAATAATTAGTTAATATCAACGGTGATGGAGATTATTATTGAATTGGTAAGTTTCTAGATGTGTAACAAGTGATTAAAAAATAAAACTACTTTGAATATACTTATAGTTAGGGATAGTTCTACTTCTGTGTATAGAAAAATTGTCTGAAAAACACCACCAAACAGGCACTTGGGTTTTATAGCAGTTACGTAAGATTGTTCGCTTAAGTTAAATTCTAGATTATACATATACAGTAGATAAATATATAGCTAATATGATGTGTTATTCCATGTTATTATATATATATATATTTTTACTATTCAAATAAAATTGTAACACATTGTTTCTATGTTGTCCCCACCCCCCAATTACATCATAGGTTGCATGTCTAATTTTGTGCATCGCACAGGTAAAATAATAGTAATATTTTACAAAGAGTAAAGAATCAAGTGGCGGGGTCCTCACCTTACTTCCATGGACTTAAATGATGAAACATTGGATCAAGGAATAAACTCAAAGGTGTTGACCATAAAGGTCAATTAACCTTATTTTGATAATTACATGTGTTAGCATTTAACTTGTTGAATACCTTTGTAAGCTTCCATTAACAATTATATCTATAGGCCTTACTAAGATTTTTTTTTTCTCTACTCCCTTTCCTTCTCAATGTGAGATTTAGTTTTATTAAAGGAAAACAAAGCTCAAAATAGCTAATCATAGTAAGGCGTGTGCCTTAGCTACGCTTCATCAAACTTGCCTTGTTTAGGATGAGAAAAGCCCAAACCCTCTACAGCTAGTGCCTTTTCAAACACAATCCAAAAAAGTTCATAATCTAGATATTTTGAAAGGATGCAACAAGGATCAACACTGCTAGCCAAGAATTAGAAGTGATGAAGCAGAAGGTGAAAATTATGGTTATGACTATAATGAATGATTGGTGTCGTTAAATTTTGTCATTTCATTATGATTTTCACATTTCTTTGGCCATTTTTTACCTCATCTCACTAACTTGATAAAGTTATTATTTTGTAAAGTTAACTCGACAACTTATGGTGTCTTTATGTTGTTATATATTTATTAGCTTGAATAGAAGGTCGATGTACAATCCTTATCACTATTTGGAAATACTCAAAAAAGGATATCCTTTCCTTCTGCACAAAAACGATAATCATAAAGCTACATCAAAGCTTAAGAGTGAATTTATGTTGTTCATCTTTATTATATATAACAATAAAACCCAAAAACATAAAATTTTCTCGACCAAAATTTACCTCTATAGGATCATAATTATGTTCTTTATTAAGTAATTAAGGAACATTTTACAATTTCCAAGTAAAGTTATTTAAAGGGTCCACAACAAACATTTAATATGAATAAATATTAATAAAGGTGATCTCATAAGATCAAAGAAGAGCATGTCCTGGTGATGTAGTAATAGTAGACGAAAATAAGAGCCAAACCAATAATTACTACATAACAACAATATTAATTGTAGTAACCATATATAAGCAAATAAATAACTACTTAATATTAAACTTGAATTTTTCAATCAACTTATGAGGTATAATATTATGTTATTGTAAACATATATTTTTATAATCAAATAGTTAAATTATTCAATGGTACGTATCAATATATTATCACATTTCACACATATCCATATGACTTTTAGTTTTTATTTATCACCACTTATTAAATAGTTAACATTGTATTTAAGATCAAACCAATATTATCTATGTTATTATTTACAAACTTAAATGAAATTATGAGTGAGATACTAGTTGACTTCAAATACGATTAACCTTCTGCATATAGGTATACCAGCTCAAGGTTATCCGATTTTGATGATCCATTGATTCTAGGTATAATTCCAATCCTAACAACATTGCTAATGAGAAACCACCTTTGAGCATTTAATCTAATCTTCTAACATTCTCTCTTCAATTTCCTCACAATAAATGATTAAATCAATAGTGATTCATTGTTCACACAAGCTCGAGACTCAGAGACAGGCAATTAAATCGCGGTTGCGGTGTTACAGTATCGGAGCGTCGCGAACAATAAATTATATGTCACGATCGTTGCGGCGTGAATTTTTAGTTTTATTTCACCATATACTCTAATTATTATTTATTTTATTTTGAGTATAAATAATCAATAAACTAGTGTTTTATATTATATTAGAAGTATTAAAGTGAGTCATTATATACTAAATTTTCCTAATAACCCTAAATTTACCTTAGAATAAAAAAAGACATGTTATTTAACAGTAAATGAGAAGATAATAAATAGTAATACTTTATTATAATTCAATAGTAACTTGGTCCAAGATATATATAGTAAATGAATAAAAAAAATTATCATGCATGCTTCATTCGGTAGATTTAAGAATTCTCAATAAATCGCCAATTTATCGGCAATACTAATTTATCGGCTGATAAATGTAAAATTTTAAAACCATAGCATATAGGTAATTTCATGTTGCAGTCGACCCAAAAATTGTTAAATAGAAGTCGTTACGCGATAACGGGACCGCTATTTAATTGTATGCTTAGAGAGTTCTTACACTTGCAGTTCTTTATACTCTAGCTAGCATTAAACTCACAAGAAACCTTAAATAGCTATCAACATCTAATAAGATTTTTTTCCTTATAGTATCTCCTACTCTCAAACAAAATTTCAAGAGTGAGCCTAGGGTTATAAAAGAACTCAAGTAGCATTATTAGCTCTTGAATTAGAGAGAAACTACTCTCTAGTGTAAATTACTTCTATTAGAAATCCATAGAGAAACCTCTTCAATTTAGAATCACATTAATAAATACAAAACGAGCAAGATTCAAAATACAACAGCAACACCTTTTAATAGGGGAGCTTTTGGGCACTTAACCCACTTTCAATATTTGTGTTTGCCTTCTAAAATTTTGATTTCCCGTTTACTACACAAGTTTCCTATCCATCCCCCTCTGTGGTATCCTACATTTTTTTCAAAGTTATATAATTACAAGGAAGATGATTTTTGAGTCACAAAAGCTTCTTGGAGAAGCTCCATAAGCCAGCCATAGACGTGCGCACAAAGGAAGGTAATCAGTCAGGTTCTAAAGTGGTCACTCAAGAAAATTCAGGTCAATAATATTATAGATGTTTAGCAATTTTCATGAATATTGTTTATAGTAAATTTTCACCTAGTGGCAAGTATCTTAGTGGCCATGGGAATTTCTTCTATAAATAGCCTAGATATGTAAAGGAAAAATCAGTTTTGATGAATAAAAACCTCTCTTTCAGCAAATAAAAAGTTCTCTCTTCCTTTAGCATTCAATTAGTGACTTCAAACTTGTGTGGAATTTGGCAGAAAAGTATATTTTATTTCACTCCCACTGCATTTCATGTTAACACCAAACATCCCCTGAGAAATTCTGCATAATTATTCCCACCAAGTCCACAAGTTTCCAGCAAATTAAGGAGGTTCAAATCCTGGAATTTCTGCCATGATAAACTTGGCCGGCAGCAGCAATTCACATTTGGCAATTTTTCTGCACTTTCTTCCAAGCTTCAAACCCTGAATTCTTCATGTTCTTTGAAGATTACTTGGATTAGAATCATAACTCCGTTTCAGCAATGTTTGGATTGATACTTTCCAACTTTCAAAACTTAAGCCCAATTCTAGAATTATGGACTCATGTTTGATCATTGGTTCTGAAGAACTAATAGTAATACACACCAATTACAGGACAATAGGCCTGCAAGCAAAAGAATTGGCATGATTGGTATGATGACAAATCGACAACTAGAAACGGAAATCTTCACAATAAAAGTGTGTGCCAATTAATGAGGCAGTGGCATTATGAATGTGGATGGCAATAGCAGCAGAATTAGGCTCAGGTACCTACCATTTGCCCCCCTATTTACCAGTCTTCTTTTTTTCATTGTCCCCTAGGTTTTTCCTTCAGGTGCAGAAGCCAGCCAAAGTTCACAGATTAAGTGCATATTTAACCTGATCAAAGCATCATAGTATAGTTCCTTGGTGAGATCAGTATGTACTCCAACAAGAAGCATTTAGAGGTGAAACATGGCTTATATTTTCTTCACATTTCTTCACTCCCAATAAGGCTTGATGGAGAAATTTACTACTGCTACCCATATGGGTTGCTCATATAAAATATAGGCTAAGGAATTAATTATTTTGATAATATAGGAGTCTTCCACAGCATTAATTATCCATGGAATCCCACCTTAAGCCTCGATAACATAAGATGCAGTCCACGTGCCACCTCACGGTCCTCATCATAGGGCCCGCAGCTGAAGCTTATAGGCCTAGATTTCTAGTAAATTATAGGAAAAAAGGCCCAGGTTTAAATGGATATGCCTCCTTCCCTAGGTCCATGTTTAGTAGATCGAATAGTTTCCAGATATTATAATATTTACTTGACTAGTATTTCCATTTAGTACGATTTTGATTTTATTTTGTTATGATTTATTCTACATTTTATTATATTTAAGGCATTTATGTTAGGTTGCGTCCCTATAAAAGGAATCTACTGTAATCATGAATTAAGTTATTAAATAATTTTAGAGGGTTGTGATAATCCTACAGGTTTTTTGTGATAAAATCACTAGGCTAGTTAGCTGCATCAGCAAATAATAAGAATGGATGTCTGTAGAATTTGAATCTACAAATGTTTCAACCCCTAAAACAAACCCGAAAAGCAATCTAAGCAAAGGGGGGCAGAGCACTTAGTCAATTCCACTCATTTAAAAAATGCTTTTACGAAAAAGGGATACACATCATATAATAATTTCATCTACCTTATCCTCGTAGAGACATGAGCAGCTAGTACAACTACTGAAGCAACACAAGTATGTTGTAGGGTGGACAATAGCTAACATCAAGGTAATCAACCCCAACATTTACACACAAATGATTTTGCAACGGGACTCTTCAAGTACATCAATTGAGCAATAACAAAGGTTGAATCCTATAACGAAAGAAGTGGTAAAAATGGAAGTCATCAATTGGCTTGATGCATGTGTGATCTATTTTGCCTCTAACAGTCATTGTATTAGCCTTATACATTGTGTACCCAAAAAGGGAGGTATGGATGCCATAAAAAATGATAACAACGAACTTATCCTTACTAGAACTGGCACAGGTCATCAATCCTAAGTCAAAAGCATCAATTAATTTTATCTACTGGTCAAAGTTGTACCAAAAAATCAAGCCAAACATGTTTTCATGAGGTGGGACAAGAAAAGGGGTTCACTGGATACAAATTTATAAAGAACAGCATACTGCAGATTAGGGTTGGCATGATCATGGAAGGATAAAATAGAAAAGGGAGAGAAAAGCATCACCATGGAAGCATACAATAGAAAAGGGTGAGGAATGCAAAAGGATAATCTTGCCTGTCCAGTTCGGAAGAACAATTTTGTGTAACCAACTTGATACATGTCTGGTAGAATACCGAACTGGTGAAGAATCGCCACAGATACACTGAGCGGATCTTGGGATGCAACATTCTCCAGTAGAAGAAAGCCATACCTAAGTCAGAGAATGATTACCAAATAGTTGAGAATCATTGCTGCATTTACATCCATAGTTAGATGGAAATTTGATTTTTACCTTCTGGAGAACTTCTGGTGTGACATTTTAGTGGGAAAGCCAGATCTGGAAATTCTCACTACTTCCAGAACGCCACAGCACCTCAGCTGCTGCAAGACAAGTGATTGCTCATAAATGCCAGGAGATTGTAAACTGTTGGGCTTGATACAGCGTATGAAATGTGGAGTGGTGTTCTCTAGCCGTTGCATTAATTGGAACAGTTGACCCTGCAGACCAACCATAGTGTTAAAAAATGCAAACTATCAAATACAACAAAAACATTTGAACATAGAATCACAAATTTCACAGTTTCCTTTCAAGACCTATTGGTTCACAGAGTAAGATGCAATTTTGTTCACAGAAATACAGTTCAAATTGAAAAGGAGGGGGGGATACATCACTGAATACAATTAGCAACAAGTTTTCATTCTACCTGAATTAAATAAATCAAGCAGAGAAGGATCAAATGTAAAGCCCCTTAAATATTGATATTGATACTTCAGAAATGAAAAGAAAAAAAAAACATATCCACAAGAGTTCACAAAAAATTCCACTAGAAGGCAGGATGAGAAAACTTTGAAGGGGTGAAAAGGGAAAGAGATGAAAAGGGAGGAGATATACCTCTAAAGAAAAAGCTTGTAAGTTGAAAAATGTTGAAGAATGAATTTTTAAATTTCAATACATGTTGAAAATACTGGAGTAAAGTTCAAATAACCACCTACTGTTTTTGACATATAGCTAACCACATTTAACTTCTCTTTCACTCCCACTTTGCAACCCCAGGCCAGTTTCCATAATGACGCAAAATAACATTTGGCCTCAATTTCCAACATACCCTAGTCAAGATCCCTATCCCTAATTTCTCTATTATCTTTCACAAGTGTCGATCATTTCCCTAAAACTCTTCTACCCATCCACCACTTTTCTCTCCGAGTCTTCGCAATGTTCCTTCCTTGAACCCTTCCATAATTCTTTCCTGCAGCTCTTCATTGCTCAAGAGTATACTCTTGGTTTGCTGGTTGTTTCATGCCGTTTCTTTACGTCAAGTGTAAAAATATGGAATAGAGTGAAGTACAAGTGGTTTATATCTAGCAGGTGTTTAGCTGATATTTGACATTTCACCAAGACATGGATGAAAAGATGAACATCGAAGAAGTAAAAAGAAAAGAAAGCTTTTGCAACAGACAAAAGAAAATATTAATAGTTAGAGAAGCTAATGTGCGCACACTGAGTAACCTACAGTACCTGGTATGTTTTCCCATTATTAGTCAAATGAAGTGTGACAACATGGTTTGACATGACCAGTTTTATGCCCGGCAAATCATGAAGACAACACTTTTCAAAGCAAGACAGAAGTAATGAATACTAAATAAGAACATAAAAAATACACAACATTCAATAGTATTGACTAAATCTGATCAGACATGCTTCACGATATAAATATATTGACAAGAACTGCAGGGGAAGGTTCAAGTGTCTGTGAAAGATTTGTGCAAAATAAATAAAAATGGAGTTGGTCAAAATATCTTAGCTTCTAGAGAAGAAGATGAATATCTTTACCTTAAACTTTGTGGCAACACTCAATTTTTGTGAATCTGCTCCTCCAGATTTGTACAGCGGGCCAACTATGGGCTTCTCTGATTGTAAAAGCATATTAGATGCAAACCTTTGAGGTAGAGAAGTTGTGCAAGAAGAGAGAAGTTGAATAGAATCCAAGTGCATCAAGTCTCTGTTCTTTTCCAGAAAGCCAGTAGTATCATAAGTAACCTGATGAAAAAGAATGACATCAAGGAACCGTCAGGCCTGTCAACATGAAGAAAACTTCTTTTTTATTCATTTAAATTATTTTCCCTCAGGTTTACACAACACAGATCCAATTCAAGTACACAAAATGACAGTGACATCAACCAAATTTCTCAGGGACAGAGCAAGAGATGAAACTAATAAATAAATATAATCATCAAAGCAGTATGACACGATTCACTTACATATGTTTACGCATACAAAGCATGCTGGAAAATGAGCCTCAACTACCATCCAGGGGAGCGGATGATTGAGGCAATCCACCTCTAAAATATGACAATAAGAGGAGTCACTAGAAATAGGATAAGGAAGTTACCTCTCCTGCATAATGGCTGACACTAAAAGCTTTGTCTCGTTCTCCTTTGAAACAAGGATTGGACTGCAGATGCTGCTTCAGCTTATTGGCAAATGACAAGTCTGTACCATTCGGGAAAGTGGATTCCTCGTCTAGAAGAGATAATAATCCCAACGGTTTCTGCAAGAAAAACATTTAACTTAACAAATTCAACAACATGCATTTAATATTGATATATTGAAGCACCAGGAATTAGTATATTTCCGTATATCACTCAACCAATGGCAATATGGTTTAAATTATTCACCACTATACATGATATAATACTATTTGATAATTCATTCAAGAAATAAAACTAAGAGATTTTTTAGCAGTCACTCTTCTCCAAAATTTGAGAATAGTGTACTCCTAGGACCGTCATAAGCAAGAACAGAAGGCATTGCTGCAATTAAGAGTTTAAAAGGATGATGGAGCTGAAGATAATAAATCAAAGGAGCTAAAATAAAAGCAGGTAAAACTCTGAAAGTGCTGGCTGCATAAATTTCAAGGATCCAAAACTAAGGTTCTTGGAAGTGGCTACCACTAGAAATAACTTGCACAAATGGCTGAATACTAGCCAAAAAAACATAAATATTATCTCTTGAAGAAGATGATACTATGTCGACTCTTATTTGCTAACACATGTAGACCTCAATATAAAACAACTTTGTTCAGGCTATAAAAGTCAGAAGAACATGGTTGTTAACTTATTCAGGGGTAAAGACTATGAATCTAGCAAGTGGCCTGAGATCATAGATTTAGTCATTATGTCATTGTTTAATAAGACTTGCTATGTTGAATGGAGACAGGAATGCGTAAACAGCAACGCAGGGACGCAGCAGATCTCAAAAAAAAACCGAGGGCATATGAAACATCAGAAAAAGGAAATAATTGATATATACTGATCCAAAGCAGTTGCTGTTAGGTCTTGGTAGACCTACCATGCATGGCACTACAACTAGGAGGATGGTGAAGTAGAGGGAAAAGGATTACTAAAGTACTGTTCTCTATCTTGTTCTTTTTTTGTCAGAAAGCCACAAACTGTTAGGATGATTTTTCACCATTTCCAGCTGGTTTCCATCCCTGAACATTTCAGGATGTGGGACACAGCCTCAACAATGCTTTTTTGTGCTTCAAAGAGGACAAGTATTAGACCACTGAATTATTCTCTGTTTGTTGCGCCTCTATGGTACTTTTTTTGGACATTAATTATATTCATTGAAGAAAAAAATTCAGAAGGGCACACCAATCAAAATTAGAAACTTGAGAAACCCTTACAACAAACTTCTACTTTCCTTTGACACTATTCTAAGGCAAGTGATTGTACATTAGTAAATCTTTAGCACATTATCAGAAGCTAAATCAATCTTCCCTCCACATAACTCATTAGATTGAACAGCTTATTGGCCGGTAATGAGTTTTACATGATATACTCTGGGCAATTTCACATATTATGAGCCACTTGACATGCAAAGTTAGCTGCACAGTGAGTTTGAGCTTTCTACCCACAATGGCTTTGATGAGAAGGAATGTTTAACCTATCCAAAATCTTCTACTCGTATTAGGGGACACAGATAGCATATTTCATGAAAAGAGCTTGGGCAAACAAAAACCACTAGTAAGGCAAATAATTTGGGTTTAGTTCCATAATTAATGCATCAGAGTTGTGTTTTATTATGAAGAAAATATTAGTAGATGAGCTAAAGCATTCGTTATAGTAAGTAGAGTGTTCATGGATCGAATATCCAATGTTTCAGATATCCAATGATCGGATATCTAGTAAAAAGTTTCAGATATTTGAAAGATCGGATAGCCAGAAAAAAGCTTCAGATATCTGATGCTTAGGATTCGAAGTTTCGGATCAGATAACAAATAATCCATCGGATATCTAAAACTTTTGAGCGGGCCACAATTGAGAAATATTAGATAAAAAATAATTCAATCAAAAAATAAAAAAAATTGATCCAATTTAAACAAATATGACCTAATGATTTGTTTTGAGTATTAAATTACATTATATTCAATTAGTAATTTCAAAATTTGGATAATAATTAAATATTTAATCAAAATAATAATTAAAAAGTATAAAATTTACTTACAATAAACACTCATTTTAAATTATACACACATATACACATACATACATGATTATATAAAATTTTATGAAAAATAAATAGTGTTTTGAGTGTATATTTATATAATTTATTGAATCGGATATTATATGCATTTGTCAGATCGGATATCCAATTTATTTGATCTTTTATTTATCGGATAGGATATTTGATTGAAAAAAAAATCATATCGGTTATTTGATATTTCGGATCGGATCGATTTGGATATCGGATCGAATTATCAGATATCGGATAACATAAACAGCCCTAATAGTAAGTTGGAATCTACCACCATGGAAGGCACAAATGCAGCAGATCTTGAGGTGAAGACACAGAAAAATATCTTCAAGCTCCACACCTCCACCAAAGCAAGATGAAAAACACCAACCGGTCATGAAATATGCCTAATAGATGGAGGTAGAAAAAAGTAACAGCCATTTCTGAAAAATAAGGGGGTCAACACGGGCAAGAAACATTGCAAAAGATACATAAAATCCATAAAAACCATATGAACGACACAGAAAAATATCTTCAAGCTCCTCAAAAGCAAGATGAAAAACACAAACTGGTCATGACATAAGCCTAGCAGGTGGAGCAGGAATGGAGGTAGAAAAAAATAACAGCCATCTCTGAAAAATAAGGGGGTGACTCAGTCAGGAAACATTGCAAAATACATATACAATCCATAAAAACCATACTATTATTCTATTTTGATAAAAAAAAAACTATAATGAATAAAAAAGAAATAATTGAACAAATGATAAAGATACATGCCATAAGTTTAGCAGTTTAACTTTAAATTAACCACTCAGAATGAAGTTGTCAAGGGCCATCATTGTGCAAGGGGATAATATTAAGTCGGGGAGTTGGAGTTTATAAGAAAATTCAAAGTGAAGCTGGAGAGACAAAGATACTTCAGCACAGATGCAGATGCAGAGTGCAGGGCTCCAGGCAGTGCAGCTTGGTCAGCAACTGGAAGCTGAATCACAAGACCAGGGGCAGCAAAACAGGAACTCTGCAGCAGATGCTGCTTTACAGCTTTTAACAGCAACGAGTGAATTCAGAGTTTGGGACAAGAAGAGGGAAGGATTGAGAAGTCTTGAATTTTAACAAAATAGACGTTTCCTACTGATGGGTATTTTCAAAAAAGCACATCTCCGTTTTTCAGTAAATTACAGATCAGTTCCATTTTGACTCATTATTTTCCCTAATAACGAGAGCATATTTCCAAAATCAGATCAGTTTTCAAATGTAGCTTTCTTGTTACACCTTTTTTCCATAAAAAACTTAGTTTTACATGTTGTCTCCACAACCCTCCACAGATCAATACACATTAACTAGTTAGTCTTTTCTAGCTTTTTAGTGAGAGTATGTTGATGCTTGAAATGCTATCATCTGTGACAGTATAACCTAGATTTGCTTGCCTGATAGAACATCAAAAATGTTATCTGATAGTATATTGTTTTACATTTTAGCATGACATTTTTGGTAAAAATGTCTTTTGAAATTAAGCACGTTTATACTCCTAAGACTTTATCCTGTAGTTTTATGTTAGCATATATCTAATTACATACTCGTTGCTTTCATTTTAATTTGCTTGTACACTAGAAACAATTTGGAAACTGGACTAGAAAATACAATTCTGACAATTATTTATGACACTGCCATGGCTTATCAAAGGCCCTCCTAGGATTGATGAACAATGTGCAATATTCATGTGACCTAATCCAAGTATATACGAACAAGTCAATTTATATATAATGAAAATATTAGTGGTAAATTTTGTTATTAAAAAGAGTATACTGTATCTTTGACTTCAATAGATATGGAGAAAAAAAATGTGGAAGTTGTAGATGAGAATTTTGCTACCAAAAAGACTGATAGCAAATTTTGTAAATATCCCAATGTCCATCTGATGGCCTAATTTTATACCAAAACATACTAGTGACCCAAAAAAACCCACTTATGCAATCAACCTAAATGTACATGACCCTTTTTTCTTTCTTTTTCTACTGTCTTCTGAATGAGCAAGCATCAAAATGTTTCTAAGATATTTCTTAACATCCCTGGCGCTTCTGTCCCAAAAAATACTCTTTTGGATCCAAAATGTTGCCTAAATCACATGCCCGTGCAACATATCCATAATCGTTGATCCAAACCAATATTAATCCCATTCAAAATATGACAATAAAAATAAACAGTTTGTTGAAAGAACCTCAAGAACACCAAAACAAAGATTGGTCTAAAAAATATTACATCAATCTACATCAAAGTAAAAAACAATCTGACAGTCAAAAAAATACCTTTTCAAAAAGATTAAGACAACCTTGGTTGTCTTCAAAATCAACTTTTGCCCAGTCAATTCCATCTTGGATATATTCCTGCCAAAAAAAGGGGTTCACAAATAATAGATCATGATGACAAATGTACGAGCCCAGAAAAAAGTCTGCTTAGTGAGGCAAGGATGTTATACTTTAAAAAAATTATAGGTTCTAAGTTAATGCAAACAACCTAGACCATATAATTAGTAACTTTTTGGCTTCTTTCTAAATTTTCTTCCTGCCTTCTTTGAATTCTATTCCACATGCTAAAGCATGAGACTAATGATTCCATTATATAAACAGGCCAATGACATTCATCGAAGAAAGTGACACTCACGACTACAGAAAAACAGAGGGGACAGACAAACAGACCTGTGTAAACCAACCAATGGTAGACAGGGATCATGCATGGATATCAGACGTAGCACTATAATATATGCAGAACCTTTATTTTTGAAACTTAGGTTATGCTCTCCCAGCTTATTTTCACAACTTACCAAAAATCTCAAACGAGCAAAATTTTGATAACAATAAAAATATTATAAAATTCATGATAATAATTATAATAATAATAGTAATGATAACAATAACAATAGTGGTAATAAAGAAAGTTAATCATCGCACTAACAATAGTAAAATAATGATAGTATTATATTAAAGTTTTTCAATCAGATCAGAAGCAAAAATAATAAGAGAACATAGTCTTTAACATCAATAACAAAGGTGGGCAAAGATGGGCGATCAGGTCATTTTGCAGGAAACAGGACCAAAAGGGCAAGAAAGACATCATACCATGTTCTCATCACAAGGCATAGTTCATGTTCAAACTGCTTTCTTTCAATACCAGTACAGACTATTTTAATTTGCATATAAAAGAAAATGCTGACTCTTTGTCTATGTAGTCAGTCCTCATCTCGATTTATGTTCTCTTTTTAACTGTGTAGGACCTAAGGAAATTTTATCACTAGCCGTTCATTGTTTTCAATTGTCTTATGAATACGGCAATCCTTGTATTTGTTATTAGCAAGAACACCATGAAGCCTTTATAATTACAGTATACATCTACACACAGAGCAATGCCTTTCCAAGTTGCAACCTCATACTTTTTATCCAATGCCATGTATGACACGAAAAAGAACATCCACAGTCATCACATGCACAGTGTGCAGAGAGAGATTGTTACCTCTTGCTCTAGTTTAAAGAGATGGCGGTTGAAGTGCTGCTGTAGTCTCTCATTAGCATAATTGATGCAAAACTGCTCAAAACTGTTCCTCTGCAAGTAGCAGTTAAGTGAAATAAGTACAAACCTTGAGAGAGAATGGAAAATGACAAAAGAAAACCATAGAAATGACAGATGGATAGATTAACAACATACATCAAATGATTCAAAACCATAAATATCAAGAATGCTTATGGACCTCCCAGTACGACGCTTGCCTACAGCAAGTGACTTATTTATTTGTTCAACAAGCCAATCAAACAAGCACGAATAAATAGACTTGGCCAGTGCATCTCGACTATCAATAGCCTGAAAAGAATAACAATTAAAAAAATAGCTTCAGCATTCTAAATAATAATCAACACAAACATATTCGAATTATCTACTACTGTACTCAATCAATTTACCTGTGATAGTGTCAACTTTTGAACTATCGTGTCATTTCCGACTTTCATTTTTCTAGTAGACAAGGCCAGCTTCAACGCATCAACTTTGCATCCAATCAACTTGGCAACACAAAGCAAGGCTGTAAATGAAACAGCAACCATAAGATCAACTTTCCATATGGATGTTGACAGAACAATTGAAAAAGCCTTGGAATTTCAACCCCCAAACTTTATATCAAATAGAATGATAGTATTAGAAAATATAGATAATCAAGAAAATAAATCTAGGCGGTGATTGGCGAGGGCACATGTCTATGCCAACAGGCAATTTGGCCAAGTACATTATCAAGTTGACCATTACAGAACAGATAGTTAATATATCTCTAAATCAGTATGTTGAAGCCCAGACGGAGACAAATATATACAAGGAATATGAGATAGAGAATAATTTATGACTGACCTTCATCTTCTATGGGCTCCACATGGTTCTCATTGTCGACAACCGTGAATGTGACATTTCCAAGCCACAAAACAGCAGCAAGCATAGCAAATGTACTCTCTTGGTCATCTTTGCTAACATGAACAACATCCAATGCTTCCTGATAACACATGTATCTAATATGAGGATCACTGTCAATATAAATTGAAATACTAGAGTACATTCTGCCAAAAAGCTTCTCTATCAAGGTAAAAGGAAGTACCATGACATTGAGAAACTGTTCAGCATCATCAACCCCAGAAACTGCATAGCAACTGCTCTGCTTTAAGTAGCTATAATTCTCCACATGATTTAGATTCAATCTCTCTATTTTTCAAAAGTAAAAAAAAAAAAATTAAATGATGCTTAGAAAATATGTACACAGCAAAGATCCTTGGAAAATAGATGATAGGCAAGAGATCAACGCAAACGCGAAATTGCAAGTTATATCTGGGAAAGCAAAAACTGATTTTTCTAATTTGTTAGATAACACAAACTGTTGAGTAAGAAAGGCACATATGACCAGGCAATAAAATTACGGTCGCAGTATCGGAGTGTTGCACGATAAATTATGTATCGTGGTTGTCGCAGCGTGAATTTTTATTTTTATTTCATCATATACTCTAATTATTATTTATGGATCATTTGAATATTAATATTTAATAAACTGGTATTTTATATTATATTAGAAGTATTTAAGGGAGTCATTATACGCTAAATTGTTCTAATAACCATAAATTTGACTTAGAATAAAAAAAAGACATGTTATTTAGTAGATTTAAATGAATAAGATATATACAATAAATGAATAAAATTAAGGATAAGTTATGAAATAAAATTACTTTATTATTATTCAATAGTAATTTGGTTCAAGATATATACAATAAATGAATAAGAAAAACTATTTTCAATAGATTTAAAAATTCTCAATAAATAGCCAATTTATTGGCGATATTTCTCCATTTATAGGTAATACCGATTTATCGACAATTTACTAATGATTTATCAGCGATTTATCAGCCAATAAATGTAAAATTTTAAAACCGTAGTGTATCAATAATTTCACGTTGCGGCTAACCCAAAAGCAGCTAAATAGCAGCCGCTACATTATAGAGGTACCGCTATTTAATTGTATGTATATGACCTCCTAGGTAAACTATGCATATTCTTTGGCATAACACGTAACATTACCAAACAGCTTCAGCCTTCAGCAGCTGATAAAAGCTGATAAACATGGCCATTCTAAGCACTAAAAATCAAGCCACGAGTGCCAAATAAAAATTACAATCAGAGAGGACAGAAGAAAGCACAGGCATAATTGTCACTTTAAACACTCCAAACATTCTAATCTCCACAGCAGCATATTTCTCATGTGGGAACAGTTCACTTGAACATATAACATATTTGGTGTATACAAGCTAACATGGAAAATAAAAAATTGAAGACAGTTGTCCAGTAAAGATGAACAAAGGGAAATATAGGTAGCCACAAAAGAAAAGATGATTAACCAAAGAAAGCTATTGTAACTCAGCGATCCTATTCTTCTCCTGGGAAAAAGCCAGACACGTGTTCAAATCTCAAGCAAGGTTTGAAGAGCAACAGATCGATCCTTTGATTTCCCACCTGTGATCAAAGTTCACACCACCATAGTACTAACAAGAGGACCCTACATCTTTCTCCAGGATTATATTATGAAGATGTTTTGTATAGTTCCTTTTCTATTTTTTGACATTGGACATTCTCTTTGACGTTTAATCATTTGAGGCTGAACATTTTAGTTTCCAAACCTACTATTGGTTCATTTATCTACAGAATTCAATACCTGATCACATCAAACTTGGATAGATCGTTTGCCTCACTTTCCTCAGAACAAGCCTATGGCTCTATTGCACACAGGACCCGAGTCAATTTCTCTCCGTGACTTCAGCCTTCACAACTGTGGCCTTCTATCAAAGTTCAAATTACTTTTATAACTTCATAGAAACAAGTCAGTAGTGATATAACTTATCCAGCAGCATGCATTCGATGATATCAGAAGCTATAAAAATGGAAAGATATAAAGCCTGGAGATGATAATATGTCCTTCCTTCTCATCTCCTCACACTTTCATAAGAATTAGAGCTTTATGATTGTCACTGCAATACTCAAACACTAAAGCAGAAATTTGTTATCGTCCCAGATGCATAATTATTCTCCAGAACACATAGTTGTTTCAAGTATAAACCAATTTTATAAGATTTTCTGCATATGATTATGGTGATGCGGCACAGTAACATAATTGACGAATAAAGATAAATGGTGCAGGACAAAAACAGTTCCTACAGATTCGTACAACAGCAGCATAGATTAATTTGTTTGACATAGATGCAATTGTGGTCTGTCTGTCAAACAGAAAAGGAATTTGATGGAGGACACATCTTTTGTACAAACTTCAAGTATCATGGTCAGAATTTCGAAGGCAACTTTGTATTTAGCTATGAAATGCCTGGATACTGAACATTACATAAAAAGGTAACTATAAAATAAAACAAAATAAAAGTCTCATCCAATAATTTATGAACAAAACCATTTACCATAAAGAATGATCATAAAAACAAATGAACCAAATATACCTCTGAGAGCAGCTGGTGCTCCAGCACAGAGCTGATAAAATATATGATATGACCGTTCACCCTCTGCACATTGGACCACTCTCGACTGTTCAAAAATCAGAAATTATATTCTCATGATGCAACAAAAAGAACCTCAAAAGTAAGCAGGATGAAGAGAAAACAAACCTTTTCGAGTAAAACTGCCCAGCACATTGAACCATGAAACAGAGAAGCAAGTATAAATTATTTGGGCAAGTCTTTGACAATTAGACATCAAAAGAGGGGGGAAGGGGGAGAGGCACCAACAATGTCATTGCAAAACAAAATGATGCAAGCTGATCTTACAAGTTTGAATCTTGGCCCCAGATATCTTCCCAGTTTCACTGAAATGGATTTCAATCAACTTTCCCTGAAGAACAATCATGGGATTCATTAGCTAGCTATCAATAACTTGGAGCAGACATTCTGAATCCAATTCAGATATAGAAACTTGAGCATGTTATCTAGGCATCTCTAAGATCTGGAAAGGAAAAGCAGTACTCACAAAGCGACTAGAATTGTTATTCCTTGAGGTTTTTGCATTTCCAAAAGCTTCCAAGATGGGATTAGTTTTTAATATTTCATACTCTATGCCACTACCACCTCCAAGTGCCGCCAAATATTGCATCGCTATCTTTGCAGTTTCTGTCTTTCCTGCTCCACTTTCCCCACTGAGTAAACAGAATAAAATGGGTTGGCAACACAGCATGGATGTCACAAATAATTCACAACAAACTAAATGGTGTATTCATATCCATGGAAACAAATATCAGCTCATATGCAGATATATCAGATATAAATATTGATTTTTAGACAATTCACACCCGTGTCGCCCATTTGTCAGTGGTACATTGAATATGGCCTATATAACATCTCATATTTCACCTAGTATATATTTTTAAATTGATTTCCTCATAAAAATACAAAAAAAATTAATTTAGAAAAGTTATTCAAAAAAATTTCCCTGAAGAGTTACATAAGTACATCAGAGAAGAACTAGTAATATTTTACTTTAAAAAACGTGTAACTTTGCATGACTTCAGCTTATAACTAATCAATCAGTAACTATAAAATGAACATAATGTAATAAATATTATGATATTATACTTTTGACTTAAAATCATATTCAAAAATATTAAAAAATTTATGCTGCAACATATTATTAATTGTCCACAGCTGTGACCACAATATCGCAGTATTATTGCCTATTCATATCTTTATTTTACACTATACATTCATCATTTAGTGAAATGCTTTTTAGTTGGTTCAAACTTCAAAGGCAGGCTATGGCCTCAGGTTTTGTGATGCAACCCACTGGAGCAGAAGTTATTCATAAATGTTTTAAAAAAAAATGATACTCTGTGGAGTCGGCAGATACTTCTGCTTCCTTTTAGATGTTCTTTTCAGCCATTATATCATACTATAACAAACACACACGGACAACCAAAAAGAAGAAGAAAAAGGTTATGAATAGGGTCCGCAGACACGTGTTTATCCCAGACACTATGTCCTTGTTTAACACAGTCACAGATATCAACAGTCATCATCAAGACAGGGCATATGCGCCGGAGAACTTTCTGCAGCACAGCTGCATGCGAATTTAGTCAGAAAGCCCTGCTTTTAAGCCTTCTGACGTACTCATGAGAAGGCAAAAGACAATGAGAAACAGTGTTGCAATATGAGAGAGATCTTAGCAAAACTAGACTTGAACATCAAGCTCACACTAGACAGGCCCAAAATCATGAAGGCAAATGATGTATTTAGTGGTCGACAAATGTAAGATGTGATGATGTAGAAAAGAAGGGGGGAAGAAAAAGTAAAATTAAACTATGACAATGTTAGACCGACAAGGAAATCCATACCAACCTTATAATAATGGACTGATTTACTTCATCTGTCAAAACAGTAAAACAAGGACAAAGGAGCAAGATTAGAAACAATGATCACTGTATAGGCCACTTGCAAGAATATAAAATTACATTAAATGGAGAGAAAGAGCCGCAGACCTCGTCTCATTTCTAGAAGGGCGGTATCGGCTATGGCATATACATGTGGACTCTCAACAGATTTATGCTTGTAGGCTCTAATATAATCATTTCCATACAGGGACACTTTCTTGAAGGGATTTATGGCAACCAAGACCGGCCCTGCTTTAGTCTGACACAGAGATTAACGGCTGGTCATCAGAAAATGCTAGCCACAAAATGATGCCTCACATTTTAAAGCCACTGAAGAAACATACATAAATCAAATCTCGATCATATCTGTATTGAAGATTGTATAGAACTGATGGCTCATTCAAATAACTAAGTTGCATAAGATCATCCACACCGTCGAGTATATCAGGGTTTGCTGGCAACAAACAATCAGCAGGTACTTTCATCACCTAAAAGCAGATGGCAACAGAGAAATTGATTAATCAAATAGAAAAATACAACTAAACAGAATAAGCATTGATTTAATAAGCTTACCTTTCCCTCAGGAAAGGAAATTGTCATTTCATTCCGTAAAGTAGACAATATCTTCCCAAGCTCCCAGCTCCCATTTGAATGTTGGTACCAAGATTGAAGATTCTGAAATCCAAATTTTTCCCATTGGCAAACATAATCAGGGCATAGCACAATGATGCAGTCCTTAGAGACTCAAACTACACTCGATGGCAACAAAAGTGGCAAATCAGTTGCAGTTCATGGAAGTGATGTCAGCAGAATATAATCATATAACATCCTAGCTAAAAGTTTACCCTTCAGATCCAAGTACAGCATAATAGCCATGACATT
This sequence comes from Tamarix chinensis, assembly GCA_030549775.1. Lineage (NCBI taxonomy): Eukaryota > Viridiplantae > Streptophyta > Magnoliopsida > Caryophyllales > Tamaricaceae > Tamarix > Tamarix chinensis. The sequence goes on along the minus strand of CM060177.1, from coordinate 24,791,672 downwards.
AGATAGGGATAATTTAGATTTTATCAATAAAGTTGTTCTTTCAGTTTTCATTTCCTGGTTTTAAATTCCAACTTCATTTACATCCTCAAGAATGAAATGCAGGTTCATTAGTCTGCCTTCAATCTGTATCGCCAGCAACTTTCAAAATGGTTGACATCCTAGAGTGGAATATGGCTAGTTATAGAATGCAGTTGACTCCAGGATACATATTGAAGAAAGAAAGATAGAAAGATCTTTGGAAAAATGCTGAATTCCCTCAAACACCACCAATACTTGGACATGACTTAACCATGCACACATATTGAGGGGGGAAACTTACAAGGATCTTTGGGTAGTAAGCTCAATTGTTTACCACCCCTAAAATATACTGAAATACAACTGCATAGGGCTTAAACCTTCTCCACAGGCACACTTCCACCTCACAAAACCTTCCAGAAACAATTTGCACTTAAATTACCCCTTGATAGCAGCAAATCACAGAAGAGGTAATAGCACCCACATAATAAACCACATACAAATGTTTATTTGAAAAAGAATAAACTAGAATAACAAAACCATCAAAGACAATAATCACCTTTTTCTCTCTTTGATTCAAAGCCTAAGTGAGCCCCAGGTATAGGGCTTAGACCTTGTAGAAAGTTCCAGGATTACTCTACATCCAAGTCACGCACAACATGATGTCATAATTCTACTATCTACAAAATCTCAAAAATGGGAATCTCTTCATACAATGTGCCTACCTCAGCTCCTTTTCCTAGAAGCTGAAGGGTATGATAGAATGGGAGGATGTGCACAAGTAGGCTATTATAATGAAGACCGAGATGCTGAAGATTAACCATCGGTTGGGAGGTTGTAAACTGTTACGATCAGTGATATGCACACACTTCCCAGCCAAGATGATGAATATTCGAGAAAATATTTTTATATATATCAGGGCAGAAAATTACAGTGCTCAGCCAAGGTTTCGAGGACCTTGGAACCTCCCTCCTTTCTCTGGTTTCCCCCCCCCTTCTGCTTAGCTCCTCACCCCTATAAAAAGCCCGACTCTCTAACCAAAGGAAAACCGTAACACTCTAAATGACGCCAGCAAATCCTAACAGACTCTATGACTCAGCAAAAAGGAATAACTGAATTTAAGACAGAAAAAGAATAGAGAAACAAATAAAAAAATCGGTCCATAATTCATTTCAGCCTTGGCCCCTCTTCCCCGCTCACCTCCACCTCTACCCCAACCTCTTCCTCCTCCTTGCATAGGTAAACTTAACCAGTGGTTTATCATAAACATGCAAAAGATTATGATGGAGAAATATGAGGATAAACCTAGGCTTCATTGGGTAAATAATGATTACTTCAATAAAATTTATTTATTTGGAAACACTTTATCGTGAATTGCTATGAAGGGTAAGGATATCTTTGAGCTTTCTCAAAGATTAACAGGTCACTCGTGTTGAAATGAAAAAAAATAATCAGAAACTAATTTTGTTGCCAAATGCAACCTTGTAAGATTGAGGATATGTTCTCTTCTATTCAGGATGACCAGTTCATATCAACAAAATTTTGATAATAATAAAAATTAAAGATAATAATTATGATAGTTATAGTCATGATAACAATAGTAATGGTAGTAATAGAAAAAAATTAACTGGGACATTAATAGTAGTAAAATTATAATAACAATTTTATTTTATTTTAAATCATATTAATTCCAATGAGCAAAAATCAGACGAAAAGAACTTAATATCAATTAGTTTGAAAGATACAGTGCAGAATAGGCTAATTTGAGGCAAATCTTATGCCTCTTCTTTTTTCTTTTTTTCTCTTTTTATATTAGTGAAGTAGCAAGGGGTGCAGAGAGGATCTCTAACATTGCAACCAGACCTTTTGAGAATGGTGAATCTTGTATTATGCTAGGCTCTCTCTCTCTCTCTCTCTCTCTCTCTCTCTCTCTCTCAAGCTTAGAGGTCTTCACTCTTGAAGTAAGGAAACATAAGTGGTTTTTCTGGAATTGGAAGTTTGGTGAGTTGGAGGAGAGTTCTTTGAGTATATTATAGACATCCATCAATAATATGGTAAAATACTGTTGTAAAGCATGTGATGAGTTAGTTCAACAGTCCAAATCTCAGAGTACCAAGGGCATGTACAGTGATAAATAAACTACAGAAGAGCTATTCCAGCAGCCATCCACAAATTTTATTAGCACATTTTAAAAGCAATAACTCCAATTTTTTTGGGGCAAATATGAGACTCTATGAGGATGAGATAAAATTCTACAAACCTACGCTGAAGGACTTGGGCCACATACAAATGAGAAAAGCAAATTTATGCAAGAAAGGTAGAATAGGAAGTTGATCATCATATCTCTTAATCAAAGATTGCAATTGAACATAATGGTTGCCCCCAGTCCAGTAAGGCTTAGAACAGGTCTCATGAATGAAGAGCCCCAACGGAGCTCACAAGAACAAGGAAGGTGAATGCATTCGATTTTAGTGGATAGAAGAATCCAAAAATCACTAGAAATAGAACTTACTGGTAGTAAAATGTGAGAAGGGTTACCGGGCACTTTGGACCAGTACAAAGAAGACACTCATGGCAGTGACATAAAGAAATGAGAAATATGTGGCAAGAAAATGATTTTATGGCTTTCTTTACCAACCTTAAGCATTTGCGCTTTGAGCTTAGATGATAATAACAAGCAGTAGCAGCATGTAGTTGCCAAGTAAAGATAGTTTTTCCTCTCATTTTTCCTTTCTCTTTTCATTGTTAGCCACCGTCAGAAAAAACAACCATAAGTCTATCAATGTTGTTCTAAAAATATCAAAGCTAAGCTTCATCAATCCTATGGCACATGATCATTGGCTGGGGAGGAGAGCACTAAAACGAGGGAAAATTATGATTTTCAGAGTCTAACCCACAGAATACCAAACAGAAACTTTGTGAAATTCAGTCTTAAGAGAATAAAAATATTACATTAGACAAAAGAGTAAGGCCTTACACTTTCATTCTAGAAGCATCAACTCACATCATTATAGTACAAAAAGAGTTCTTAAGGCGAGGCATAGAGGAATCTTAATGTGCACCAAAAATACAAAAAACAGCTACAAAAATACATCTGCACACTAATCCGATGGTGAATGCCATTATGAATCATACTAGCAGATACATTACTAGTAATACAAAAGGAGAAAATGCAATTGAATTTTTTCAGAGAGGAACAAAACATGGTAGAGATCACCATTGAAATACCTTCTTCTTAGCAAAAGAAGCAGTGTCGTTCCATTTTAATTCAGCAATTGATGAGGAGACCGAAGGCAAAGAAGCAGCAGCAGATTCCAAGCCTTCATCACCCACCAAGGGCCTTTCTTCAACTGATTCGGACATACTGCCATAAGGTGAATCATCATTGACCTGATCAAACTCCTCAAAACCATCTTCAGCCCTCTTATGAGAGAAACCACCATTGTCTACTACTTCAGATGACTGGAAACCGGGCATCTCCATCGACCTAAAATCAACAGGCAATGATCTGATGGACTTGAAAGAAGGCGGAACCTCGCCCTTGGGTATAAATTTCTTAGAGATGTTCCGTGTGCCAGATGACTCTTTCCCGACAGGCGCCATATGTATTGCGATAAAGATCAATGATGAAGGGAGAAAAGGTTAACTTTACTTCTTTCCGCTTTGAGGAGTACCAAACTTTAGCAGAAGGACCCACTTGATTACTTATCTAGTAACCTCAGTGGCAAGGACCATAACACAAGAAACCCAACCTCTATTAGTGCCCTCAAATCCTTGGTCGCGATTCACAAGCCCCACAATAGGGAAGTTTTTTCAATCTCTCCACACAAAGTGATAGAAGCTATCTACTGCAAAATGGGCCACTTGTCCCCACAGATTGAAAAATTGAAGAAGAAGAAGAAGAAGAAGAAGAAGAAGAAGAAATTGCAAACCCAAAATGAACAAAGCCCAAACTCTGGATGTCTTCAATTTACGTTCCCAAAAAATTGGAATTGTTTGAATTTCTGAAATAATGGATCGAATAGCAGGACAAAATGCTAGAATAGAAGAGAACAGATCTTCGGGATACTAAATTTGTACTAAAAACCAAAATTCGTATCGCATCGAAGTAGAACGGCTAAAATGGGCAACAGCAACAGCAATTCGACAACGGAATGCTATTACCTTCGATAGAAGTGGAAAAAATTTGACACCTACAGAAAAAAATTCAATCGATCTTAGAGTTCCACCATAAATCTTCACAACGGGAACAATTAGCTCACAAATTACAGTAAATTAAACAGAATAAGTTGAAGAATCAAGTAGATCGTGCTCAATGTTCAAGTGCACACCTCAAGCTTGCTTTAAGCCACAGAATAACTAAGGTACTGCAACGTGACTCGAAGATCGAAGAGAGAGACGGACAGAAAAGAGGATGAATGAAGCAGGGAGAGAGACGCAAGGCGTGCAATGTGCCAATGTGTATGGAGAGCGAGCAGCTTTGCTACAGTTATCTCGCATTTCTCTTGTGCTCCGTCGGAAGAAATCAAAAATAAAGAAAAAAAATTCCTCAAGTTATACCGATTCAAATTACGGAGTATATGGTTCATGGACGCGTGGAAACAGTAGTAAAATAGTAGATATAAATACCATTTCATCATTCATCAGTCAAAATTCAAAAGAATAAATCCTACGTGGTTTAATGACATTCATTCTATTATTACTGCATCTACAAACATAAATAGAGTACATTTTGAATATTGTTTGTGTCTAAATAATATTCCTATATTATTATGATTTTATTAGTTGAAAAACAATGGCACTCATATTACATATATAAGATATGTCGTAATTTCATGAATAATTTTAGGTTAAAATTATAATAAATAACTATTATGTTCTTTAATTATTACCTTTGTATTTATAATCCTCATTAATTATTATAATAATTAACTATGATTTCTTATTTCTATCTAAAATACAAATTTAAATTATTAATTTCTTGCTAAATATTTTCTACCTAATAAAATAGATATAACTATATATTCACACGAAAAATTATAATCAAATTTTACGTTCTTATTAAAAATATAACTTTTTCATAAATATATTTTTTTATAAATATTCTAAAATTAGTTTGTTGATTTTATCACCGTAATATACAAAATAAACTCAATTTATGTTCCGTGACAATATCATTGTACTTTAATTTTATATCTTGATGTATATTTTTTGCATATGTAATCTTTTAGAAAATTATATTCAATATTTTTAAAACATAAATAGTAAATTATATAACTATATTAATTTTAATGTATAATATATTAAAAAAAATACATATATCATATTATAGTTATATAATAAATAAAAAAAGATTCATTGCACACGATCGTAAAACTAGTTAGACTAAAACTTGATTAACCACGGGGTTATCAAAATAATTTGGCGAACACATTAAACATATAAAATTATTGATTACATCACCAATTTCAATGATTGTTATCTTTTGTTTTGAATTACTTATTAAATACATTTTTTATATATTTTTTCCTAATTTTTTTTTGAAATAATTAATTATTTTAGATAAATATCTTCAATCAAGTAATATATCATTGCATAAGATTATATAAAAAAAACAGTTAAATTAAAACCTGATTAACTATCAATGATATCATAACTTAGTAATTGTCACTAGGACCGTGGGTATAAGATATTGCAGTTCAAATCTCTCAATCATCATTATTTTCTACTGCAAATATATGGCATGTGTGTTTGTGTGTGTATATATATATATATATAAGTACATTTATGGGTACATCTATTTTACACCAACCATTGATAATTTCTGTTTTAAATATATACCTCACCTAGTTTATCTATAATAATTTACATCAAACATTATTTTTTAGATTATCTCATCTTCATAAAGAATGAAATTAAATAAGAGTTAATCTTCTAATTTTGTTATTTCTTTTTATTTACCTTAAGGCTCGCTCTATTCTTCTAAGATTTGCTTATCTGAGTTAAAAAAATTCAATATGTTATTACTACTACTACTACTACTACTATTATTACTACTATTATCATCATTATTATTATTAATTTTATTTAATTTTATTATACTTAAAATTTTAATTATATTATTTAATTATAATTGATATGATCTGGTTTTAAAAATAAAGTAAGAAGCACAAGCTTGCCATAGAGAAATAAAATATACAGGAATAAGATGGAAATTAATATTTAACTTTTTGAAAAGATAATTTTATATATATATATATATATATATATATATATATATAAATTTATCTCTATGATGTCAGTCTTTCAAATGTGAAATAAGTATTTAATTATTTTTATTATTAATAATTAATTTTATAATATTATTAATTATTATCTTTAATAAATATTATGTATATTGTAACCTAATAAATAATATTATTAACCTTGCATTACATAAAAATATTTATCAATCTTAACTATATAGTAATGAATGAAAACAAAATTGTATGAGATTTAACATTATTGTTTAAGTTATTTATCCAATTTCTTATAATTTACCTTTTGTCATTAATTAGTATAGTCTTTTTCCTCATCTTCCTAGTGCTTTTCTACCCTCATTAAATAAAGAAACAAGACAACTCATTAAGATGCATGGTAAAGTTCTCAATAATAACTAAATGCAACCATTTCTTATCGAGTAAGAGTTTACTTCAACGGACCAAATTTAGAAAGATTTTCACTTGGATAAGAATATATAATCATTCTCGGTCTAAATACCTTTTTTAGATACTTATAAATGAATTTATAAACTACTTAAGATTTTGAAAGTTATTTTTTTTTTGTTAAGGCTCTTTATATTTATTGTTATCAAAGTAATGAATTTTAACTGAAGAAATTTATAAGCAAAACAACTTAAGAATTTCCATCATTTTTTTTACACATAATCACATCACATGAATATTGTATGTTGTGCACTCATTATTTATCTTATATAGTCCTTGAAAAGCGTGGTTAACAACTATCGGTGCATATAAGAAAGTTAAATATAAAGTTTATTGTTGATCACTTTAATTTCCTAAAATATGTATCCGAAAGAAGTAATTATGTTATGGTATCATAACACCTTTATAGTGATTATGACTACTTGTATTGTAATATGTGCTATTCTTTATGAGCTTCTTATTAATTAAGAAAAAATAGGTGTATTTCATATGCAAATTGTACAGTTATCGGATGAGGTTTGGTCTAGTGGTAAATATCAGCTCCTTGATACCAGAGCTCCCAAGTTCGAATCACATTCCTCTCTCTTTCTATATTATAACACCTTAATAGTGTTGTCACCTATATAATAATTTATACTAGTCTTTATAGGCCCCCTTATAAATCTATATAGTGGAAAATCGGGGAAGCATTGATTAATGATGTTAGATTTCCCTAATTTTAATGTTTGTGATCAAGTGAAATAGGATACAGAAAAAGTTATTTAGGGAATATTATTAGATTTGATATATTACTTTTTTGGCATATTTCTTTTAAGAAGTTAAAGTAAATTTTTAGCATATGATTAAGATGGGGTGTGTTATGCACAATATGTTTAAAAAGTGAATGAATTTTGAAAATAATGAAAGTTCGTAAAATGATGCACTTAACAATTTATTTAATTATAATTTTGTTATTTGGATAGTAATAAGGATAAGGAACTTGATTAAAGAATTTTAAAATTTTAAAGTAGTTTGTTAGTGCTTTTAAAATTTTCTAAACAAAGTATTTAAACTGAGAAGGTTTATAAAATATTATTGAAAGTGAAATTCTTCTTAAAACTATTATATATAAAGAAAGTCTTACTCCATTAAAATCGTTGCATTTAGCTTTAATTGAGAATTTTACCATGCATCTCTATAGTTTAGTTAATGAACTATGGTGCTTCTTTATTTAACAAGGATAGAATAGTATTAGGATAGTGAGAGAAAAATATGCTAATTAAAGAGAATAATTTGGATGAATATTGTAACACTCCAAATTTTATTACTATTTTTTTTAGTGGAAGCATAATACAAAAATAAATGGGTGTTTTTGTCATAATTAACATAAGTGTAGCTTATATCACCATCATTACATCAATCACAAGGTGAAATGATTAAAATACAAACCAGGATACATAGAAAACGAGAATAGTTTCATAAACATAATTATGAGTTTTGAGATTAACTCCTAGTACAATATCAAAATACAGATAAAAGGGATATCGTGGATCTAAAAGTCCACAAAAGTATACGGATAAAACCACCATCTAACTAACATAACTCTACACCCAAAACCCTAGTACAAAAAATCGCTCTACCCCATACAAAGCATTAGAGGTAGTAAAATCATCCAACAAATCCTTAAAAACCTGCACAAAAGGATCAAGTCGTCTACTAATGAAAATGAGCAGCACCCATAAAAAGTATGGTCAGTACGCTACGTATTGTGAAATACCCTAAAAACTCTAATTTAGAAAATTATAATTAAATAGAAATTTATTAGGGAAATTACTTAAATATATTATTTTATTAAAATAAGGATAGAATTTAAGACAAAAATAAGAGGAAAATAATAAAAAAAATTAATTGGGGAAGATTAAAGTATTTTGCTAGTTAAAAATATAATTTATGAAAAAATTTCTAAAATATCCTAAATTAATATAAAAGGGAATTTAATTATTATTTTACTAATTATTATTATTTTTAAATATTCAAAAATATCAAAATATTCTAAATACCCCCAACCAACCTATTTTTCCTTTTTTCCTTTTCCCTTTTCCTTCCTTTCTTCTTTTTCTCCTTTCTCCTTTTTCTTTTTCTTCCCTTATTCCTTGGATTGGGCCACGCTAGGCCCAACCTTCCCCTCCCTCTCTTCTCTCCCTCGCCCGGTCCAGCCCATCGTTCTTTTTTTCTCCTCCCTCGCTCGTCAGTTCTCCCTCTTCTTTTTCATTCTTTTCTTTTTCCTCAGACCGGTCGGCCCGTCCTATCTTCTTCCTTCTCCCTTCTCCCCCCTCCTTGAGTTGCAGGTCGGCCTACAACTTTGCCACCATCCTTCCTCTTGCCCGCCTGCACCTCCCCTCTCTATCCCCCGTCCTTTTCTTTTCCTTTTCTAGCCCTAACCTACTTGTACCCCCTCCCACGCGTGCCCCTTCCCCTTTCCCTTCTCTCCCCGTGTTGACTTGTGCCCTTCAAATTGCAGGCTCATACTGGCCTGCCACCATCGAATGGAAAGCCCTGCCTCACCTGTCCCCATTGTCTTATTCTCCATTTGTATTATCCTCCCTCCAATGGCCTATAAATACCCCCTACTAATCCCATTTGGCCTATTTACTCTGCCTAGAAAATCAGCCTATTTGCGCTACCGCCACTTTAGACACCGCCTCGACTACCGCTGCGCAACACCGCCACCTGAAACACCACCCAAACCCTTTCCTGCATTACCCTCCACCAAACCAAACCACTCACCATCCCCTGGTTCCTCCTACATGAGCGACCTCAATCATGCAAAGTTGGTTGCTTGACCTGCTACTTTGCACCCATCGCCACCCCTCTCGTCGTTGTGCGCTGCCTCCTACACATCAATCACCACCTCTCCTACCACCTAATCCACTCAGCAGAGCCTCCCCTACCTTCCTTTCTCCCTCTCCTTCATCCTCCCTCCTTCTCCACTACCCTCGGCCACCACAACAACCACCACCTGCACTGCCACCCTTGTTGCGCCGTCGCCACCACCACTCCAACCCTCTTAACCTAGAGAGTCCAAAACCACCATCTCACTCTCTCTCTTCTAGCCCTAAAAGTCCACCTCTCCAATCCCCTCCCACTTCCTCCACCACCACCACCGCCGCCGCCGCCGCCTAGTCGCCACCTCCACTAGATTGTGCCCTAACCTTCCTAGCCCTTAAGTATAATTAGTATAATTATTATTCTAAATTTATTATTATTATTATTTTCATTATCATTATCATTATTATTATTATTATTATCATCATTATTACTACTACTATAATTATTAGTATTATTGTTATTATTATTAACACTAACATTACTAGTATTATTATTACTAGTATTATTATTATTATTATTATTCAAACTATCATCATCATCATCATCATTAAAGTTATTATCATTATTATTGCTAATATTATTAATAATATTTTACGATTGACTAATATAACTACCTAAACATATTTTGACTAATAATAACATGATTAACAATTTGAAGGATAATATCCTTATTTTTACTAATAAAGCTACTATTATTATTAATATCCCTAATACTAGGTTATGATAAATGTAAGTAGGAAATAATGATAATGTTGGTAAGAGGGAAGTTAATCCTATTATTTCCCCTCTTATAGGTGAACTAAGTCCGAACCTTTAGGAGCGTGCTCCAAGTCCGGTGTCATTTTAGGTAAGGATGTGGTTAAGGCCTAATATGTGTATTATGTGCTTTGTATGTTGTGTGATGATATGTTTGTGTACCTTATGTGATTATGACTACTTACTTGTAGCACAGCGCAGAGCTAAGGTAAGTGTATGTGTTCTCTTATGGCATGTGTAAATTGATATGTATGTTGTACTTTGTGGTGCTTATGTGACGTGGCCCTTTAGAACATGAATGCTAGGAGGCTTTAAAGATATGGTGTGGTGATGGAAATATGAAAGGGGTAAAGGAAGTGAGTTAACTAGAAAGAAGTGAGAATGACCTAATTACCTCATGACTTATGGGTGGACAAATAAAAGGATCATATGGATAAAATAAGAGAGAGAAGTGAATTTTGCATGGAGAGTATAGGATTTGCATGTGATGGATGGTCTTTGCATGGGGATGATCCTTACATGGGAAAAGTTGACTCAAGGTTTAAGTAAGGTAAGGGAAGAGATGTTGGGGTGATTGGGGTCCATGGGTAAAAAATAGTACATAGGTTGGTATAAGGGTGCATGGGAAACTTGGCTAGGGTTTGGGAGGAAAGCCCTAAATGAAGAAAATTATGGAAGGAAGAAATAATAGAGAAGATTGAAGTATAGAATGAGAGTGTAAAAATGTCACATGGAGGGTGAATGTGTGTCCTGTGGAAGAGGGAACAGTAAGTGAGAATGATGGAGGGACATCGTACGAGGAAATAGAGGTGTTAGGGTCTTAGGGTCTTAGGATGGCCAACTAGGATTTCGTGGCCATATATGCAAAGTGGGAAGTAAAGTGTGATGCTTGGGGACGAATCGAGTGAGGTGATGAGCTAGGGGAAAAATAATATGAGTTGTGTGAGATAGAGGAAGGTTGGGCCATATAGGCCAAATTAGGATTTTTCGGGAAAAATCCTAGAGGGAAATAGTGAGTTGACTCAGAGGTATAGGAAAGTGGGCCTCAACCCACGCATATAGGAGTTGGGTATTCATGGTAAGTGAGGAGAAGGGGGAAAGGATGTCTGGACATATTAGGAGGCGTAGAAGTCCCAAGATATAGGACGGGCCCTTTCAGGAGAATAGAAGTAAACAGGTTGTGTGAGCGGGTAGTCTAAAGGACATACATGTCTAGGGTGAAAACATATATTAAATAAGACACGAATAAGACACTAATCATTTAAAGTGAAAGATTATTGAGTTGGGCCCAAACCGATCATTCGGCATAATAGTGGTCAGGTGTAGGGTGCCTTGGAGACTGATCCACCGACGAATAATAGTGGTTAGGAGTGTGCTGCCCTATATGTTTTCAAGCCATCGACTATAATAGTGGAGGATCCCGAGCTCAATAAACCAAACCTTAAGTTATGATAAGACATGGGAAAGATACTAATTACTTACAATGAAATACCATGAGAGTTGGGACCAGACTGATCCATCGGCATAATAGTAGTCAGACGCACTTTGCCCTGAAGACCGATCCACCACCAAATAATAATGGTCAGGAGCATTCTACCTTGTATGTTTCTGATTCACCAGCTATAATAGTGGGGTTCCCATATTCTCAGGGACTTATAAAGAGCATGGTGTGAAATGGGTACATTTACCAGAGATCTAATGATTAAGTTTAACCGGACTGTAACATAATCTATACTATCTGTATTTCTTGTATGGTTTATCTATATGGTTAACTGCTTGTGTTTTTTACATTCTGTGTATGGCCTTAGCTGCATAGTTACCTTACTCAGTACGTAGCGTAATGACCATCTGTTTCATGGGTGCTACTCATTCCCACAAGCAGAGGGCCCTACTGAGTTTGTGTAGGTAGGAGATGTCGTTTTCGATGCCTATGACACTTATGAGGTGTCGGGCGGGGCTGAAAGTTTACCTTCTGGGACTTGGCATGGGGGCTCAAGAGTGATGTAGATTGGACTCTTCTTATTTCTGTTTTCATTTTATTGTATTGTATCTTTTATCCCCTTGGGGACTTTAACTATGTAACTATTTTTCAGTTGTAATGACTCTTAATCACGCACTCAGACTCTCTTGTTATGAATATTTCAATTTTTTATGGATTTCTGTCTTAAGTGTGTTCAATGTTTTGGTGAAATTATCCTTATCCTTGTGGTTGGTGCGAGACTGGTCGGGGGCCGGGCTTGCACTGATCACGATGGTAGCATCCCTGTGCTTGTGTTTGTTTTAATTAAACGAAAATTTTCAACTATGATTTTTTGGGAGTGTTACATATTGAGTAAGGTGACAATATTGTCAAGTAAGGAATACACATAAATACATAGATTTACTATGGGAAGTAAACACATATATGAAATATATAAAGCAATAAAAGGTAATTATTGATTTAGGGACTCCATTATTCTCAATTGTTGGAATAGTATCAATATATAGCCCTAGGGTAAAACGCTCCTGGACGATTCTTGGGATAAACTGTATTTGAGACTGTTAGTGGTTAAGGCGCAACGAGGACGTTGCGTTCTTTGAGTGGGGGTGAATGTAATACCCCAATTTGAGCGGAGTGGTATAAGGATTGATTTGGCTACTTATATCAACATGGTATACCATCCTTTTGGTGATTCCGTCCTAAGAACTCTACAGTTAAGCGTGCTGGCCGTGGAGCAATTTTAGGATGGGTGACCTCCTGGGAAGTTTCGGAAATTTTCTAAAAAGTTTCTCGGGAAGCACGTGAGTGAGGACAAAGCGTGCTAAAAGGACTCGTGTTGATTTGTGGGGCCAGCCGATCAATCCGAAAGCACTCCAAGGTAGCCCCCGTGTGGTCGTGTCGACTCGGGGTGTTACACTCCCGACCACTATTCTTGTATAGCAGAACAAACAAGTATAATCAGTCCTGACTTACATAGTCTTCCACTTTAAGTGATTAATATCTTATCATTGATTATGATTGTTCTTGTGATTTAATTTAGATTGATTTATGGACCCCATTAGTCTAAAATGGTGGAATGGTTATCAATATACAATCCCAGGTCAAAACACTTTGGCCACTATTCTCTACCGATGGAACAATTATCAATACAACCCTAGGGCAAGATATTCTCGCCCACTATTCTCATATGGTGGTACAGATAGGTATAACCGGTTATGACGCGTGTGATATTTCACTTTAAATGGTTAATGACTTACTCATGGTTGATTTGATAGATACAAAACATAACTAAGGCAAGCAAAGTACCAACATGCGGATAACAAGGTCATTCTCAAAGGTTAAGATTATTATATTTCCCCCCAAAAAATCCTAATTTCACAATTTAGCTATAATTTCTTTATTGCTCTTTTATCCACCAAATTTAATATTTATTCCTCTATCATCATCATCATCATCATCATCATTAACATATCTAAAATTCAAGGTCTAAATTACACATCTTACACATGCGATAATAGCTCTATCTGAAAAGTTATTATTCGTGATGCTTATAAAACCCTAATTCTACAATTAAATCATAACTTTTCCTATAAGGCTCATATAGTTACCAAATTCAATATACATCCCAAAAATATCAATATTAATAACATATCTGAATATTGTGGTCTGACTCTAACGTCTCACACATGTGATGACAACATTCCTGTTTTTAGAGCTACTATTCCCAAATTTAGCATTTTTTCTCATTTTTTGGAACTTATGGTATTTGAGATTACTCCAAACATTTCATATGATTTCCCTTAGACTATTTTAAATTATATAACACATTCAAATGATAGAAATTCTATATTAAACCCATAATAACTTTAACACCCCAAAATATATAACCAAATTTTTTTGTTTAAGCAGAAACGTAATTTGATCATGAACAGGTGTTATCGCCGTAATTGACATAATTCTAGCTTACGTACCATTCTCACACCAATTACAAGGCAAAAATAATTTAGAATGCGAGACATAATAAACATAGAACAAGGATACTTCATAAACATAAGTAAAAGTTTTGGAATCTAACTTCGAAAATGAAATCCAAAATACATAAAGTAAACATCTTGAGAGAAAATGACAAAAGAAGGGAAATTGGTTTAAAACAATACCTAAATAACATAGATATCCGACTCCTAAACCCCATACATGAGACGTAATTACTCTGCCCTAATCAGAGCATCATAAGCAGCATAATCATCTAGTGGGTCCTCATTGATCTACACAAGCTCCAAAGGGGTCTCTTCTCACATGAATGAGCAACACCCATGAAAATGATGATCAGTACACTATGTACTGAGTAAGGTAACAATACGGTAAATAAAGGTTACACAAATTGATAAGATCACAACAAGAGATAACATGCAAATAGGATAATCTCATCAATGCCAACTTATGTATTTCTTTCCAAATCATACAGTAATAACGTTACAATTGATACTCATAATTTTATTCACGTTGAGTTTAAGGACCCCACTATTCTCAACCGATGGATTAGTAACGTAAATACAACCCTAGGGCAACATGATCCTGACCACTATTTTCAATCGGTGGAATGGTTTTAATAATATACAACCCGAGGACAAGACACTTCCGACCCTAATCCTCGTTCGGTGGAATGGACAAGTACAATTGGTCCTCACTCACATGGTGTTTCAATTTAAGTGATTAGTATCTTATCAAGTGCCACAATCATTCAATGGTTTATTTAAATTGAACTTGCAGACCCCACTATTCTCGACTGGTGGAATGGTAACATAAGTACGACCTTAGGGAAAAATGATCCTAGCCACTATTCTCGTTCGGTGGAACAGACATGTACAACTGATCCCAACTTATATGATATTTCATTTTAAGTGATTATTATTTATACTTTATTTATTTCAAGGTTATCACACAATCATATACACACTCATGCAAGGCACCATCCCAACACATATCCAAGAATATGTCATGTTTCCCTTAGAAACCCTAATTTCACAACCTTAGCATAATCCTTTCTCTAGTATTCATTTAGTCCCCAAATTCCACACCCAATCTTAGAATGTTTTTATAAACCACTTGCTCAAAAAACACAGTCTAACTCCCATGTATTACACAATAATAACCTAACATTAGAGTTACTATTTAGGTCTCCTACAAAACCCTAATTTCACAAATCTAGCATAATCCCTTATCTATTACTCTTTTATCCCCCAAATTCCATACCTAAGATTAAAATGTTGTTATGAACCACTTGCTCAAAAATCATGGTGTGAATCCCACGTCTTACACATGTGATAATAACCTACCCTTAGGGTTACTATTCATGTCTCCTACAAAATCCTAATTTCACAAGCCTAGCATAATCCATTCTCTAGTACTCATTTAGTATCCAAATTTCATACCTAGGGTAAGAATGTTATTATTAAGTACTTAATCAAAAACCATGGTCTAACTCTCACGTCTTACACATGCGATATTAACCTATCTCTAGGGTTACTATTCATAACCCTTACAAAGCCCTAATTTCACATTTTAGTCATAACTCTTTTCCTAGAACTCATATGACCGTCCAATTTCGTATGTATACCCAAGACGCCAACATTAACCTAATATTCAATTCTTAAGGCCAATATCTAATCTTTCACACATATGATCATGACTCCACCCTTAGGTTTTGTTATTCATACTTAAAGCTTTTCCCCTCCTTTAATCCCCATAAACCTTTTACTTTCACTTCAGATATTTCATATAGCGCCGCTAACCTATTTTGACCCAGCTAACACTCCAAGGTTCTCAACATGCCACTTTTTAACCATATAGATCAAAATGCCCCTAGGCCACCACAATACCTATTTTCCCTTTCCCCGATTCACATGATTCCTAACATAAATGACTTTTCAACCTCCCACACATACCCTTATCATGAAATTCATGGCCACACTTATATATAGATAATTTGTATTTAACACAAGTCATATTTACACAACTTTCTTATCTTTTTTTTTTCCGACATGTAATACCACATAATATATAACACCAAACTCAAGTAACATTTCATACAATGTCATCAACACATCAACATAAAGGGGGATATACATTATAACACAACATGCCCTATCTATGACATGTATCCTTACCAAAGTTGCTCCGGTCTCTAAGCACACAATAACTATGCTTCCTCCTCCACCACCACCGGATTATATCCTAGAAATAAGAATATATAATGTTTAGACTTTAAATATTTCAACCTAAAAGAAGACTAAGGCAAATGAGAGGGAAGGAAACAGAGGCAACTAAAGTGGGAAAGCTTGGGCAGGGTGGTGTACAACGGCAGTCACGACAACGGTAATGATGGTGTTTCGAGGATGGGTGATGGTTGGCAGCTAGAGTTAAGGTGATGATGGTGTTGGGACTAGCGGGAGTTAGTGGTAGGTAGTGGTGCTGGTGCTGGTGGCTGACGGTGGTATAAGAAAAGGGGTAACCGGGAGAGGGAAATAAGGAGGGCAAAGAGAGGGCCAAACATTAAAAGAAAATAAACTAAAACAAAGACTAAACTAAGGTATGGAAGAGGTGGTTCAAGGCTATGGTAGAAACACATGAGAATACAAAAAGAAAATCAAGCAATAACAATAATAGATGAGATAAAAATAAGAAATTAACAAAAAAAAAATTGAAGAGAAATCTTACCCAAAGATTCAAGTTGATGAGAAGAGAAGCTAGAGAGGAGAAGAGAAGAGAAATAAACGACTGAGAAAAACGATGGCCATTTGAGGGTTTTATAAAACTAATAGCATAAATGTTATGTCGTTGCTAATAATAGAATAAAAAATTAAGCTTGCAAGTCACGTGGACTATCAGCGATGATAATGAGATTAGTAGCAACAATATATCACCACTAATAGTGGAGTGTTGACTGGGAACAATGCAGTCATAGTAAGGGTATATAAGTATATATAAGGTTATATGGAAGAATAAACATGCATATTTATAGAACATGATACGATGCAAAATAAATAACTAATCCACATTTACATTATTATATATAATCACAATCCATCTTTTTTATTTACGTTGAGTTCAGAGACCCCACTATTCTTAATTTGGTGGAAAGGATTTAAATACCTCCTAGGACAAAACACGCCTAACCTCTAGTATTAACCTGATGGAACAATCTCAACACCTCCCAGGATATCATGTTCCTAGCTACTATTATTAAACTAATGGAACGGTCTAAAATACCCCCAATGACAAAATAGTCTTGAGCCACAATAATCATCCGATGGAATAGATTCAATGCTTCAGTCATGACTCACATGATCTTTCACTTTAAGTAATTATGACCTTATTAAACTTTATTTATCTTGACATCACCATGCGAACATAAATATAAATACTTAAGGCACATAAACCAGACTTAACAGAAATAAACAAGGCACAAATAACACAACCAAATGGTGATAGGGGCATTTACTAAGGAAAAAGATCATAACTTCTCCCGTAAGACTCATTTCATCACCTAACTTAGTGTGACATCTTAAAATAATATTATAATAAAAAAATCAAGGTCTAACTCTAACATTTTTCATATGTGATAAGGAGCTTGCCTCTAGGGTTACTATTCTTAATTTAAGTCATTTTCTTATTTTATTATGCTTATGCTACTCATAATTACCTTGAATATTCCACGTAACATATTTTACATTTATTTCCACTTTAGAAACAAAAAAATTGCATGTTTAACCCATGACCAAAAAGCCATTATCTTTCTGAAAGCCTCAAAGTTTTATTTTAGATAACTTCTATCCTACTAAGTCATCGTTTGATCATATTACTTATGAATTAATTTATACAACTCTCAAGATTATTATATCATAATTATTTTCCACATTATCATAAAATGACCAAAATACTCTTACGGTAGCCCCAATGCCCTAACTTCCATAAAAGCCTTATGAGTGTGGTATCATTATTTTGTGACTTTCAATTGATTACATCACCATACAACTTTGCCATATTCATTTTCCAATATCTAGACTTTATCAATACCATAGGCTATGCTACCCCATTTAGGGTTTCTAGATAAAACTTATCGCATGAAATTTGACATAAGCTTGTGTTTTCTCATAATACTCAATTTCCATGATACAAAACCACATTATCATACAATGAGTTTATCAATATGGTATTATCAATATAATAATATCCAAAAATGAGATTACACACAAACTCATGGATAACATGCAATATCCTAACTAGATCGTGTATCCTTACCTAACTAACACTAGTCTCTAAGCAAGCAAAAAACCTAAGCCTTTACCTATAAGGCTATCGGGGAACCACCTAAGGCAAAGAGAAAACACATAATTAGAACATAAGGAAATCAAACAAGACGAGGTAAGGTGAGAGAAAGAAGGTTAGGGAAGAGCGAGAATGAGAGTGTTGACCGAGAGGAATAAAAAAAAGGGAACCAATACTCTCAACAAGGCATTGACTGGTTGAGGCCAAGACTGAGGGGAAAAGAGATAATTGAAATTCGCTCGACAAGACAACCAAGACTAAGGAAAAAAACACTTGCCCAGTAAGTTAACCCACTCGACGAGTTGACCAACTTAGCAAGTTCAACCCGCTCAACAAGACAGCCAAGAACAAACAAACAACACAACTTGGCCGATAAGGAGGAAAAAAAACTCACTGGTTGAGGTAATTAATATAGCACTTCCAAAAATTACAATTGAAAATTTCCGTTTGTCTCTAAAATCACACACCACAATGGGGGTGTTACCACTA
The DNA here is from genome assembly GCA_030549775.1 of Tamarix chinensis. Taxonomy (NCBI): domain Eukaryota; kingdom Viridiplantae; phylum Streptophyta; class Magnoliopsida; order Caryophyllales; family Tamaricaceae; genus Tamarix; species Tamarix chinensis. Next base: position 24,772,532 of record CM060177.1, on the reverse strand, counting down.
TAATCAGTATAAGTCTGGCCTTTGGCCAACCTCTTACCAACCACAAGGCTAAAAAAATAAACTCAATTATAATACCATAACAAAAATATTTTATAACGTGAAAGAGTTAAACGTTAACATATGGAAATGCTATAACATAAGAGAGTCAAGTGAAAATATAGGAAAGTATTGGAAACATATAATATAGTCCCACTACTGAGAAAACATAAAATAATACTAGTAGGAAAATAAGTCCGAGATGCACTATCTTTGGCCCCAACCCGAAATACCATATCATCACTCTGCCCTAACCAGTTTATCATATGCAACAAAGTCCTCTATAACATCATCATCTACCTGTACAAATTCAAGAGGGGTCATTGCTCGTGGGAAGGAACAACACCCATAAAAGGGGTGATCAATACACTGCGTACTAAGTAAGGTAACAATACAGTTAAGTTAGAACATAGCAATGCATGATACATGTATAATGTACACAACAAATTATGATAGATTGTCTTCCCCTATCGGGACTTAAAGCCATTAGTGTAGTATTTATACATTTCTTCAATTATATCCATATGGGTTCGGGGACCCCACTATTATGACTAGTGGATCGAAAACTATGTCATCTAAGGTAAAATGTTACCGACTACTATTATGACCGGTGGATTGGTAAACCTAATATAATTCAAGGCAAAACACTTCTGACCACTATTATAACCGATAGACCGGTAAACATACTACAATCCAAGGTAGAACACTCCTAACCACTATTATAACTAGTGGACTGGTAAATATCTTACGCATGGTCCCGACCCACGTGGTGTTCCACTATAAGTGATTAAAGTCTTTTCCATAAATTAATATCATCCAAGGGTTTTATTATTTGAGCTCAGGACCCCCGCTATTCTCACCGATGGACCGGTACTAGAAAATCCAGGGTAGAACGCTCTTAACCACTATTATAACTAATGGACTAGTAAATATACTACAATCCAAGGCATAACGCACCTGGCCACTATTATAACTGGTGGATCAGTAAATATCCTACATACGGGCCCGACTTAATGATCTTCCACTTTAAGTGATTAGTGTTTTATTCGTGTCTTATTTTCTTATATATCATACACATATCCATGCACAAACCATGTAACACTCCAGACCTACTGCCACCCCGGCCAAACCTGACCTCATGGAAACCCTAATTCCTTGACCCGAGACATCCACACTCCCTAATGATCCCTAGAGCGCCCAACATTATCCACCAACCCAAACATGCCCTTAGAAACCTTATATTCATAGGTCATAGCCCTCTCCCCTTTGATCTTTTTGCTTAGATATCACACACACATTCATGCACAAACTATGTAAGATTCCTAACCTACTACCACCCCAACCAAACTTGACCTCATGGAAACCCTAATTCCCTGACCCGAGACATCAACACTCCTAATGATCCCTAGAGCCCCTAAAATTATCCACCAACCCAAGCACACCCTTATAAACCTTATACTCATGGGTCATAACCCGCTCCCATTTTCCCTTACTTATGATCACCATAGGCCTCTAGGGTTTCCCCCTCGAAACCCTAAATGTTGGCCTATGTAGTTCTAGACTCTCCCCCTCTTCTTACTTAACCCTAAGCTTCTACGATTCAAGTACATGCCACCATGCTCACCCCTACTCCAAATCCTTGCAACCCAATTCCCTCAACCCCCACATGCGATGATAATCTCCTAAATGGTTACCCCCAAACCCCTAATCCCCCCTTTACGTTTGCACCCTTTCCTTACACAACTCCATCCTCCATTTGATTAGACCCACGCCCTTCAGGTGGTATACTCCTCATCATAACCCTAGTGTACAACCAAACTCCCTCGACTCCTCCCCACAATAACAACCTATCCTTAGGGTTGACCCCTGAAACCCTAATTTGTGCCCCCATACACGTTCCCGTCTTCCCACGTACCAAAACTCCCCTATGTCCACCAACCACCCATAACACACTCTCTTCCCCTTGGTCAACCTCCAAACAAGGTCCCACCAAGTTGGTCTTACCCCCATGCAAAATTTTTACCCTAATCCCTCTTTTCATCAATACCCCTTTTCATTACTCCATATTTTTCCAAGCAATAGTTAGACCACTCCCCTCTTAAAATTTTGCTTACTCTATCCCCTACTGTTTAGTTCCATTCACCTTGGCCACCTAAGCCCCACTTAAGAATCCTTGGCTTAAATATACCATTTTTCAAACAACACACAAGACATACATCATTACATAATAAGGCTTTACAACCACATATAAAGTCAAGCAGTTAAGGTCACACATACCATTACCTTAGGTCCTTGCAAGCCAAGCTACACAACAAACTTAGATCACATACACATATATACACATTTCATACAAGTACACTTATTCCACAACCAATGCACATAAGCACATCCCTAACTATAACTGTATCCTTACCTAAATTTCTCCGGTTTTAAAGCAATGAGACACCTCCTCATAGGTGATTAACAGTTTGGTACCTAAAATGAGAACACCCAACTTAGTTATTTTACTCCTTTTATACCCCTTTTTTCATATTTTCTTAACCAAAATAATAATAATAATAATAATAACGGTAATAATAGTAATTATTAAAATAAAAGCTTAAAATAAGAAAGGAGGGGGGATGTGATTAGAATAGATAAGGAAATGTGAGGGCAGCAGCAACAGTGATGTAAGGAGAAGGCTTTTGGGGGTTAGAAGAAGGAGCGAGGCAAGGTTTCTTGGGGTGGTAGAGGTGCTAGCACGGGTGGCTAATGGATGAGGTGGAGGTCTCGCGGCAACAACTAAGGTGGTGCTCTTGGCGGCGCACCCGAGAGGAATGGAGGAAGAGGGGAAAAAGGGCAGTGGAGGAGGCCTGTGGTAAGGGGAAACATTCCTATGCAAGAAGGGAGGGTAGGGAGGAAGGAATGGCCGGTGGAGGGAGGTGGTGTTGGTGGAGCCAGGTGGTGCAAAGGACAGCTCAAGCTTCCCACTTTGCACGCTCGAGGAGAGAAAAGGAAATGAAATAAGGGGAAGTGAGGGGCTTAGTGTGTGCAGGGAGGTGTAGGGAAGGGGAAGGGATGGAGATGGGGTGGTGGTGTCTAAAGGTGTGGTGGGAGAAGGGATGGCAGGGGAGCTCAGGGTAGAAAAGAGAGGAGAAGGAGGGTGTAGGAGGGTTTATAGGCAACAAGAGGGAGAAAGAGTACAAAGGAAGGAAGAGGATAAGGGGGCAGGTAGCTGGCTGCTAACGGTGTCAAGGAAGGCAGTACAGGCAAGTGCCAGGAGGAGGGGGAGAATCTACAAGCGATAGGGTGCAGGGTAGGGGAAAGAGGGAGTGCAAAAGCATACCAGCTTGCATGCCCTACATGGCCAAAAAAGGAAGGGGAGAGGGGGAGTAGGTAGGGGCTATGAAAATGGTAGCAGGGCAGGGGGAGTTGCAGTCACGAGGGTAGAAAGGGAAGAGAAGGAAAAAAAGAGGGATAGAAAAGGGAAAGAAGGGGGCGTGCATCCTTGGGCCGCCGCACGGGAAAGAAGAAAAAGAAGAAGAAGAAACAACCCTGGGCCGATCGGGGAAGGAGGGGAAGAGAAAGGGGGAAGGACTGCATCGCTGGGCCCGCTAGATCGCAACCCATACGTTAGGGAAAGAAGAAAAGGAAAAGAAAGAAAGAAAAGGAAAGAAAAGAAAAGAGAGGAAAAATGAAAAGAAAAAGGGGAAAGAAAAAGAGAAAATAAAAGAGAGATAGTAGGGTGTTTTGGGTTTTTAAAAATTTATGGGTAATAAAGAAAATAATTAAAATAATTAACATTAATTTTAAAAAATTCATAATTTATCTATAATTTATTTTAGGTTAGTTAATTAAAATAGCTTCCAAATAATAATTTTTTGTGTCATTTTTGTTGTCATAATTGGTATTATTATTTTTATTATAAGGTGTACATATATTTTAGATTTACTCAATAGCTCATTGTTTATCCTTTATTCCTACAAAATTTGAGGTATTACAATTGAGTTGAAAATGTTGGTAATGACTGTTGTCTTAATTGGTATTATTATTTTTATTATAAGGTGTATATATATTTTAGATTTACTCAATAACTCATTATTTTATCCTTTATTCCTACAAAATTTGAGGTATTACAATTGAGTTGAAAATGTTGGTAATGACTGAGATGGAAAAAGAATGAACAACAGGGTGAAGTTGGAGAAGGTTGGGTGGTGTTTGGTTGGGAGAGCTACAAAATACCACAATGTCAACAACGGCAACAATGCCAATAGTTGGTAGGGATGGTGACTAGGAAATTGCTCAGAAAAATTAAGGAGAGAGTTATTAGAGCAACAGAGCGGAAAGAGTTTGGTGTCTAAAATTAATGAGGTAAGCAAAGAGAAAGCAGGGGTATTTATACGTGAGAGGTGGTTTGTGAATGGTTGAGAGGACCGAGGGTTGAGGTACAAATGGGTATGGGCAAGGCATTAATCGGATGATTTGGGTAAAATTTTCCTATGACACGTCCTTAGAATTGAGGGAGGTGATGGGATAATGGTGATGATGAGTTTAAGCTAGATAAGGTGGAGGGCGGAAGCTTGACAAGAGGGATTTTGTTGGTCGAGGGAGAAAATCACTCGAAGAAGAAGATTGGAGAAGGAGTAGAAGAAAAGGAAAAAAATAAGTTTAGGGTTATGATTAGAATTAGATTTAAAATTAATATTAAGAAATTATGATAGTATTAAAATATTAATCATCTAATATTAAAATTAGGTTAAAATATGAATTACCCAAAATTTAGATTAGGTTAAATTTAGGGCATTACATCGATCTTTAGTAACTGACTAAAACACTTGTCTTAGTAGTGTACATGTTTGCACTAAATCCTCTAACATGCTATCCTTCATATTCATTTGATCATTAGAAGATTTAGTACATGCACCTACACCACTAGAGCAAGTGTTTGGTGAGTCATCGATGTCACAGTCGTCAACAACTAGGTTTGTGTTTTCAACCGTTGCATCTGACAATCCAACCCTCTTTAGCTGACGAACATGGAAGGTAGTCTATCAAAGGAATTTGGGGAGTCATCTACATAGTTAGGTAACTTTTGTTATTGCCATCAATAACTTTGTGTTGTCAACTATTACATTTGTAGCTTTCTAATATATTAATCTAACGAATTTAAAGGGACAATATTGATTTCAAGTTCCTTAAAAATTACCTCTACTTCCTTTTAGGATTAGCCAAACGAACTTAAATTAGTCATTTTACTTGAACTTTGTCTTCCCAATTTTAATTTAACATTGTTACTATACTCTATCGTGAGCTCGAGACATATAATACTTTTTTCTCTTTCCTTTTTTCAAAGGGAGCCATGGGATTGATCCCAAACAACCACGACACAACGCCAATATAATTAGAGCAAGCTTGAAGCTTAGGGATGGAAATATTCACTCGAGTTTAGAGTCGTGTTGGAGAATCCCCAAGGGGTTCGGATTTGGAAAAAACATTTAAGGGATAGGTTGAAGTTTGAATTTTTTTTCCGGAGATGAGGCGGGGATAGGATCCTAATCCTTGAACCCATCTCAATATATAAATATACATATACATACATACAAATATAAATACATATATACATACATATATATATATTTATAATATAACATTTTATTTAAAAAAAAATAACAAAATAAGAATAAAAAAAGAAAAAAATTATTATAAATTTTTGAAAATTATTTTAGATTTCAAAGATTTTTTTTTCAAGATTAAGGGAAGGATAGAGAATTAAGAGATAGGAACAAGCTTGAAAATGTTGATGGTGAAGATTTAGACGGGGATGGAGATCTATTCCCTATGAAGATTGGAGTAAAGAAATTTCGTTAGTAAAAATCAAATAATAAGATAGATTTAAAAATACATTTTTGTGTTAGGTTGGGATATAACATTTCTTTTCCCATTGATAGGTTGCCATCCTTGGTATGAGAATTGTATCACACTAACAAAGGAAGGAAATCTCAACTTTCATTATGAGAAATGTAGTGTGTCACTGCTCTTCCTGGACCCCATACATTATTACGATCCCTTTCTGCTTTGTAATCCATATATAATTCGGTAGTGTAACCAAAGTTTTACATATTTTTTATGATCAACAACTTATTTGTCACTACCTTCAGGTCATATATTTATTTTTCTTTTCTTTTTTCCATTTGTTTCGTTTTGACGCTTAGAAAAAATGAACGAACTTGCTCCAAAAAAAAAATGAATGCCTAAAAGTCAGCAAAATTTTCATATATTTTTATTCTTTTTTAAAGTCAACAAGTTGCTTTCAAACAAATTTCGCTAGCTTATTCACTCTCTTACTCTCTAATTCATTTTTTCTCTTTATGTCTACTGTCTTTTGCTTTCTCCATATAAAAGACTTTTCATTTTTAATTCTTTTGTAATTACTTTTGTATTAGTCTTGTTTGATTCTCTTCGTTGTGATAATCGGCAAAGCATGAAAACAACATCCTCAAAACATTTTGAAAATAATTTTTATTTCAAAAATTTTTCTATGTCAAAATATTTTTTTAAAAAAGATTAATAGTTTACATTAACTAATATAGATAGTAGTTTTAGATTATTTTTAAAAAAAAATTTCTCTCTAAATTTTAGTAAATTTAATATATATATATATATATATATTGTTTCCTTTTGTTCCTATTTTCTAAATTTTTAAGAAATAATATTTTTATATTTCTTTTTATCACCATTTTTCGATCTCAATTTCAGTTCCCATGAAATACTAATGATAATTGGTGTTCAACTTTCAAATTCTTCGTCATTCACATCCAATAGCTCATCGACATTGTCATGATATTCATTACAAGAGTGAACTTAAGAGTTGAGACTACAAAAAATTGCGTGAAATATGAGTGAAAAAAGAAATTTCTGAAATTGTAAAAAGTAGAGAAGCAAAAATGTACCACCTAAAAATGAATCATGTAAAAGAAGATTTTTTTTTTCTTTGCTTTATAAGCCACTTAGGAAACCACGCAGCTGGTCGTAAAAGAGTTGTAAGAATTTAATCGTAGAGATAGCATTATCGCACGTAATTGTGGCGCGTCACCCGAAAAATACCTGAAGTGCCCAGCTGATATGCTTGTTCCCTTTCTGCTTCGCCTTTCATTATACGGCAAAAAAAATAAAATAATAATAATACAAACATATGCAAATGCAGACCTGCTGCCGATACCTCACGGTCATGGGGTATATACAGTAGTGCTTCGCTGGTGTCACTTGATAGTTTTGAGGAACAATAAGCAGACTCATTTTCTTCAAGCAACAGGAATTTTGGGTTCCCCGAGATTCACAAACGCCTGTGCGCGGACAATCCGAGCAGTTGCTGCATGCCAGCTTACGAGTTGGTTAATAAACACGCTTGCATACGTTGCTTTGTCATTCTGTATGGGATGTGCAACACAGAGGTGTATGTCATAATCAATAATTAACTGATTAAACAATTCAAGTATAAACAGATGACTTACCTTGTAATCCAGATAGTAAGCATGCTGCGTATTAGCATAATTAAATAAGATCAGTATAATTGAATTTGATTTCACATGCTACAAATTAGTTCTCTAAGCGAGTACATGCTTTGTGTCCGTGCATATGCAGAGAAGAAAGAGAAGGGGGGGGGGGCATAAAAGAGAAGGAGAGCAAGTACCTCCCACATATCCAGACATATGATTGGCTGCAAGAAAGACGTCTATCACATTTTGGAAGTGACAATGCAAAAGGCGTATCTAAGAAAGGTAGGGGCTCAAAACTCACAATATCATCCCAAACAATAGGATTAATCGCATTCGATGTCTTCATCACTGCAAGACGCTTTTCCTTTCTCTTTACTGAACAACGGAAACAACAAAATACGACAATTACTGCACAGGATGCAAGAAAGAAACTCCTCCTTCACAGAGGCAATTCCTAACTTAGAAGATAATAAAAGCACCAGTCAGGCTCTCTCCCTGCCCCCGACACCATCTTCCTTCAATATAAAAGAAATGTGACAACAGATGAGCAAAAAAGGAAATCCATCGTCTGCTCAGGCCAGCACAATCATTGACTAAACTGTAGCGCTCAAACCTTCAAAGAACCTCATCAACTACCGTGACCAAGTCACGTATATAGCCCTAAATAGGTTCACCCGTTGCTGCATTTGCAAGATGATAGTTCGCATGTGATCTTTATTCAAACTATCTATATATACACACAGACATTTTAATGGCAATCAACAAAGATACAAAGGAAGCCAAGTTAGATAATGAAAGCCAGGAAGACTTACAGACAAGCCAAACCCATCCGGAGCCAAATAATGCAAGGGCTGTATTGATAAATTGCTCTTTAAAGTTGCTGAAAGAACCAAAATCCTTCTCAATCTGGTTCAGAAGGCCAAGTTTTGGTGCGTCTCCACCATCAGGGCACATCGATTCCCAAAAAAAGTCATGGTTCCATACCTGCGAATTAATTTCAGCAACTAATTAATTTCATACTCACAAGAATAACACATTTCACCCTCAAATGATATGGCAGACGGAGAAACATTTATTAGAAACACCACACATCACTTATCCTCTGATTCAGAAGATAAGTATCGTCATTGACAAAGTTCCACTGGGTTTTCACAAGACTATTTGTGCTACAACTCCCACCAGCATCTCACTTTCAATAATTTCAATTTTCGTTCTAGATTATGCCTCAGGTGGACGAACCACTTCATAAACACGTTTATGTTCCTTAGTCTTACCAACTACTGAGAAAGTATCTCTGCACTTTCACAATCTTGTGCTACATATGTCACAAGCATCTCATTTAATAATTTTGAGCCATTTAGACCTCGGGAAGATAATTCATTTGGTAACTTATGTTCCAAAGAACTTCAGTCTCTTGGATAGTCTTCTTCAATACTTCATCCATCTCATATTTTATGTTCCCTATTCCATTAGGGATGCCTCAAGTTATATGTCGCCTTCACTTTAAGTTTCAATGATAGCAAATGGATAGAAGTGGAATAAATGTGGTCATCAAAACACTACCATATGCTACATTATCCTTGTCCATCCTTTATCCTAAAAGATAACCATGATTCTCATTCTTAACCTATGATATTGCCCTGTAACAACGATGGAGGGACGGATTTGGGATAGCAGAATAAAATATTATCCTTTGGGAGTGCAAAACATACAAAGAAGGGGAGCATAACACCTTGACCTTGACAACAACTGCCGGTAGCTACCATAGAGGGCTTTTCAAATTGATAACTACTAACCCATGAATCAATACAATCCGTTTTATCCTTACTTATATGCATCTTCAAAAACTTCCCAAGAGATCAACCCCTTAGTTGTAGAGTTCTCCAATAATAGGCTTCCCAAAATGGAGGAGTACCTTATTCAAATAAGTTTTTGTATCACTCCTTTTAACCTTCAATCATTCACCATACAATTTAAGGTATGACAAGGAAGAGGGGGTGTTGAAATATTGACTGCTGATACAATTTAATATTTGACTTTGAGATATTATAGGAAGATGTGAGTTGTACCGTGAGACTTGGTATTGTGGGACTTAGTCTACTTTATTAGTAGTAAGATTAGATCCAGATTATGAGGAATCAGTTAGTATCTTTTCTCTTCCTATAATTTAGGAAGCCTCAACTATCTATGAGGCTATATATATGTATATTCTGATGTACAGATTAACATGAAATAAGAAGAAGAGAATTTCGATTACTTGCTCTCTGTTTTTATGGTATCAGAGCCTGGTTCGCCTCTACCTTCTTTCCAAAAAAATGCCAGAAGTTACACCTCAATCCTCTAAGATTGAACCTCATCTTACAGATTGGAATATACCAGAAAATCAACCTATTCAGATCACACCAATCAGGCCGAATGGTGACAACTTTCTCCGATGGTCTCGATTTGTTTGTATGTATCCCAGAGGGAAAGGAAAGATTGGGTATATCATAGGAGATACTAAACAACCTGACGATAGGGATCCATCCTATGCTAGTTGGGATGCTGAAAATTCCATGGTAATGACATGGTTGGTTAATTCTATGGCTGAAGAGATAGGTTCTAATTATCACTGTCATTCTACAGCAACAGAATTATGGGACAATGTCGCACTGATGTACTCTGACTTGGGAAATCAATCTCCAGTTTATGAATTAACTCTTTAACTTGGAGATACTTGCCAAGATGAGGATACTGTAACTAAATACTTTAACTCTCCTAAAAGAATTTGGCAAGACCTAGATGTGTTCAATGATTATGAGTGGAAGTTGCCCGAGGATTGCAAGCATTACAAGAAGATGGTGGATGAGAACTGAGTCTTCAAGTTCCTTGTAGGCTTAAACATTGAATTTGATGAGGTTCGAGGCAGAGTTATTGGAAGAAATCCCCTGCCTCCAATAAGTGAAGTATTTGCAGAAGTTCGTAGGGAAGAGAGTCGAAGACAAGTGATGCTTGGAAAGAAGGTGGCTAGAACTATCGGATCTATAGAAGGATCAGCCCTAGCTATCCCTAAGGCTCAAGTTAGTCGAAAACTCACACAGAATCAGCAAATTGACAAAGGTAATTTACATTGTGATTATTGTGGGAAACCTCGACACACCAAAGAAACTTGTTACATGTTACACAACAGACCGTCCAAGATGAATAAATCCAATCAGCTGCATATGTCCAGAGCCAATGAGGCCGAGTCATCTACTCCAAGTAAAGAGCAATTAGACCAACTTATTAAACTGCTAAAATCTTATTCCTCATCTAATACTCCTGTTGGATCTATGGCACAAACAGGTAGTGATTCTCCGGCACTCTCAGCTCTAGAAAAATCTAATCCCTAGATTATAGATTCAGGGGCATCCGATCATATGACAAGCTGCCCTTATTTTTTTAGTTCCTACTATCTGTGTTCTGCCATTAAAAAAGTTAGAATAGATTATAGTAATTTTTCATCCATTGCTGGAAAAGGAAACATTAAAATTTCAGAAACCATTACCTTACATTCTGTTCTACATGTTACAAAACTTGCCTGCAACCTTCTCTCTGTAAGCAAAGTATCTAGAGACACTAACTACATCATCACCTTTCTTCCTTCCATTTGTGTTTTTCAGGACTAGAACTCAGGGAAGACGATTGGAACTACTAGAGAGATAAAATGACTCTACTACTTTGATAAACTTCTTCCAGTTATAAAAAGGCTCGAGGGTTAAGTATTACAAGTTCAAGCCCTGTCTATGATCAAATTATGTTATGGCATAGAAGGTTAGGACATCCTAGGTTTCCCTATCTCAAGCACTTGTTTCCTAAGATGTTTAAAGGAATTGATTATTCAAATATCCATTGTGAGGCTTGTCACTTAGCTAAAGACCATCATGTTTCTTTTCCTATAAAACACTATGTTGGTTCTAAACCATTTTATCTATTCCATAGTGATGTTTGGGATCCATCTAAGGTTAATACTCTCTCTGGAAAAAAGTGGTTTGTCACTTTTATTGATGATACACCAGAGCTTGTTGGGTTTACTTGTTGGAAAGAAAATCTGAGGTTGAACAGAGATTTAAGGATTTTTTCCTTTTGATTAAAAATCAGTTTCAAACCAAGAATGGTATTTTATAATTAGATAATGGGACCGAGTACTTTAATAAACATTTAGAAGCTTTCTTGACCTAGAAAAAAATTATTCATCGATCTACTTGTCGCGATACAACCCAAACAAAATGGAATTGCAGAAAGAAAAAACAAGCACCTTCTTGAAGTAGCTAGAGCTATTATGTTCTCTATGAATGTTCCTAAATATCTTTGAGGGAATGCACTCTTTACTGCCTATTATCTAATAAACAGAATGCTGTCTCAAATATTGAACTATGAAACACCATTACATATCCTAAAAGGCTGCTTTCCAATATCTCAAATAACTACAGATATCCCACTAATTATTAAAAAAAAAAAACCCTACAAATCTCCCTTTAAGGGTATGTGGCTGTGTTTGTTATGTGTATATACCAAACATTTTTAGATTGAAGATGGATCCAAAAGCAGAAAAATGCATTTTCCTTGGTTATGCGTCTAATAAAAAAGGGTACAAGTGCTTTAACCCAATTACAAAGAAATTTTTTTGAGTATGGATGCCCATTTTGTTGAGAACCAATCTTTTGTTCCAAAAAATTCACTTCAGGGGGAGACCATTGGTAAGGAAGACAATTTTTGGAAAAATTTGCCTATTTTACCTCTTCCTCAAGAACCTTTGATTGAAACATTAGTTGAAAGAGTGGAACTTATTGATAATACCCTCAATCTGAGATTACCAGATACTGTATCAAAGACAATGGGAGAAGTCCTGCAAATAGATCATAACCCTAAGCTTCAGGTTCATACCAGGAAGAAGTTTCACAAATGTACTGATGTTCCAGTTATTACTCAAGTAGGTTCAATCCAATTTACCGAGTGAAGGTCCTACAACTCAGAGTAATCCTTCCTTTCCTCATATTTCTCCTCTATCTATTGATATAACAAATTTCTCCACTTCTGATCTTAACCTTCCAATTGCTTTAAGAAACGGAACTCGAGCACCCACGAAACACCCCATTGCAAACTACTTGTCGTATAAAAAGTTATCTCATGCTCATATGGTTTTTGTGTCTAGGATCACTAATCAATTTGTGCCAAGAAATGTACAGGAAGCATTAGGTGATCAGAATTGGAGGATAACTATGATAGAAGAGATGAATGCTCTTAAGAAAAATGACACGTGGAGTATTACAAATTTACCCCACAATAAGAAGATAGTTGGATGCAAATGGGTATTCACAGTGAATTGCAAGGTTGATGGAAGTGTAGAGAGATACAAAGCAAGACTCGTAGCAAAAGGATTTATTCAAACTTATGGTATAGACTACCAAAAGACCTTTGCTCCTGTTGCTAAGACAATTCTATTAGAATTCTTCTTTCCCTTGCAGTCAATTGCAACTGGCCACTTCACCAATTCGATATAAAAAATGCCTTCTTGAATGGAGACCTACATGAAGAGGTTTATATGGACCTACCACCTGGATTTGAAGAAAGTCTCGGAAGAGGTTTGGAAATGTAGTAAGGAGACATGGCTTCTCACAAAGTCAAGCTGACCACACTTTGTTTTTTAAGCATTCCATTGAAGGAAAAATAGCCATTTTGATAGTATATGTAGATGATATTATCATGACTGAGGATGACCTATCTGAAATCCACATGTTGAAAAACAAGCTGGAGGCCGAATTTGAAATTAAAGACCTTGGGAAGCTCAAATATTTCCTTGGGATGGAATTTGCAAGATCAAAGGAGGGAATCTTCATCAACCAACGCAAATACATTATTGATCTACTCAAAGAAATGGGGATGATGGGTTCTAAAGCTGCAGAAACTCCAATAGAAATGTTAATCTAAAAGCAATAATAGCAAATGATGTGGTGGATCGAGAAAGCTATCAGAGACTAATTGGGAGATTAATTTATCTTTCACACACAAGACCTAATATAGCCTTTGCAATCAGTGTTGTAAGTTAGTTTATGCATTCACCTGGACCTACTCATTTTGAAGTTGTGTTTAGAACTTTAAGATATCTTAAAGGAACTCCAGGATTATTCAAAAATAGGGGTCATGTCCAAATTGAAGCCTACATAGATGCAGATTGGGCAAGTGATATAAATAATAGAAAGTCTACCTCGGGTTACTGCACTTTTGTAGGAAAAAATTTGGTTACTTGGAGAATTAAAAAACAGAGCGTTGTGGCAAGGAGTAGTGCAGAAGCAAAATTTCGTGCTATTGCTCATGGTTTTTGTGAGGTGTTATGGGTTAAAAGATTTCTAAATGAACTCAAGGTTCATACACTTGTTCCGGTTAAAGTCTATTGTGATAACAAATAAGCTATTTCAATTGCTCACAATCCAGTGCTACATGACAGAACAAAATATGTAGAAGTGGACAAACATTTCATCAAGGAGAAGATAGACACACCTACTACTAGTCAAATAGCAGACAAACTCACCAAAGGGCTTCCTAAGGCATATTATGATAAGTTAGTCAGCAAGCTTGCCATGAGTGATATGATCATGCCAGCTTGAGGAGGAGTGTTGAAATATTAACTGCCGATACAATTTAATATTTGACTTTGAGATATTATAGGAAGATGTGAGTTGTACCATGAGACTTCGTATTGTGGGACTTAGTCTTATTTATTAGTTGTAAGATTAGATCCAGGTTATGAGGAATCAGTTAGTATCTTTTCTCTTCCTATAATTTAGGAAGCCTCGGCTATCTATGAGGCTATATATATGTATACTTTGATGTACAGATTAACATGAAATAAGAAGCAGAGAATTTCGATTACTTGCTCTCTGTTTTTAGGGGGCTAGTAATATCCAGGAGAGGAGAAGACCGGCAATGATAAGGGTAAAGTGGGAGAGGGGGCCATGGCATAGAGAGGAGAGAAAAGAGAGAACAGAACTAGGTGATTAACTTTAAGATCAATAGTCTAGCATATCTATAAATGAGGCTCTAGCTTCTTCTTTATAGGCTCTTACAAGCTAGGGTTTAGCAGTCATCTTATTGACCAAACCTAACCATACATAAATCAACTAATAAACTAAGACCCACTAGGAATTAACAAAAACAAATGCTAGCTACTTATTAATGGACTTGAATCTAACATATTAGACACAATAATAGTCTCGGTTCTAATGGGCTAGGGCCCGACATGACTATAAGCCCAGCCCATAAATGCATCTAGGCTAACCTATATGTCCAGAATTCCAGTCCATCACTGGCCAGCACAGATGTCTAAACCAGCACCTGCGACCAAACACTCTGTCATGCTGGCTACCTCCTTTACCTATTGATTTGGCTGTATTTGGCAAAATTACTACAACACTTGTCTGCTCCCATCAATTTCTCCCCCATCTTTCTATCTTCCAGACCATAAAATTAGCACTAGCTCGCTTTTAGAAACTTCTGATACTTAAATGGTAGAGACATGGGGCTGCATAAATAAATTTTTTAAAAATGGAACAAAAGTCTTTGAAATCACCCATCTTTTACAGTTTTCCACGGATAGATGACTAAACTTCCTCTATTCATAAGTAATTTTTCAGTAGGTAGTTAATTGTTAATTACCTCCCTTACTGACACATAAACACAAACTTTATGTCAATTTGTTTATTAATATAAATAATCATTACTTTTGCATTAGGTTTTCTTCTGAATGTATTAACTAACAGAAAATGGGAATAAAATACAGGCATTCTAGTAATTTCATAAATTCCACAACAAAAGAGTGCAAAAGTATCAAGACTCCTAAAGGATACTTATTAACTAGACAGTTACCACTGTGAATAACATCTCTACTAAAGGTTATAGGTAACTTATTTTTTATCTAACCCAATAATAATAAAAACTAGATAATAACTTCAACTATCTAGTTCTCTATGCTTCCTAATTATTAATTCCAGAGATATTGATCCCTAAGATTAAATATCCTCTAGAGATAACACACATCTCACAGATAATCATTCTCCTAAAGAAAATAACTCTGCCCTAAAACACATTTTTTCTCCCAAAGATAATACTCATGTCAGAAGTACTTATTTAAATATTTATCCTAACTAAAGAAAATCAACTAATAATAATAATTCTAACATCAAAGGGGACTAGCCTAGAAAAAGCCTTTCATTCATGATTGCTTATCCTAGTTCAAAATCCAACTACAAGCAACAGGGCTGCAGGTATCAACAATTTTATCCTTTCTAATTTCTATGTGAAATGTTCCAGAATTTCAGGTAAAAAATATTAAGTGCTTGCTGCTGCAGACAAAAGTTCCATTTTCTAAGTATAGACAACCACTTCTGAAATAAGTATCACTGAGATCGTGACTCACTCAACAAATGATAGTTTTCCTGTTCTGACTTTAAAATATATTCCAAAGGTAAATTGCAAGTTTTGAAGTTATATAGCTGGTCCACACATATTTTAGTCAGCCAAAAAGGAAACACCAAGTCAAGGCAGTAGGTGAGATAAAGAACTCAAACCGGAAGTTATAGCCTACATTTATAAAGCCATATCCATATCACTTTTTTGTGCCACAGAAATCTCTAATATCATAGGAACACACCTGGGCGGCATCATTGAATTCAGGCAAGGGGTTGCCATTATTGTATGTCACCTTCACTAGTTCATCCATAGGGTAGCCATAAAGTACATCATTCTTGCTTAGGTGTCTATTCAAAGCATCAACGTATCCTTTATGATGCTGTCCCCAGTGCTTTTCAAGAGTCCTCTGGCTCATATATGGCTCTAAAGCATCCTGTGTTACAACGGAAAAGCCATAAAAAATAATGAGGTTGAGGCAGTCCCATATATGGGCGAAATAGTCAGCAGTTTGAATATAGATAGCCACTGCCACCAATTTTCCACAAAGATGGACTATCCAAAACGGCAGCATGATGTTAAGAATCAGGTGGCATGGTTCTCATTGAGGAATGTTTAACATGAGGAGTCAGTAACTTCTGAAAGATATATTGTCATTCATTTTGTTATAGTTATCATTGTATCATCCCCCAGTGAATCACATACTGAAAATGTCAAAATACAAGGATGTCATAGGTCTTCAATTTAAAACTTTGAATATTATTGGTACTTTAACCTCAGAAGCAAGCTTATGATGCTGTTACTACACATTCAGTGGTTCCATTCCTGTAAACCAAGGCCTAATGGAACAGAAGCAGCAAAGATATGACAAACATCAAAATCTCTAAGCACTTAAGTTCTTGCAAAATCTTCTACTAGCAAATGCTAAAAAAATTACCAAATGGCATGGCTAATTCAGAAAAGTATGAGTTTGTAAGTTTGACTCACTAGCTTGTAGGGAGGGCTCTTCAGGCCATAATAAGCAACAATTCTGGGGGCTCTTCGCACTCCTTGCTGCACAAAATTATAAGAATACTGATTAAAATGCATAACACAGAAAGGTTTTATTTATAACTCACTTCACACTAAGAAATTGAGGAGGCGAGAACTTCAAGGAACCAGTAGAAGAAGCAGAGAGAGAGAGAGAGAGAGAGAATTGTTTCCCACTCCCTTAAAGAATAATATTTATATGATTAGAGATATTTCCTGCAAAGAAAATAAATATTAGGCAACAAATAATCATAAGTCTCCGTGTCTGTCAATAATGTATAATGAAACTTCCTCTTCATTTATTCATCATTTCCTATTTCCTGCAAAGGGAGGAGGTGTCAAGGGTGCTTTTAGAACTCAAATGCACAGGCAACCACGAAATGAAGTCGAAAGCTGTTACAAGTCAATTGGAACAGTGCCCTAAATCTCAGCACATGCTGCTTTTGAAGCAGTTATTAGTTTTCTGGAAAATATTTGATTCCAAGACAATCATCTGTCCAAATGCTGATCTCCTACACTATGTTTGACCATAAAGTCACTTCCCAGGACTACAAAGATAATGTGCAAAAATTTCTCCTTTACGGATTTTCCATGTTAGAGATGCATTTGCTCCAATGAACATCTCAACCTCGTCCACCCTAACTATCATCCTGAATAACATCAGCTCCACAGTAACATTGCCAAGCATTCCACAAAGGCAGATTTGAGTCAAAATGAAAAAAGGCATATATGAGGTCATTCAATACCAGGACCCAAAAGTAGATTTTAAATTTGGCAAGCCAAACTTAGGAAAGTTGTTGAGCACAAAAAGTGTGCCAGTACATGAAAAGCCAATCATTTAAAAGAGTAGCATACCGGATGACGAAAATGAGGGCACTTGATTCTCTGAGGTAGGAAACCCACTGGGAGCAGCAAGGTTCCAGGAATATTAGAGCAATATTCCATCTTCAGTTATATCTGATAATTGGACGAAAAAACAGATGTGCATAAGAACCAGCAGAAAATCTGTGCTGCTACTCAATAGAGACTGAAGTTACAGAAAGGCCATAACAATTATAAATGCCAAATTGGAAATCATCTTTCAAATCTTTTTGTCTGTATCACATCAAACAGCATCATCAGCAAAATACTGACACCACAATTAGTTAAGCCCAACGGCCAGATTTTTTCTCCACAGCAGCTGGTGACAGCCCATCAAAGAGAGCGAGAGAATAATCATGTATGGGGATTAAATAGCACATACATATTCTACAATTTGGAACTGTAAACCAGAGTGAGGGGCAGGATGAAGAAGAGGGGGTATCAGACAAAGAAGTAGAACGAACAAGAGGGAGAGGAAACGTGAGTAGGACAGTGAAAAGACAGGCTGAAGGAGAAAGAATTAGATAGAAGAGGAGAAGGGCCAAGAGAGAAAGCGATGTAACATACATGCCACCTCACTAGAGGGCCTATAATTGCAGTCTTAAATGTTAGAAATATAATAGTATAGAAAACATATGTGTTATTCGAAATAAATAAACAAGTTATAATTAAAAAGTAACAACAACAATAATAATAATAAGGAAGCATAACTTATTAGCCAAACTATCTAAAATGAACGGAAACAAAAGAACACTAAAATAATAATACTATAGACTCTTTAAGATGATTTCGGTCCTTGACATAATTCTCAAGTTTGTGAATATATCTCAAGATAGATCATATTTTCATTCTTTCCATAAGTAGCACTTAATCAAATAAGACTCCGGTGAATGCAACCTTATACTTAGTACTTGATTAGACAATAGGATAATTGATAAAGATGGAAAAGTGAAATACACATTAATCTGTGGAATTTCTGACTGTCTATTCTCATGTGTGGTGGAGCTATTTAAAGATCTCAACATCCGAACAATCATCATCATTGCCAACCATTGAAACCTTAAATGTTTTTAAATAAAACTTTTTACAGACCCATGGTTAACAAATAACCTCATTTGTTAAAAAAATTAACATTTAAATAATTTACATGCCACATGTTGCCACTTGCCAAATCGTCGTGACCCTACAAATTTTGAACTCTTCTGTACATACTCAATAACATCTTGTTTAGAAAGACATGTTCTTTCAGAAATCATCGCATGCAAGGCCCAAAAATTAATTAAGCCTATCTTCAGTCTCACAGTTTGGAAATTCTCATGCTACAAAAGTCATGATCTATTTCAAAACTGGCCACATCTCACCAAGACTTAGAATTATTTATAATTAAATAATGCTTAATACAAAACTTATGTGTCACTAAGACAGTCTAAATTATAATTAAATAATGCTTAATATATGTGAATTTGGCTAATACAAAATTAAATTGAATTCTAATAGTCAAAGCCTTAATATCCTTTATATTACAATATAGTTCAACACTGATCAGGAACAAATGTCTAGATCCATGTTGGTATGTATCTTTCCTTAGGACTAGTCTGTGAGAACGAGTAGCTTTTATTTATTATTTATAGTTTACAATTTATTAGAACTTAGTATTACTATCTATTGCAGCAACATCCTTTAACATTTAGGCTTACCATTTATTTGATTTAGCTCTATCTTGTTAGATGGTTTGAGCATAAATAGGCACAGTATTTGTTATTATTTGTCATTATTCAGAGTGTTATAAATATGAGTCAAGATAAATATATTAGTCAATTTTGTGTGATATAAATATGAGTCAAGATAAATATATTAGTCAGTTTTATATGACATTAGTCAGTTTTATGTGATAGAAAAAACTCGAGGGTAAGAGTTTACTCTACACCAGCTGGGAATTAATGCCAAGTTCGTGTAGATGAAATTTCTCTTTCTTTCTTAAGAAATATTAAATGTAGGGCCAGCAAGCTGCGTGTATGTTTGGCATGACAAAAAGTAGCTTATAAGCTAGATTTTCGCTTATTGAAACAAGCTTATTTTAAAAAAAAAAAATTGGTTTGGCAAGTAGCCTTTTACTAACTTTCAAACTAGAAATCTACTTTAAGTAGCTTATGAAAGCTTATAAGCTTTCAACTAACTTTTAAACTAGTTTTGCCAAACATACACTAAACAGATCTGGAGATTGAACAAAAAACATACAATTTAGTCAATCATATATTAAATAATATGCATATGATGGATCAACCTATTGACTCAAAAGGTAAGGTAAAGTAAAGATAGCACCCAGTGTGAATCCTGTCTTTTCCCGGGTATAGGGTGGCCATGATGCATGCCACCTCACCTCTACAGGAGGACAATTTCTGAAAAACCGCACATACTGCTGTTTTTGGGACCTCTGAAACACTACCCCTTAGTTTTGAGATTCTTAACCACTAGACTAACATGTCTTTGGATTCAGTGTGGTATCTAAATTATGCTAAGATATGTCTTAGCTACAATTCAAATAGGTTAGTACTTTGTACGATGTATATGCCCAATACACCTTGATTGCAGTGTCATAACTTATAGTCACATTAAACTACTATGACAGAACAAAAACAAAGGTACATGTCCCATATATAAAGCAACATTTTAATGAAACTTCAGGTCTATAGTGGACAAGATGCTTAACACATAGAATATCAGGGTGTGTGAACGACAATGATGGACTCCACAAAGCTAGTGCAACCTGCATACAAGATATATGTGTGAAAATTATTCAGTCTCTAATTTTTTATAGACTCATGATGGAGTTCATACGTCCCATCATTTAACACAGAAAAACTCATGTTTTCTTTATACCAAGTTAAAAATATTTATTCATTCTCCTTCTATGTGTTAGTATGCCCTGTCAAACGGCTTCTCAATCAGTTTACAGAATCAAAACATCCCAACGACAAGTCCCGCAAAACGTACTTTCAAAATAGACAAGCAAGCAACTCCCTCTATAAATCAAAGGAAATATTGTTAGCTAACAACTATAGCATCACTAATAAAAATGAACCTAACACAAACCAGAAAATGAATAACAAAGTTTCATGAAGTAGCAATAGCAACTGTACATCTATATATATATATGTAGAAGACCATTTTTGGTCAACTAAGACACCAGTGAGACCTACTTGTGGCCTTACTAATGCCAGATTATAAGCCTATGAATCTTAGTGACAAGCCACTTGCTAAGGCCATTGACTGTATGTACAATAACATGTCATAAATAATAGTCTGAAAGTAAATACGGAAGAAAATTTGTTTTTTCATTATTTTAACAAGTCCATGTAAAACCCTATATTAGATGTAAATTCATATTCAACTCCCAACATTAAATACATCCATGGAGTCATTCACCAAGATTATAGGAACTATTCATACAATCTCAGAGACTATGCATGTATACCTCCCGAAGATTATTCATGCATTTCATAAATACATCTAAGTGTAATGAATAATATTAAAGGAAAGCTCCTCATTTTTCTTATGAATATTTACAAAAACAAAGCTAAATTCACGGCATCTAATATTCAACAATCTCTAGGTTGAATCTCTAACAGAGACATTATGAGAAGAAGGTACTGCAAATGCTCATTTTCAAACACAAGTCTACAACTAAAGATATGCCAAAGTACATTAGATTCCACCATAACCATTTTTTGAAAGACAGTTCGAAATGTACATTCATAAGACACTTGTTATAAGGTAATACAATAGACTAGGATGCCATGTTCAACCTTTTTATCAACCACATGTATTTTCTAAATGAACTCCATGTGTTCATTATATAATTTGACAGTACATACTAATCAGATTAAAAGGTTATAATCTCCTAATGACTTCTTATTTTATTTCATCAAAAATATGCTATTAGGGCCAGCTCTGATCCCAAACAGAAAGGAGATCACCAAACTTTATACACACACACAAAAAAAAAAAATATATATATATATATATATATATATATATATTTTTTTTTTTTTGGAAAAAATTGTAGGCCTATGTTATTAGTACGTTTTGAAGAACCTAAATAAAGATTAGTTCAAATAATTTAAAATCACTACATAACATAAATATTTATAGTTTTTGTCTTGTGATTTTGAGAATAGTAAGAAATTTTATCAAACTTTGCCCTTTTTTTTCCAAATTATTCAACTTGTTATATATTTTACCTTTTCCTTAAACTCTTACTTACCTTTTCTTATTTAAATAAAATAATTTCAATCGATAGAGTTCTCCCTTTCCTGTATCTCACAATCCAATTTGTATTTTGGGCATTCTTTTGATCCCTTCTTTCAGTTTGCCCTAAATCATCACCTTCCTTGCATCTCTCAATTCTTGAAAGCTATAAATTCTACTATGTCTTACTTAAATCTCCACATTGTTCCTCACTTTTAGATAAAAATAATCAAGAGTGCATTGGGGCTTGATAAAGAGTAGCAACATTGAAGAATATTAGACACTTAAAATTGTATTACATAAATTATATATATTGTAGTTTTATTAAATTAAAGGAGGTCATTTGGTGATTGATTTGAAAGGTAAACTTTCAAGTATTTCTATTATGTTACTTTAATAAAATCATGATATTCATGTTGCAATAATGTTATATGAATTCCTTTTTATTCAACAAACCACAATGAAAAAGGGACTTTATTTAGCCTTTTTTTTCAAGCCACCAAAAAGTCTCGTGAAAATAAATACAAAGCACCGTATAGGTGACCACAATCACTATAAAGGTTTACAATACCAAGAGAGGAGGGGGATTCAAACCTGGATCTCTAGTACCTAGCTCCATGTTTAACCACTAAGCCAAACCTCATCCTACATGCTATCAAAAACTATAACCTACACACCTCAAGTGACTTTTAATTCCTCCATATTAATGTAAACCAAGAAAATCTCAGCATTTCAACGCACATAACTAAAAGGCTTTATATCTAGACATCCCAGTTTTGTACTCCCTCAAGTGATATTTCTCCGGTTCCTCAAGAAATAATTCTAATGAAACAGACGAGGTTGCAAATTGCAATCATCATAAGCTCCCCGTCCCGTCAAATAATATGGATCTCTAGCCAAGTAAAATTCAACAAAGAAAGCTATCGTCAATGATGCTTAAGTCAGTGACACAAATCTTGCCCGCATCACCAGCAAAACAAATAACATAAAATTGGCATCATCAACATCATTTTCTCAACATGCAACTCGGCAATGGACAGCATCAAAATGAAGCTTAATGCTTAATCAAATTAAATATGCAATGAGAGTGGAAGAGTGGCGGGAAATAAACTTGCCTTTTAAGTTTGCTTAATTGCCCTTTCTACTTGTCTAATTCTTCCTCTAAATCCCCCTTCTCGAACAAAATTTTCCAAATTTGATATTTTTCAATTTTCAGCTGCAACAAACAGCGGCAGTGGCAGCAACAACACCGAACCAAAACATGCAGCAATCGGCAGCCCGTCCTGCACTATCAGTCCAGCTTCAGTCGTTAGAAACACCACAGTAAGAAAGTGCTTCCCTCAGCGTTCACCAGTCCAGCTATCCTCTCCCTCTAGCAAAATTTTAGATTTTTTGTTGTTTGCTGCCTGCCGTATTCCTTATCTAAGAGCACTACGTCACTACTGCCATTCATGGGGGCGCTCAGTGAACGGAGTCCTTAAACGCCTCTCCGGGCGAAAAATAATAAATATTACTTTAGTTGATTTTTTTCGTGATCTTATAGTCGATATATTTCAACACTTAATTTACTAAATACACTTTCATATATCCTTAAATTCATTCTCCTTCCTATTCTTATTGTTCTCATTTTCCCACCCCTTATATATTTCAATCAGATTTTCTTTCTCCCTTGTCTCAACTCTTTAAGTTCAAACAATCAATTTTTCTCAAATCTTCCATCAATTTTAAAAATTATATTTTATTCAACGTTCTAATACATTATACATCTATAGGTATGCAATATTTCATCCCTTTTTTGTGTGTTAAATTTATAATTTTCGAAGTAGTTAAAAATCCAATATTTGATTCTTGTATTTTTCTCATTTTAGTTGTTTTTTATTGAAATTAGTATGTATATATAGATTGAACTTAAATTAGCAGATTTGTAGCAATTTTTTATTAAAATCTAAGCTTCAATCGATATCTATGGAGATCGAGGGTAAAAAAGTAATGTGGCGAGTGGTTCACCCGGTGATTAGCACTACCAACGATTAGTTCACCTATCATCCTTATCTCCAATTGGGTAAATCATCTATCAATATGGTCTCTAGGCGGATAAGTTGCCTATCAACCTCCTCTTCCATCGAATTGTTCACCCATCACTCTTTGCCCCAAACGAGTAACACACCCATGAAAACCCCCAAACCTGAAACCCTCTAACCATAAACCATAAATTCTCAACTATTAACCCTAAACTCTAAACCCTTGACCCTTAACCCTAAAACTCGACCCATAAACCATAAAACCCAAACCCCAAACTCCTAACCATACATCCTTAACCTTAAGCCCTAAACCCTAAACCCTAAGCTCTAAATCCTAAATCATCAATGAGCTAATGCATAATATTTATTAATGATCTTTTTGTTATAATTATCAAATGGCTAGCAGAGGAGGCAGAGGTAAAGATCTGAAGTAGGTTACTCCCGCTACCACTAGAGTGGTGAAGAAGACATTCACTACTAGTGCCAGAGCATGATTTGTGATGAAGCGTAGGAAAGCTCCCTATACTATAGACACACATTATGTGTCATTTGAGGAGGAGTATGATGATCTGGTGAAGGATCTTTCGCTAGCACTAGCTGTAGTATCCTATCCTAAAATCTTTTAAAATATTTTTAAAATTATATTGATACTAAATAAATTAGTTTTGGTTTTGAAAAGGGCTTGCAATTTTGATAAAAATGTGAGTTTCAAGTGTACCATTAGACTGGTTGCCCAAACCAATTGACCAGTACGCCCAAGGACTAGTAATTTTATTCCTCGATGAACCAATTGATTGATTTGTCCAAATCGATTGACTAGTTTTTTTGTGATTTTATATCCTTTTTATTTTGATTTGAATCTATTTTCAATATTTATAAAATCTTCTAATTAGAATCTATTTATGCTAATAAGTATATTTTGACGATTTGGGATTATTTTTACATTATTTAGATCATTCTATTATTTTATTTAACCAAAAATTCTCCTAAAAGCACTTTTGTGGTATTATTCACCTTGGCTCTCTCCTCTAGCAGTCGCGGTTGTGTGTTTGACTTCCTAAATCATCTACCCTGACTTACCAACCCTTTGTCATGCCCCTTAACTACACTCTACCTGAAATGTCCTGAAAATTTCTAATTTTAAAAATTATATTTAAATGAGGTTTTATTATAAAAATTAATTAAATAAATTATTTTTATTAAAATAAATGGAATTAATTAGGGCAAATCAAGAAGAAATTTATAAGTATTTAATTAGGAGAAATTTGGGTATTTTAGCTAATTAAGGATTTTATTTTAGAAATTAATTAAATTAATTATTTTATTTAAAATAAGAAGGAGAAAATAGTTCCAAATTAATATGAATTTTATAAAGAATTTAATTGAATAAAATTAGGGTGTTTTGCTAATTAAAAAGGAATTTATGGAAAATCTTTAAAAATCCTAAATTAGCCTAAAAAGGGATTTAAATATTATTTTATTTAAATATTATTATTTTTAAATATCCTAAATACCCTAGCTAATTTAATTAGCCCAAACTCCTATTTTCTTTTTTTTTCCTTTTTCCTTTTTCCTTTTCTTTTCTTTCTTTTCTTTTCTTTTTCCTCTCTTTTCCCCCCATTTGGGCATGCCCCTTTCCGCGACCCGTCGTCCTCTCCCTTTTCTTTCCTTCTCCCGCAGCCCAGCCCCTCCCTCCTTCCTTTCCTTCGGCGCGACCCAGCCCGCGTGACCGTCTCCTTCTTCTACCCTTCTCCACGTCGCGTTTTGGCTCTTTTTCCCTTGGAACGCTGCGTTTTGTTTAGTTATTTTTACCGTTGCTGCTCGGTTCGCCCGCCTTCTCTTTTCTTTTCTTTCTTCCCCGAACCGCCCGGTCTAGCCTTTTCTTTCTTCTTCTTCTTCCTTCGCACCTGCCCAGCCCTGTCGACGTCAACCTGCACCATTTCCGCCATCCCTGTGTCCTAGTTTTTGGCCACCGTTGACCGACCATTTCGCTCCTCTCTCTCCCCTACTGACTCTTTGACCTTTTCTCCCAACTAACTCCCCCTCTCCTCACACATTTCTCCCTCTCCCAGCCAGTCAACCCCTGCCCTGACTTTGAATTCCACCAGCCAACCATCGCTACCGGCGACCCTAACCCTACTTTCATTATTCTCACGCCGACCCACAAAACCCTAACCTCTCTTCTAAAGCCTATAAATACCCCCATAATATCCCTGTATCAAGCCTTTTATTTCTTACCCAGAAAACTCCCCTTGCACGCCACCGCCCCTTTAGACGCTAGCCCTACCACCTTCGGCCAACTCCACCACCCACTCCGCCTACCAAACTCTTCCTTGCACTTCCCTCTAGCTAACCAAATGTCCCATATCCCTCGATTCTTCCTGCGCAAGCCACCCTGACTGTGCGAAGTAGCCTTCCCAAACAGCCCTTCCTTCCACCTCCGCCACCCTTTGCGTCGCCCTTAGCCACCTCTTCCGCCGCTCCTTTCACCTCCCAAATTATTCTGCAGACCGCCCTCTACCTTCCCCTACCTTTCTTTTCCTCTCCCTCCCTCTCCTCCTCTCTTTCTCTTCTTCTTCCTCTTTCGGCAATCACCGCCGCCACCTTTGGTTGCGCCGCCCCCTTATTATGTCCCTCTCCCTTTAGGAAGTCTTAATCACTCCAACCCCACCTTCATTCTCCCTATTTTGTTCCCAGCCTTCAACTTTTCCCCTTTTCTTCTCTTTTTCCAGCAACTGCCACCGCCGTGCACCACCGCCGGTGCTGCCTATCACTACCAGCCTAAGGTTGAACCCTAGACCCTCTCAACCCTTTTCCCTATTTTTACAAGCCTTAATTTATTTTATTTCATTTATTTGAATATAAATACTATTATTATTATTATTATTATTATTATTATTATTATTTCCATTATTAATATGCATTATTATTATTAGTATTAATGTTTTTATTATTATTTCTATTGAGGGTCGAAGCCCTATTGTAATTTTTATTTTGGTTTTATCATTATTACTCTTATTATTTCTATTATTACTATTATTATTATTAATATGTGATTATTATTATTATTATTATTTCTATTTCAAAATTGTTATTATTATTATTCCATTATTATTATTACCACTATTTTACCATTAGTATTGCTATTTTTATTTTTATTGTTATTGTTATTATTATTATTATTATTATTATTATTAATTTTATTATTATTATTATTATTTTCAAGTGTTAGTATTATTATTTTATATAGGGCTGGAACCGTATTGTGCCTATTTAAATTTTAGTAGTAGTAGTATTATAAATATCATGTCTTATTATTATTAAGTTTATTAGTATTTTTATTATCATTAGTATTTATTCTTATTAGTGTTATTATTATTATTATTTAATAAGTTTATTATTTCTCAATGTAGGGTAGAAACCCTACTTCATTTTATCTTCAAATATTATCCTTACTATTATTACTATTATGATTATTATCATTTTTGCAATATTATTATTGTTCATATCATTATTATTATTACTATTTCATTATTATTACTAAATTTTGGTTACTTATTTTACTAATATTATTATTAGTATTATTTTGGTAAAGGGGCTGAAGCCCTTATTTCACTTTGTTTTTGAGTAATACCCTTCTTATTATTATTGTTACTATTATTATTCTTATTTATATTATCATCGATATGATTTTTAGTATCTTTACTATTATTATTATTATTAGGGTAAAGTCTTCAACCTTATATTATCAACTTTTATAATATTTCTATTATTTCTTATGTCTTTAGCAAATTTAGAAATTTGTTAATGTTATTTTTATTAACATGTTATTATTTTATCAAAACCCTAAGGGGGCATAGGAGCGTGCTCCAAGACCGGTGTCGTTTTAGGTAAGGGTGTTACTAAGGCCTATTGTGTGTTGATGTGCATTAAATGCCTTATATATTATGCATCCTATGTTATTATTGTAATTATTTCATATATGGTATGACGTGGAGTTCAAGCATGTTCTTGTGTTGTTATATGGCATGTGTATTATGTATATGTGATGATATGTGTTGTGTCTTACAGGGTCATGCATGTGAGAATGTTGATGTGGTTTGTTTGGGAGAAAGGATGAAAATGGAGAATGGGGGAAATAAGTTGATCAAGGGATGTGAGTTGACCTAAGTATTTAATGATTCATGAGTGGAAGAATAAAATGGGAAATTTATGGTTTCGTGTGGGAGAATCTAATTTATGATGTTATATGGGAGAATGTAATTTATGATGTTGTATGGGAGAATGTAATTTATGATGTTGTATGGGAGAATCTAATTTATGATGTTATATGGAAGAATCTAATTTATGATGTTGTATGGGAGAATGTAATTTATGATGTTGTATGGGAGAATCTAATTTATGATTTTCTATGGGAGAATCTAATTTATGATGTTATATGGGAGAATCTAATTTATGGTTTGTATGAGAGAATCTAATTTATGGTGTTATGTGGGAGAATCTAATTTATGATATTGTATGGGAGAATGTAATTTATGATGTTGTATGGGAGAATCTAATTTATGGTTTTGTATGAGAGAATCTAATTTATGGTATAACATGGGAGATTCTAATCTATGGTTGTGCATGGAAAGATCTATGGTCGTGCATGGAAAGATCTTTGGTTTTATATGGGTGGACTTAGGGTTTTGCATGGTATATTTTATGAGGTTGTATGGGAGAATAAGTTAGGGTTTTGTATGGGAGGATCTAATTTAGTGTTTGGTATGGATGAATCTTTGGTTTTGTATGGGTTGAATTTAGGATTTGGTATGGATGAATCTTTGGTTTTATATGGTTCGAATTTAGGGTTTGGTATGGATGAATCTTTAGTTTTGTATGGGTTGAATTTAGGGTTTCGTACGGATGGACTTAGGGTTCTACATGAAAATTTTGAAAGGTTGCATGGGGTGTCTGCATGGGAGTGAAATTTACGTATGGAAAGATAATTTGGGATGTGAGGAAGGTAATGTAAGTGTTGTTTGGGTGTTTGAACACTTGGGATGGAAAATAGTATGTGGAGCATTATAAGGGTACGTAGGAGACTGAGTTAGGGTTTGGAGTGATTAGTTATGGGTTGTTGTGATTAACTAGGATTTGGAGTGGTTAATTATGGGTTGTTGTGATTAACTAGGGTTTGGAGTGGTTAACTATGGTTGGTTGTGGATAACTAGGGTTTGGAGTGATTAATTATGGGATGTTGTGGTTAACTAAGGTCTGGATATGGCTAACTAGGGTTCGGTGGTAGCACGTGTGTACTTGGTGAATAAAGTATGATGATGAATATTGAATGTATGATTTGTGATTGTGAAGTGTAAAGGGAATGATTCATGCATGTCTAGGGTGAAAGCTTCTGAATAAGATACTTAAGACATTAAGCACTTAAAGTGGAAGATATTGAGACGGGTCCAGCCGATCCACCGGTTAGGAATAGTGGTTAGGGTTTCTACCCTATGTGCGACCGATCCACCAGTTATAATAGTGGTTAGGGTTTTACCCTATATGCGATCGATCCACCGGTTATAATAGTGGTTAGGGCATGATGCTCTATGTGTGACCGACCCACCGGTTATAATAGTGGGGGATCCCGAGCTCAATAAATACAAACCAGATTTTGCTAAGACACTTAAAAGATAATGATTACTTACGGTGGAACACCATGTGAGTAGGAACCAGCCGATCCACCAGTAAGGAATAGTGGTGTGGACTATTGTCCCGCAAGTGACCGATCTACCGACGAATATTAGTTGTATGGACTTTGTCTCGCAAGTGACCGGCCCACCAACAATAATAGTGGGGTGTTCCTGTGCTTACATGGATTTGATAAAAGGCATGGTGTGTATCGACTTTCAATAAAAGATTAATTAAATAATTAATCTGGACTATAATTGGGCCTTTATGTATGTACCCAAATGATTATTCGATATTATGTCATCATAATGATCTTTATGTTCTTTTATTCCTATGCATGGTTTATGTGATTTTATTTGTTGGCCTTAGTGCTCGATTACCTTACTCAGTATGTAGCATACTGATCACCATTTTCATGGGTGTTGCTCATTCCCACGAGTAGTATGCCCTTCTGACTTTGTGCAGGTGGGCGAGACATCCGGCAGGGCTGAGTGTTGAGCTTGTGGTAGGCTCAAGGTTCGAGAGTGTCATGGCTGTTTTCACTCTTCTTGTTAATTTATCTGCTCCTGTTATTTCTTTTGTATCGAATTTACCCTTTTACGATTCATTACTTGTATTGAGTATTTTAAATGAACCTTTTATCTTATGAAAGTATTATTTCTTCTTTTTCTAGAATTTTGACCATGTACTCTGATTCATGATTCTTTTACGCGTACTCTGATTTTTGATGTATGATTCTTTCTAGTTCTTTTATGAACTCTTGGGTTGAATTTAATGTCAATCTTTTCTTTAGCCTTAGCACTTGATATTGAAATGGTCGGAGAGAACCTGTTTGGTACTAAGTGTGGCGGTAACATCCCCATAATTCATAGGTTTTAAGTATTTCTATTTTAATTGCTTCCGCTTTAAAAAAAAAGTAGTGAATTTTGGGGTGTTACACTACCTCCCTCACATCATCATGCATTTCTCTTATATTTGGTTGCTCATACTCAACCAAGTCAGTATTTTCTCTCTCTTCTCCTTGTGGATGCCAACCAACTCTTCTATACATTCCCTTCCCGATTTATTTCACTCCTTACCTTTTGCATTTGCTCTCCTCTCCCTTTTCCTTTGGTAAATTTTACTAAATGTTGAAATATTCTTCATTTCTCCTTTTTCTTCTCTGTTGAAAAAAAAACAGAGGTTGGTTATTGCCCTCTTATCCTTGGTTGAATTCTTATCTCTTATCTCTTCTCTTTATCTTATCTTATTTATGTGCTTTTTTTATTTATCTTAAGCAAGGAAGGATTGATGTTATGAAAAAAGTTGAAGATATTGGTTTTCTCTCTTTGATTTTAGTTCTGAGAAGTGTTTGTGGTATGCCACTTTTGTTCTCCTTCTCCTTCTAATTTATTTTTATTAAGTTTTGAAATTAATTATAATCATTTTGGTTCTTGATTCTCTTAGGAAATTGAGATCTTGGTAGAAACCATCAACTTAGGAGTAATTATGTGCTAGAAGATTTGTTTGGAGGTAAGAAATCCTTATCTTTAATATGAATGAGGTTTTGCGTTATTTGTTGTGGTTTCAAGTGCTTGGTATGTTATGTGATGTGAATGTATTATGTTGAATTCTTGTATTTGAGCATGTCACAATATTTTGATTTCTAAATTATTGGAGCATGCTTTAGTATTTTGATGTTATGCATGAGTTTAGTGAAATTCAAGCATATCCTTATTGAATATTGATCTCCTACCATGATTTATGTGATTCTACGTGTAGAGTATGTATTTTTATATATTTTATGACATATAAGTATACTGGGGATAATTTGAAAAAGTCTAGTGAATTTTTGCTAAGTTAGATTGTGGGTTTGGGTAGTATTTCACCCGGACCAGTCAACCACTTTCTAAAATCAATCGATTGGTTGTGTGAACGGTTACTTAGTTTGGAATTATTAATTGGCTATATAATACTCCATTTTTAGAAACCCTAATTATAAACTAATAATTATGTGTAATTAGTTATAATAAATATTGTAGTGTGTTTGTACTAAAAGTATTATTAATATGTGTATTATTATGACACATTAGATATAAATTTAATTAGGTTAAAATTTGATAGATTTTAGGTTATTAAATTTAACCTTAGTTCGGACCAATAAATTTTATGTTGGATAATCCTAATTCTGGTAACCAGATAATTTTACCTGAATAGTTTACCCCTGTTCTTTACCTAAATAATTTATCCGTTCCCTATGCTAGATCTGCTTACCTCACCCTACTCCTTCTACCCCAGCACAGTTATCCTCCATGCCTCCCTCTGCCATGCTTGATTTCCTTCCTATGTTTTGCTCCACCTTCTCCCTCTCGCCACTGTCCATTTGACTCCCTCCTCCCTCTCATTTTTTTGCATCGTGTGTTACCCCCTCAAGCAGCCCACACTCCCTCTCTTTCCCAGAGCTCCCTCAAGTAAGAAGAAGCTTCATTGTCACCATTTCATTGCTGCATTTTTCACCATTTTTACCCACTAATGGCAACTTCTTTCAAACACCACCTCCTTGTTGCACCCTCCACCACTGAAATCCTGCCCTAGCTATAGCAAAAGCTACCAAAACCCCCTCAAACCTGCTGAAAAACCGATTGAAACCATCCCCCAAACTACACACTAAAGCATCAAAACCCTACCCTTGGCTTAGGTAAAAACTACCAAAACCACCCACTTTACTGCACCTAAACCCACCGAACCCTTTCTCCTTTCATTCAACCAAGAGCACCGAAACTACACCTCCTACACCGGCCACTTCTGCCATTTATTCCTTCCCATATTCGACAATTTCCACTAGTTCATCCTCCCTTTGGTTTGTGGGTTCCATTGGGGTGTTGTTGTTCTTTGTTTGGCTGATTTGTTGTTTTGAGTTGGTTTAATTAATTTTAGGTTGTTGTTTTCATATATTAAATGCTAATGTAGGTGTTTTTGGATGTTAACTTCTTAGGTAATCTTTGAGGATCTCCGAGAAGGTGGTCTTTTATATTTTTATGTAAGCTTAGATTTAGGTAAATCCAATCACTCATAAGACGGTAGAAAATTATGTGCGAGCATGCTATGAACTTTTAGACCTAGAATCATGCAAGGGTTTATGCATTTTGAGTATTTTATCATGCATGATAAAATGATAATACATTGAGAGGATGATATGCATGATTATTGATAATTAAGCTGTATGCATGTTAATATGTCAAATGCTTTATGCTCGCATGTATAATATTTTGTTATGGATTCCATTATTATTATGTTATGATTCAAATCCTATGGTATATACCTCATGAATGCTCATGTATGGAAGTAGGGTTACGATAGTTCACATGGACATATATACACATGATTAGGGTTAGCTTATGATAAATTCCATTTCGCACGGCCTAGAGTTAAAGATACACTCCTACATGTAATATGATGATAATATGCCCATTTAAATGATGCCTCATGCTTTAAATGTGAATGTGTATGCTACATGAAAGATGTGGTATGAGGTAGTCGCATGATTAGGGTTTTGGTGGGCACAACCCACTAAATGCATGAAAAGTGAAAAATATAGTTAATCGCCAAAATACCAATATTACCTATGTGCTAAAATAATGTAAAATATTTCCTTGTTTCCTGTCCATGACAAATCTCTCATGATAATAATGTTTGATACGAAAAATGAATAAAATGAGGAAATTAGGGTTTTTAAGGGTATTTCAGTAACTTTTACCTAATGTATCATTTACGAATAAATGAATGTTAGGATGGCCTTAACCTTTTGATAAGTTGACATTAGATTTGACTTGGTTTGACATAGACCTATGACCTTAGGGTTTATCAAAATAATTAGAAATAAAGAGGAAAATGGTTAAGTATGGAAAATAGAATTTTTTATGTTGTATGTGACTTATGTGACCCTAAAAAAATATTAATACTTAAAGTGAAAGACCTCAAGTTGGGAATGGTTGCTCTCTAGGTATCACTGCCTTAGAATTGAGTTGTTAGCCCTCCTTTTTTGTTCACTGGTGTGCCGTTGTGCCCTAGTTTAAGGCCATACTTTATTATATAGGTGACCTAGAGCCTATAGGGGGTATCGATATATAAGGACTAGGTGACTTGGGTTGGGAGGATATTGTGTTGCTTTCAGGTGCCAATATGATTAGGTGTACCATTGTGTCCTTGGGTTGATTGGTATCCCTCTCAAGTAAGGAAGTAAAAATGGAAATGTTTGTTACATAATAAAGGAAATTGATTTTTAATTCAGTATTTACCTCAATGCCCTACCTTGGTATTGTGATGGATTGTTAGTTTGGTAGTTACTTCAATGCCCTACCTTGGTTCATGTTGGATTTTTTGGTTTAGTAGTCGCCTTAGTACTCTATCCTGGTATTGTTTTAGATTGTTGTTTCGGTATTTGCCTTAGTGCTCTACCACTATGATTTAAATGTATTTAACTAATAAAATATGACTTTACACTTTGAAATGACGAGAAATGGATTGGTATGTTTTGCTGTTGAGTTGAGACTTGGACCATGATATATGTTTCTCTATAAGTATTTATTGTATGGTTTATGCCTAGTGCTTATGTGTGCTATTTGGTTTTTGTGTGGCTATGTTGAATGTCGGTATGTTGCCTCCTATGAGATATTATAATTTACTCAGTACAAAGAAGTCATACTTATGCTACTTTTGGCTATGTAAGGGTCATGGAATGACATAAAGGTTATGAGTGTGGGTAGGATAAGTGGAGTCCTTGGGAAGATATTCTATTTTCAAAATGGGCCTTTGGGTCTAAGAGTTAGGGTAAATTAAATTCATACCTTCGGGTGGTCAGTTTGTTACAAGTAGTTTTTATTTGGACTCTTATGTCCCTTGTTTTACTTTGGTTATACTGTTGTACTACGGCATTTATTTATAACTTTATTGTGTATTTTTTCTATTTCCACTGAATTACTTTTGGTTGAATTTTGTTTTAGCCTTAGCACTTAATGTAAGAAAGGCGAGGAGATGAACTTATGCTAAGTATGATGGTAACACCCGGTAATTTGTTAATTAACTCTTCCACAAAAATAAAAGTTTTCACCTTGTAAAATAGGGGTGTTACAAGCTAATCGGGAGAATAGTTGATTGGTTGATGAACTAGTTAAGTGGTTATCGTGAACAACCTATTGAGTGGTTGTTTTGTGACCATAGTAGTTTGAAAATTGCTTAAACTTGTAAACCGATTTAGTAAAACCCATCGAATGGTTTTTATGAGCAATCAATCAGTTAAACCAACCGGCTGTCAAGTTTTGTGGTGTGTTGCTTTTCCTCAAGTTTGATATGACTAGACTAGTTGATTGGTCCTAGTAATTAACCTACTAGTCTTCCTGAGTTCATTATATTTACTTATTAATTTGATAATATTTCTTTAGGATTGATACATTAATGTTTCCATGTAATTACAACATTTTTTTATCATGATTTCAACCATACTTAACCTAATTTTTAACATGGACCAAAATGATGATATTATGGTGCCTTAAGTGATTAAGTTTGGTGTCATCTCTAAACACCAAATTGGTGACTTATATGCCTTGTGTTGTGTTTGGTGTTATCATGTGGAAACAACCAAGTGGTTATTAATGGAATGAAGTGGTGTTTGGTTTGTGGCATGCCTTGTATTGTGTTTGGTGTTATCAAGTGGTTACACAAGTGGTTCTTTTTTGTTATATAAACTCTTGGTTTTGGTTCTTATAATCTTATTTTTTTAATCTCTCTTACATCTATATTATTACTCTCATCATTGTTGTCATTACTATTATACTATTAGGGCATGCATTTCTTTATTCATCAGTCCATTTTACCTTCCATCAAACATGAGTTAAGTGATGATAACACCTCTCTCATGGTTGATGTGGTGGTAAAAATCCCCAGATTTGTTTTAAAACACTTATGCATTCTCTTCAAAAATAAAATTTGTCATTCCATCTATATTATTATTGTAATATGATTCAAAAACAAAAATTTTCATTCCATCTATAGTAATTCTCTTCTTATAATATGATTTTGTAATCTCTCTTCCACCTATATTATTACTTTCATCATTGTTGTCATTATTATTATACTATTAGGGCATATATTTCTTTATTTATCATTAAATTTTTCCTGTTATCAAACATGGTTTAGGTAATGGTCACACCTCTCTCATGGTTGATGTGGTGGTGAAACTCCCCGGTTTTGTATTACAATGCTTTCGCATTCTCTTCAAAAATAAAAATTCCTAGTCCAAAATTTGGGAGTGTTATACTAGCACATATGCCCACATAGTAGGATATGTTTCATCATCAACATCAAATGACGATTAGCAGTTTATTGGACCTACTAGTAGGATCCACTCATTTGGGATCTTCTGATAAGTTTTAAGGGTCATGTGGCATATGCTGTATGGAATGACGTTGATAAATTTATTATTCTATAGATCGGTTTTGATTTTTTTTACCATATCATTCATTGTTCAAATATTCTCTGTTGTAGGTACTAATCCTTATGTTGAGGGTTCAATCAATGACAAAAAACTTGAGAAGACTACTTGTATTTTATGATGGCATGGTTATTGCTTAAGATTACATTGAGACCATAAGCCTAAAGCATCTATATACCACATACTTCCACTATCACAATGCTCTGCTCATCTTCGATTTTGTTAAGAGGTGGCACTTAGAGACCAACAACTTCTACCTTCCATTCAATGAGATGACTATTACCCTACATAACATGATTTTCATTATAGATCTTAATTATCATGGATATGAGTGTATTAGCGAGCATTTTCCTTATGATGATGATGATGTGGTAGAGCTTCTAGCCAACATGTGGGGTGAACCTAAAGTCTTGGTCAACTAAGATTTTGTAAAGGGAAGACGATAGCATTAGACTATTTTTTTTTATAAGATTACGATTGACCGAGCCAAGGACGATGACTCTTATGCCCAGTTTTATATGTGCCATATGAAATCTTGCACGCTTTTTATAAACAAGTCTAGTAACTTTGCTCCATTATTAGTGCTCATATTAGTAGCTGATATGAGTAAGTCAAACAGTTGGCTCCTTATATCTAGGACTTTAGTGTATTGTTGCCGTACATGGATTCTTCTAGAGTGCAAATATTAAGAAGTATAAAGTAAATTACTTTATTTGTGCATCATTTTGGAATGCTTGACCACACAACAAACAAATCTTCAACTCTTAGTTTCATCACATGATATATCAGCATGATGTCTTAGCTTAGTACCTTCCTTGGTATTATCCTCAGACCCACCCAATAGTCCATCCTATACCAACAAACAAAGGACCAAATGGTGCCCCATACATCAGAATAGAAGTGGACACAAATAATGAATTGATGGTTGGGTTCCGATACTAGTTCAAAGAAGAGAATAAGAGTAGACTCAATAAGGATGAAGTTTTAGATAGGTTGAAGGAGGTGTACCTAACACTCCTTTAGTGAAGAGGAGGAGGAGGACCAACCCCCTATTGATGATAGTTAGTAGGTTTCTTCTTGTAATTTAACTTTAATTTCATATTAAGGCTGTTATGACCTTGTTATTAGAGAAATTTGTTTGTATGTTATTTTAAATTCTCGTTAAATTACGCACAAATCATCAACCAAAGTCTCACCTTTAGTTGACACCCATATGCCATGATTATTCCTCAATAAGTACATAAATTTTATTAACAAAATACTAAGAGACTATGATAAATCAAAGTACAAAAACATCTTCACTAATCTTATTGAATTACACACAGATCATCAACCTAAGTCTCCCCCTTGGTTGGCAACCATATCAATTACATTATGATATATATAGCTTGTCTTATTTAGATACACTTGGAGCAGCATGTCTGTACCATTGGTTAAATATAGGTTGTAATATCGCATTTTCCATCAAGGTTAACTACAAGCATATAAAGTATCACAACATGAGTGTTATACATATATAGTACAATGAAAATCGTGTACAAAATTAGTATGATTAAAAGATATACTGATAGACAGTGTGACAAATTGTTGACACTTGAGATGACAATTATTTGTTCAGGTTGTTGTTAGGTGGAGCTCTGTGCGATAAACACATAATTAACCCATGAACACTCAAGTAAATGAATACCACATTATACGATGTCGCAAAGAGGAATCCAAAGTCAAGTTGATGCCACTATTTCTTCATCAGAGCTAGTCTCCTCTAACGTATTAGATGTTGCATGTATTTAATAATAGGATCTATAAAGGTGTGCTCATATAATTACCAAAATTTTGTACATATTTCCTCTAACATTTGAACATTCTAGCTCAATACCTATGAGTTGCAGTGAAACTGCTCTAAACCTACAGTTTCCATCATCCACAATATCACACCATGATTCCACCCAAGGGATCATAGCTACCTCAATATCATTGGACCATGGAAAATCATGGATTAGTTGACAAGTCCTCCTAATATTAAACCTCCCACTATTACTTCTTCTTAGATCTAATACACCTGGAGAAGTGTGACCTCAGACATGAGATACACAACCATGTCTTTGACCCTATCTATAACACCCCAGTTTTTACAAACCGAAAAATTTTATTTTCAGAGTTAAGTGTGGAAGCTAAAATTTTATTTTTAAGAACGTGAGGTTATGTGCGTATGTATATATGTATGAAGAGAAGGGTGAAGTGATGTGTTGCATGAGAAGTGAAGGAGAATAGGAAAATGTTCGAGGTAGAAAAATTTTTGTACAACATGCATAGGTAAGAAAATAGGGTGCGTAGAGGGTAAGTTTTAGGCGGGTAAAAGATATGACAGAAATAAATTTATTTTATTTTAGTTTTATGTTTAGTTTGGATAGATTAGGATATTATGTAAAAATAATTCGATCTAGGATAGGTTTAATAGGAAGGAAAAAGGTAAAAGAATTGGGGATAAATGTTTAGGAATTTATTTAGGTTACGGGTCAACGGTTATTAGTAAAATAATTAGGCTAAATTTTAAGGGTTGGTGTTAGATAAAAAGGCTAAATACTTGAAATCAAAGGTTACAAAATTTTGGGGTGTTACACTATCAATCTTGTCCCGTAGGTGATTTAAAATAAGCACACTCTATGTGCACCCATTCCGATGGTTCCCTTAGTGTGATATTACTAAGGTACCATTTTCTTTGTTGAACATTCAATTTTAACAAACTTGTTTGTGATGATTCGAGAATCTCATCAATAAGATTAGAATAGTATCATAAACATGATGAAGAATGGTCAAGCATCATTTGAACCTTAAACATAATGTTAGAAGCAAATGAGGAATTAGATAGATAAATAGTTGAATGATCAAACGCAAATCTTTCTTCTTGTGGTTGATGATCTCATTTTTAATAAAAGATCTCACATGCACATGGTAGACCGTGTGTTAACCTTAAGTAACACCCACATCCTAAGGATTTGGGACCAACCGTATTGGACCTCTTACTATTTTCTTCAATCAATTCCAATGCTCTATAACATGCACCATACATAAGCTCCTTGAACAATATACGAACTGTAGAGTAATATGGAATAATAACCCATGATTGTTGTAGATCGTTTTTCACCTCATTAATTTGGAGCTTTATCAGTATATTGATCTTCTGGCATAGGGTGTCAAAATTCATATATGATGATGCTCTATGCTTCTTCATCTTTCCATGTTCAATTTCCATCCTATGATTAACATTTCAAAATATAAGTAATAGTTAAGTGCTATTTAGTAATAAGTTAGATTATATTGAACATTTAATATATATATATATATATATATACCTTTTGGTCATATGAGTTTCAAGAATTTTGTCAACCCACACAAAAACAAATCCCTCTTTATATGGATTTAACTAGGTCTCGTACACATATTATAATAGATGTGAAAATCTACCCCATTTATCATGCATAAGTAGAAGCTTATTCTTATATGTCTCAATTGTAGTCACTTGTACAATATTCCTCCACATGCCTAGGAAATGTTATCCAACTATTATACTTCTCAGCTTTTTTATAGTATAAGAGAGAACATTCTTTCTAATGCGCTATCTACATACGAATGGTGCTAGATTAGGAAAGACTTTATGCATTGTTTGTGTTAGTCAAAGTTCCCTACCAGTGATCACTACATTTGGTTCATATGGATCCATTAATCTCTTTACCTTATCAAACACCCATTCATAGTTATCTTTATTTTCATTCATCATAAAATCCAAGGCAATGGTAAAATTCTTACTACTAGGCATACAACTAACAACCTCCAAGAAAGTAATATTGTACTTATTAGTTTTGTATGTGTAATCCAAACAAATGGCATATGGAAGCACATATAACAAAGTAATAGAATCCGGGTACGTATATACAATATTACTAACCACATCATAGTCATAAAATCAATGGTAACATGAGTAATATTTGTTGGTTTCCATGAAGTGTAATAATAATTGCATGATTGTACGTCCCATCAATATTTTTACCTTGAAATTATGTCTAGCATCATAGCTTATCCTAAGTGTTGCAGTATTATCCCCATCACTCCATTTTAAATTATTGATAATCTTCCTTGGTTTGATAATTTTTTGGGTTAGTTCATGCACCTATCATTGTTATTATGGAGATAATCGATATTCAAACAAATGTCCCTATTAATACTTACCTAATCTATGATTATGCATTTTAAATTTTACTACTAGTCTCCAAAACACCATAAAAATCTTCCCTTCTGCGTATCTTAAATTCACAACCACACTTTTTGGTCTTTAAAGATAGCAAAATTTTTTGGATTCACCAAAGGTTGTACTCTATAAACATCACCTCTCTCACAATGATTCAAAACCTACTTTTTTTTAAACCTCTTGATATATAAAACTATATTATGTGGCATTCCAACTTCTTTAACCCATCCAATTAATGACTCATGATCATTAAAAATATCATCTATAGCAAATAATCCACTTCAATGAATATTAATTAGATCTTGATTTGTGGGGAAATCTGCAAGCGTACGGATTTGATGTAGCTATCAAGGTCGATCCCTTATGGACTAGGGTGTTAATTACCAAAATTTACATTTTTCAACCAGCTAAACTAATGATTATGGTAAAAAAGAATAAAATTATAAGATTTAATAATAATAATAAAATAAATATATAATCAAGTAGAATTCAATATAGGTCAGGATTGGGTTTTCACTACAACTTCCACACTCAATGATGGATTATTTTAGCTCTCGGTGTTGGTTTAAACTAAAAAGGGTAAATTAGTGTAAATTAATATAAATCCTCTTTTGAGGTCTAAATATCATGCCTAATTAAGTTCAATTACCTACTTTCATAGAATTAAAATTGAATTAAACCCATTAAGCTAAGAAATCTAGCCTATTTTCATGGTTTGAAATCCCCGCTTAATTTCTAGAGGTCTAGTATTAATTTTTTCCTTTCGATTCTTCAATTAATTACCTATAATTTCTAATTCGGCGATCAAGAAAGTCAACAAAGTTCAATCATAAGAAATTAAGTTTAAAGATTCAAAGTTTCACTAAGAACATATACTAATTCATCATCAATTACCAAAAAGTTGGGTTCTTGCCCAATACCATACAAAGAATCTAATCACCCATGATTGCGAACAAAAAACACATCAAATAAATATGAAATAAAATCATAGTAAGAAATTAATTAAATAGAATAAAGAAAGAACCAATGTCTTGATTAAAATATTAAGGTAGAGAGTTGTTATCCAATCTTGCATATTAAATCATTTGTTTTCCTTCAATAC
Source organism: Tamarix chinensis (assembly GCA_030549775.1). Lineage (NCBI taxonomy): Eukaryota > Viridiplantae > Streptophyta > Magnoliopsida > Caryophyllales > Tamaricaceae > Tamarix > Tamarix chinensis. Next base: position 24,730,951 of record CM060177.1, on the reverse strand, counting down.
TTGCGTTCTAGATCTAGATACTAATTGGTGGTTAAGAGAAAGCTCCAATCAAGATTTTCCAAACCCTAAGATAAAATACATACATACATACATACTTACATACATACATACAGGTCTTAACAATTTGGAAATAAATAAAGAAGTTTCATAAATGTTGTAACCGAACAACATGTGTGGTACGTGTTGTCTTACTTAATTCGTGCTCGTTTGAACAATATTCATTTTTATGATTGTAAATTTTTCTCCTAAACTTAGATTGATGTGATTCAATTTGCATCGAAAATATATTGAAGATGCCTACGACTTTTTTCTTTTGAGTTTGTTAAGATTTACATGGTATCATGGTTGAAATTTCAGTTCTTTATACACATACATCCATACATCCATTTTCTTTTTGAACCATGCATTCTAAATCTCGTTGTGGCTCCAAATTCTTGTTTCACTTCCAACGAGCATAAAATCTGTCAATCTTGAGCCAACAACTACACATAGTAATATAAAATAAACTAGTAGCATCAATCTAAACATGAAATATGCATCAAATACCCTAAATTATGCTCAAAACATACCAAGATAATGCATATTTTACATGTTTATCAACTCCCCCAATAGTATACTTTTGCTTGTCCTCAAGCAAATAATCAATAAGAATAATAGGAGGATTTAAAGATAATGGAGTAGAGATCACCCCCTCATCAATCCTATAACCAATATCTAACATATCACAAACATGGTTCATCAGGATTTAACAAAGTAATTTCTACAGCTTTCAGTAAAATCACATTTAAAAATTTATTTATGATTAAAAGTGTCACATGTCAAGGATAACCTTTCCATTGAGTCCTCAAGACAAAGTAAGAGAAATCAATCCATGTAACTAGCTTTAATTTGGAAGTTGTAAAATTGAGACATTTAGGTAGTTATTTTGGTAGACCTCGCTTTAGGACACGTGGATTCTCAATCTCTCATGTGTTTAAGGGTAGAATTATGTCGCTCAAAATTCTTTTGAATGGATGTATTCAATCCAGAGGCTTGCATCTTATCTCAATTCTCCACCACATTGAAAACTAATGCATGCAAAAAATCATAAGGTCTTTTATTTGGTTGTAACGGAGCTAGGGTCAAAAGGGTAGGATAGATATTTGGGAATATACCTAAAAAGCCTTTAATTAGTGGAGCAATAAATACAAAACACAATATCTCAAAGAAAAAACTTGTATATGTATATAACTTGACGTAATATATTTATAAGAGCTTGTACAATGGTTAATCTTCCAAAAGTATTTTCACCAACATTTTATTAAAAATAAAATAATTTTTGTAAGTTACTCAAATAATACCTAAATAAAATTTATCTTCTAAAGGTGGCACAACTTCCAATAACTTTTCATATCCTACCAATTTTATTTTTGGCAAAAATGTTACGATTCCTAATAAAGATACCCAATTTTTTTCTCCTTTTAAATTTTGATTGGCTACTTGAAGAATCTCCCATTATTTTACTTACTACTCATTAAATACACTTTATCTACCTCCATAATGCTATAATGCAATTATTAAGTACTAAATTTATACATATCAATTTTAAATTTAAGGAAATATTTGTACTAATTTTTCATTTACATGTAAATTTTTTTCCATGAATATTAATATTAAATTATACAATAATTTTTGGCATCATAAGTTTTTTTAAAATAAATATATACAAGTATTATTATTTTAAATATAATAAATTATACAATAATTTTAAATATGAATTTTATTTGGGTATCATAACTTTTGGCATAATTTTTTTGTAAGAACAATGTGTTTCAAATAATTTCATAGAGGCATGTAATGACAAGTTTAGTTTATTTTTACTTCAATAGTAATATTGTTCCAATGCTATTTTAAATTTGAGTTTGAAATTTGAATTGTATATAAAAATATGAGAGAGATTGTTGTTGATAAGTAATTTAACCTCCCATTACCAATGTGGTGATCGGAGAATGATTAAAAAAATTATTATTATTTTTAAATTTTTTGTTTGAAAGATTTTAAATTTATTAGGGTTAAATATGAAAGAGATGTAATTTGATACTAAAATGTAGGAGATTTATAGTAGTTTTTGTTGGTTGATGTTTGTTGGATTTGAATTTTTTATTTTAAATTTAATTTATTAGTAGGATGATAACATATAAATATTATCATGATTAACTATTTTAAATTTTAGATTAAAATTTGACTTGGGTTATGGGGGAAAAAGTTAGTTAATGTTTATTTGGCGGGAACTTCACTTTTATATATAAATAATACACACACACACACACCCCCACACCCACATACACATAGATATAGATTAACTATGTTAATTTTAGGTAAAAAATAGATGTAGGTTATGGACGGGAAAGTTAGCTGATATTTTTTTCATGGGAGATTCTCTCTCTCTCTCTCTCTCTGAAATGATTATGGTGGTTTTGGAGGATGGAATTGTGTTGCCTTGTGTGTTAGTATGACCATTGTATTTTATACATCTCTAGATTATCTTATCTCCTTTTGGTTTATTTGAATTGGTTTGTTATGTTGGTTTGGTAGTTTTATTCACACATTTCCATTAGTATTTGGATTTAGTTTGATTTGGTTTGTTAGTACACTACCCTAAGGGCTTGAGTTATATGGTGGTTATTTTGTATATGGTTATGCTTGATTATGGGATTGTTGTATATGGGCTAAGTATGATAGAGCGATAAATATGCAGCCTTGGTAATGCTTATGTTATAGCATGTTATTGTATCTTGTATCATACATATGCTTCCATGTGTCTATGTCATCTTCATCTTCTCCTTGTGATACTATCTATGTGCTCTATGTGACATTTGTATGCTTAGTATTGTGTAGTTCAGTACTATTGTACTAATGGATTTCATTTTATAGTCCCTTACCTATTCAATGGATAGCTGTGACTTTCTATGAGCATTATGATGGTATTACTTGATGGCTTGTGTTGGGGTTTGAGAGTTAGAATTATCTGGTGTCCGTTCTGGCATGTTTTGATCTAGATATCTCTTAGAATCTTATGTCCCCTTCCGTGTTTCTTTTGTTTGGCTGTTGTAACTTTTGTACAAACTTTTGATATATCTTATTCACTTATTATGATTATTTTTCTTAATTTAAATGGAGTATCATTTTAGCTTTAACACTCAGTATAAGAATAATAGAGGAAACCAGACTTATATTAAGTGCGATAGTAACACCTCATGTTTAAATGCTTTAGCTTTTATAAATAACTCTTTTAGAAAGAAAAAAATTATTGTAAAAAATTGGGGTGTTATAGGTATAGATGTCATTGTATTCAAATAAAAATTTATCCTTTTTAAATATTTATACCTATATTGAAATTTAATTTAAGCATAGTTTTCATAGGAGCGTAACTTTTAGTATTAAATGCAATAATGTCAAGTACCATACATAAAAATTGATATTAAAATTATTTAAAAAAAATAACATGGCACTAATACATATATATTTTCTAATAATACACTAAAAAGCTAAAAAATAGTAATTTTCCTTTAGATGTGTAGACTTTAGAGCATCAATATTCGCTTTGCAAACCTTTGTTCCTTCCAAAGTTTAGCTCTAGCCTATTTTTTGATAATTGATACTCATTTTGTTTCTTTATACTGTAATAGTATGAAAATCATCAAAATCAATCATCAAATTAGCATTAAATGTGGTGATATGTCATTAATTTTACAATTTTATTTCTTATTTATCAATGAAGTTCTTTATTAAAATGTATAAATAACCTCAAATAACTAGAGCTTATATAGAAAGTAAAAATAAAATTTAATAACTTATAAATAAAAATATTTAGAAAAATTAAAAATATGTTAGGATGATTTTAAAAGATTAACATGAAAACAAAATGGGACAAAGGATACATCTATAATTTAACAAAAATATATTTAAGGGCATACACATTTTGATTTTGTTCTTATATAAAGGCATAAATGTTTTTATATTTCCCTTAAAGGCACAAATGTTTAGACTTTATTTCTATCAAGTCATAATATTTAAAATGATATATTTACGACATAAATAAAAATGATTGGAATTAATTTAATTTTTTAAAAAATACAATACTTATGATTTAATGGGAATAAAGTCTAAAAATTTGTACCTATATAAGAAACTTAGAAACATATATGACTTTATGGTATCAAACCAAAATTGTTTATGCTTATAAATATACATTTTTCCATATAATTCACACATTATTACATTGAAATTGTTATATTATGGTAAAAAGAAGAAGAAGAAAGAATTCAACTTACAATATTAAATACCAATTATTATAGTAGTCTATCAAATTATTATAGTTTGGGTATTAAAGTATGTTGTGTTGGACCACATTTATATTATAGAAACTATAAATAACGTGTTTGGCAATTAGAACTAAGGAAGAAAACTTTTTAGTAAGTCATATATATATATTGAAATGATATTTTCTCTATGGGTCATGAGAGGATGCCACTCCAAATGGCTAAAAAACATATCTTTTTCAAGGCCACTTGGAAACCTGGCAGGTGATGATGTATGGCAAGTTATAAGAGAATTATTTATTAGAAGTTAGCTCTCACCAACTCTAAATATTTCCTCCCGAAAGGTGATTTGTAAGGTGTCAAATGCTGAGAAGCTTGGTAATTTTGATCCCATTGCATGTTGCAATACCATTAAGGTTATAGCCAAGGTATTGGTACAAAAAATGTTACCATCATTAATTGGTCTAATTAGAGAAGCTTGGGTTGCTTTTGTTTTAGGTAGGCACGTAGAAGGTAGCATTCATGGTTATAACATTAACCACCAGTCACCTAGGTGTATGGTTAAACTGGACATAAAAAGGCTTATGATTCTATAAGCTGGGAGTTTTTTGAGAGAATGTTGCTTAAACTTAACTTTTGGTCCACTTTGTTAAGCTAACATGGTATGTGTTACCTTTTATTTATTTATTTATATTTTTTATCGTTATTTGGCTTTTAATGGTGTGTTACTGTAACATCCCAAAATTTTCATAACCTAACTTTAGAATTTTAGATTTTTATCCTAAAATTAACCCTTAAATATTAGCATAATTAGTTTTTTAACCTTTAACCCTCTAACCCATATAAGTTTTTTATTAAATTTATTCTAATTATTTTATCCTTTTATTTTTATTTAAATCCACCCTAAACTAATAATTTTATCTAGCTTATTTTTCCTAATCAGATACCATAAATCTAGATAAATTAATTTTATCCTAAACCTAATTCTAATTATAACCCTAAATTTATTTTCTTTTTCCTTTTTCTTTTGTTCCCTTTTCCCTTTTTCTTTCTTTTCTCTTTCTCCTTCTACTTTCCTTTTTCTCCTCCATGCACCCCAACCCACTTCTTTTTTTCCTCCTGTCCCCCGGTCTACCCAACCTAGCCCACTACTCTATTTTTTTTCTTCCATTATTTCTCTCCCCGGCCTTCCTAGCCCAACCTATTTTTTTTCCTGTTATTTCGCCCTTGAGTAGACACAAATGCACTCCAACACTTTCATCTCCTATACGCCCCTACCCACGCCCCTCTACACTCACCAAACACGCCCCAACATCCTTTCTGGCACTAGTACACCCATCATGTCATGTATGCCTATTCTCCTTTCCTCTTTGAGCCAAAACAATCTTCTGCCTTCCCCCTTGCATGTCTTTCCTTTCCTTCCCTTCTGGCACCAATTCTCTACCAACCTACAACTACCAAATTTTCTGTAGCACTGCTTTTCCCTACAACCCCAAACCATCCACATACATACACCTCCTCTCCCTCTCTTCATTTGGTTGAACCCAACCCCTTCTCCCCACTCATTTTTCTTCCTTATTATTCCCACTTCTCCTTCTCCACTTTCTCATTTGGTTTCTAGTATAACCAACCTCCATATCCTTCTTCTTTCTTCTTCTTTATCCTTCTTTCCTTGCTCTATTTTTCGTTGACCACTAATGTAACACCCCCAAATTTACTACCGAAAAATTTCGTTAAATTTTAAAGAAGTTTAGCAGAAGCAAGCAAATAAAACTATAAATTCGGGGGTATTACCGCCACACCTAGTACCAGATCGATTCACAACTATCGACCCGATACTAAGTGCTAAGGCTAAAACAATAGAACCAAAACAAATCATTAGTAAGGCATAAGTGATAAGGAAATCAGAGTACGAAAGTCAAGAGTTATGTTCGAAAGTATAATTTAAAATTCCAAATGTCAGAGGAATTAAAATAACGGAAGGATAGGGTACGATAAAACCCTTGAAAATTTAAATACAACACTTGTAACTTCCAAAGACGAATACGATTAAACAATACAATTTCCGAAGGGTAAATATCCAGACCGCTTACTCACTCAGATCAAGCCTTCCACCCCAATTTAGTAACCGATCAAAACCTGCATCAAGGTCTGCTCCCCACCATCGGTGGATCATCACATGACCCATTCAACCAGTGTAGTATCAGTACGGGTCCAGTACTGAGTAAGGGCGCAGGTGTGCTAAGGCCAAGCATACAGTCACACCAAGTAGCCTACATAACACAATCATATAAGTAACATGCAATAACACACAAGATAAGGCCTGAGTACTTTTCGGTGACTTATTCTTTATCCTCCTTAATAATATGTCAATTTCACACACAGTCTTTATTAATCCACGTGAGTGCGGGAACTCCACTATTATAGCCGGTGGACCGGAATATATAAACTCAGGGCAGAACGCTCCTGACCACTATTATTTGCCGGTGGACCGGTCTCCAGGGCAGAACGCTCCTGGCCACTATTATTTGCCGGTGGACCGGTCTGGCCCCGACTCACATGGTGTTCCACTGTAAGTATTTAGTATTTTCTCATGTCTTATAGATTTTACATTTGGTTTGCTGAGCACGGAAACCCCCACTATTATAGCCGGTGGACTAGAAATCATACAGGGCAAAACGCTCCTGACCACTATTGTTCGCCGGTGGCACGGTCTCCAGGGCACCCCGGCTCCTGGCCACTATTATTCGCCGGTGGACCGGTCTGGGCCCGGCTCAGCATCTTCCTCTTTAAGTGATTAGTATCTTAACGTATCTTATTTGAAAGTGTTTTACCCTTGACATGCATGGTTAACTATATCCACACTTCTCCTCCCAGGAGGGCCCGTCCCATATCTTGGAACTCGTGCACCCCTTATCACACCTCGATATCCATTTCCCCTCTATACTTACACATAATAAAAACCAACTCCTAGAGTATGACTTAAGGCACAAAACCTCATGACATGGACTCCACCTGCCATTAGCCTCTAGGGTTCCCCTTGAAACCCTAATTGGACCTATGTAGTCCAACCTCCTCTTACTACACTACCATTAATTCATCTATCCTCGACACCTCATCTCATTCTGGTCCAATCCCCAAATCATATCGCTTTACCCATCGATTCTACCTGTGACCCTAAAACTCTAGTTGGCCACTTCGACTCTAGTACCTTTCCTTTCCCACAAGTAACCCCTCCTTTTCACCCAATACTTCTCCTCCCTCAAAACCCCCATAATCATTCCTTATAACATAAACTCTCACTCTCAACCCGCACCTCACTCACCCTTAACCATTTTCCTTTCGCCTTTCTCATATTACTAATTCTTCCCAAAACCCTAATCGGGTCCCTTATATGACCCTACGTACTATATTTCACCTCGAGTCTCCAGACTCCCAAACAGACCTTCCACTATCTTCCTCACGTCCCACGGTAACTTTTCATACGTAAGGTTCGCCCCCATGCGGACCTTAACCTTCCCATGCAAACCCTATCATTTCCACCATGCCAACTCTATCATTTCCATGCAAACCCTGGTTTCCCCCATGCAACCTTATTTTATTCCCACTCTTATATTTATTTGATTCCCCCTTTTTCCTCATCATTTCACGAATTATGAATTCCTTAGGTCGTCCATACCTATGTTAACCGACGTACTTCCCTTTGGTTATCTTAATTGCTTATTTTTCTTTTTCGAGTCCCCACCTCACAACACTTCCTCACATAACCTAGCATGCATGCCGTAGGGGTCACATCACATCACATCATACTTGTACCACAACATATTAGTACACACAGACGAGAGCACGAGTAGGGATGTAAACGGGGCGGGTTTTACCCGAAACCCGACGGATTTTATCCGACGGATACTTAAACGGGTACGGATAAACGGGTATGGATACGGATATGGATGATGGATTAAAATATCCGTCGGGTTCGGGTACGGATACGGGTATGGGATATCCATACCCGTACCCGTAACTATACCCGTATCTATATCCGTATCCGTTTACCCGATATATAATTACTCTTTTACCCTTAATTTTAAAATAAATATAATATAAATTAAGGTTAAAATTGTCATTTGACTTAACTATAAATGAGTTTATCCATCGGATAAGGGATTTATCCGTTGGATAATATCCATTAACGAGTAAACGGATAATCCGTCGGGTAATGGATATCCAACGGATACGGATATGGATGTGCTAGCGGATACCCGTTCGGGTTAGGGTACGGATTTGGGTACGGATTTTTTTATCGGGTACGGATACAGGTATAGTATACCTGACCCGAACCCGCCCCGTTTACATCCCTAAGCACGAGAACGTACCTCGGTTCCATGCTGCGCTACACAATACACAGATAACATACAGGTTATAGCATACAACCGCACAAAGCATACAAGACAGGTAAAACATGCAATATACACAGGTGCCCTTAGTTACGTCCTTACCTAAATCGGCGCCGGGCTTGGAGCACGCTCCTACACCTCCTGGGGTTTTGACTCGGTTCACCTATAAGGAAGAAATACTAAGGGTCAATCTCCCTCTACCCGAATTATCATAATTCCTATCTTACCCCTATCATGGCCTAATACTAAGGCTAATATTAATAATAGGGGTTTATACATAAAGGGTAGGGTTATTACTATTCTCACGATAGTTTAAACGAGTTATTACCGATTAAAGTAGGTTTTAGCAAAAACCAGAGTATTAGGGTGAGGGTTTCGATATTATTAATAATAATTACTAATAATACTAACAATAATAAAAATACTACTTATAATAATAATACTCATAATAAGAATAATAATGGCTATAATGATAATAATGATGGTAATAATAATTGAAATCGTAGTAGCATTAGTGATAGTAATATTACCGATAATAATAAAATAATAACGCAACCATAATCATTTAGATGACAATATCAATAATAATGATAATAATAATAATAATAATAATAATAATAATAATAATAATAATAATAATAAGTAGTAGTAGAAGGAGTATAGTAATGTAGTAGTAATAATACAAATGATAGTAAGATACTAGAAATATACTAATAGGAGTAGTATTAACCATAGTAATAATAGTAATGAATAATAATAATAATACAATATGGCAATACTAGCAAAAATACTAAGGTAATAATATTAAATTATAATGTAAGGATAATAATGATGGTAAATATCGATAAAATAATAAATAAATAATAACAAGGATAATAATAATAATAATAATAACAATAATAATAATAATAATAATAATAATCACTAATAGTAACAATAATAATAATAATAATAGTACTAATAATAATAATAAATAATGTAATCATAATAGTAATCATAATAGTAACGATAATAATAAAGATAATAATAGTAAAGATAATAATAATAATACTAGCAATATTAACAATAATAATAACTTATTAGGGTCTTGTATTGCTTAATACCTTTAATTAGAAGTTCTTAGGGTAATGTTAGGGCCTGTCAACAATAGTAATAATAATAATAATATTAATAATGGTTGTACTGATAATAATTATAGTAATAGTATTAATAATAAATAGGTTAATAATGATTATAATAGCATTAACAATAATAGTTAATAATAATAAATTTATTAACTACGTCTATTATTCTAGGTCTAGGGTTTTAGGGAGTTGGACCACCTGGCTGGGAGTGGCACCGGCGGCGGCACGGTGGCGGCGACAGCGGAGGAGGAAGAAGAATTTTGGGAAATGTGGCTATGGAGGCTAAAGGAGGAGAAACTAGGGGAAAGTGGAAGTGTAGGGTGGTAGAGCAGGAGGTCCTGGTGGTTTTGGGGGGTGGTGAAGGTGCTGCAAGTGGCGGCACAGCCGGCGGCGGCGGCGCAAAGCTGGAAGGGGTCGATTTGGGGAGGGGTTTTCGCACGGCCAGGGTGGCACGTGCGGCGCGAGGCAGGGAAGCTAAGGGGGTTGGTTGTGTAGAGGGAGGTTCAGGGAGGATCGTGGTGGCAAGGGTAGGTGGTAGGGGCGGCTGGCGGCGGAGAAAATGTCGTATGAAGGCAGGGCGGCGCGCGGCTTGCTCTGTCTGGGTTCCCAATTGTCGAACCCGATTAAGGCGGTGCTGAGGGCTATTTATAGGCCAAATTGATTGGAAAATGACAAGCTTCGAGGGGGAGGTTAGGGGTTAGGGTTAGGGTAGGTTGTCCGGCGAGATTCGTCGGCACATGGTCTGCGATTTGCAGGCCATGATTTGTCAAAAAAAGAAGAAGGTTTTCGTGCGGGGAGAGAGACTGAGTTGATTGGTCATGTCCACAGGGAAGTCAACGGGGAGAAGGGGGTGAAATGACCGGTGAGGATGGCGTGCCGTCGAAGCTAAGCTTCCCGGCGAAAGTTTCGGGTTGCAGGCGGCAGAGGGACGACGACGTCGCGAGGAAGAAGAAGAGAAATAGGCTGGACCGGCGGTCCAGGGGAAAGGAAAAAGGGAAGGGGGAACCGGCCGGGTGGCGGTGGTTATTTCCCTTATTAATGAAACTCTGCGTTTTGGGTTATATTTGAGAAAAACGCGGCGTCCGCATCGGCCTGGAAACGGTTAATTTCTCCTTATGGCGACGCGGCGTTTCAACGACTTTAGCGTCGAAACGCGGCGTTTTACCTCACGGGCGGCTGGGCTCGCTGGGCCGCGGCGAGAAGAAGGAAAAGAAGTGGGCGTTGGGCCGGTCGAGGCCCAACTTCGGCGAGGAGGGTAGGAAAAAGGAAAAAGAAGGAAAAGAAAAAGGGAAAAAGGAAAAAGGAAGGCTTTATTTAGGGTTTTGGATTTTGCATAAATTATTTAGAATATTTTTGGGCTATTTAGAATAGTAATATTTAAAAATATTAAATAAATTCCCTTTTTGCTTAGTTTTAGGCTATTTTAGATAAATTTTCTTATCCTCCATACTAATTAGGAAAAATACTCAAATTTTCTTCCCATTAAATTATTTATTAAGTTTATATTAATTTGAACTATTTTATTCTTCTTAATTTAAATAAATTAATTTAATTAATTAATTTCTAAAATAAAATCCTTAATTAGCTTAAAATACCACAATTCCTCCTATTTAAAACGCTTTTAAATTTATTTTTGGTTTAACCTAATTAACTTCCTCTTATTTTAATAAAAATGAATTATTTTGGTTAAACTCCCACATAAAAATCTTATTTAATAATAGACAATAGAAATTAGGATTTTGGGGCATTTCAACTACCATCAACCAACACACCACCATCTTACACCCTTGAACCCATACCTCCCTTATTCCTCCTCCCTCTGCCACTTTCCCCTGCCTCTGTTTTTTCTTCTCCATTCAACCACCGCCGTTACCGCCTTCCCAGCTTGCACCGCTAGTTCCTCTACCTTATAGCACCTCCCCCTCATCTCCCTTACAACCGAAGCCAACTAACCTTTTCATCTCCTCCCCAACTAAGCTAGTCACCAGCTCACCATGCACCAGCTGCCTCGACCACCCCTCTTTGCCGCCCTTCCCCTTCTCATCGCATCAACACCACTCCACCACAAAATCCCAACCACCCTTACAACCCTCTACCCTAGCCTCCTTATCGTTGCAACTTGTCCTCACTAGTACCACCATCCCTTGATCTTTCCTTCTCCTCATCGCAACCCCTAGATCCCCCTTTTTTTTTCTAACCTTGTCGAACGCTTTAGCCACCACTTTCCCAACTTTGACCACTAGTTGCCTTCGCCACCATTGACCTCCCTCGTCACTACTAACACCAACCCCTCAGTCATCACCTCCACGCAGCCAACATTTCTCCCCCTGAGCCTTCCATCTTTATCTAGACTCACATTTTCTTTTAAAATTTTTACCCATTTCTACTTAGGGCATTTTTTTAATTTTTCTTATATAAATATTTTAATAAAATAATATTATTTTATCAATTAAATATTAATTTGGTTAATGTCATATTTTTTTTAGGTATAAAATTTTGATTAATAAAGCCTAATAATTTTTAGTAGACTACTGATAAATTTGTACTTTTGCTAGAAAGTAAATAATCTTTATACTCTACCAAAATGTTAAGATATCGTATGAAAACACATTAGGATTCTGATGTATAATTTGTATTAAACATTCTATCATGTTAAAAATTATTTGCATAATAATGCTAGTATAAAATTTGACAAAATAAAGCATGCTAACTTGTGGAAAATATTATGTGTACATAATATATATTAAAATGATTTAAATTATGGGAATAAATTATCTATGTCATGTACATCCATTTTGATAGGTTGAGCATGAATAGGTTTAGTTTTACCTTAAATATTATTATTATGTGCCCTAGAAAAAATTTAGTTATTCAAGCATATTATGATATTTAATCAAATTTGAACGCCTAATATTTATGATTTATTGTTGAGCATGAGAAAATGTGTTTTGATATTCTAAAAATGTGTGATAGGGTTTTATGTACAAAATTATGTATAAGGGCAAAATGGTCATTTAGCATATCTGGTAATTTGTTTGCATGTTAAGTAAATTAATTATTATTTTTTAGCTTTTTCATGACAAATTAATAAATAAATTGGAATTGTAGTTAACATGTATAATAATGTGGATATTTTGGCCTTAGGGACATTTTGGTCATTTTGACTTAAAATGCCTAAGAGCGAATAATTGAGCCTTGGATGACCTTAGTGGATTTCTAATGCTGACATTGGTATTGACCTTAATTTTAGTTGTCTTGGATGTTTGGGAATGAATAAAAATGGATAAGTATGAAAATTAGATTTATGTGATTGATATATGGTCTCGTGGTCACCTTAATTAAAATACTAATATTTAAAGTGAAAGATCTTAATGTTGGGAATAGTGACCCTTTAGGGGTAGCTAAACTAAATAAGTGGTCTAGTCCACAATTGATTATGTCTTTTTGTTGGCATACCTTAATGCCCCAATCAAGCTCTATATCTTACTATATTTATCTTTGTAGACTTATAGAGGGTATGCATACTTATGGATTAGGTGTCCTTATTGATAGGGTATTATGCTACCTTCGTACTCTAGTGTGTCTAGGGTACCATAGTGTCCTTGGATAAATAGTCGGTAGGATACTGTATTGCCTTGGTGCACCAGTATGATCGGAGTACTTTAGTGTCTTTAGGTTTATATGATCTCCCTTTGAGCTAATAAAAATGAAAATAACTATTATTGGATTATTTTATTGGTCTTTAGTAACCTTTGTGCTTACTTGCAATTTGGTAGTAGTCTTTGTGCCTACATGTGTGTTGGTAGTAACCTTTATGTCTACATGTGGTTTACTAGTAGCTCCTATGTCTATTTCTGAGTTGATAGTAGCCTTAGGGCCTACTTGTGGCATGGTAATAGCTTTTGTACCTACCTATAAATGATATGATTATTGTGTTGAGGTTGGTATTAATCATTATTTCAGATAGCATTTCTTATATGCTTGGTTGGTAAGTTTTATTATATTTTAAATGAAAGAATATGAGCACTATAAGGCTTTGTTTTTATTGTTTAGTTGATATGATTATTTTATTTTGATCATCGCATGTATATTTTAATATTTAATACCATATATTGTTTTGATGCATTTTATGTGTTCTATGTGGGCTTTTCAAATTAGTTTGTATGATGGGTTACTTAGTACCATTGTATTGAAAGATTCCTTTTCATGGGCTCCTTTTTATTTAATGGACAGTGGTTTTTCCAAGTTAGATTGTAAGATTACTTGAAGGCTTGTACTTGGGTTAAGAGTTAGGGTTATATGGTGTTTTTCATGGTATCTTTTGATCCAAATAACTCTATGCTCTTACACTCTTATGTATTTCTTTTTACTAAATTTTGTAACCACTAATAGTTGGTTTTATTTGGAATGATACCAATTTGCTTTGATTCTCTCTACTCTAATTTTTATAGTTGTGTTATTAAATTAAGTGGAATAACATTTTTGAACCTAACACTTGTTATAAAAATGGTAGAGGAAACTGAATTTGTACCAAGTGTGATTGTAACACCCCACGTTTTTCTATTTTAGCTTCCATAACTAATTATTTAAATGAATTTTTTTTGTTTGAAATTTTGGGGGTAGTACAGTTACACCCTCCTTTCAAAGCTAGCACGAGCCTAAATAAGGCGATTCTATATTTATTTAATTGGGATCATATTAGAGTACCTCAATTGATAATTTAGCTCCTTGTGGATTAATGATTCTTTTCATCTTCATATGAGTTGTAAGAAAGTCATTTTATTTTAATATCTCCACTATTTAAGGATGAAATATTGGTGACCACACCTTGATACTCATTCTCTATAATACCTTTCTTTAACTATTTGTTTTTTTTTTGTGTTATGCAACTTAACACATGGAAGAGTACCATTTATTATGGAGGCTTGTGGATGATGATGCTAAGAAAATTTATTCAACAACCATATATCCTTAAAGGTAGACCCCTCATTTGAAAGTTTGGTCTTCCCCATTCTGGTGACACTATGAAGACTAATGAATTAACTTCTAAGCTTCCATCTTGGCAAATTATTTAGCTATGCTAGAAGGCTGTAACTAGTTAAGTTAGTCATTTTTTTTTGCATCCAAGTTTATTAAGTTCTAATGTATTTGTTTCCTAAGAAGAAAATTATGGTTGTTAATGAAAAATGTAGGTCTTTCTTGTGGTTAAACTCACATTTAATTACTAAGAAAGTGCTCTATAACATAACAACATGTTTAGATAGAGACAAGAGTGGGGCCTAGGTAAGTTTGACCTTGAATGGTGTAATACAACAACATTGGGGAGATTGCTTTGAAACTTATAATATTTCCTTATTATTATGACTATTTCTTGGTGCCTAAGGAGGTTTTTACAATTAAGGGGGTGTCTTTTTTACCTATTTTCACTTACAATGGTGACTGCTAACCATACATAGAAGATAAGTACAATATATTTAAGGCTTATAAAGTGTTGAGGCCTAGAGATGAAATGATGTGCTCGTGAAAGGCAGTTCAAAAACCTATTTCTATCCCATGATAGAGACTACACTTATGGTTTGCTTTCAAACATGGACACTTCACCAAAAACATATTACATAGGATGGGGTTGGAGGCGAATGGGACTTGCATAATTTTTTTAGAGGAATAATGGATCAATTGATCGCCCTTTTTTTCCAGTCACCTTTCTCCACCATATTTGGCTAACCTTGATACATGGTCTTGGATGCCCATATGATACTACTACATCAAGCTCTGCATTGTGATGGTTGCAATGAGGTAGGTGCGACTTTATTAGCAAAAAGCTTGTAGTGTGGTATTTACTAGCAACAACTGCTACTTATCATTTATAAGATGAGAGGAACTAATGAGTTCTTCAGAACAAGAAATGAGCTCCATACCAAATTGTTAGGCATGTTATGAAGTAGATGGTTACTTGTATTGCTATTATATATCATTGAAAATCTTATAATGGCTCAATTGCTCATGTTGACACCCTATGATAATATGGTTTCCTTTTATTTCTAGTATTTGTTAATTCTTTTAGGTTGTATATTTCATGATGCATTTGGTAGTAATGAGAAATTTTACTTACCAAAAGAAAAGGTAAGATATATGAAAATTTTAAGAATATATTTTCAATTATAAGTTTAGAACTTTATTTTTTGCAATCCATTAATAAAATTTTGAATTTCATATACATGTGGAAATTTAAACTTATTTAGGCCTTTTTTATTCAGGTTGAAAATACGCCTTAAAAATTATGTTTATAAGCTTATTTGCTAAAAAAATATGAAATTTAAAAGTTGCTATGAATATAAATGTACTCTATTACTATGTACAAAAGTGTAATGTATGTAAACGTACTCAACATATTACCAAATTCATATGAGGGCATATATATGTGTATCTATCAAAAATAAAGAGATACGAGTTGAACTCTCTCTAATTCTGTCTAACTCTTTTTTCTGTTTTACTCATTTTTTCGTATTATAACATGTTATCAGTAGAATAGTTTATTGAGATTAAATTCAAGATCCCAAAGATCTATATATAGTTCAGTACTAAAGATTTAATTTAAGGTATTAAATACTTATATATACGATTCAATCATGAAGGTTGAACTAAGAGTCCTAAAAACCAATTATATATTTCAATCCCAAAGATTAAATGGTTCAAAGGATCTATAAACAATTAAATGATGAAAATTGAATTAAAGTCCTAAGGGCCTTTGTACAATTTGATCCTAGAGAATAATTTGGAGTTCCTTGAGACCTATATACTACTCAATTTAATCTTGAAGATTGAATTAAAGGTCCCAAATGACTTGTATATGATTTAATCCCGAAGATTGGATGGTCACTCACGACCTATATACAATTTAATTATGAAGATTAATTTAATGGTTGTAAAAGACTTATATATAATTCAATCCTAAATATTGAATGATCGTTATGATCTATATACAATTAGTTGATAAAAATTAAATTCAAATCTCTTAGGATCTTGGTACAATTCAATTATAGAGATTGAATTTGAGGTCTTGATGACTTATACACCATTCAATCCTAAAAATTGAATTAAAGGTTTTTAAGACCTATAAATCATTCAATCTAGAAAATTGAATCATGTAAGCTTCAATCTTGAAGATTGAGTTTGAGAGCCTCAACGTCAATATATGATTCAAACACGAGGATTTAATTAAATGCCCTAAAGATATGCATATAAAATTCAATCTAGAAGATAAAATAAATTAAGAGTCTTGATGTTTATGTGTGTGTGTGCGTGTGCATACGTGTGTATAATTCAATCATGAATATAGAATTTTAGATATTAAAGTACTATGTACAATTCAATTTATAAGATTGAATTAATCAAATGTCCCCAGTGATTGAATTTAAGATCATGAATATCCATATACAGTTCGATCATTAATATTGATTTTAGGCTCTAAAGATATATAAGCAATTCTATCTTGAAGATCAAATTTAAGGTCCTAAAAATCTATGTATGGAAGATTGAATTTATTTGCACATTTAATTTAAATTTTCATTGTGTCTTTTATTTTCTAAAATTTAATTTATTTTTATTTATTTATGTAATTTAATTTCTTCAAGTTTATCTTTATTTTCTTACCTCAATTACCTAAAGTGATTGGAAGGCCACCTAAAGCGACCTAATATTTTTTCTCATACCTATAGCATGAGAAGAACACATATATACAATAGAGTTAGAAAATTGAAGTTGATACTTAATTATCTTGGTCTGAAAGGTCTTGATTTTTTCTTATTATTTTATCTATAAGAATGATATTTCGATCTAGTAGACCAATATGAAGGTTCTTAATAGATAAAATACAATTTTATTAATAAAATTGTCAAATTGTAAAAAATTTCAAACCTATTCAATTCAGTGTATCAATTAATTTAAAGGTTTTGAAGGCCTTATAAATTATTTGATTCAAAAAATTAAACAATCTTAGAATTGTTGAAACCTTGTGTATAATTTGATTCTAAAGATTGAATGATCTATGGGAAATGGGTATCATAGAAGATTAAATGTTAAAAGTCAGTTGCACCTTATTAAAAAAATGATCCACAAGATTTATTGGTCTAAATGTATTTTTTATCTCAAGTGCAATGTGGTAAAGAAGATTGAATCTTTTTTAGGGCATTGAAGATCCATGCACTTATTTAATTTTTGCACTTTACTTTTATACACTTTTACTTATGCTATTAAATTTCTATAATTTCATTTTTTTAGTTTCTTCTTTTTTAGTATTTTTATATAATATATGTTTGGATTATAAATTAGTGAAGTTGTCTTTGTGCAAAAGTTTTTAGCCACAATACATATGAGATTATGTATGTATTTTGTCATTGGTAGTGATTAGAACCTATTATTATTAGGTCTCCTTCACCATTATAGTAATTCGAGTATTTACAATAACCTCCTTGAAGAAGTTTGGTGGTTGAAGCTAAAATATTTCCATTTTATTAATAGTTTGATGGTTAAAATTTGATGTTTTTCATCTCATAAAAATAAGATGGTTGAAGGTCAAGGCCTCCTATCTCATAAAATTGAATATGATCTAGGATATCGATTTATTCTACTTGAGACCATTATGCATGCTATATGCAAACATATTGATCGATTAAAGTTTTTGACAACCTATGTCTCATTTCCCAAAGGAATAATTGATATCAAATAATTATGCAGTATTTCCCTAAGTAATTTTTTGTTGAACTTACTGTGGTTTAAGAATAATTGATAGCATGATTATCAACCAAATTACCTAGATTTAATCCTCAAAGGAAATGAACAAAGTATAAATTTAGCACATGTAAAAGGTGAAAATAGTATTCCTAACTAGAAGTTAGTAGATAATAAAATATTATTTTTGTGTTATGAAAAACAAGATCGTATATGTGAATCCATGATAATAGAGTTATTATAGATTCACACGAGAACCAAATAAGGATCCAAAATATCATTTTTTATAAGGTGATATCACATATCATCTTGTAAAATTGATACTTAAAACATCATATCACAAACAAATATGAAATCTCATGTATTGTTGACAGAATCAATGAGACACATGTTGACCTTATAATTATATCATGGTATATAATGATATATCATATAAATGGTCACATGTTACATTTGGCAACCAGAAATGTTGCATTTGTAGGATTAACATACAATTATTAAGTGAATAATCATATAACTAGAATAACAATGCACTATCATTACTTTTAATAGAACGCAAAATGACCCAATAGAGATGTTAGATATGCATTCAATTAATATGCCCTTGTTAGTAAGGTTTAAAAGTGATATGTCAATATGCATACAAATATTTTATTTTTAGTACGTATCAATCCTATAGCGCAATATCCCATAAAAACAAGTCTTTTGAAATAAATATGATATTAATATTTAGTTTGGATGTGTCATATATGTATCCATACTCCATGGATATGCAATTAAGCCACGAAAAAGGCTGAGAATTGTAGTGTTCTCATCCTTAGAAGTAAGGAAAGGGGATCAATTATAAAGCAAACAACTGAGTAGAAGATGTCTTCCATAAACTTATGGACCCAATAGCAAATCAAGTGAACTTGATAATTATGGAAATATTTTCTTGCTAATTGTAGCTATTAGTTACTACATGTCTTTGTTGATGCCAAAAAAGTATGAAAGTCATATGTATTGATTAATGTTCCAACTCGTATACAAGTTCTTATAGAAACTTCTATCGTAGTTATGAGAATTAAGGTACTAATACACCAGAAGTTTGTGATTTTGGTTTAAAGATGTACCTTTTGAAATGGGCTTCTGAATAATCACAAGATGATAAGCTTGTTATGATGACCATGAAGGTTATTAATGTATTAACATATCTATAGTGACTAATCTTTGAAGAGATCATATTAGTCGATTATGAAATAAAAAAATGTCTATATATAATATTACCCTAATGTAAGACGGTAGACATGGGTGGTGTATGTACATGAAATATTGCAACTGGTTATGGATAAGTACAAATTATCTTCTTTTCATTATGGAATGTCAATACATGTATGGTTGGATGAGTTGGGATACATGTATAAAGGTCGATTGCATTTTCTTGATAAACATGGCTTATATAGATTATAATTCCAACATTCGACGTTTGAATATACATATAAATTATGTTTTTTCCCTAACCATGAATTTTTCCTATAGTTTTTTTTGGCAAGATTAGTAATGCGACAATTTAGAGTGTGCAAGAGAGTGTTGTGAATAAAAGGGGGAGTCCCTATAGTGACTTCATCCCAACCTATAGTAACCGTGTCATAGATATGATGGAAGTATGGTAAACGACTTGGTGTTTTAAATATTCTAGTCTCTAGAAGAGGGAAAAAAAATATAATAACTAATAATGTTATTGATTTGTTGACATATAATAATAATGATAAAATCTCCGAAGATGTTTCATCAAAATGTCATCATAACAAAAAGGCGATGATATGGTTGATAACAATCATGAAATGTCAATCAATTATACTACTCTAGAATGGGATGTATAAAATAAGATTTTCATTGGTAATATCTTAATATATAATGTTGTTGTTGACATTATAGATGGATATGATAATGACCTTCAATCTATTGAGAAATTTTGATATGAAAAGTATCTGGATCTATTGTTCCAACACCTAAAGAATTGATTGTATTATATGAATCAATATACAAATGTTTATTACTCCGATCATTAATATGTCACTGACATAAATCATGCAGATTAGAATCAAATACCATCCAATTTTTCTCAAGTTATGAATTGCAAAGGAAAGAAGATGCCAATCTTCACTCAATTTAATCTAATATGTATCTAGTACGCCTATATATAATAGTTTGCCACCATAGGTATTCAACCAACTCAGATGGACACAACATTTGAAATAAGGTTGTTAGATTAATGAAAAATATTACTATATTATTTTCTTACACTTTCTTTTTTGTCCCATAGAATTGTTCTTGGTAAGGCTATTAATGATACAATATTAAGGAAAAATATTATAAATATAGACATATCTGACTACTATATAAAAATATAATGTATGAAAACGTACCATACCCATTATCAATATATATATATATATATATATATATAAGTTAGAAATAAAGAGATACAAGCTGTTAACATGTAAAATATGAGATTTTCTTCTCTATCTAAATCTCTCTTCCTCTTTTCTTCTACTAATCTTCTAGCATTATGACGAAAGTATATATAAGATTTTCCAATTCACTCATAATGCTCAAATGTTCAAATCACAAGAACCTTGTAGTAATTCTTGAAATTTGAACACATTTTTTCTAAAATGATCAAGTGGATTTTGTCGATAAAATATACACCTTTTCTGCACAATGCACACAATGTTAGAATCTATAAAGCACTTCAATGTTTCAATTAGATTGCGTACAATAAATTAGTCCGTAAACATAGTTTACATTCAAGTTAGATTCTGTACAGTAAAGTAGTTGGGAAACAAAGTCAGGTCGATGGTCATTCACTCCATAAAGAAGTTGGTTTTTCCGACTCGTTGTCCGAACAAACGTACATAAACCGCCTCATCACTCAACTAATTATCAAAGGCTCAAATCTCCAAGATATGGTTTTCAATACGATAAGGCTGATATCTTATAGAAAATAGCGTAATCCTCGTAGATAATAGTAAAAGAAAAGAGGTAAGAATCACTGTAACCCGCTAATAATAGTCGACATGATAATCGCTAACACACTACACTCGATCCAGAAGCCTAGACACCACAAAATGTCACAAACTTGGCCGAGCTACATAGATACAATCAGCGTAGAGGACCGAACAAATAGAATGGAGACGCAAGCAGCTTCTCCCATTCTAAGCTCCATGCTACTGTATATATCCTAGTAAAGTGAGGCAGCAATCCACTCAACCTAGGCAAGAGTGGTCTTGATCAAAGAATGCATCATTCCCTGTAGCGAAAAATGAAAAAGGAAAGTCAATAGATAGATGCTCATAATTATCTGTACAATGGGTAGAATGAATGGGGGACTATAGCATTATTCCAGCATACCATAAATTACCCAACACATCATCCAGCATAGTTCATACTACACAATACACTATTCATCGATGACAGTATGACACATGCAAAGAAGGGATTAACTATGCCTAAAATCTGGAAATAGAAGAGGTAAAAGTTGTTCCAGGATCACTTCCTAGGATTGCCGCTAGAATCACTTCCTAGGGTGGTACTATTGATGTTATAAGTCAGCTAGTGGCACTCTATGAGTCAACATGAAAAGCAAAGAAACACAGTATTCTTTGTCCACGAATTTCTGGAAAAGACTGATCCCAAGAGGATTGGCAGGGTCAATGACGTGACCCAGAATCTTAAGCTCCCTCCCACACAGTAAATGTATTTCTTCCAAGTTGGCTTGCTCTTAACACTTGTTACCACCCAAAGGAAGGGCCAACTAATCAAAGCTTCTCTGGAGCTCTTATAATGATCCAGAAAGTTGGAATATGAAAACAAGCTTAAAAAACCACATGCTGAAACAGGAGTAGGTCAATATAGGATGTAACATCAACAGCAAGCACATACAGAGTCCACATGCCTACAAGCAGGCATCTTTCAGTAAGCTACTTCAAAACTGAGACTTTCAATTACTAGTTAGTCATAAGGCCACATGGATCTTTAATGCTACTGATAATTTTATCCCAAAGCAATAGCCGTGAAATACCAGACCTCAACAACAGAAAGCTAACTTGAACATAAAGCATCGATCATGAGAAAAGTGTGTAGCTCCAGAAAATAAAAGACAAAACAAGAGCGATAAAATGTACTTCAAATCAACCAAAAAATAGGTTCAAAAAGCTTGTAACCTGTCAGTGAATTTAGGTTCTTAGGTTGATCACAATGTGAAATCCACAAAAGGGCTCCAAATGGGATGAACTACCCAACACCGCCAATGGTAAAAAGACTATGAGCATCAACACAGAGCCTGAAAAAAGTTGGCGATAAAAAGAATTACTCAAAAAGCAACACAGCTTTCTAAATTCTGCAGCTAATGTTCTCAACTAAAAGTAAACCCAATGCAGATTCTTATCCTATTCTTGCTGAAGTTGGATTTCATGTTTCTGAACTTCAAATTTGGTTTTCCATTGACTAATAAAGTAGGGTACACCCTACATGGGGGATTCTCACATAAAATCTAAACTTCAATAAACTAAGCTATACCTAAATCCCAGTGCAACAATCACTCCACATAAAAAATTGAATAAAAAATCAGATAACTAACAACAATTCCCAGTTCAGCTTAGACAACAAGTATGGAATGAAATGTATCCATGATAAATTGGCCCATACGATATGGACTCAAACTACGACTCCGGTCCTTAGGATAAGGTTGGACAAAAGTCACATCCATCAGTGATCCATAGTCCAATAGCATATTTCAAGCTTGATCTTGTAACACCTGTTTAGGCATTATTTTTCTTTCCTGGAGATAATTGGAGAGGTGCGGCGGTGAAAGTATATGAATCTGTTGACCATATACACCTGATGAGGGACATCAGGTTAGAAATGAAATGATTGCTGAAAGGTTCAACATGAAGGAATATTAAGTTATGAAAAAGCCCTTTTGAGCTGAGGCTGAACAGGTTCAAAACAGAGATTATTGTACATTGCAAACAGATGGACTGCAAAATCAAAGCAAAATAATGTGGATAGAGGTCTCCCTTCTCTGGTATTTTGAAGGTCGCAGCACCTTAAAGTTATTCCTGATCTTACAACGCAAGATAAAAAGGTAATAGACAAAATAAGTTGTCATGAAGATAGAAAATCACCAGAAAGGGCTCGTAGATACACAGGAAAACCAGTTAGGCTATCTTTTATACAATAAAGTCTAGAAACAAATTGTCTTTCAGAGAGCAGAAATATTAAGCTGCCTATCAGAGTCCAGCTAATAAGAAATAGAGAATGAATGAATGAATGACAGTTTGGTGATACAATCTTGAAGCGATTTCCTGAACAGTTGCAGCGGATAAATGAACAAGAAGTCGATGGATGGAAATTGTTCCATAACCAATACAAGTGCAACTGAAGAAAATGTAAAATTATTAGACCAAATATATATTACTCCCAGTAGATGCCTGATGTGACCCTAACAGAAATGTTTCAAGAGAGTTGGTCTTTAAATTTATCATATGTCCACATGCTATACATTACAACTAACACACTACTTTTAAATTGAATTGCCAGTTCCAAGCCTCTAAAGTGTAAGCACAGAAAGAATTCCTCCCCCCTGCCCCTTTTTTTGGGGGAGGGGCATCATTAACCAACCAATTGAAAAAACAACCGCAAATGATACAAGGAAAGAGATTTGCTAAATGAACTTAGCATAGAAGAAGCAAAAGGTTAGTTTATGACAGCTGAAAAAGTGTAGGAAGAGGAAAGCTTCTTTCTTTCCTTTTTTGTTCTGGGGTGAAAGGACAGCTCTCAAAAGTAAAAAAAACGTTATTTTATCAGTGGACCATCACATAGAGAAAATTGAAGAAGGGTGACAATGCCGAGCAGCTTATCCTCCTACTAAATCACTCAATGTGATCCCTGGTGCAAACCAGAGGTGAAGAAAAACCAATTTTCTGTGTGATAAGTCACTCAGAGGCTCCTGTCTCCTTAATACAAAAATTTGAACCGTCAAAACTTTATCAAGCACTATGAATGGAGGTTTTAGACAACTAAGATGTAAAGTGGATTGCCAAACAGGCAAACAGTCGCGTCAATTTGTGATGCCAAGACACTCTTAGCCTAGGGCTTTTGCACAAAATCTCAATTCAATATTTATTCAATTTAACTCTGGTCTAAAACATACAACCGAAGGTCATTTATATAAGGTCCAAGTATTATCATAATCCAACATAATAAAAAATAAAATAAAATCGAATAATGCTAAAATAAAACATAATCATAACAAAATGAACTCATATTCTAACCAATACTATTAGGTCTCCTAGTCCTACGAGAGCTATGTAAGAAGGTGTAACCACGTCGATTTGGACCTCCTTTTTCAGGAGTTAGGATAGCCTATGAGCCCCATGGTGAAGTAGCAGTAGACTCCAATTTGTTTATAAGGTATTCCTTTTCTAAGGAATTCTCTCCCTTACATTTAACAATTAATAACTGTTTTAAGTATATGTAAGGGAATCAGGGTCATGACTCATCAAATGACTTGGGTTGTCAAAAGAACCTTCCGAGCACTCTCTAAAATGCATATCTTCTCTTCGTTTTGTTCTGTTTCTGTTTTTGTTTTTCTAATTCCATATCATTTTAAAAGAGTAAGTAAACATACAGTGGCTGTAATTCCACACTTATATTACTCAAGCATAAGCAAAGAAAGAACAGTGTTGGTTCACAGGTAATAAATATTAAACACCAGAGCATTGCTCTTTTAATTTACCACTGATGTGCCAGTCATTTTGAAACCCACCTTATTCAGGACCTTAGAGGAAAAAAGGAAAAAAACGAAAAAAGGATACATCATCCCCAGCTTGAATCTGCTTTGAGCAACCGAAATGTGATTCAGGAAAAGACACAAATATTTTGCTTACACAAATCATATTATGGAAACGGAAAACAATTCACAGCTAGAATAGCTAAAACTAGACATTGATTGAACCTAATCAAGACAAAGCACAAAAATATGATAGATACACTATATAAACCTCTTTGTAGGATCCTGTAACTTCCATTCAATAGTATGGTAGTAATTGAGCAAGCCCTGTCATCAAGCAGATGTCTCTGAATTGCTCTTGCAATAAGAAAATGCCACATCACATAATTGAGTAGGCAGAATTCCCACCGAAAGTTAGTATATTTTCCCTCCCTAACCTTAAATGTTCAGATATGTCTTATTTCACTCTTACAGAAGTCAACTTAACCAACAAATCGATGATCTCAAAGAACAAATAAGAGCTAAAAACAACATATTATGATTCATAAGCAACTCCTCAACAACTTCTTCTAGTTTTGATCGCTGGGGATGAAATAATTTGGCCAAACACCATACTCCCATTATCAGGATGTATGATCACCATAAATACATGGTTTGAGGAATGAGAACTAAAACGATGGGAAATCTGAAAGGAGTATCATCAAATCGTGAAAAGATCTTGAGAACGCAGTATGCAAGTGATACTCTGCTGGGGCCCTCCCCCACAGTAATCAGGACCAGTCAAGAAAACAGCTTGGCAGATATTTCACCTCAAATCAAATCATTCGATAGCCTATTCAGATGGTCTAAGATCACACAACCAAAGGATAATTTTACTTCACATACGAACTCATCAGCCCTATCTCAGAACACATAATAAGGATTGCATTAACATGGGGTTGAAACATCGATGTTAAGACGGGAGCAAAATATGAACAGTCAACTCGATTAGCTATTTCGGAAAGGGAAACCCGCAGGGGTGGGGCGAGGCAAGAGATAGCATAAGTACCACTTAATGAGCGATCCAAACAGAAAATGCTGCATGATGGGAACTTTCTCGAGAACCTCAGCTCTATACATTTTAAGCAGCCCACTATTAACCTTATTCCAATTGGGCACAGCGCTGATATCATCCAACAGAGGTGAATGCTCAGCGAACAAACCCTTCTTCACTTTCTTAATGAACACAATACAGGAGAGATAAAGATACTCCTTAGAAAAGTTCTCAAGAATATCCTCATTATGAATTGATTTAGGCTTCATATACTTGTGATCAATCAACTGTGACGACCCAAAAATAAAGGGCAGAAAATGATGATCATCAAGACCCCAGACACCATGAGACCCAGCAGGCTCAAGAGAATAGGTCAGTTGCAGTTTTCTCATCAAATCAAGGTACTTGACAAAAACCCTAGAAACAATAGCCTGATAGTTCTCTTCTTTGATCAAGCCCAACCTAACCAGACAATAGAGCCATGCCGCGAAATGAGTCTCATGACCAGTACCGTAATCAATTCGACTGGAATTACCAAAACTATCGGTGAAGTAGGGGGTAATTTCTATCGTAGCTGACGAAAGCGAATCGTTATCGTTGGGCAAAATCTCCAGCATCATATCCACTGCAGTGTCAGTCATTCTGCCATGCCAAACCCTATAAGAAAGATTGCCGAATCGAGATGCTTGAGAGGCCGGAGGAATCTCATCAACCCACTGACTCATTTTTTCGAGCACATGTAAAATGGAAGTAACAACGGCAGATTCATGGCATGGATCGGAGATCTTACGACCACGAATTGATTCCGAAAGAGCAACGACAAAGCCAAGGAAATTCTTTCCGGAATCAGACTCCACAAAATGGCGAGCGCCAGCAGGAGTGGTGATTCTTTTGACGGGGGTTTGGAACTGGTAAGGAGGTTGGACGATGGGAACTTTCTGTGACTGAGGAACTGGGGCGAGAATAATGGCTTGTTGTGCTTGAGCGGCGGTTTCAGGAGGGATGTTGATAGCAGGGAAGCGGATGGGGCGGTAAGTTGGCGGAGGAGGTGAGATATCAGAAGGCGTCCAGGTGGGAGGGGTTGGGGGCGGGACATTAGTGGTAGGGCCGCCGCATTTGCAGCAAGTTGACGAAGTGGGATAAACCTCAAAGACGGTGGTGGTTGCAGTAGTAGGAGAAGTCGCAGTTCCTGGCGGAGGAAGTGGGGTTTGTTGATCGGAATGATGCTCTTCAGCGTGTGATACGGCGTTGCCAGGAGGTTCCATTTCCTGGGTTGATGATCGCTTGGGCCAGGAGGGAGCAAAAGTATTTGTATGGGAGGCTAACAAAAGATAGGTAAAGGAGCAAGGCAAAGGGACAGAAGCTGCAGTCGAAATTTTGAAGCTTACGGGGTTCAAGTATGAATTTAAGCTGCGGATAGGTATCTCGAGTACAGATCGGGTATTATTAAATTATTCAAATCTAATAAAAAAATTTATTTTTATACTTATATTTGGAGAGTATTTTTTCAATCTATATTTATATTTATATTTATTTTCATACCTATTTATTAGATTTAAGATAAAATTTATCGAATTTAAAACAGAAATTATCAAATATTATAGTAAATAAATGCTTAAATTATTAAAATTTAATTATATTTTTATTTTTGTTTTTAGTCTAGCAAGTGAAAATTATATAAATAAAAGATGAAAAAGTAAGTTTATATCAGATAAAAAAATATGGATATCACATTGATATTAAATTGTTTACGAATATAAAAAATCTGTATCTATATTAAAATCCAACTGTTATTTATCTCATTTATTTATAATTATTTATTCATATTTATCTATACATCAACATATATAATTTGCCCAATTGTCATTCCTAACTGTGTAACAACCACCAACGATAACCAATCCAAAAAAATTAGAGTATCGATCTTACATTTTTTTTAGTTCACATCCTTAAAAAGAGATTTTTTTATTTTATTTTTACAAAATTATCCTTTCTATTTCACACTTCTCTCTCTCTCTCTCTCTCTCTCTCTCTCTCTCTCTCTCTCTCTCTCTCTCTCTTCGTGTGTGTTTTTTTTCTTCTTCCCAATTTTCTCAATTTTCCTCTTTTACATCAAATTCAATAATAAAAAATTACATGAAAGATGATTTTGGGCCATTCTTTTTTTACTTAAATTTTAGATTTTACAGGTAAACCACTTGTATTAGGCATTCTAAAATAAATAATTCATCCACACCACTCACTCCACTACTCACTTGTATACTCTCATACCCAATTTTTTATTATCTTTGTATATATTCTTTATATTTTGTAATTTTATTTATTATTTATTAAATGTTATCAATTTTTGTTATTAAAATAAAAATAATAGTATTCATATTTTTTTCTATTTGTAAAAAATAAATAAATTATAATGCTATCAATTTTTGTTATTAAAATAAAAAATAATATTGTTAAAAAATTTTAGAAATCCATAAGTTCACTAAACTCATATAACACAATATATGGGGTAAATGATATATAAAATAGAATGATATTTTTTTTTCTTTACTCACTTACCAAACATTGCTTAAGTATTATGAATTTATTTAACATTGATGTTCTACTATGCCTTATAGCTTGAACTTTAGATAGGTTGTAAAATCATATTGTATACTTCAAACAAGTATTAAAATGAATATGAAAACATAAAATGCACAACTGCAAGTTGAACTCAATTGTATCATTAAATATGGTTCGATTTTAGATATTTAAGAGATAGATTATTCTGTTAATTTTTTTTCAAACCATAAAATTGTACTTTGTTAAGATTTTGGAGAAAATGCAAATCAAACAACATTGTGTACATAAATAAGATATCTTTTGATTGTATCTTTTACAATTAGATGTTAAACTCATATTATAAATTATTTATGTCGTTTTCTTTCCTTCATCATTTTTGGATGACATGAATATGATATCTTTTGATTGTATCTTTTACAGTTAGATGTTAAACTCATATTATATAGTTTTATTATACAACAAAATCATATTTAATGAAATAGTAATAAGAACCTGAATTCATTCTTTCTGACCTTTTCGATTCATCTAAGTTGGATATATATTTTATAATTATAATTATGAAAAATATCATATATATATATATTATGTAGGTATATTCAACGAATACATTTTTTATTTCCTTTTTTACAATAATGAATTATTATTTAACATAAAAAATTGGGGATTGTCGACCTTTGAAATTTATAATTTGAGAGTTGATCATGATTAGTGGGGACGAAGTTCCTAGTGATCTACCTACAAGAATGACAAAGTTGATTTAAGCGTAAAAAGGACAATCCGCCTTAGGGGCACTCCAATGCTTAAGCCAGTAAAGTGAGACTTGCGATTTACCTACAAGAATGACAGTCACTTTAAGCATAAAAAAAAACACCCACGGCTTATGGGCACCCCAATTCTTAAGTCAGTAATGTGGGACTTGAGAAAGCATAAAGGAAGTATAAATAGTGGAGAGTGTTGGAGTGACTTAAGGCCGATTCTCCTATCGGATTAGATTTTCACTAGTACAAATTTTTCGTAAATGACAGTGAAAACATCAATAAACAGTGCTAACCTACACCGTGTAGGCTATAACTATTTATAATATAAACAAACATTTAAAGCACAATCATTTACAACAAAATAAACATATAAATAATATTTAAAAAATATATGAAGGAATAAACCTTAGTTTTAATATTGAATCGCCTCTAAACTTCACTATAGATGATGGTTATAAATTAAACCTATTGTTTATTCCCTTAGTAATTTTCCTTGAAAACGTCCCTCTAAGGTATGTATGATGATTATAAATTAAAACCGCTTTATATACCTTAAGAGAATTTTTTTTTAGTTCTAGTTTAGGTATAGACGATGGTTATATGTCAAAACCGCCATCTATAACCTTATTATTATGATTATTATTATTATTATTATTATTATTATTATTATTATAAATAAAATAATACCTACTACCAACACCACATACAAAACCAACATACATATATTCAAACATGATACACAAGTGTATTTCTTGCATATGTACAACTTAAAGTGTGTAAAAAATAATCAAATATATACATGATCATATACAAAAAGCTCTAATATTAATAGAAAATAACAAGTATACTTGATCATATATACAAAATTAATACACAATTATCTATGCTATGTGTATTTTATTGATCAAGACATAGATACATCAATGAAAGACCTAAAATCTTACAATTAATCAAGTATACACAAAAAAAAACTCTATATTAAAAAAAAATACCTACAACCCAAGTCATTAGCTATCTTGTCTAAAAACAAATTCTAGTCATTCTTGGGTGAGCTCGTTAATGTGACTATCTAAAAAATATCACATCAAGATTTTGATATGCCTAAGAAAAATAAAAAAAGGACCTCAATTTACATGATTATAAGTATTTAATTGAACTAACAATATTAATTATATATATATTTGGTATGATCAATACTTACCTCCAAATTTCCCTTTCATTATCTTATAATTACATCACTCATATTTTTCATGACAAAATAGCCACAACTATCATTATCTACTTGTTTTGGGCACTACATTAAGTGAAATGCATATATTAATTTGTTAGAATTATACTAAACTAGTAAACATTAAAACATAGTAAATATTAAAAACAATTACTTACACATCCTCATGTAAGCCCATTGGTGTAATTTATTTATGCCTTTTTCCTTTTCTAGATATTTCTTAAATGACTTGATAGTTGATAGGAGGTGTAGTTTGTTTTCAACATAAAGCATTTCTTTCCTCATCTAACTTATTCTCTTGTTGTTCCTTAGAACTTAGCTTCATCTATAAAATTTTACCAACTTTGTCAAAAAGAAAGAAAAGATGTTAATAGATAATAGTTAAGAAATTAATTAATTCAAATCTAGCTATTAATAATATTATCACGTCCTTGAGGAAAACTAAATGATATGGTCATCCAAATGACTTCCCTTAGAAGCATAGGAGATCATGATCATTGTTTTTAAAAAAGGGTAATTTTAAGAAAGAAAAATTATTATGGATGTTGTTAAGAGTCACTCAAACTGTATCGGGCTATAATGGTCTTTCTTTAAAGAAAAACCATAGCCCATTCCTTTGATGTCTTGAGATTGCATATATATTCACCCTATATTCAAGAGTCTTATTAGTCCTTTTTATCTTAACTATAGATACTCTTTAAATAAGAAAACAAACAAAAGTAAAGTATATTACCTTAGGTACTTTGGGGATATGTTTCATAGTTGGGAATGTAGGAGTAGGAGTGGGCACAATCATGTTAGTCGCTAAGAAAAATGTCATTTCATTTACGAACTTTTGCATTTTTTCCTCAAACTTTTGTTAGCCGACAACTTACTCTACTTGACTTGATCTTAAAGCATTCATTTTGGTTCTTATACATTTAACCTCTTTCTTATGAGTGTGGGAACTAGGATGCTACCTAAAAGTACTTGATAATGTGGCACCACATGACTACCTTTTGACTCAACCACCATAGTCCTCGGTCCCTAAAGCTTGAGTGAGGATATCATTTAGGCCACTTGCCAATGCTCTTGTTATCTGAACCTCCTCTTATTAGAGAAATGATTGTATTTAGAGGTAGAAATAATGTGAAAATAATATTTTGAAGAATATAGTGCTAAATCCTTATAATTTTATCAAAGATTTGCTAGGTTGGTTCATTAGTAGCCTTCCTTATTTTTTTCCTACATTAATCCTCACCCAAACAACCACTCTTGTAGGAGGTACATATGAAGTGCTTTCCCTTACTTCTTTCTCTTTTAGAATCAAGTTAAATATTAAGTTATTTATTATCACTTGAAACTAACAATAATCAATATATAATGAGCTAATTTATTTTTTTCTTTTGCCTTTTAATTCTTATTCCGTCATTGAAAACATGCAAGTTATAGAAAAAATAATGTATACATGATTATAAGTATTATTTGAGGCATATCTAAAATGTGAAATGTTATATACCTTAGCATCTTTTGACCTTTTCAACTTAAAAAACTTAGTCCATTAATAGGGTGTTATTATGCCTTGATTATCTATTGGTAGTTGTAATAGGTAAGTTCTATCTTCAAAAACCAAGTAAAGATATGTTAAATCAGACTTAAAATATTTCCAAGATTTAACACACTTTTGACGAATAACCTTTTTACAATATTTTAGCACATCCAAACCACTCTACATAATAAAATTAATAAATATTATCAGTATATAATTTAAATAATGATAAAATATTGGTATATAAATTCTCATTATACCTGCATATCAACAATAACTTCTCCCTCATCTCACTAGGTACCTTTCTCAAATAAAAAAAAATCATAACAGGAACCATTATATGAGCTTAGGTATTCACATAAGTTATACAATATGTGCCATTCTCTCCGGTTGAAAATCCATCATTAGTAAACTCATCAGCTACATATCTAAGTCCCTTGTCCCTTAACTTAGATAAAATTTTCATTTGCATCCTCACTCTCTTTGCTTTAACACATTTTCCCATTTGATCATCTTGAGATGACATACCGGTTCTATGAAATGAACATTAACAAAACAATTTTTATTAGGTTTTAATTATACATTGATCATTTTTTTTTGCATAAGAAAGCAAGAAAAATTCCAAAACCTAGCTTCTCTTTCCATATATTAAAATTCCAACACATACCAAGATAGAATTACAAAACTAATATAAAATTCTATAAAGTTATTCTTTATTACTTTACCACATAACAAGGAAAACAAAATTAATGTAAAATTTCACAACCACATAACATTAAACAACACTCAAATTAGTAGCAGCATTGTAACAGAGCATGTAACTAATCAACCAATAGTAACCACTATTTTATCTTCCTTACACCATAGAAGAATAAAAACAAAAACTATAAAATTTTAAAACCACAAGATAGTAAACAACACTTAAAACCACTTTTAATGGATATAGAGCAAAATTAAAGATGATGACAATGTCTGAAGATTAAGGTTTGAGATGACATAACTGGTGGTGGTTCTTCACGACATTAGAAGTTCTCTTTTCTATTATTAATTAAATGTTTGAAAGTAAAAATTATTCATGGTTAAAGTGCATTAAGAAAAATGAAGTGGATTGAGGTATATACCATAGTTTTAGACTACAATTGTCATTTATATCTGATTTTTTTTAAATCCCACTTAAATACAAACGATGATTTTGAATAAAATTATCATATATATATATATATATATATATATATATATATATATATATATATATATATATATTTGTAATGTTCCCCTATAAGACATATACTAAATGGTTGTTATTATTTTAAAAATATCATCTATGCCATATTTAAAAAAAATCTGCTTAACTATAGATAATGATTTTAAAATAAAATTATCATATATAGTCATTCATAAAGTGTCATATTACAACTGCCATCCATATATCCCTGCAAGAGCATCCTGTTTCTCCAAATTGCTCCATTTTCTACTATATGGGTTATATACGACTATATATAAGCTATCATTTTTTTAATATTTTGGTAGTAGTGTTTAGATCAAATTAGATTAGTTTAGTTCAAATTTTTTTGTAATAAAAAAATGAGAATAATTATAATAATTATATTAATGATAATAATAAGAGTAATGCAACTAATAGGAGAAAACATTAATTATGACATTATCAATTGTCATATAGTAATAATAACTCATTGAAAATTTTCATTCATATTAGATTAGTTCAAATAAGTCTGGTTCAAATCAAATCAAATAAGTAAAAATAAGTTGTGAAGCGCAATGCCTTAATAATGGGATTGATATCATAGTTCCATTGGTAATGGTGGAAAGATCTAGGTCTTTAAGTGAAAGCAAGAATAGTGTTGCTTTGGAGACCCGAACTAGAGAGCTTGAATACTTGAAAGTGAAGGATGGTTGTGTTCAATAAGTAATGTTTAGTGAGTGATTGGTTGACTAATGCTCTACATGTGCACCAAAAATCTAGCAATACTCCTATTTTTAGAGAGAGGTAACCATTGAACTACCAAAGTTTGGAAGAGTTAGGTTATCATTAGGATGGGTGTTATCATGATTCATTAATGTTGATAACTGATGATTGAATGTCAAGGTAAGGTTGATTTGATTCATATGATTGTAGTGACCTTTATGGGGGAATATTGTGTATTGTGGGCCAAATCAAGGGGAGTCTAGCTCTACTTTTTACCTGCTTGGTAATGTAAATAGATTATGATAACATGGTTTAGTCATGCCTTAGGGTTGTTTTGCTAGGCATTTTGAGTTGTTTTGTGTATAGGAGTGGATTAGGATGTGAATCTTAGTTTTTACCTCAACAATTAGTTCCCCAATCTCTAGGTTAATGCTTGGACCTAACGGTAGGCTAGGACACGTGGGTGTTTGGAGGCTACAAGAGTCATAGTATGTTGTCTTTTAGAGGCTCTTACCCTTTTTAAACAAAGTAAGAGTATACCATTTAGTTTTATCTTTATTTTTTCAAGCATCAAAGTTTGGAGAGAAGATTCATGGTGTGATGTTCTAATGAGTTTTTCATTTAGATTTTGTTTTTCGCTTATAGTTTTTATGCTTGAAAAACCCAAGCGGTAATACAAATTAACTACTATGATGCTAGAGGAACAATTTGTTCTTCACTTGGAGAGCTATTTTAGGGCATCCTCAAGTTGGGGACATAACCCTAGCTAACATATATTTTGTTGTTGATATTACCTGGGGATCCAAGTGGGGTAATGCCGACTGGTACTCAGGCTCACTTAGTGGTTCACAAGGCTGCCATTATTAATTTTGGATTGGTGATCCAAGATACTAGTGGTTGTCATTTTTCCACTTCAGAAGAGGAATTAGAGACACATCGTACTAGATTCTTGGAAAAGGAGCGAGTAATTCCCCCATGTTATTGGTTGATAATGAAGTGCTCTCTTTGATGTGGGTGGTATATGGCCTATTTTTTGACCTTAGGGTATGATCTCCTAGACCAAAAGAGAGAGAGGATTAGGTGTTGATAGGATGTGTCTACTTCCATGAGTTCCCTTTCCAATTTGGGCCATGGAACCACTTTTGGACTTAGTCTGGGAGTTTTTGAACAAGTTTGGGGGTTTTTCCTTCCAATTAATGCCAAATTCTTGGAAAATTCTATTGGTTTGATTCATATGGGAAATTTATGCGGTGTTTAACTAAACTTGGAGATCCTTTTAGAGTCATACTACTTAAAAAGCCATGACCACGGTGATGGTAGGGTCATACAATTTAGTCAGTTGATAGTGAGCCATTAGTGTTAGGTGTGACCACCCATGACCCATGATTAAGATTGGAAGGATGCATACTTCTTTACCAACCAAAGAAGAATTTCCCCTTCAAGTTCATTCTCAAACATCTCTAGTGAATGGTGGTATTTTGGTAAGTGTTGAAAATTTTTTGTCTTTGAATGATAGTGCTGGTTTGCACTTATTTTTATGTGCTTTTGCAGTGCCTTACTCAAAGAATAAGAGGAAGAGGGATCCTCCCTCAGGCATACTCAGCTCTGTGAATAAACTCTTAACCTTTTCAAATGATTATCACCATTATGAGCTGCTATTAAAATGTGACAATGTTAGTAGTAGTGTTATTCTTAGTAGAGCAATCTACCCCTATTAAATTACTCCAAGTTACTTTAGCAGGGTTTTCCACCTTTAATATATGTAATATTTGGGATATCATTTATATTTGTGAAGCTGTTAACTTTAATGGAGCAATATTTTGTGAATGTTATTATGATTCCATCTAGTGCTTCCTCTAGAGAGGATCCTCTACATGTCACTTGCCAATTTCTTAGCATTCATTGTAGTGGAATTACTCATGGACGATGTTAACATAACGATGTACCTAGGATGAGTTCCCTTCCCAACATAAAATGTATGGGCTCTAGTGGTGAGGTCGTTAGAGACTAGATTTTAGGGACAACTTTGATCAATGCAACTATTATTAATATTGATGATAACAACTTGGATGATTAACTCCCCTTGTCATAGCTTGATGCCTCACTCATCATAAGAGAAGGGTGACTCATTAGTGGGATGAGTAAGAGATGGTCATGGTGGGGTTCCTATAGGAAGATTTGGCCTTTGGACTTGTTCTATTTTTAGAAATTTGAGAAGATTGGTCTTCCCAATGGATAGGTTGAAGTTAGTCTATGTTACAACAAGGTATTGTTTGAATAGACCCTCATCGATAGCTTTTAGGTGATAGTTGTTTCTTTAATTAAGCTTTAGTGCTAGTGATAAATAAGTGAAACATGAATTATTTTGTGTCTTATATATATAATTTATGAATGGTTTATGCATGCTTCATGTTTATGCTGGGGATATTGCTATGTTTTTACTCTTACACGTAGGTATTGGTTCAAGATTAAGAGATTCGATAATTATTGGAAGTTAGATAAGGATTTGAAGCGACAACAGAATTGGGAATGCATGGTTTGAGAAGGAAATGGATGCACAGACATAAAGAATTGAAATTCAGACCATGATTCATTCTAAATCTAAAAAAAAACTTTAAGTAGAAACATTGTATCTCTTTTCATTAGCTTTCTAACACAAGTTAAACCACCTCATTCAAAGTTAGGGTGAAATAGGTATGGCTAACATACCAAATAATGCCCTCATAAGAAATATAATGGAGTAACAAAGGTGAATATGACCTAAGCATTTTGTGCTACATGGCCATGTTCAACATAAATGGGATTTTATGTTTCTATCTCTAACATATCTTAGCCATGTTAAGATACAAGACTATGTTGGATGTAAAATTTTAGTTTTTTCACAAAATTTTGGGCTCCAACAGTTATATCTACATGATTTTTACTAGATCTTTTGATGAGGTGTTAAGGTTTTTTCTTAGCAGTTCTTCCCTCATTTTTTCTCTTCTATATTCTTCAATCTCTCATTCTCCATTCTAGCAACAATTAGAATTAGGTATTCTTATGGTTGTAATCACTTTGGCTTGGAGAATATATATGCAACACTTGTACTCCAACATCACGGTTTATTCTAATCATATATCACTATTAAAATGTTATGTTCACTTGTTGTTGTTGTGCTTTTTAATTCAATTATGCGCGAGTGGTCATTTCTCTAGGATTGAATTAGGTTTGACTATAGTTGTGAATTAATGATTTGATTCTATTGTTATCTTTGATCACTTGATCTACATTATTCAATTGCTATTATCTAATTATGAAGTGTTATTTCAATTTTCCATTAATTTGATTCAATTAGTTAGTTAGTCAAGTAATTGAAAGGTAAAGGTTAACACTGAACAATAGTAACTAAATGGGAATTGATTGATCAAGAAATTTGATTAGTGATTCATGGGAACATATTGGACTAATGTTAACTTAATGGGTTTAATTTGGTCAAGCACCATAAATGTGTATAAGCAAGTAAACATAATAAATAGGGAGTGTTACCACCACATTTAAAATAAGATAGATGTCCATCATCTATTTTATGATTGGTGTAAGGCTAAAAACCCATCTTACAAATCTTGAAATAGAAACTAAACAAAAAATTATCACTGATAAATTTAACAAAAAACCTTGTGAAATCATCATTGATAAATCAACATAAAACCTATGAGATAAATATAGATTTCAAAAATCTTAACTAGCAATAAAAATATAAATGACCATTTACAACACTAAATTAAATTTAAATATAATAACTTAAATCCCAAAATATTTATAAACAGTTACAAAATTCCTCAAGGGATAAAACTCTAGATAGGTATAACTCTTATCCCAAGCTAAAAATCATAGCTTAATTAAACTAGAGTTCCTGCAAACAAACACCCACACAAGTGTAGTATTAGTATGATGGTGTATTGAGTAAAAAACCCAACTCATAGCAGTAACATACACATGTAGATTCACATACTTGATATAACCAATAAAACATGAATAATATGGTCTCATATAAGATCATGGTAAATAGAATAAAAAAATATGAAGAATAATAATAGTAGTAGGAGAATATGACCTAAGATCAATTCAAATCTCATATAAAACATGTATTCTTAGATAATCATGATTTCACAGAAGAACATGTTGTTGTAGTAGAAATATGCAACTACGGGAGAATGTTATGGAAGATAATGAAATTCGTGAATTTAGTTCAATTTATGTTACATGCTCACATGACATATCATGGCATGATATACCTGATGAATCATGGATAACAGAAAGATTCACACAAGATCATGATATAAAATAAGAATAGAAGAGCCAACCATACTAAAATATCATGGCTCATTCACCTGCACACAACTATTCACGCTATTTATTTCCATTTATGTCATTCACTTAGTTATTCCATTTTAGTTTATAGAACCACTTATTAATCAATTCCATCAAAATGTATTACATCAAATATTCTAATTCACTTTATTACCCATTTCCTTGTATATGATATCATAGCCACTTGTTTCAATTATTCCACTAATTTCATTTATCTATATCCAAACTATAATATTATTCACATCTAATGCATGATGGCCAAGGAACCCACAATGAACATGTCACCTATAGCTCTGTGACTATGGCAAATACTGTGACCTATAGATCTACGGCTATAACGAACATAACCATTCAAGACACTCTAACATTTAATTATTGATACTCCCTATAGGGCGCATAGGTTAACTATAGAGTAGACAGACATGCCTTGCTATCTCACTACTGGCACAACACATATAAAATCATAGGGAATGCATCTACCTCGAATTCTATCCTAATGCTACTCAAGGTGGACTATATACAACCACCAACTATGGCCACTATAGTGACCTATACCACAATTCCCATAATTTTTTTCCTTTCATTTACCATTTGAGTTACTTATATTTATGTCCATGACCACATATTCCATCATATATGTGAGTTTTGATTGGGTATTTGAGTACAACATAACATTGTGTTGGTTCGTGCATGTGTTGGAGAAATTTAGTGTAGTATGAAGGTTTGTGTGAGAAACATGAGGGTCCTATGTTAATAAACACATACCGTGTTTCTCTATGAAGTCTTTGATGTGTTTCGGACAATAGTTGAAAGTAAGAAAATAAACAAAAGGGTCTTGTGTTTCCTAAACACGAACCGTGTTTTTTTTAAACATGTTTTTTCTTGTAGGGTTTTTTCTTGTATAAAAGGATACATGTTGAAATCCTAGATATCGAGAGTCGTGCGTCCTTAGTTCTTCTTATTCTCTATAGGATTCTCTATTTAAAGAGAAGTGTATATTTATGTAATTTATTAATTGATTAGTTTAATCATCCTGTAATTACATAAGAGCATGAATAAAGATCTCTACTTTTTCCTCACTTATTCTATTTTGTGATTGAATATTCAATTGTGTATAATCTTGTTAATTCCGATTTGGTTTGGATATCTCTAAATGTATGCTAATTTTCTAACAATTTGGTATCAAAGATGTATTGTTGAGGAGATCTGGTTGTCGGGATGGGTACAAGATTCAATGTTGAGAAGTGTAATTGATTCATTAGTTTTAAATTATGGAAATTGAAGACGTAGGCAATTCTAATTCAAAATAGATTGAAAAAAGCTTTATCCAGTCATTCATAGAAACCATAATTGATGATGGATGAGAGATTTAAAGAATTAAATTTTAAGGAACTCCCTACCATACAATTGTGTTTGTTGAAGTAGGTATTGAGATAAGGGGCAAAAGAATCAACAATAGTTGCCTCGTGGTTGAAGCTTGAGTCACAGTATATGAGAAAATTAGTAGTAAATTGGATACTATTGAAGAGTCGTTTCATGACCTGATATTAGGTGAGTGTCAATCTTTAAAAGGCCACTTGGATAAATTTGACTCTATAGTTATGGATATGTATAATATATATGTTAAGTTAGATGATGAAGATTTGGCTATTATATTGTTATGTTCTTGGCCTATAAGTTTTAAATATTTTCATGAGATTATTTTGTATGGGAAGGGTGAGTTAGTCCTTGAGGATATGAAATTTGCCTTGCTACAATGAGAGTTGATCGATAGTCAGTTAACTGGCATCGATACTTTTGAGGACTCATATAATGAGGGGTTGGTAGCCAAGGGAGGATACAGGAGTGGGAGTTTAATGACCGTAAGAAGAATCTATCTAAGTTGAAGTGTTGGCAGAAGAATGTGACATGCTATGGGTATCACAAGAAGGGCATGTTGGGAAGTGTTTTCCTAATAGGAAGCTTAGTGTTATGTTTGCTGAGTCATCCAGTACAAAGGATGTTGTTGTAGTTGCCCATGATGATAGTGATGGAGATGTGTTGCCGGCTACTAATAGACAGAAAAATATTCGTAATAGATGGATTTTGGATTCTGGGTGCTCTTACCATAATTGTTCCAACCGGAGTTGGTTTTAGTCATTCGAGGTGACTTAGGATGGAGTTATCTTGATGGAAAATGATGTTGCTTACAAAGTTTTTGGGATTTGGATGATGAATTTGAAGATGCATGATGATGTGGTCATGATAATGTCCAACATGAGACATGTCCCAAAGATGACCAAGAATCTCATCTCTTTGAGTTCCTTGGATTATAATGGGTAATGGTGTGTTATTGAGGATGATACCTTGAGAGTTACAAAATGGGCTCTAGTGGTAATGAAAGGGAATCGAGTCTTGATATTATATGAGTTGGTGGGTTCCATTATTGTGGGGACAGATGGTGTGACATTATTGAGGTTATCAAACTCAGATGTTACGAGATTTTAGCACATGAGATTGGGATACATGAGTGTCAAGGGTTTGATTAAGGTCTCTAAGAGGGGGCTCCTGGATGGATAGAGTGTATGTATTATGCACTTTTATGAGCACTGTGTATTTGGTAAGTAGAAGAGGGTTAGCTTTTCTAATGCTAAGCATATTATGAGAGGTCCTCTTAAGTATATCCATTCAAATTTGTGGGGGTGGTTTCCATGGGAGGTTCACTGTACTTGCTCACATTTATTAATGAATTCTCTATAAATATATGTGTTTATTTCTTAAGCATAAAAATGATGAGTTTGGTGTTTTCAAATACTAGAAGACCTTGATAGAGAAGCAAACCAAAAATCAGGTTAAGTATCTCAAGATAGATAATAGTCTTGATTTTGTCTAGAAAAGTTTCACTGATTTCTGCCAAGACGATTGGATAGTAAGACACCACACCTATGTTGGAATACCACAACAAAATAGGGTTACTGAGTGGATGAACATAACCTTATTGGAAAATGTTTGATGCATATTATCACAAGGAGGGCTAGGTAGTGATTTTTGGATTGAGGCATTTTACATGGAAGCATACCTAGTGAATTGCTCATGAAATTGGCCCATTGAGGTGAAGACGTCAGAGGATTTATGGTGTGATAAGATAGCTAATTACTTTGATTTGCGTGTCTTTAGTTTTCCTACTTATGCTTATGTAAATGATGGTAAACTTGAGCCTAGAGCCAAGAAGCGTATCTTTCTTGGCTTTATATTCTAAGTGAAGGGGTATAGGTTATGGGACTCAGATGCATCCAAATTCTTGAGTAACAGGATTTTACCTTCAGTGAGTCCATGTTCCTCTAGAAGACTGAGTTTGTAATGGTCTCACTAAGAAGGTGGATCAGGATAGTGCTTTGAGCTAGGTGGAGGTTGAGGTTGAGTTAGATAGCAAAGAACATTATGATAGACCATTATTACTAAAGTGGGTGGAACCAGGAAGCAAGTCGAGCAAATAGGCGATGCTCTAGGCAAAGGATGGAGGATTGTCAAGCATTCGATTAGGTACAATTATGAAAATTTGGCTAACTTTGTTTTATCTAGTGTAGAGATTGTTGTTGATGTGCATAAGCCAATATCATTATTAGCGACTATTGAGAGTACTGATTCTGGTAAGTGGTGTACCACTATGAAGGAAGAAATGGAGTCTTTATTGAAGAAACAAACGTAGAAACTTTTGAAGGCTTCGAGGAATAAGAATATTATTGATTGTAAGTGGGTGTACAAGTTTAAATATGGAGCTACAGGGGTCAAGAGACCAAGGTATAAGGCTCGTTTAGTTAAACGTGGATTCAGTCAGATTCTAGGTGTGGAGTATAACTAGGTACTTTCTCCTATGCTTAGAAATAATTCTATTCGTACTTTACTTATTCTTATGGCTATACATGATTTTGAGTTGGAGTAGTTAGATATTTAAACTATATTTTTGCATGATGAGCTTAAGGAGGAGACTTACATTCGAAAATATGATGGGTGTGGTTGAGGGGGATGCGTGATCATGTATGCCTATTGGAGAGGTCACTGTATGATTTGAAGTAATATCCTAGATAGTGGTATAAAAGATTTGATTAGTTTATGCTTGAGCATGATTTATCTAGGAGTGAGTATGATGTATGCGTGTAGTTGGAGGAGATGGAGGGTGGATCTTTTGTGGATCTTTTGCTATATGTTGATGATATGATTGTGCTAGTAATATATATTTTTTTTATGTTGATAAGGTAAAGGAAATGTCAAAGAGTGATTTTGAGATAAAGGATCTTGAAGGTGCAAAGAATATCCTTGACATTGACATCTTTTAATCCTTACTAGGTTGGGAAGTGTATCACCTTGGTGATATGTTGAGGTTATTTATTGCATATCATGTATCTA
This sequence comes from Tamarix chinensis, assembly GCA_030549775.1. NCBI lineage: Eukaryota > Viridiplantae > Streptophyta > Magnoliopsida > Caryophyllales > Tamaricaceae > Tamarix > Tamarix chinensis. Next base: position 24,687,852 of record CM060177.1, on the reverse strand, counting down.
AGGTTGGATGAGGATAGCATTATAGGTGAAGGAGTAATAAAATACTAAAAATTTAGTGTTGAGATATACTTCCTCTGCATAAATTAGCAACTAGATTTCCCCGATCATATATCTCTAGTAATTAGTAATTTTGATGAGGACTAAATATTTAGGGAAGCCCATTTCCCTATTTGTGTTAAGGAATATAAATTAGATAAATTGCCATTGTCAACTAGAATCCTCTTTTTCAGGTAATGTAACACCCTAAAATTTTATAACTTTTATTTTTGGGTGTTTAGCTTTATATTCAAAACCTAACCCTAAAACCTTAGCTTACTTATTTTTATTGACCCTTGATCTATAACCTAAATACATTATTAAAATAAAGTATCCTAATTATTTTTACCATTTTCCTATTTCCCCAACCCTTACCTTTAATCAGTTAAATTTTAAAGCTTGCTTTTCTAACCACATACTCTGGCCTAACAAACCAAAACCTAAAACTAACTAAAGCCTATAGTCTAATGCCTAACCTCCTACCTTTTTCTCCCTTACACAAGCCCCTTCCATCCCCATTTTTCTCATCCACAAAACCCTCCCTTATGTCTCCACTACCTTTCACAAAGCCCACCCCTATAACTCCTCTCTTACTCCCATTTTTTGTTCAGCCTTTTCCAGCTCAACCAAACCTCTCCCTTCTTCCTTCTCTTCCTCCCTAAATTCTATGAATTTCCCCCGCCATCACCACATACTCTTTTGCAATCTCCTCCATCATTGCACAACCCTTATTTTTAGATTTTTTTTGTACCATCAATTAATATTTTCACCCTCAATTGAAACCATCACCACCTAATTCATTACCTACATTCTAGCCTGTTGTTACTATCTCCTAGCCTAATTTCCCATGTCTCCATTTTATCCAACAATCGGTCACCATCACCTAGCTCCACCATATTCTTCATCACCCATATGCTTTTCTTTCTTTCATAGAACTACAACATTTACCCTGCCTTATGCTGCACAACCCACATAACATTTTTCCACCCCATAGAATGTTGAAACCACATGTAGCTCCACACCTCCTATGTCCAGCCCTCACTTTGCCAACCCTGGCAAGTGTAAGGCTTCCACATTGCTCCCTCGACACCACCATTTTCCCAACTTTTCCATTCTAGCGCCTCTATTTTCCTCATCTCCCATCATCCCCATCTTATTCCTAGCTCAACCATCTCCCTCCTCCCTAGCTTCTTTACCCATCACACCAATCACTTTGTGTCGGTAGTGATAAAGTGAATATTTTCTCTATTTTTGCATTGCTTTGCCTTCATTTCAAGACTTTAGTTTCTATTATGTATTTTACTCTGGCTCTAGTTTATTATTCGCACTATTGCTCTCTTGAGTTTTATTTTTCAAAAGCTTATACAAGAACACGTAAATCCAAGAAAGTAGTGCATGTTTTCGGAGCAAAAGATCCAGTATGGAAGGCATTGAAGGATGATAAATCAAGCCAACATGCTTATGCGTGCATATTCGAAGCAAAAGAAACTGCACAGCCAGGCTGTGCATATCATGCATGGCCGTGTGGAATTTTGTTGAAGAATTTGAAGATATACCTTACGTGATGGGAAGTATTTAAGGCATACTTCGAGGACTTCTTGAGGGGCTTGGAGAGAAGATTTTAGAGCACTTTTCCCTCTTTTTTCTAAGCAAAAACCTCATATAATTTTGGTTGTTTTCATTAGTTCAATTTTTTGGATATTCAAGTGTATATTCGTGTATGATCAAATCATAATCGACTTTGTTCTCCTCCGGTTTACGGTTAATTCAATCTAATTTCTCTTCTTTATAATTTTTATTGTTGTTATGTTTATTATGCAATTTACTTCATTTATTTTCCTTGAAGATGTGAGTGAGTAATCCTCTTTGCTAGGATTGAAATAGGTCTGTTGTGTTATTAATATGACAAATTGAGGTATTATGCTGTATGTTTAGTTCATATATACTATTTCATGTGTTAGGATCAATTGTTGAAAAATGAATCTGACAAAATCTGACCTCCTTAGATAATATTTGCAACTGAAAGGTTGAAATTATTATCGAAAAGTAGCATACGAATGAGAATTCAAGCAATCATGTAAGTAGATGTTTAAATCTCAAGGACTATAGAATTGGTGACACTTAATGGATTTGATTTAATTTGTTAGTCACAAAAGTAGTCGGCAAATTAGATTAAATACGTTCTTAGACCTTGAAAGAGAATAACGAGTATATTTAGACCGATTATTCATAGCTATTGAATTAAACTACAACATATACATTATTTCATCATTGAGTACCAATTTAGAGACCGAAGTTTAATCCTAGGCTTCATATCTATTGTTTTAGTGTTTATAATTAGAAAGTCTTCGTATTTATTCCCGCTACCTGCTTGCATATTTTTGATCTATATTGATCTAGATAGCTAGAATAATGATGTTGTGTACTCAATTGTGAAGCCTCTATAGGATACGACCTTAAAGTGCTACAATGAATCTGTGTGCTTGAGGATTGAGGCCATTAGCTAGCCACAGGACTACCCAACCTTCTATTTTCACTATTTTCTATCACCTGACACTTTTCCCTATCAAGTAACATGAACTTCTCACATAAACAACCCCCGTTACACCACTCCCTCTCTACTGCATTGGCAACTCACATATCCTATCCCTTTTTGTGTGAGTGGCTCTCCCTAGGCTACGTGAGTTCATGCACAGTTCAGTTGGTTGGGTCCTTCACTTAGCTTTTGCATTTTATTGTTAAGTGTTTCCATTTTGGTGATCATGGAAAATGTATTATTGGGTTTATCATCATCGTCGCAGTTATCATCAGCATCATCATAATTATTATTATTACTATTAGGTAAATGAAGATGATTAGTGGAGCCTAATAATTTATAGCAGGTTGCTTATATTTATGCTTTTTCTTGAAATTAGGTAACCTATATGCCTTTTTAAAATGTTAAATATCACATGATAGCATATTAGGGTTCCGATGTGTAAATTATATTAAGCACAATTGATTATATTGTATTTATTTTCCTAATAATTATAGCATAAAATTATGTATAATGGATCATGTTAAGTTATGTAAAATATTATGTATAAAAAATCATGTTATAATAGGTTTATGTCGGGGACATATTATGTATAATGTATGCTTATAATATGATAGGTTAAGCATACTGAGGCATATTTTTAACATTATTATTATCATTTTATGCAATAGGGATAATTTGGTACTTTAAAGTTTAATATGTTATTTATTCCAATATGTAAGCCTAATGTTTAAAGGAAAAATTATCATTTGCTATATCTGGTAATTCACTTACATGCTGAAATATTTTAATTATTATATTTTAGAATTTTCATGATAAATTATTAAATAAAATTAAATTAGTATTCAAGATGGATCATAATGTGGAAATTATGGTCTTAAGGGCCTTTTGGTCCATTTTGACCTAATATGCCTAAATGTGAGAAATTGAGTCTAGAATGGCCTTAATAGAGAATTATGTTGACCTTAGTGTTGAATTTGATAATTGTTGACTTAAATAAATGAAAATGAGTAAAAATATTTATGTATAGAAATTAGATGTGTTTGAATATTATATTATCTATAGTCGTCTTAATAAAATACTAATATTTAAACTAAAAGACCTCGAGATTTAGGATTGTGCCTCTTTAGGGGTATCTACCCTAAAAATATGCTTTAACCCATAATTTATTTTGGATTTCCCTAGTATACCTTAGTTCCCTAATTAGATCATATATCTGACTCAATTTAGTTTTTCAAACTTTTTAAAGGGTATGATATTTATGGATTAGGTGTCATTGTCGGTTGGCTATTGTACTTCTTTTGTATGCCACTGCGACTAGGGTAACTTTGTTTCCTTGGGTTAATAGTCGGTAGGATATTATGTTGCCTTTGTGTGCCAGTATGACTAGAGTACCTTAGTGTCTCTAGGTTGATATGATTTCCCATTGAATAGATAAAAAATGGAAGTAAATGTTATTGGTTTGAAATGATATTGGATTGGTGAGTCGGTAGTTGCCTTCGTGCCCTATATGTGGTGTTTTGGAATTTTTTGTATGGATATTCTATTTTTGAGATATAATGTGAATGATATTGAAATTAGGTTAAGAATGGCTCTATATCTTCACTTCGGAAAGCATACCTAGGCATACCTTAGTTGTTAAGTTTCATTTTACAATTTAAGTAAAATTGTATGAGAAGCAAGTGGCTATGGTGATATTTGTTATTTGGCATGGTTATCATATTTGGTCATTACATGTATATTTCAATATCTTTGTACCATGTTCTCTAGTGATACCTTCTATGTATTTCATGTGACTTTACCATCCTAGTTTTGTATTAGTGGATTACTTTGTAGCACCCCAAACCCATAGCCTAGGAAGAAGGTGTTGCAAGCCACCAACTATACGAGGAACCCATATAGCTAGCAAGGCTACAGATAACAAAAAAAAAAAAAACTTCTAATGGTATTATTACATAGAAATGAGAGTCCAGTAAGATTACAAATAAAGTTTGGTTACAAAAAGCTAACTCGAAAAATGTCGCATTATTATCATAAACTCTTTATTAATCCATTTGACTAGTTGGACACCAATATACTTGATTCCAGACTTCTAGATCATGTCTTGTACAACTCACCTAAAATATTAAAAGGATGAGTAAACCACAATTCAGCAAGCAATTGGCCCTATCGGCCAAAACAAGAGTCAAATTAAATTTATAAATACTAGAAATAATGAAAGGAATAGGCATAAAAACACGGAATACAAATGGCCATTACATGTTCATTAAAAGCTTTTAAGAGAAGATAGTACTAACCGTAGATTAATTAGTTAGAAAAAAAACTAAGAAGGGTTTGTAAGACCAATAATCAATTTAATAACTAATAACAAAAATAAAATGATCGATAATAACCAATAAACTAAGTAATTGTGGCCACTAGGGGCCCTGCGGCTGGTGAACAATAACGATAACTAATCGACTGTTCCTTTGTCATTGGGTGAAAGCCAATAGAATATCCTATGTAGTGCACTACTAGTAGTATCAATTAGTAATTTCACACTACTAAATGGGCCAATAAAGACTTACCTTATCCTTTAGTGTATAATGACAAAACAAACACAGGATCCTACTAACAAGAATACAATATCAACAATTATACATCAAAGATCATTAAAATGATCAAATATAATCAATAAAATACCAATTTAATTAAAAATACCTAGTAATAAATCATATCTTAGCCATAAATTATTTTATCAAATATTAAAAAAAAATAAGAAGTAAAAGTGGATTACGGAATAATAGGTTTATAAACGGAATGACTAAGGGAAAGTTACTCATAAAATAATATTTTATGAACCAATAAAAATAATAAGAAAATTATTACGAACAATAGATATAGTATGTAGTATATATATGTGTGTGTATACACACACACACACGTACACAAATAATAAAGGTGATAGGCTAGTTACTTGCTTGAAATCGTGATCCCAAAAAAAATATAACAATGTTAGAGAGGTAATCCTATATATATGGCAATAGTAATACACTATTAGTATTAGAGAATGTACCATAAATATATAAATATACCCTGCTATATCCAACTATTTTTATCTTACAATATTATCACTTCTGATTACCACCTAGCAAAACTTATATTATCATCTAAGTCCAAAATAATTAATGGACTAAACACATAACCCTTAATGTAAAAAATTATGATGGCTAAATGCATATACAAAAATAAAAAATTTCCCTTAAAAGGTATTATACCTATGGAAATATATATCTACACATCGATGCATGAAACTACTATAGACATATAAAATCATGTGTTACATATATATATAAATTAATGTAGAAACCCACCGCTAGATAAGGTGGTGGTCACTTTACGTAGAACTAAAATCTAGGAGAATTAAAGAAAAAAGAAATATATATAAAAATTGGTATACTAAATATGGCACCAAAACATGATATGAGCAAGAAAAGATCTAGAGGAAGGACCACATATATTTTTAGAGGCCCACAAATCTTATAAATTATAATTTTAGTAATAATAGGCAATGAAAGATACAAATAAATATATGAGTAAGTAGTAGGCTAGGCTAAAGTATATCGAAGTACTAAAAAACTTACGTAAACACATATACATGTTAGGTGTTTAAGAGGGAAAAAAATTAGGTGATTACCTCTGAAGGACACGGCTAGTACTACTAAGCATAGGTATACAAGACAAAAAGATAAGAAAACACAAAGTATAGGAAATGAACAATAGGGTTTGATTTTGGCAATAATATATAAATGTAGAACTGAAGTTCACATAGGTACATCAATTTAGCAAATAAAAAGTTTTATTAAATTGAATGAAAGTTTCCATTTACTTAATGCATTAGATGAATATAATTCACTGCAAGATGAAGGTATGCCCACTGCGTAATTTCACTTCTTAATTACCCTCTTCGTTGCATGCATATTTATTATTATCGTTATTATCATCATAATCATCATCATCATCATCATTATTGTCATTATTATTATTCGCATTATTTTTTTTGGGGTTATCACATTATGCCCTCCTAATAAAAAGTTTCATCCTTGAAACTTGCATACCTTAGTATGAAAATAGGTGGGGACACTTCTCTTTGACTTCATCCTCTCGCTGCCATGTGGCTTTGGTAGCTGATTGGTTCCTCTATAAAACTTTGACTAGAGGAACTAATCTTGTTATCAAGACTTATTACTTCCTATCAACGATGTTGACTGGTTCCTCATCATACGTGAGGTCATACCTCAATTGCAATAGTTTGCATTAGATCACGTGATTGGCATCGATCATATACTTTTAGAGCATGGACATGAACCCCACTCAAAGTTGATGATAAGGTAAGCTTATAAAATAGCTCACCCACCCAATCCAATATATCGAATGGTCTAATAAACCTCGGGCTTAGATTTTCCCGCTTTCTAAAATGCATCACACCCTTGGTCGGAGACAATTTTATAAACACATAGTCAGCAACGTTGAATTTCAAGGTTCTCCTCCTAATATTAGCATAACTCTTTTGACGGCTTTAGGATGCACGCATCCTTTCTCTAATCAGCTAAACCTTGTTTGGCATAACTTAAATAATCTCCACGCTCAACCATTTCCTCTCATCTATGTCATCCTAATAGATAGGATACCTACACTTCCTCTCATATAAAGCCTCAAACGGAGCCATCTTAATAGATGAGTGATAGTTGCTATTATAGTTAAATTTGATTAATGGCAAATGATCCTCCTAGATACCCTTAAAATCCATCACACATGCTCTTATCATGTCTTCTAGTTCTTAAGGGTTCATTCTGACTGGCCATCTGATTGGGGGTGATAAGTAGTACTAAAGTTCCAACTTTGATCCCAATGCCCCTTGCAACATATGCCAAAACCTTGATACAAATCTAAGATCTTGATCAGACACAATACTCACATATACACCATAGAGATTGAATATCTCGCTAACATATAATTTTGCTAAGTGTTCTAACCTAATCGTCTTCTTTATTGGAAGGAAGTGATCATACTTGGTCAACCAATTCACTATCACCTAAACGACATCATTACTTCTCAAACTCCATGGAAGCCCAACAACAAAGTCTATACTGATATGCTCCCATATCCAATTTGGAAACTTTAATTGTTTTATATTACCTCCATGTCTTTGATATTCTGCCTTTACATGCTAACAAGTTAAGCATTTAGATACAAACTTCACAATTTCCCTTTTCATGTTTCTCCACCAATTATGTGACGTGAGATCCTGATACATCTTTGTTCCTTCAGGATGGATAGTGTAAGGTGAGTTATGACCCTTCTCCATGATCTCCTTATTTAGTTGAGGGTCATCTGACATCCAAAGTCAAGTGTCATGCCTCAGATAACCATCTTTATGGATATGAAATTTTGATTGTTAGCCATTTTTTTCTTCTTCTCTAATCTTGACCAAAAATGGATCATTCACCCAGACTAGCCTTTATTTTTTCCATCAAGGTTGGTTGTATACGGATGTTAGCTAGCAAGACATCATCTCCTTGAAATCTTACCTTAATGCCTAAACCCTACATATCCTCTAAATAGTGAGTAAATAGGCTAAATTCCTCGACGACTTATGACTCAGAGCATCTGCTGCTACATTCGCCTTTCCAAGAAGGTACTGAGTACTCAATTCATAATATTTTAAAAATTCTATCCACCTTTGTTGTCTCAATTTTAGGCCCTTTTTTACTGACAATATACTTGAGACTTTTGTGGTATGTATACACCTCATATGACACCCTATACAAGTAATGCCTCCAAAATTTTAAGGCAAAAACAACAACATCTAACTCTAGGTCATGGGTCAAGTAATTTTATTCATAAGGCTTTAGTTAGCAAGAAGAATAAGTAATCACCTTATCAAACTATATCAACACAAAACCCAACCCTTTTTTAGAGGCATCACAATAAATAACATAACCATCCAAACCAGTTGGAATGGTGAGTATAGGTGTCGATACCAACCCCTGCTTTAGCTCAAGACAACTTCTTTCATAATCATCACTCCATTCAAATTTAGAACCCTTTCTCATAAGACGAGTAAGTGGAGTTGCAATATTGGAAAATCTTTTAACAAACTTCCTATACTAACTTACTAGGCCCAAGAAGCTTCTAACCTTCGTTACATTAGTAGGTCAATCCCAATTTGTGATGGATGACACCTTCTCTAAATCTACTAAAATACAATCCCTCGAAACCACATGACCTAGAAATGATACACTTTCCAACCAAAATTCACAATTCTTGAACTTATCATACAACTGGTGATCTCAGAGTGTTTGTAGTACCATCCTTAAATGTTGTTGATGCTCCTATCTATTCCCATAGTACACCAAGATATTATCAATGAACACAACCACAAATTGATCCAAAAAAGGTCAAAAAACTCAATACATTAGATCCATAAAAACTAATAGCACATTAGTCAAGCTAAAAGGTAGCACCAAAAATTCTTATTGGTTATAGTGAGTTTTGCAGGTAGTATTGGGCACATCCTGGGGCTTAATATTTAATTGGTGATAACTAGATCATAGATCTATGTTGGAGAATACCATAGAATCTTGTAACTAGGCAAATACATTATTGATCTATGGAAGTGGATAACAGTTCTTCATAGTTACCTTGTTAAGCTCTCGGCAGTTCACACATAGATGTATACTACTATCCTTCTTCTTAACAAACATTATTGGGGCACTCCATGGTGGGATGATAGGCCCAATTTTCCCTTTCTACAACAATTTATATATCTATAACTTAAGTTTGTTTAGCTCTGCTAGAGCCATTTGAAAAGGGGCTTTAGATATCGGTGTTATGTTAGGGATCAACTGTATCTCAAAATTAATTTCCCTATTAGGTGGTATTCAAGGTATATCACTGGGAAAGAAATCGACAAACTCATTTACCACCTCAATGTCCTCCAACTTTGTAACCTTGTGACTAATATATTTGATTGGACATAAGTACCATGTATAACCTTTCTTCAATAGTTTCCCAGCTTCTAAAGCAAAGATAAGGGGAAGCAGAGGATGAAGTTTGGAGTCAAAGAATTGAAATTTAGATTGTCTCAAAATTCTGAAGAGTACACTCTTCGAGTGGCAATCAATGAAAACATGATGGAGGGACAACCAATCCATACCAATTATGACATCAAAGTCACATATGTCTAAGAGAATGAGGTTAGCTAACAAGTCCCTACCATCAATATTTATAATACAACCCTTAATCACAAAAGATTTAGCAAATGGCATGGCCATATATAGTTCAACATCTAAGGGCACAGGCAAATTATTTAACTTCAGAGAAAAAAATATCATAATGAAGGAGTAGGTAGCACCAGGGTCAATAATCGTATAAGCAAAAGCATTGGCTATTTGTAGGGTACCAGCTATGATGACATCATTAGATTTATAGGAATCATCTTTGTTGAGTGCAAAAATTCATCCGCAGTTTGTGTTTCCCTTCTTGACATACTCTTGAGAATGTATCTATAGACTCAAGCCATTACCGTTCCCCTTCATAATTTGGGGGTAATTAGTAATTTTTTGCTATAAGATACCACATTTGAAGCAAGCTCTAGTCTTTAGATAACATTTTGTCCTAGGGTGAAATCGACCACAATGAGTGCACTTTGTATTCACTGGATTCTTCCTATTTAATGGACCTATCTTATGCTTTTTCTACTCATTCTTACTGAGTCAGTTTCTATACTGAGATTCAATTGGTCTATCCTTCATCTTATATTCCATATTCTGGATAACAAATTGCTCTCATTCCCTCTCAACAACTATAGTTGTATCCACCACGTCACGGTGTTAGGAGTCACATAGGAGCCCCTTGTCTCTAAATGAAAATTTTCAACTCATCTTGGAACCTAATAGCCATAGTAGCATCATTAGGGATAGTTTATAGAGCAAAGTGTGAGAGGTGTGTAAATAGCTTAACAAATTCTACAACTGACATATTCTCCTCTTGTTGTAACAAATTCTACAACTGACATATTCTCCTCTTACTATAACTAGTGGAATTAGGAAGCCTTATGGTCCTTGTACACATTAGGAAAGAACTTTGAATTGAATAACCCTTTAAACTCATCCCATGTGGTCCCAAATCGGCCCACCTTTGTAATCCTCCACTAGTTCATTGCTTGCTTTTATAACTCGTGTGTAGAAAATAATACCTTTTCTTCTTCAGATGACCCCAAAGATTCAAATAATTCCTCCATTCTTGAAAGCCAGTCATCAACCTCCTTTGAAACCATCACCAGCATAACTTGGGGGCCGTAGCTTCTCAAAATCAATGATGGAGTGTAGTGCTTGAGGTGCTTCATTTCCTAGTGCAAGTCCAAGGGTTATTCCACTTACATGTTACTCCAACCGAGTTACTGGCTACTGGAAAATTGCATTCGTGATTATCTATATTGGATCTTCTAGTTGGTTTGCTGCAATATTAGAAGTACTTGTCCGAGCATCATTGTTCACATTTCTCCTTGCATCATGGTTACCCCAGTGGGAAAGAGGGACATCATCCATAAAAGCTTGTCTACCTAGAGCCATTAGAACCTCACACAAAAACAAACTCATATGCACACTTGTACCCAATATGAGATCACCTATCAAGTAGGTCCAACTCAAGCTAGAGCACACATCAACTAAGGCTGATAAATCTCTGGTGATATAAAACCTAACTTTGATACTACTTCCATAACACCCCTAACCCACATCCTAGGAGGAAGGTGTTACACGCCGTTAACTAAACGAGGAACCCATATAGCTAGTAAGGCTACACAAAACAAACTAAGAAAAAGGAAAAACAACTTCAAATTGTATTATTGCATAGAATACAGAGTCCAACAAGATTACAAATAAGGTTCTATTCAAAACAAAGCAGAATTGAAAAAGTCACATTATTATCATAAACTCTTTATTGATCCATTCAACTAGTCAAACACCAATATACTTGATTCCAGACCTTTAGATCATGTCTCATACAACTCACCTAAAATATTAAAGGGGAGCTTAGAAAGTAACTGGCCCCACCTTCCAAAATAAGAGTAAAATTAAATTTATAAAAATACTAGAAGTAATGAAAGGGATAGCCATAAAAACATGGAATACAAATGGTCATAACTTGATCATTAAAAGCTATTAAGAGCATATAGTACAAACCATGGATGAATTAGTTTGACAAAAAAATATGAAGGTTTAGTAGGACCAATAATCAATTCAATAACCAATAATAAAAATAAAATGATTGATAAGAACAAATAAACAAAGTAACTACGGCCACTAGGGGCCCTGCTTCTAGAGAATAATAATGCCAACTAAACGACAATCTATCTACCGTTCGATGAGAGCTAATAGAATATCCTACATAGTGTACTACTAGCAGTATGAATTAGAAATTCCACACTACTAAATGGGTTAATAAGGACTTACTCCATCCCTTGACATACAGTTACAAAACAAATAAAGGGTCCTACTAACAAAAATACAATATAAATAATTATACATTAAAGATTATTAAAATAATCAAATATAATTAATAAAAACAATTTATTCAAATTTAGTTACAAATACGTAGCAATAAATCATGTTTTATCCATAAATCATTTTATCAAATATTATTTGATAAAAAAAATAAGAAGTAAAATACAATAATGAAATGATGGGTTTATAAACGGAATGAATAAGGGGCAAGTTACTTATAAACTAATACTTTATGAACCAATAAAAATGATAAGAAAATTATTATGAATAATATATATAGGCACATACAAAAGATAAGGGCAATAGGCTAGTTACTTACTTGAAATCCCGTTCCAAAAATAAACACATTTTCATAGAGATGATCCTATATATATAGTAATAGTAATACACTATTAGTATTATAGAATGCACTGAAAATATATAAATATACCCAACTATATATAACTATCTTCATCTTATGATATTATCACTTATGATTACCACCTATTACAACTTAGATTATCATTTAATCCCAAAATAATTAATGGACTAAACACATATAACCCTTAAGGTATAAAAGTTTGATGGCCAAATGCATAGAAATAAAAAATTTCACTTAAAAAGGCACTATACCTATGAAATATATATCTACACATATACACACACTGATACACAAAACTACCGCAGACATATAAAAGCATGTGTTATATATATATATATATATATATATATAAACCCACCACTAGATGAGGTGGTGGTCCTTTACATAGAACTAGAAGTTGGGAGAATTAAAGAAATAAATAAACATATATATAAATTGGTATACTTAAATATGGAACCAAAACATGGTATGAGTAATCAAAGATCAAGAGGAGGACCAAATATATTTTTAGAGGCCCACGAATATGAGAAATCAGAATTTTAGTAATAATAGACAGTGAAAGATATAAATACATAAATGATTAAGTTTTAAGCTAGGCTGAAGCATATCAAGTACTAAAAAACTTGTGTAAGCACATATACATGTAAAAGGAAAAAAATCAGGTGATTACCTCTGAAGTACACAGCTAATACTGCTAGGCATAGATATACGAGACAACAAGATACGGAAACACAAAGTATAGGAAATGACGAGAGGGATTTTATTTTGGAAATAAGATATAATGGTTGAATTAAAGTTCACGCGGGTACATCAATTTGGTAAATAAAAGTGTTATTAAATTGAATGAAACTGTCCTTTTACTTAATGCATCAAATGAATATAATACACCAGAAGATGAAGGTATGCCTACAACATAATTTCACTTCTGAATTACTATTTTCATTGCATATATATTTATTATTATTATTATTATTATTATTCACATTATTTATTTATTTTTGGGTTGTCGCATGCTTAGTACCATTATGTTGATGGGTTCCTTTTTATGGTTTTCTGTCTATTCAATGGGAAATTATGACTTTAAGGGATTGCTTGTGTAGTGCCTCCAAATTTTGATTTAGAAAATTTCATTTTAAAGATAATACAGAAGCATTATTAAAAGTAAAATTAGGGAATATTACCATTACATCAACCATGAAAGATGTGTGTGATCATCACCTAACCCATTCTTGATGCAAGGTCCAACAGAACATCAACAAATGAATGTGTTCCCTACTAATGATACAATTATTCTACGATAACAGTGATGAGGATAGTAATATATATATAAGAGTTTACAAAATACAAATATAGTGATCAAAGTTAATAATTTAAATAACCAAAAGAATCAAAAGCACCCTAACATAATTGGCAAAATACATATAATTGGTTAGCCTAACTCTTAACTAAATGGTTATTTAACTCTCCACCCGAATCAATGGATACCTACTGACCCATGACATCATACTCAACGTACTCTAACTGAGAATCATAGCACTATAAATCATCATTTTCTCACTAGACTAGAAGTTGGATCATCATAGTAACAATACAAATATAGTATTAGTATAGTAAAATACTAGTAAAACAAACTACCTAAGACATGCTAAGTGTTATACCGCACATTGAAGTTATATAGCATCATGGTGGTAATCATACTAACATAGTATAACACTCAGGCTCATGATAGCAATACACAAAACATACTTGCAAGGAAATCATAAAGTAATAATTACACTGATCATGCACTAGAATTATATAGCATAACTCATATTATAAATCTTCCTTTAGTGAAAACATATTTTTTAGTTATTAATATAGTTTGATCAACCACACCTAGTTCTCCATCATAAACAAAATTCATGGCAGCATACACAAACAATGGGATACCACACCTATCACATGAAGCCAAGATACATCGAATGGGTTTTTCTCTAAGGATACCACACCCACCATACTTCAAATCTATATGTCGCAAGGGTTAACACATAATGAGATACCACATCCACCACATGAGGTTAGAGTACATAAAAGGGGCTTGTACTAGGATACCTCACCCACATCTTCAATGCCTCTCTTATGAGGGTTATAAAAGTTGGGATACTACACCTACCTAAGTAATATATAATACAAATGTTAGGGCGCTTATACCGGGATACCTTACCTACCCGAACTTGACACTGATATCATGCCGATCTGATATTGTATAATCTAATACCTCAAAGATATACGCATACCCCCTAACGAATAGAACCCAGTAAAGAAGAAAATAGGTATTGGGTGAAAAGATAAAAATACAAGGCGACTCACCCACTAACTCTTGGCTAGCTACCTCAAGAATTGGAGAAAAACTCTAAAAAAAATATTAATCCATTGTTATTAATTACCAAGTGATATCACAAGTAATAGTTTAATTCTATTTATAACCAACTAGGTATTTTCAAGTGATAACACCAAACACATCACAAGGAATATAAGTAGCTAATTGGGTGTTTAGATGTGACACCAAACTTAACTAATCAAGGCCTATAATATCATTATTTTGATCCATATTGAATTCAGGTTAAACATGGTTGAAATTATGATTAAAATATTATAATTACATAGGAACATTAATATATAAGGCCCAAATAAAGAACATTAAATATGAAGCAAACATGGAAAAAACATACATACCAGTCGATTGTTCCTTAGGACATATCAAGTGGTTTGGTCATACCTGATCTAAGAAGAAAACAAATCCAGTAAAATAATTGACTCCTTGGTTCCACATATCGAATGATCATAGGAAATCAACCAATGGGTTTGACCAAACCGATCGATGGGTCTAAGTAGAGACTAGGCCACTCTAGTCATAAGGCAATTGGTTGATGGGTTTGGCAAATTGATCGACTTAATCATCAAACCAATCAAGTGATCTCACAACCATTTAATCAACATTTTTAAACCAAGCGAGTGCTTACACAACTACTTGATCGGTCCAACAAAATAATCAACTGATCTGGGCGAAACAACACCCAAACCTATGACCGACTTAATAGAAATTTACTCAACTTTATCATATTAATCCTACCATGATTCTATGTCATAAAATTCATAAAAAGACATATTATATACATAGAACCACATGAGTACATGGTATAATTAACACTTAATAATGTCATGCTCAAAACTGCTCAAAATCATGTATAATAGCAAATAACTCAAAACATGTTTAAACTTAAAAGATCAAAACTTTACCAAATACTAAATTCCAATAACTCAATTAACTCATATACAAAATAGAAAATACACCAAGAATATGAAACTACAATAGACAACAAAAGACCTTATTCATATTAAAGATAAGCTTACCTTACCTCGAAGTAAACCTTCTAGCACAAAATACTTCTAACTTAACGATTGTCTACCAATATCTCTATTCCTAAGAGAATAAAGAATCAAAAAATTTAAAAATATTTTTTTTAAAAACCTAATAAGATGAAATTAGAAGAAGAAGAAGAAGAAGAAGAAGAAGAAGAAGAAGAAGAAGAAGAAGAAGAAGAAGAAGAAGAAGAAGAAGAAGAAGAAGAAGAAGAAGAAGAAGAAGAATGCCATGACTCAACCTTTTCTCAAAACAAAATTTCAAGGAGAATAAAACTAAGATCTTTAAACTTATTTGAAACCTTAATGCTTCATTACTTAAGAGAATCAAGGGAATGTTGTAGCTAAGATTATGAGATGAAATAAGAGACACGAATTTGGCCAAAGGATGAGGAATAAGAGGCCAGTCTCTTTTTTTTCTCAATAGAGAAGAAAGAAAAGAAAAGTGGAGAATGCCCAATACTTGGGGATTTTTCACAAAGGAAAAGGGAGAGAATAAGTAAGTGTAGATGATAGGAAATGAATTGAATAA
This sequence comes from Tamarix chinensis, assembly GCA_030549775.1. Taxonomy (NCBI): domain Eukaryota; kingdom Viridiplantae; phylum Streptophyta; class Magnoliopsida; order Caryophyllales; family Tamaricaceae; genus Tamarix; species Tamarix chinensis. Next base: position 24,671,437 of record CM060177.1, on the reverse strand, counting down.
GAATGGAGTGTATAGGGGAGAGTGTTGTTCATCATACACAAGTATCAGAAAGAGAATTCTAACCTGAATTGAGTGTGGGCAACTAAGGTATAAGGGAAACAAGTGGCGAGGTAAAGGAGGTGGAGTGTGACCAAGAAGAGGCATGGCAGAAGGTTGGTAAGTCAGGGAAAAGGTATAGAAAGTCAAACATACAACCATGTCTACCAGAAGAGAGAGGAAAGTAAAGGGAAATTTATAGAAGGTGAGAAATGCCTAAAGCTTTTGGTAAATTTTATCTAAATAAAATTGTAAAATGATCTATATAATGTAAAAATAATCCCAATGCACAAAAATATGATCATTAGCACAAATAAATTGTAACTAGAAGTTTTCATAAACATTAAAAATAAATTCACATCAAAATTAGAAGAAGATCTAAAATTATATGATAGTCGGTTGATTGGTTTGAGCAAGCCAATCGACTAGCTTATTAAAAAAATTGCTAGTTCCTGAGTGTACCAATCAATTAATTGGTGAAGCTATTTGATCGGTGCATATGAAATTCATAATTCTATTCAAATTTCAAGTCCTTTCCAATGCCAAAACTTATTTATTTATATCAACATAAATTTTAAGGCTATTAGGAAAGGGTACTACAGTTTGTGAGTTTAGCTTCAAGGCTAGTATTTTGAGGTTGAGATTTATGATTATCTGGTGTCTTAATCAATATATTTTGATCTGGATATTTTTGGACTCTTATGTCCCTACTGTATTTCTTTTCATTTTAATTTTGTAACCGTTGTCCAATCTTATATTATTGGAATGATGTTATCCTCTAATGTAATATCTATTCTATTCATTGTAATTGTGTTATTAATTTAAACAAAGTAATATTTTAGTCTTAGCACTTGATATAAGAATAGTAAAGGAAACCAGACTTATAATAAGTGTGGTGGTAACACCCTGAATTTTTACCATTTTAGCTTCCACAATTAACTCTTTAAAAAATACTTTAAGTGCTAAAAATGAAAGTATTACATGTGATTAGTCACTAAAAATATAATCACTAGTGCAAGTGTAACTAGCCTCGCAATCTTCATGTTGGCAAAAATGATTAGTTGGCTAAGAGAAGTCAGGTTGGTTAAATTGGCTACCATGTGGTATATACTTTAGGCCTCTTGAACATATCTTTTTACATGGGAGTATGTTACTTCTTGGATCTTTGATCCTCCTATGATCACATTTAGCGTCTTGATGTTCTATGATAGTTTAAGAGGATAAGGTAGTTTGTAATTTTTCTATTGTTGATCATTATTAGCCAACACTTCTTTGCCCTTGGTTGTTGGAAACTTATTGAGGTCACCTCTTTGAGAAAATTGGCTGCTTAGAACTTGAGGGCTATATACTTTGCAATAGTGTGACCATAATATGCATGGAATTTTAGTTTTTGGTCATGTTGCATTTTTTCAGTAGGCTTGTTGAGCTTTGAAATCCTATGCTTAATGGAATAAATGAAGTTTTATGTGGGAATAAACAACCTAGGAGGAGGCTCTCTTGGGTTTTCTCCTATCATTTGACATAGTTTTTGGTTATTCTATACCCTGTATTATATGCCTCTCAAACATATCTCTTTACATGGTAGTATGTGACTTCTTGAGTTTTTGATCCTTATGTGATCAAGTTTACCATCTTGATGTTCTATGATAGTTAAGGAGAACTAGGTAGTTTGTAGTTTATCTAGTTCTAATCGTTGTTAGCCAGCATCTCTTCCCCTTTTTTATCACATACTTCTTGAGATCCCTTTTTTGAGTAACTTTGCTACTTTGAACTTGAGAGCTATATAATTTGTAGTGGTGAGACCATAATATGCATGGAATTTGAGTGTTTGGTCATGTTGTATTTATTTCATAGGCCTTTTGAGCTTTATCGGACACTTAACTTTGCTGCCCATATTTTTCATCACTCCTACAACCTTAGTGGGATCAATGAGGTTGTAGGCGGAATGGGCCACCCGAGATGAGGCTTTCTTGGGATATATGTAATATCTCGAGTCAATAAGACCACGTAGGGACTACCCTAAAATTATTTCAGATTGATCATCTAACCCTATAAATCAACAAGAGTCATTTTAGCGTACTTTTTCCTCACTCACGCGATTCCTAAGAAATTTTTAGAAAATTTCTAAGACTTCTTGGAAGGGTCACCCATCCTAAAAATTTCTCCATTGCTAACATGCTTAACTATGAAATTCTTAGGATGGAGTCACCAAAAGGATTATATACCATGTTGATATAAATAGGCATATAAATCCTTATAACACTTTACTCAATTTGAGGGTATTACACTATCTCCTTATTATATATTACGATCTCTATAGAATGTACAGTTTTTACATTTGAGATTTCCTTTGCTGTCATATTAGATTTATCCCTATCTAGGAATATTTGGTTGGCTTTGTATTCCACCCATTTGATCTAAGCCCAAGCTTTAGGTATAGCGTCTTCCCTGGTTTTGTATGGATACTTAGAGAAATCCTTGTACAAGTATGAATCTAGGAGGAGGCATTTCCTCCAGGTTGTTATTGCTATATCTAGTTGGAAATCTATGATGGAGAATTTTATCTATTGAACTTATCAACATACTTTCTTATGATTTCATCAATACCTTGTTTAGTCTTGTAAATGTCGTCTAAAAACTTTTTAAGTTTTTGATTACTATCAAATTACTTGATAAAGATATCTATTAGTTGAGCAAAAGAAGAGATTAATTGTTAAGTGGAGAAGTGTAACATTGTTGGTATGGGCCAGCTAGGCTATACCTGAAGGCCTTACACATGCAAGACTCTTGAGCTTCCTTTTGTTTAGCTAGTGTAAACATGTGTTTCTTACATTAAGTGATGTGATCATTGAGATTAGTTCTCCCATTGTACAACCTCACATTGGGGAAGATAAAATTCCCCGGCATCCCTACCATCACGGTTGTAACCACTAAGAGAGAGTTGATAAAACTATTCAAGAGGCTCTTTTTGATGGATGTGGGCATACCCGGGGATCTTTTGCATCATTGCCTCTCACTCCACCATCTTTTTGATGATTTATTCTTGACCAAACTGTAATATTGTCACCATAGTTAGGGATCCTATATACTTAAAGTAAGGATAACTAAAATTAGTGATTGTTGGATAGGTATCCACCTCGGTGGTAGCCATGCCCCCCAAGATTTGAAAATAAAGGCAAAAAGGCATGTGGTTCCAAGTTTTAATAGCATGGATTCCACAAGGATTTACTTTGAATTTAAATGCAAATGACGCATGGGGAAGCTAAAAATTTGCTTGCTCAAAAATAGTTGAGGATTAGTTCAATAATGATTGTGATTGGTTGCCACAATTATTGGGAGGATGTTCTCACATTGAATGTTGGTGTTTGAGTTGAATGAGAACAACGGTGGTGGTGACAAAGTGACCTGCAGAACCTTTGTTAGGTAGGACATGTTGTGGCTTCTCATGAAATGATTCTATTTTCTGAAGAGATTGTGTTTTCTTAGTGCATTCCTACATTTGTTGTGCAAGGAGTTGGAGTTGACACTTGGCAACATTAGAGGTAGATTTAGGGTCATTTGTTGAAAAAGGATTTCCTTTCGAAGTTGATAGGTTCCCATATTCACCTTCTTTGGGTGGAGAGATGGAGAAATATGCAATAGTTATAGTTCTTGAAATGTTATTATAGGGTGTTGTGAATGAATCAACAAAGCATCACAATGGGCACCAAATTATAAACTCTCAACATCTGCAATTGAAGAGTTGATCATGATCATGTGGGACACTATGGATTTACCTACAAGAAAGACAAAACTAGCACTTTGAGTATCAGAGGGATACTAGTTTGGTGTTGGTCTAAGGACACCTTGACGCCCAAGTTAATGTAGAACTTGATAAAATGTAAAGGAAGTAAGAAGATAATAGAAGATTGGAGTGACTTGATTGTAGGAGTATTATCGTTGCCTGATTGGTAATATTGGGGATATCAAGGCTTTTGGGTGAAAGCATGAGTAAGGGTACTTAAGAGACCCAAATTAGAGAGATTGATTGCTTGAAAATGAGGTTACCAAAATAATTAACAATATACTTAGGCAATTAACGTTAGCATTTATGTAACTGAAAAAGTAGGTTTAACAATAGTAGCTTTGAATTTTAAAAAACAATTCATTATATCAGTTGAAATAAAATAACAACATATATATAATTGATTTACCAAAATTTCCAAGCTCGTTATTGAATGAGTCAAATATTATTTCAATCATAATTGTAGTTAGTCTTGTAAATTTTCTCTAAGCCAATCACTTAACTTTGGATTCATCTTATTTTGATCCTTAAGTTATCTATAAATATTTGACATGTTAGCAACTAACTTAGAACAAATCAAATATGCTAGAAATTAAATATAACATATTTCAACATTAGTAACTGATTTAGGGAGGGGGAAATAAAGTGATTAACTTGAGATTATTATAAATATTTGGTGACAAAAAAATATAACAACTTACCATCATCGCCGACAATTTATCATTGCAGTTTATTATTTTACTACATTTAAAAAAATACAGTTAATACATTATAATTTGAAAACAAAATAATTACCCAAATACAGCTAAGTAATAAATTGGTGCCCTTTCTTCAACACAAACAAAGGTGCTAACTTGGATCACAAACCATGCTAATCTTGCAAAAAAGCAAGATCTTGTTTTCTTTATCCATGTGATTTAGCCCTTTTGGTGTAAGGTAATAAAGGATAAATTTTTTGTCTTATTTTATCTATTATAAATCAAGTATTTTAAAATTACAAAAATAATTTTAATAAAATATCTATTTTAATTTAAATTAAAATCTAAAATAAATATTTTTAAAAAAATATATTTTATTTTAAATAAACTATACAAGAGATATAAAAGAAAAGTTTTACGTCCACGTTAACCTTATATTAGAGCAGCACCAAATTTAAAGAGAAGGCATGCAATGACTGTTTTCTGTAGAGCATCTTTAACCCCAAATATGGATCATGTTTTGTAACCATCCCGTCAATACATCTAACATAAAAAGAAAAAAAAACACAATATGAATTTTTACATTTTATAAATGGCCTTATGGGGCTTCTGGAACGGGGTTAATGTGGGTAAATATACATACCATCCCTTTATTAAGTCTTTTGAAAGTGTAATTCAAGAACATTTTCTATAAAATACCAAATTTACTCCAAACAAGTATTTAAAATAAATATTTTTCAAATAAGATATTACTTCATTCCAAACACCTCACAAAAGAGAGAATACGATAGTATCTTTCTTCCGCTCATCACGCTCCTACGAAACGCCGCCTCATTAACATACAGACCGGCTACCACCTAGATTTCCGTTCTCCATTGACGTAGTTCTCTCCATCTCCATTTAACTCTTCACACGTTCATGAGACGGGATCTAGGTATTTCATGGGTAACGTGAGCAGTTTTTCCTCCGATAAACATCTAAAAGATCGAACGTTTGCCTTTCACACAGTAGAAGGAAATTAAGGAGGCAGGGACGGGAAGGTGCAGAGAAAGGTATATGGAAGTAGGTAAAAAAGCTGCATCAATAATCACATCAAACGTCGCGAGATAGTAGAATCAATTGCAATTGTTTTATAACTCAGAATTGCTACTAGTCTCACTAAAAACTTCATGAAGTTGGCGTTGCAGCTGCTGGAGCCAGCTGCTTTAACTTGGCGTGCAATATCATTGAAGCTTCATCAGCTATGCCTTTCTTCTTCGCTGCTACCTGAAATAGAATAGGGGTTCAGAGACACGTTAGCAAGATTTCATTCGACTTCCGAGTATTAGTTGTCAGCTAAGATATCAAGCACTCGATCGATGGGTGATAAAATTATCTTATAGATTGGTAGCCACAACATAAGATTTTGACATTTCCTCAGAACAACATACGGTGCAGAAACATGATTAACTTAATTTAGACATGAAAAACGTAAAACGACAAAACAAGACTGATGGCAAGGTCAAGAAAACTTTTAAAGAAAGCAAGAACAAAAGAGTGTGTGAAGGAGGAGAAATTTTCCTTAAAAGTGCATACTACCAAGGACACTTAAATAAAAGCTACAGCAGCCTCAGCCAAAAGAGAAACACCGTATGATAGAGTACAGCAGCATTAATTAGCTGCTGTACTCTTTTGTAGCAGTATGATTGTGTAACTTCTACATAGTTTCCGCAAGAGCGCTCTCTTACTCATATTCGTTAGTTTTCCTCTATTTTAGATTGGTCAATGCAGATATTCGGCAAAAACATTGTCCTGATGACCTAAACCAATCCAGAGCTCTAACTGTCAGCAGTTGCTAGAATGGGCATGCCTGGCTATAGGAGAAAAGACAGAGAGAACAAAGAGCCTGACGTAACTGGGCAGAACAAGTATAGCAAGTGGCCTAACCAAAGACAACAGCTGTCCAATATAAATTCTCTCATTGGCAGGGTTCGGGGAGATCTTGATATATATAGTCTCACTTCAAATTTCTGTGTGCACTAGCAGCCAATGCGCTGACGATATATCCGAGTGTAACTAACAAGATATACTCAGGAAAAGAAAAGAAAGGTTATTTAGGTTTTTTAAGTAATTTTTTCTGGCCTGGGTTTGGCTATTTCTTTCCAGTAATATTTGTATAGTTTAAGTTGAATAAAATGGATAAATTAACTTCTTTTAATTTTAGTCATTATATAAAATAAATTTTTTACATATATAATTTTTATTTTTTTGATTTGAAAAAGATTCGAATAGCTAAAATATTGAAATAGTTCCGTTTTATTCTCAAAATTTGACGGGAAAGATGCATTCTAAATCCAAAAAGCAATAGTCTTTTATTTCAAATTTATACTATATTATCTTTTCCAGCTACAAAACTAAAAAAAAATAAAAATACTAGACTAAAAATTTATTCTTACTTTTTTTTTATTTGAACCAAATAAAGTATTAGTTTAGAGGACTTAATCTCATCGGTAAAATTAAATCCGTACTAAAATCTCTACTTACAATTACAAAACATGTAGAATTCATAGTGATTATCTCACTCTCAAGTGATTATCTAGCTTTCTCAAGTAATTATTCTGTCCTCTCCAGTAATTATGTGTTATGTATATTTGTTATCATCATTTTTTAATTGAACAATATTAGCATAGGAGATCTAATCTCGTTGATAAAATTAAAATGGTACTAAAACCTCTGCTTAGAATTACAAAACCCATAAAATATATAGTGATTATCATACCCACTAAAGTAATTGTTTCGCCCATTCAAGTGATTACGTATTCTGGTTCCTTGGTCTTATAAGTAACGTGCTATAAATGATTTTTTCATTAATGACACCTTTGTGCAGCATTCCCTATATGATTATCTTGGCAAAAAAATTATGTGCTACATGTAGCGTGATGATTATCTCACCCATTCAAGTAATTATCTAGTCTCACAAGTGATTATTTCACCCTCTCAAATAATTATGATTACCTTTTCTTGACATTCTGTGCTACCTCTTATACACAACTTTTTAATTAAATGATACCTCCGTGCTGCATTGTACCTGAGCGTAGCATGTGTATCTTGCAGGATACACTCTGGTACATAATTGAATTTGCCCCTAGCAACAATCTGTTTCCAATAGACCCATGGGAAACTACTTTGAGGAGTATATGTAATGGGAAGACATGAGCAAAAAAGTAGATAAGATCATAATATTAATAAAGTACTTATAGTATAGGCAATAAGAAAATAATGCAAGCCGAACCAAAGGCCATTATCAAATTTTGATGTTTGAGCGACAGGCTTAATGGGTGAATCATTAGAGATAACTGCTTGTATTAATAGATCTAGCAGCATATTATGTATGTGCTACAAAGGTATACTTCTAACCAGCTCTGCACCTCAGCGAATAATGAAGATGGTAGCTTGTCTAACTACTACGTACTCCAACTGATTGCAAGTCTGTTCTACTTTTCTTTATTTTTCTTTACTAGGTAAGTCATGGGAGTCAATGTAACAGGTTATGGCCCTTATGGGTTCAAACAAAATTTACACGATAATATTCAACTATTGTCATTCATATGTGAATGATGCATTAGCACTCATTATAATATATATCGTATCTACAGCTAAAAAAAATTTTGTAAGCTTTGATTATAATGAGTTTGCTTGATACTGATGAGGCACAACAACCAACATATTATTAGGAGTAACAAAAGTGCTGACATTTGAGCCAAATTACTCATGCTCCTATGTAGGTAAAGCACCCAGATATAACATAATCAGACAAAAGAAAATATATATTTTAAGTAAAAAAAAAATTGCCATTGACTGAATATTTGAGCGTATGCATCAGCAGTGCCTAATAAAAAGTAATGCTGCCATGTCGTTCATGACAGTAAGCTGGTTACATTTTGGAAAAATTCTCTGAGCATCACAACATATTCTCCTCCCTGGAATTTTTTAGCCTGGAGAGGAAGATGAAAGGACGAGAAACACAACAAACATTATCTGGACCATCCTCTCTTGAAAACCAGGAAACACTGCAAAGCATAAGCTAGAGCATCGACTAAATAGCAGGACTCAACCTAGGCGATCTTCCTTTTTCCACAATATCAAGATTCGTATCAGCTAACTTCTCTGGTGCACACAGCAGCCTTTCAAGTTGACCAACCAACAAAAAATGTGTAGGACCTCTCAAAAACTTCTAGCTTGCATTGTAGCTAGGGTTGTAAATGAGCTGAGTCAGTTCAGTATTCGGCTCGGCTCGGCTCGTTAAAAGTTCAGTTCGGTTCGTTCGTTTAGTTAAACGAGCTAAGCCCGAGACTCACTTTTAGGCTTGTTAATTAAACGAGCCGAGCCCGAACTTGAAAAAGTTTGGCTCGGTTCATTTTTTGGCTTTGGCTCGTGAGTTCGACTCGACTTGGCTCGTTAAAAGCTTGATTCGGCTCGTTCGTTTAGTTAAACAAGACGAACACAAACATCATTTTAGGCTCGTTTAACTGAGCCCAAGCCTAGGTTTATTCGGCTCGGCTCGACTTGTTTACGGCCCTAATTGTAGCAATGACGGTGCAGGTTACAGTCCTCTCACAAAGTGATATAAGCAAAATGACAAGGACTTTTGCAACAGACAGCATGGAAAAAATGTTCAAAAAAAAAGGAGAAAGATGTGACGCTGACAATAGATACTTCTTGACTCAGATCCACTGTCCCACCCAATTCAGGAAACTCAATGAGTCCCTGTCATTTGGCATCAATGGAAAGCACTGCAGGTGTTGTCTGACAGAATACTCCCAAGATACTCCAGCAGCTTACTTTGAGGGCCATATTTGATAATACAAGAGTAATTCGAATAGAGCGGTTAATTTGAATAACTTCCTTGGTAGGAATGATTCTCGTATATAGAATCCTATACAGAAAGGGATATAGTTGATAATGATAGGGGTAGATTTCCATCTTTGAGCATGGGCAGCTTCATAGGATCAGAAAGAATGAGAGAGACTAGAGACAATTGAAAGGGATTTTATTTAAGTCTTACTTTCTCCTTCTCATTACTGCATACATAGAAAATAGATTAAAATAATGCCAATGTAAGCTAACAGAATGCATCTAAGACTTGTATAAGTAAAATGGATGACTAGGCAAAGCAGCAAATATATCTAGATCCTTATTCTAGAAGATGACTAATTAAACTAAATTATAGAATTAGCTAAGAGAAAGCAAATTAAAAGACGTAGCTATTTTGGAATATTTGGCTACCTAGTTGGGTTTGTATCAATATCCCACTAACAATTGGAAACTTTATATGATGTGTGGATCTATTGTTTTGTTTTTAGCCTCTTTCTCTGCCAGGTATGTCATACAGGTATCTGTGATTAGTGTGTAGTCATGCCTGGATACACTTAGAAAGCACAATTCCTCACCATAACACAGAATCAATCATCCCCTTCCCCACATCTTTACCAACGAACTAACCACGCCATCACCAATCTTCTCCTCATTTCCATCTTTCATTTATTCATCTTCTTTCATCTCCACTCCAAATGTATCCACTACTTTGAATGACCCAGTAAACAAAAGCAACCCCAAAAAGAAAAAAAAAAAGGCTACTTCAAGAACACAACTTTCTTTTCCTTAAGCCTCCCAGCCAGTAAAATAAACACAGTTTCAGAAGTAATGCTTTCCCTGAGCTTGGCTTTGGCTTTAAACATGTGGCTTCTCCTCCGAATCCGTCGGATAAAACTTTGGTGGCTTTTCAGACAATAGCGATTTGTCATCCAGCCATGCGCCGCTCTTTGGGAAAACACCATTTTCAGACTTGATAGCCCAAATCTCATACTTGTGATATATTTTTTACTAGAATATTTAGCCCGAATTAGATAATTTGACTTTCCATTATGCAATTTTTCTTAATTCTTTAAATTATATTCTTCGTTAACGTCTGGATATTCAAAATGTAAGTGGGGTGATACATAAATCTAGAAGACTTGAGGGCTCTTCGAATCCCTCTATAAAAGGAGGCAGATATTGATTCACTTTGTATGGATGTTCCAAAAGAACCTATTTGAAGCAGCATGAATAAGCAACTTTGGCGCAATCGTTTTGTAACTCAGTAAGAGAGGAGATGAAGGTTGTTTAGTATGGGTAGGATTCAAAAAAAATTGTGTAGGTTGTGGTCTACAAATTCAATTGAAGACAACGGCAACCTCTTAAAATCATAGTTGTTAAAATCCCAATCTAAATTTTACGATCTAAAAATTACTAAACGATACCCTATCCCTAATCCTAGGTAGTAGAATTGTGGTAAAAATTTACAACTCTCTATAAAAACAGTAGAATCTTACAATTCTGCATAAGGACTATAATTGTTTACCTACTTGCCATAAAATCTATTTTTCCTCTCATTCTCACTATATTTCTCCCCTAACCTCATAAACCTCAACCCCTATAATCTTGTATATACTATATATTACACAAGATATTATAAAGGAAGTACAAGTAAGATATCGTTAAGACAACAAAGCTGATTGCTGAAACAAAATGCTTATGAAAGAACCTAAACTCTATGTGTAGAGTAAAACAAATACATTAAATTTTGTGTTGTAGTTTCTTTACTAATTTCTATTTACATTATAATTATAGTTTTTATGTTCTTTTATCATGTTGTTCGCTTACTTTTTATTTATATTATAATTATAGTTTTTATTTTCACGACAATTTGTGAGGCTTGTTCGTTGTTACAACTTAATTAGTGACCACATAAGAGCTTAAAAATAAGTTTTTTACTGTTCTTTAACAACAAATATAGTATTCCACAATTCACAGGATCTTATGACCTTACAATATGACTCATAACGCTCATATCGATTTAAGGTAGAATTCCAACTTTAACAATGTTGTTGAAATCTATTGACACCCAACTGTTGTTGATTTTGAAGTTTTGAGTGTTTTCCAAAATCATGCTGCAATTTGTACTCATCAATCAGCATGCAAAATGATACGATAAGATATCCTTCTTCGATTTTGAATTTGAAGCTTGAAATTGCAGAATTGGGGGAAAACTATGGAACTTTGTAGATAAGGATGTTGAATAGAATGGAGGTGGTTCATGTTTGTTTTGCCTAAGTTTTATGGTGATGGTAGACTTGTGATTTCCTCATGTTTGAGCTGAGGTAAATGATGAAAGGGATATCATAATATAGCTTGCTATTTTTTTAATAATTTCGTGCAATTTTTCAGGTGAGTTTGCATCATTTGATGTGAGAGCTGTAGTCGATTAAATGATCGAGCAACTGATGCCCATCTCCATGAAAGCACCAAATGATAGGCATATGTTTCCTTTCTTAGCATGGAGTGCTCCAGAAATTCAAGATTAGGAAGGAGAGAGACTACAGACAATTGAGATGGATTTGGTTGATTTTCTGCTCACTTTCTTCCTTCTTACTGCAATTTATAGAAAACAGAGAAGAGCAATGCCATGTGCTAACAGAATCGTAATGACAGGATGCAAAGAAGACAAACGTATTCTAACAAAGTGGATGAGTAGGCATAACATCAAATATATCTAGATTCATCTTCTGGGAGGTGATTAATTAAGCATAATTATAGAATAAGCTATGAGAAATCTAACTGACAGATAGCTATTTTGGAATTTTAAGCTATGAAGGCCAAACTAACACATTTCCAAAATGGATGGCCAGGTTGATGTTTGCTTATCATGTCTCTATAAAGTTGAAAAGAAAATTCTATAGACTGACTATTAAAACAAATCTGCTTTACGGAAGCAACTGCAAGGCAGTTACGAAATATCTAACATTGTTTGCAGATTCATGTAAAAATAAATTAAGAACACTAAACTAGATGCATTGAAAGCTAGAACCTATCGAGCTTACGGTGTGTACAAATATAATATTATGGAAAGTGATCCTACTAAAGACAATTTGAAGGAGTATTGCCATGGATCTCAGTTGCACAGACCCATGGATGCAACTGTACATGGAAAAATGAATATTATAGCATATGCAAAAAAAAGAGCTTTGCTAATCTATTAAAATAGATTGGGCCTTAATGGTACAGATCGGAAGGAATAAACCCTAATTAGATTTGGGCTTTAGTTTGTTGTGCACATCTACTAAGAGACTTTGGGGAGTGAACTCAAGATTCTACCTAGGATTGATGGTGTTCCTAAAATCAGATCATGGAATTGGCGATGAGATGGAGATCCTAAAGAAATCGCAAGAATGTCTTGGTTTATCTGTATGCTAAAACTTACCACATTTGAAGCAAAAAAACTATAAAACCACATTCTTATACTCTCATATTGTCACTAATTAACTTGTAAAATGAAAATTATAATGAAGTGATAGACTATTCATCATGGAGTCATAGGCATAATTATGTGTATATGGCAATATACAGCTTACTGAGTTTTAATTGCAAAATATTAGATTTCAGGAAAGTACAGAAAGACCAAAGAAGGTTAAAGGTGTAAAGACAACATCAAGGCAAGTGGACTGGATCATTCATCACTCGAGGATTATGACCCAAAAAATAAACAACATTTTGTTGGATTTCAGCATTCAAATGAATCAAGCCCTAAAAAAAAAAGAAGTCCACTAATAAGTTGTTGAACAAACATCCAGACCACTAAAAGGTGGTTAACATCAAAAAGCCACGAATGCCACAAAGAAAATGAAAAAAGAAAAAGATTTTTTATGAACTAAATAGAAATCAATAAAATAATAGTACCATAAACTTTGATATTTGATGTTACTATTTGGATAGAGTTTGTGATCTTTTATATGTATTTTACTACAACACTATCAACAACCGACTTTGTTGTCTCGGTATTATTTCACCTATGCCTCATTCTCCAAACTCGTGTTCAAGAGGTAGTACGTATAGATGGCAATTGGTTCGGGCAGGTCGGGTTTGGATTGGGTTATAGCGGGTTGGGTCGTTTTTGGATCGGGTTATTAGTGGGTTATTTTTCTTTATGGATCGGTTGTGAGTCAGATTAGGTTATTTCAGGTTCGGGTTATTTCGGGTCGCCTTATTGTTTAGGTCAGGTCGGGTTCGGGTTGTTGCAAATCCGGGTTGCATCAGGTTAATTTACCGGGTCGAGTCGAATTTGGGTTGAGACATTTTAGGTTTGAGTCAAGTCAAGTTTAGATTATTTCAAGTTAGCTTGTCGGGTTGGATCTAAGGATGCAAATAGAATGGATTTTAATTGAAACCCGAGGGATTTTTTTTATCGAATATTTAAACGAATATGGAGGATGGAAAAAAAAAAAAACTTGTCAGGCTCAAGCACGAATACGACCATATGAGTATGGGATATCCATATTCGTACCCATACCCATACCCGTATCCATATTCGAATCTGTTTACCCTTAATTTTAAAATAAATATAATATAAATTAAGTTTATAATTGTCATTTGACTTAACTCTAAATGGATTCATCCGTCGGGTAATGGATTTATCGGCTGGATAATATCCGTCAATGGATAAACGGATTATCTGTCGGGCAAGCAATAAAATTGCGGTCGCGGTCGCGATTGCAGTTGCGGTCGTGGTATCGCGGTATCGGAGTGTCGCGAACGATATTCTATATGCCGCGGTTGTCGCGACGTGATTTTTTAATTTTTTTTCACAATAAATATTAGCAAATACCAGTAAATATCGGTAAAATATCAGCAAATATCGGTCGATAACCGATATATCGCCGATAAATACGTGAAATTCTAAATCCATCGCGTATCGCCAATTTTGCGTATCGGCTAACCCAAAATCCGATAAATATCGGCCGATATTGCGTATCGGGACCGATATTTATTTGTATGCTGTCGGGTAACAAATATCTACTGGATACGGATATGGATATATTAGTAGATACCCGTTTGGGGTATGAGTACGAATTTGGATATGGATTTTCTTATCGGATATAGGTACGGGGAATGGTTGTGGGCGTACTTGCCCAGAACCCACCCTGTTTACATCCCTATCAGGTTGGGTTTGAGTCAAGCAAGCTCATATTCGGGTAATTTTATATTTGAGTTAATTTGATGAGCAAGTTTGGGTTAACTTGACGAATCAAATCTTTTTTAGGTTTTGACGGGTGATTCGATCCAAGATTAGTTAACTTTGGATTTGAATCAAATCAGACATTGACCACCAAAATTAATCTAATTCATTAACTTCATAGGCAAGCATTAAGTTTAACTTCATGTAAGAATATAATTAATAATGTGTTATTAATAGCTATTTGTTTATCATTATGACCTTTTAATGTTGTGTTTTTACGCGAAAAAATGGGTGAAATTCTAATATCGTTGGTGAATAAGTAAATTCTCAATAAAAATAAAAAAATAAATAAAGTTTAAATAATAGTATATTTTTAAAAGCTTTAAATAAATAATAAGATGTGTGCATTTTTTTATTATCATAATTGGTTAATATAAAATTTGGTTTTGTCAAGTCAAATTGGGTTGATGGCGGGTTATGGGTTGGGGTCAGATCGGGTTGATAAATTTATTGGGTTATGTCAGGTCGCGTTTTGTGCGGGTCAAGTCGGGTCGGGTCAGCTTGTGTCAACTCTAGTAGTACGTAAAGAAAATAATTAGAAGTTAGGGTTAGAAAAAACAAAAGAACTATAATATGAATAACAGGAAAAATAGATTTTAAGACAATATAGATAAAAGTTATAGTCATCAAGTTGAATCATAAAAATCATGTTAGGATCATAAGATCCTACCACAATACTTATAATTTGCATTTCTTGAATGACAAAAGATACCATACATTTGTCCTGATGTTGTATTTGTAATCATCCACCTTTGTACATTTTTCTTAGACTACAACTTATATTTAAAATATAACAAATTGTATATTTTCCTTACCCACAATTATGATTCTTACTCCATGTTGAATTATTGATGATAATTTCTATCATCTCATTATAATTTTCAATTTTCACCATTTTGTTTCAAATGTTGCTTAATGTACTTAATATGTAAAAATTTGACAATTTGTGTTTCTCGTAAGTTGTGCAATTGATTAGAAAATATACAAGGGTCTAAAAGTGTGATTTTAGTGTTATTTAACTTCAAGTATGGCACTCTATAGAACACAGGTATGCAATATTCATATTATTATGGCTTTCAAAGAGCCTTTTAATCTGATTCTAAACACCTCAATTTTAGATAAGATTCCAATTTTGACAACCTTATACATTATATTTACAAGTCATATGCCTCCAAGCAAGTTCATACAAGCACACCCTCAAGAAGTTGAAACCTCCCAAAATATCATCCACAACATAACCAATATAATTTTATTCAACAAAGGGTTATAGCAAACATCAAACTCATTATGACATTTCACCATTGGTAGGGTCTAGATTGTCAAATCATAAGCATCCTCATTTAGCTTTTGAAATCATAAGTATGACAATCGATGTTGTTCTCACAAAGTCCCAAAGAAAAACTTTTGAACAAAAAATTTCATAGAATGTAGAAAATATGTAGCACTATAGTGGTAGTAATAATACAAGTACTATATATAGATAGAACCCTACATTTAGATAGAAACCTACATACACATATCAACAATATAATAATACTAGGTATATAGTACTAAAAAAAACTATTTAACTAACTAAATGATATACCAAGCACATAAGTGCATGCCATAATAATTATACATATATATATAAAGGATAAACAAGGTAAATAAAGTAAATTGGATAGCCGCCTCAATGGACATAATATACACAATGCATCACGTCTAAATTCCTCGCCTAGGAAGATAGTGTTGTACTTAAGGTTTAATCTGAACACTCATGCACTAACACTTTCTATCAAGAAACCCTAGCAAGACTAGTCTCAACTTATCACCTTGGCACAACTCTTCTTCGGTCTCTCTCTTTGTATCTTGCTATATCTCAATATAATCTTCTAACAACTCATGACTGGACAATCTAGTTGATGTCTCTCAACATGACTAAACCGCCACAATCCTAGCTCTGCAACTTTCCACCACCACCAATCACCCTAACTTTTTCCCTAGGTTTCATATCCAACGAAGGATCATCATCTCCAACAACATCAACTCACTAACAAGGATACTTCTAATCGACCAGCGCTTCACCTCATAAATCATAGTATGTTCGTTAGCCACTCAATAGTGACCCTCAACTTCGAGTGGAATCCTCCTATCACATTCACACCGCACTCTGAGAGCACAATGCTACTTCAACTACCCAATGTCCACACGATATACAATGTCCTCATCAGCATCTCCATCCCCTTGTATGATAACCACAAATATTCAAAATTATCCTTCTCAAGTGGAACGTTCATCCCAATCATAACATCAAACGCTGCCACATTATCTTCTCCTCTAATGCTTCTCGCATAGTTCTAGCTTTTCATTAATGTCTTATTATGTCTCATCCACTTAAACAATGTTGCTTGTAAATAACATATACCAAACACACCATCTTGGATTGCATTAGTAAGATCATTCAAAACTACCAAAAAGAAAAGAAACTAAAGGCTAATCATACATGCACTAACAATATCAACATTTAACTATTCCAGTAAATTGACAGGATGGAACATTTTATTGACCTTAGCTTTATAGGACAAAAAGCTAAAACATAATTTTCCATCAGATTCTTTATGCACCCCAAGCCCCTATTATGTTTGATTCATTCTCAATCTTCTTTTTTCTGCTCTTCTCCTACGACTCTGGCCCATCTACTTTGTTGTATTGACTCACTTACCTTATCCAATGATTGTAGTATCATTTTCTGTCATTATGCTTTGATTGCTTAGTTACCCTTTTTTCCCTATTTAAATCACATCCAACGATTAGAAAGCTACTAGTAATTTTCATTAAATAATAAAGGAAAATTGCCTGTTAAATAAACACTTTCTATTTTTAAATTCCATTTAAATCTTTTGATTGATAGAATACAAGCATACATATTTTTTATTTTAATTTGGAATATATTAAACTAAAGTGCAAATTTTAAAATACACAGTTTTTCTTATAATATCTCATGTATCCATGCCTGCATGCTTTTCTTTGTCTGGATCCATTGAAAACAACCCCTGTACTAGTTTTGACTAGGTAGAGCTGTAGGGGTAAGGTTCAGTCCACCTTGGATGTGCCTTAAACATGGTCCTTACATATGGTCGTTGAGCTTGAGTTGCAGAAAAATCACAGTAATGAAATTCAAATAAGGATTAAAAAAAAAAAAAAACCACAAACATGCACTAATAGAACCCTAATTCTTTGGTCCTTTATAAAGATTATGATATGTCCATTCATGAAAATACTACTATGACCCATTAAAGAAGACGATTAGTAGCATAGAAGAATTACTCTAGGAAGTTGCATATTTTTCAATTCTTCATTTCATCCAAAAAATAGAAATAATCCACACAACCAAGTACTACACTGATCAATTGAGTTTTTCATAGCCTACAGGCACATTTAGCCTCTATCCACAAGAACAACTCAATTTCTTCCGAGCCTCAGGAATTCTTTCCCTTTCCTGTATGGTCTATAGTACGAACATTGTTAATTTGTTTGACTCTGATGCTGCCCCGTTGATGGATCAAAAATCATGTCCTTTTATTATATGTTTCTTAGCCATCACCCATCATCCTCAACACAAGAATTTTACTTCCACCTTACGGGAACCAGAATAAAATACAAAAGGCAACTTTTGTGGAAGTTCTAATGTTAACATTCAAGAAGTATGGCATTGGAAAACATAAGACAACATTGAACAATGAAGCTTCTTAAATCTGATGGGTTCAGCATTTTCATTTTCTGCCTTTTCTCCACGCTTTCTAGATGAACATTCAACCTAAGTATGGCTCAGAAAAATCATTAAGCTGTATCAAACAACAATGAAGCCTCAAAATAGGTGACTGTAACAAATCCAGGCATTCAATGAGTTGCAGAGAGCACATGTCATGCCTACAATTTTTTCATTTCTATTTCATAATATAATACATGTCTTCGTACGAAAAGGATAAAGAATGTGATGCTATATTACTAAATTTATCCTTCCTTTTTCATTTCTCTCATCATTAATGTATTTGAGAATAATTAAGGTATTCGAGTTTGAACACAGGTATTTTGGTTAATTTTGATATTATGAAATTTACAAGAATAGTGAATTATAGAAACATACCTCAACAAGTTGTTCATAATTAGATTTCAACAGGTTGATTTTGCGCTGGCAGTAGTCTTTTCCTTCACTCATCGTTTTCTGGTTCAAATTCAAATCAAACAGAAGTAAAAACAGGTTCTGCAAAGACTAGACAAAGAAAATGAAAAAAGAGAGGAGCTGGTTACTGCATACCCAGCTCACATAAAACACTCAGTTCTCAGCAAATTCTGAAGAAATAAAAATAATAATAATAATAAAGTAAAGGAAAAGAGAGGTACAAGAAGACCTCGATGAAATAGCCAGTGCCCACATCGACGAGAACTTTATTAGAATCGTCAAGAGTACCGGGAACGTACAGAGAGGCTGTAAGCGGGACTAACATCTTCTTCCCTGTTATTATGAAATTAATGAATAGATTGAATCAAGCCGAATATTATGACGAGAAACAGAGAAAGTAATTTATAAATTAACAGCAGACAACGAGAAAAAGATAAGAAGAAGCAACCTTGAATACGCAGCGAGAGTTCATGGAGGGATTTAGATGCGATCTCAAGACGAGTGGTAGCAGTGCGGATATTGTTGAGGCTGTCTTGAAGAAGATTGAATTCCGCATCCAGTTGCTCTTTAACTGCTTTTAGCTGCTCTATGCTCAGCTTCTGCAACTCCGCTCCCGCTCCTCCCCTCGTCGCCATATTTTCTCCTCTTTCCAACAGAAGACTCTCCGAGACCGTAGTTGGCTGCCGCTGCATTTTTAGGCGTTTG
The DNA here is from genome assembly GCA_030549775.1 of Tamarix chinensis. Taxonomy (NCBI): domain Eukaryota; kingdom Viridiplantae; phylum Streptophyta; class Magnoliopsida; order Caryophyllales; family Tamaricaceae; genus Tamarix; species Tamarix chinensis. The sequence continues at coordinate 24,651,962 of CM060177.1, read as the reverse complement.
GCCTGCGCATTATACAAAGATTTAAATTTAAAAAGCTTGACCTGACTACCACTAAGCCCTTATAGCTCAGTGGTAGAGCGTCAGTCTTGTAAACTGAAGGTCCGTAGTTCGATCCTGCGTGAGGGCAATATTTTGTTTTTCCTTTTCTACTTTTGTTTTCTTTCACTTTTCTTTTATGCCGTATTTTATTTCACTTCATACGAGATATTACTCTTTCCATATCCTCACCAGTCACTAGTCAGTACTGCTGGTATTAGGAATTACTTGCTGTCATTTTATTTTCCAAATTCCTTTTTCTATTTTTGATTCTCGTTTTCTTCCGCAGGTTTTATGTCGTATTTTATTTGACTTCTTGCTAGTTCTTATTCTTTCCTTCGTCTCGATGCTACTTTCCTAATGTCAGATGTGTGTTCGTGTGGAGAGAGAGAGAAAGATGTAGGTTTAGAGTTAAGTACATATCATAAAATACATGCATAGAATCACTTAAGGATCCTAAAATCTTACAAATAACCGGTCTAAATTAGATTTTAATAAAATAGATAAATAAAAGCATGATATTAAGACCATAACAGTCTGTTTGGTTTAAGAAAAATATTGAGGAAAGGAAAAAAAATTAGAAAGAAAATATTTATATATTATTTGGTTACTAAAAAAATTGTAAAAAAAGAAAATATAAAGGAAAGAGTCGGGGATTTATACACGGCTTAACTTTCCTCAGCTAAACTTGAGGAAAATAACAACAAAGGAAGGAAAATTAACTCCCCGACTGTCGAGTCTCGCCTCCATCCTCCTCTGCTTCCTTCTCATTAGTCGATTATTTGGATCTCCATCGAAGCAGCAGACCGCAATCTATCCCGTCTTTGCTACTTCGATTCCTAGCCAGTTTTTTCCCTCCTCGAGATATAATGAAACACGCCATCGGGATGAATTACTAGACACATGTTCATTGGATCAGCTTCTATTCATCAGCCATCAGGTAAACAACCAATCAAGACATAAGAAGAAAACATTAATCACGTCTTGGTCAGTGAGTCCATGAAAGATGATGACCCACAGTTTGTACGCCCTCAATAGTGAATCATAGGCAGATAAGAGGAGCTGTTGTCCAATCATTAGATTATAACTACAACGGGAGAAACCCACAGCCATAAATAATATTGAAGAAAAAAGGGAAGGGGGATAGGACAGTGGCTTTTCTGCTTAATCGGAGTAGATTAAGAATTAGAGTAATTTTAAATAGGACAGATGTAAATCAACCCTTCAATTAATTAAAAAAGAATTGAGTCCACATTGTAACTTCAAACCTTGATTTCGAAATCAATCAACCAATCAGTAGAATTATTTAGAAGACGAAAAAGAGCTCACCTTAAACCCTAATCGATCTTCATTCTTCTTCCTTACCAACCGAGGGTCATCTCCACCACCACCAACGGCAATATCCCGCGGGCGTAACCTCCAGAGAGCAGCACCAAGTTTCCTAGCAGAGACCCCTTCACCTTTCCGTCTTCCCCTCCGTCTACTGCTACCTCTCCTCTGACCATCCACTAAGTCATCATCAACACCGACATTGCTACTCTTATCATTATCATTACTGACATCAACATCACAATTCACATTAACTTGACCCTTCTTAACTCTGCCAGAGTCACCATAAAAAATCTCATTGAACTTCCACCAGAGCAACGGAGTAGGCGGCTCATTCCTCCTGGGTGCCTCCTTTTTGGGTGAAAACCTCGGAGCTTTACCAACTTTTCTGGAAATCGACTGCTTTTTCCGAAGATCTGAAGTGGGTTTAGCAGGAAGGGGTGGGTTGTGCTTCTGAGAATGATGATGGTGTTTGGAGAGGAGGAGAGCAGATAGGTCGGTATTGGGTGTAATCTTCATTGTGAAGAAGAATGGTATTCCCCACCCCTCCTACCCAAGTTCCGACACTCCATTAACTTTCTCAAGGGCTTGAAACCACGCGCACATCCATCGACTGAGCCTAGATGTGTAGGAGGTGACATGACGGGCAATTTTCTATGGTCTGCACCTGCGAATTCGTATATATTGGGACTATTCCATTTGTTTTTTCTTTTCTGGTTTCGTGCAACCGATAGAAAGGTAGCCGATGTAATACCGTAGCATTATTATTAGTAGGAATATGAAATATTTTATATTTTTTATAATTTTTTTTAAATTATTGTAAGTTATTCATGTAATATTTTAGAATAGTTCTATAAAAAAAATTTGGAATAAGTATTGATTTTATGGAGGTTTTATAAATTTTATAGAAATTTTATGTAATTTTTTATATATCAATATAATATTTTTATTTTAATTAAATATATAATAATATTTAAATAATAACATTTAACTTTTCTTAGAATTTTATTTCTATATATCAAACACTAAAAACATTTTCTAAGAATTCAATTTTCCACAAAATTTTCTCCAACAACCAAACAAAGGAAAGAAAATTAATTTCTTTTATTTTCTTTCCTTCAATTTTTTTTTCCTCTACATTTTCCTTTCCACACAATTTTCTTCAAACTAAACAGACCCTATTTGTTTTCTTTCACTTTTCTTTTATGCCGTATTTTATTTCACTTCATACGAGATATTACTCTTTCCATAGCCTCACTAGTCACTAGTCACTAGTCAGTACTACTAGTATTAGGAATTGCTTGCTGTCATTTTATTTTCCAAATTCCTTTTTCTATTTTGATTCTCGTTTTCTTCCGCAGGTTTTATGTCGTATTTTATTTGACTTCTTGCTAATTCTTATTCTTTCCTTCGTCTCGATACTACTTTCCTAATGTCATATGTGTGTTCGTGTGGAGAGAGAGAGAAAGATGTAGATTTAGAGTTAAGTACATATCATAAAATACATGCATAGAATCACTTAAGGACCCTAAAATCTTAAAAGTAACTGGTTAAAATTAGATTCTAATAAAATAGATAAATAAGAGCATGATGTCAAGACCGTAAATGCATGAAAAGCTAAATATAGAGGCTTATAGGTAGTAATGAATATGTTATAGCAACCTCTTGCTTGTTGCCTTGAAGAATTGGGTCTCTGTTACTTGGTTATGCACTATTTGTCCCAACGAATGCTGTCGTCACCATCATCACCAATGGTCACCATCATCAATGATCTTCGTCATCACTGAGATCTTTCAGTATACTCTTCCATCTTCATTCTCTTATCTATATTATAGTCTTCTCTACTCATCCACGATCATTTCCCTCCCTCCTTGATTGCCATTAACCGTTGCCATTAGCTACTATTGTTAACCTAAACTCATCCACTGTTAAGATAGTATACTCGTTTAAGCCACAACTCTCCTCATTAAATATATTCTCTCACTCTTCTCTTATTCTCTACATTCAAGGATAACTTGAAAGTTGTTTATAACATTATATGTTTATTATGAGAATGCCATTGCTATGTTTATATTTACTTGCTCTTTTAAATCTAATCATGATTGTTTACTTTGTTGATCTGATGGTCGTAATATGTCCCTAAGTTTGTATGTATGATGCAGATGTAGTTTTTACAAGATACTTACCTTATATGTGTGTGTGTGTGGAATATTCAATGAGAACTAGCTCTCTTAGTGATAATTGAGAACTAGTACTTTCAGTTGAAGAAACTACCTAGGAAATTATTCTTAGTTGGTAGAAAAACTATTATAAGTAACTCAATAAACTATAGTATTTGAGTTTTAAATAAATCATGGCATTTTGTAAATATTGTGTATTTTTATTTTTAGGTCTAAAAACTAACTATAGTAGGTGGTGAAAACTACTTTTAGTATGTCGAAAAAACTACTATAAGTCTCTTAAAAAAGTATAATATTTGAGTGCTAAAGAAAAAAATGGTAGCATTTTTATAAATATTGGGTATTTATATTTTGAGTTAGGAAATTATCCACAATAAATAGTAGAAACTACCTTTAGTGGGTGGAAAAAGCTGTTGCAAGTCTCCCAAGAACCTGTGGTATTTGAGTGGTAAAAAAAATTGTGGCATTTTTATAGATGTTAAATATATATGTTTCAAGTTATGAAACTACTCATAGTACGTGCAAGAAACTACACACAATCATTAGTAGGAACTTCTGTAGTAGCTTTAAAAATTTGGGTGGCTATCAGTTTTTATTATAAAAGGTGGTTATTATTAGATATACATTATATATATAAGAATGGAGTTGTTGCTGGAAAATTTGATAACCCTCAATAGTTAGACGAATGGTCATCTCATATGTAACTTTCACGGGGTTGTTTCATATATTTTGTCTGAACTCGTAATTGTTTATTTTGTGTGTGTGTGTGGTTTCTTATTATCATTATATTTTCCTAATTTTGAATTTCATTTTTCAATTAAGATATACTCTATTGAGTTTTATTTTATTTTAAATTGAAAATGATCCTATAAAAAACTAGAATTTTTTTTATTATTATTTTGGAATATATATATATATATATTAGAGAAAAAACTAGAAAACCTTTTTTTTTAATGAAACTTTTGAGATATAATTAAAGATTTTCATTGATTCTTTGATAAGTTCAAAACATGCTATATATACTTGCAAGTTAAATGTGGTCTAAGTAAAGCCCACATCTACATGGTAGTTGTCCTTTTTTTCTTAGCCACACGGGATAAACTGAAATACTCTAAAACCCTAATTTAAAAAATTATTTTAAGATAGGGATTTATTAGAATAATTAATTAAATAAATTATTTTATTAAAATAAGATGAAGTATTTAAGGAAAAATCAAGAGGAAAATAATAAATAATTTAATTAGGAAATATTAGGATGTTTTACTAATTAAAATGGAATTAAGGAAAAATTATTCAAAATATCCTAAATTAATCTAAAAAGAAAATTTATTTATTATTTTACTAAATATTATTATTTTAAATATTTAAAAATACCAAAATATTCTAAATACCACAGCCCATCTATTTTTTCTTTTTTCTTTTTTTTCCTTCTTTCCTCGGACTAGGCCATCCCCCCTTGTGGCCTAAACTTCTCCCCCTTCTTCCCCTACGCAGCCCAAGCTTGCACCCTTTTTTACTCTTCTCCGCCTATAGCCCAACTGCCCGGTTTGCCTCCTTTTTTCTTCTTTTATTTCCCAGACCGGCCGACCCAACTCTTTCTTTCACCTTCTTCCCCAACCTCGACCTACAAATCACCAGACCTACAGCCTGCCATCGTCTACCAACCACCACCGCATGCCAGCCTACCACCTCCCTTCTCTCCCTGTTGCTTTCCTTTCCTTTTTCAACCCCAACCAACCCCTCATCTCTCCTCTCACGAGTGCCCCTCCTTTTCCTTTTCTTCTCTCCCGACCCAACCTACCCTGCCATTTGTAGACCTGCACGAGCATGCCTGCCACTTGCTCCTTCTTTTGTCCTCTTCCTCCTCTGTCGTTTCCACCCCCATTTGCCTATAAATACCCCATACTTGACCCTTAATCGACCTTCCTTTCCCTTGCCTAGAAAATCTACCCCCTTGGGCCACCGTCACTTTAGACACCTCCTCCGCCACTGTTTCCCATCGCCGCCTCCTGAAACAACTACCAACACCTTCCCTACATCACCCTCTATCGAACCACACCTCTCACCACCCTCGATTCCTCCTACATGAGTTGTCTCAACCGTGCAAAGTTGGCTGTCCAGAACTACCATTCTCTTCCCTCGCCGCTCCTCATGTCGTCGTGCACGGCCATTCCAGCCGCAACCACGACTCCCCTTACCTCCCAAAGCAACAAGTAGAGTCTCCCCTACCTCCCTTTCTCCCTGCCTCCCTCTCCTTCTCCCTCCTCCCCCTCCACCACCTTTGGCCACCACATCAACCGCAGCCTACGCCACCCCTTTGGTTGCACCGCCACCACCATTCCAACCCTCTCAACCCAGAGAACCCACCACCATCACAATCACCCTCTCACTCCCCCTCTTCTAGCCTAGAAACTCACCTTTTCAACTTATCTTCCTCCACCGCCGCTACCGCTGGCGCCGCCTAGTCACCACTACCTCTAGGTTGTACCCTAACCTCCACAACCCTTAAATATTATTAATATAATTGTTATCATTTTATTAGTATTAATATCATTACTACTACTACTACTACTACTACTACTACTACTACTACTGCTATTATTATTATTATTATTATTATTATTACTAACTTCAGAATATTACTACTAATATCATTATTAATAATAGTCAAACCATTATTACTATTATTATTGTGATTATCATTATCATTATTATTATTATTACTACTACTACTAATACTAATATTAACATGATTATTCGAACCCTAATATTATTATTACTAAGATTTGAAGTATTATTATTGTTATTATTATTTCATCATCATCATCATCATCATCATCATCATCATCATCATCATCATCATCACCATCATCATCATCATTATCATCATCATCATTATTATTATTAACCTCAGCCCTAGTAGCAGTAATGTTACTATTATTATGATTATTATGACCCTTATTATTATCATTCTTAAGATTCAAACTATTATTATTATTATTATTATTATTATTATTATTATTATTATTATCATCATCATCATCATTACTTTATCATTATTGTTAATAATACCTATATCACTAATATCCCTATCACTACTAGCATTATTATTATTACTATTATTATCATTAGTATCATTATTGTCACTATTTTTGTATTACTAATACTACTATTATTATTGCTAAGATTTGTGTTGTTATTAGTATTATCACTACTACTACTATTAAAGCTATTATCTTTAGTAATATAAATATTGCTATTAATATTTTAACATGGACCAATATAACTACCAAGACCTATTTTAGCTAATAATAATATGATTTGCTACTTTAAGAATAATACCCCTACTTTTACTTATAAAACTACTACTACTTTTATTAACCATAATATTAGGCTATGAAAAGGGTAGGTAGGAAATAATGATGGTAATTTTGGTAAGAAGGAAGTTAACCCTTAGTATTTTCCTTCTTATAGGTGAATCAAGTCAAAATTCTAAGGAGGCGTAGAAGCGTGCTCCAAGCCCGGTGTCGTTCTAGGTAAGGATATGGTTAAGGTATTTTGTGTGTAAGAATTTGCTATGTGTATTGGTTTGATGTGTGTGCTTTATATATTATCATGTTCTTGTAGCACAGCTTGCTAAGCATGGAGCTAAGGTAAGTTACATGTGTTTATGATATGTGTTATATGATATTGTTACTTGTACTTGAATTATGCCTATGTAATATTACCCCTCACGACATGCATGATAGGAGAATTTAAGTAATATGATGTGGTTCTGAGAAAAATGGAAAAGAATGAGGAATGTGAGCTAACTAGAGAATGGTAATGATGGCCTAATTATCTTATGACATATGGGTGGACAAAAGGAAGAATAATGGGAATGAATTAAGGGCATGGACCAAAACATGTATGAAGAGTCTAGGGTTTGCATGGGATGTTTAGCGTTTGCATGGGTATGACTTTTACGTGGAAAAAGTTGATTTAAGGATTACGTAAGGTAAGAAAAGACTTGTTAGAATGATTGAAGTCCATATGTGAAAAATAGTACGTGGGTTGATATAAGGATGCATGAGAGACTTGACTAGGATTTTGAGAGAAAACCCTAAGTGAGAGAAATATATAAGGAAGGAAAAACTAATGGAAATAGTTAGAATGAGGAATAAAAGATGGAAGGGGTGTCACATGGAGGAAAAGTGAGTCAAGTGAGAAAAATGTAAAAACCCTAAGTGAGAGAAATGTATAAGGAAGGAAAAACTAATGGAAATAGTTAGAATGAGGAATAAAAGATGGGAGGGGTGTCACATGGAGGAAAAGTGAGTCAAGTGAGAAAAATGTATTTGGGTGTTGAGTGAGTGATATAAAGAAAGGAGAAACACTAGGATTTTCGAGGGGCAAACTAAGGTTTTTGTGATCACATGTGGGAGTTGGATAGTCATGTTGTGATGTTGGGTGTGATTCGAGGGAAGTGATGGTTTTGGTAACAAAGAAGATTTTTGGGTTCTCATGGTGAGTGGGAAAGATGGAGAGAAAGTCGCGAGGTCATAGGTTGTGTTGGATATGTGTCATGTGGAAGAGGTGATGGTAAGTAAGAATGATGAATGAATAACATTATATGAGGAAAGAGAGGTGCTAGGGTTTTGGGATGGCTAACTAGGTTTCATGGCCACATGTGTTATATAGGAAGTAAAATAGGTGATTGGGGATGAATCGAGTAAGGTGACGAATTAGAGGAGCATAAGTTATGCGGGACAGAGTAAGGTTGGGCCATATAAGCCAGATTAGGGTTTCTTAAAGGAAAACCATAGAGAGTGATATTAAGTTGATTGAGAGATATGGAAAGTGGGCCTCGGTGTTGAGTATTCATGGTAATGAGGAAAGAGTGGGAAAGAATGCCTGGAGGAACTAGAGGGAGTAGAAGTCCCAAGATATAGGACATGAGTTTCGGGAAGTTGAGTGGGTCGTGCATGTCTAGTCGGGGTTGTGCGTGGATTAAGATACAATAAAACATTAAGCAATTAAAGTGAAAGATTATCAAGCTAGGGCCCAGTGAGGTTATATATTTTCCTGTCCACTGGCTATAATAGTGGTTAGGAGTGTTTTGTTTTGTTGAGTATTTCTGGTCCATGGGCTATAATAGTGAGGGATTCTAGGGCTCGATAAGCCCAAACTTTGTATGGTAATTGAAATGCCCCAAAAATTCTAATTTTAAAAATTATAGTTAAATAAGGTTTTATTAGAGAAATTAATTAAATAAATTATTTTTATTAAAATAAAAAGGAATTAATTAGGGAAAATCAAGAAGGAAATTTATAAGTATTTTAATTAGGAAGAATTTTGGGTATTTGCTAATTAAGGATTTATTTTGGAAATTAATTAAATAAATTATTTAATTTAAATAAGAAGGAGTAAATAGGGCCAAATTAATAGGAATATTATAAATAATTTAATTGGAGAAAATTAGAGTGATTTGCTAATTAAAATGAAATTTAGGAAAAACCTTTTAAAAATCCTAAATTAGCCTAAAAAGGGATTTAAATATCCCAAATATTCAAATTAATTTAATTTACCCTAACCCACCTATTTTATTTTTCCCTTTTTCCTTTTTCCTTTTCTTTCTTTCTTTTCCTTCCTTTTTCTTTTTTTTTCTTTATTTTTTCTTCTATTTTTCTATCCTTTTTCCCTCGATTGGGCTTGCCTTCCCGCGGCCCAATCCTTCTTTTCCTTTCTTCCACTTTCAGTGCGGCCTAGGAGCGAAACGCCGCTCTTTCTTCCTTTTTCCACCAAAATGTGTTTCAATTAAATTCTTTCCCCCTTACTGCGCCGATTGGCCCGGTTTGCCTTCTTTTCCTTCCTTTATTTTTCTTCTCAGCTGCTCGGTCCAACCCCCCTTTCTTCTTCCTCCTTCCTGCCACCGACCTGCAACATAGCCCCCTCTGAAAATGGTGCTGCCGATTACGCCCATTTTGACCGATCGTTTTCCTCCCTTCCTCTTCTCCCCGATTCGACGACCACTTTTACCCAACCCACCTTCCTTCCTTTTCGCGCACTACCCTTCTTTTTCCTGTGCATACCTTTACCACGATTTTGAATTCCACCGGCCAATCGTCACCGCCGGTGACCCTAACCCTACCTGCCCTAATCCCACGCCGACCCACAAAACCTTACCCTCTCATCTAAGATCTATAAATACCCTTCATTAGCTCAATCTCGGGACTTTTTCCAACAACCCAGCAAAACCTCCCTTGTGCATCGCCGCCACTTTAGATAGTTATTCTTCTGCCGTCGGCCAACTACACCACCTGCTCTGCCTACCTAAGTCTTCCCTACACCGCCCTCTAACTAATATGTTGTCTTACTCCCTTGATTCTTCCTGCACGAGCCACCTCGGCCGTGCAAAGTCCCCTTTCCAATCAGCCTATTCTTTGCCCCTGCCACCCTTCGCGTCGTCGTCCACCATCACTATCACCGCTTCCACTGCCCCTTTCACCTCCTAACCTATTCTGCAAACCACCCTATACCTTTCCCTACCTTTCTTTTCGTCTTCCTCCCTCTCCTCCTCTCTTTCTCTTCTTCGTCCTCTTTCGGCCACCGCCGCCGCCACCATTGGCTGCGCCACCACCCTTATTCTGTTCCTCTCCTATTGGGCAACCATAATCACCCCTACTTACATCCTCCTTCTTCTTCTCTTATTCCCAGCCTTCAACTTTTTCCCTTTTCTTCTCTTTTTCCGGCCACCACGGCCGCCGTCGTGTACCACCGCCGGTGCCACCTGTCACCACCAGTCTAAGGTTGAACCCTAAACCCTCTCAACCCTTTTCCCCTATTTAATTAAGCTTATTTTATTTTATTTCAATTTTAACCTATTATTCAAATAATAACAATAATAATAATAATAATATTATTATTTATATTATTATTATTAAGGTCAACATTATTATTATTATTTCTTATTAGGGCGGAGACCCTATTTGGCTTATTAGATTATTAGTATTAGTATTATTAATATTATTAGTGTTATTATGAGTTTTTATTTTATTTATTATTGTTATTATTATTATTATTATTATTATTATTATTATTATTATTATTATTATTATTATTATTATCACTAATATTAGTATTACTACTACTACTACTACTATTACTACTACTACTACTACTACTACTACTACTAGGGTCGAAAACCCTACTTTAGGTTACTCTCAGTTTAGGTTATATTATTATTATCATTATTATTATTATTATTATTATTATTATTATTATTATTATTATTTGTAATTTCGATTATTATTTCATTTCTTTTATTATTACTAATTTTATTAATAATGTCCTAATGATATTATTAGCATTATTTTAGTGAAGGGTTGAAGCCCTTATCTCACCATTCGTTTTGAATCATATTAATATTATTATTAGTATTTTTAGTATTATTATTACTGTTATTATTATTATTATTATTATTATTTTCAATATTATTATGGTTTTTATAGTTAATTTGATTTCTATTTCTATTATTATTATTTTTTCATATTATTGTTATTATTATATTATTATTATTATTATTATTATTATTATTATTCTGGTAAAGGGGTCGAAGCCCTTATTTCACTTTGTTTTCAAGTTATGCCCTTTTTATTAATAGTGTTATTCTTATCATTATGGTTATTATTGTTGTTGTTATTAGTATTATTTCCAGTTTCATTATTATTATTATTATTAGAATTAAATCTTCAACTCTTATACTATCAACTTTTATAATATTACTATTATTTCTTATATCTTTAGCAAAGTTAGTAATTAGTTAATGTTATTTTTATCAATATGTTATTATTTTATCAAAAACCTAGTCTTAGAATAAGTTAGTGAATAATAGTATTTTTGGTAGGAGGGAATCTAATATTTAGTTTTTCCCTCATATAGGTGAGACCAGTCAAAACCCTAAGGAGGCGTAGGAGCGTGCTCCAAGACCGGTGTCGTTTTAGGTAAGGGTGTAACTAAGGCCTCATGTGTGTTATGTGTACTATATACCTTTGATGCTTTGTATAATGTCATGTTGTGTATCATGTGCTACTAGTTGACTATTTTATGTATGGAGCAGCTTGGAATTAAGGTATGCTTAAATGCCTTCTTATTTTATATGTTCATGTGTATATATGGCGAAATGATGTGGAATATGATGTAATGTGGTGTGACCCTTAAGACATGCATGTGAGGATGTTAATATGGTTTGTGTGGGGGAAAGGATGAAAAAGGAGAATGGGGGAAAGAATTTGACCAAGGGAAGTAAGTTGACCAAAAGGGAAAGAAGTTGACCAAGGAGAGTAAGTTGACAAAATGGGAATAAGTTGACCAAGGGATGTGAGTTGACCTAAGTATTTTAATGATCCATGAGTGGAAGAATAAAATGGGGAATTATAGGATTTGTGTGGGAGAATCTAATCTACGGTGTTATATGGGAGAATCTAATATATGGTTTTGTATAGGAAAATCTAATCTATGGTTTTGTATGGATGAATCTTGAATTTTGTATGGAAGAATCTAGGGTTTTATATGAAGGAATCTAGGGTTTTGTATGGATGGATTTAGGGTTTTGCATGGAGGACTCTAAGGTATTGTATGGATGGATTTAGGGTTTTGCATGAGAAAGTTTAAATGTTTGCATGGGAAGGTTAGTGTATGCATGGGAGTAAAGTTTATGTATGGAACATTAATTTGGGATATGAGGAAGGTAATGTAAGTGTTGTTTGAGTGTTTGGAAGTTTTAGGTGAGAAATAGTACGTAGGACCGTATAAGGGTACATAGGAGGCTGAGCTAGGGTTTGGGATAAAAACCCTAATTTAAGGAGTTGGTAAAAAGGAGAAATAAATGAGGGTGAGTGGAGTACGAGATAATGATGAAAATGATCAAGTAAGGATGAGCATGATTGGCATGGAAAAATAATAAGTGGAATGTGAGAAATAGAAAGGTGACTTGTGGACACTAGGAAGCTAGGGTTTGTTGTGGCCAGTTAGGGTTTGGTGTGGTTACCTAGGGTTTTGTGACCACACGTGTGCTTGAGGTGTAAGGCGTAATGATGAGAGTTGAATCTAAAGGTTGTGATGTGTGGAGTGTTAAAAATGATTTGGGTTGTGTGAAGTGGAGTGGGATGGACCACAAAGGTCAAAATTAGGGTTTCGGGATAAAACCCTAGAGTGAGATGTTGAGTGGACTTGGAGGTTTAAGGTAGTGGGCCTTGACCACATATATTGGAGATGGGATTCTAGTGTGAGTTAGGGTACAGAGGAAAGGTTGTTGGGGTAAGATAGGAGGAGTAGGGTTTTCATGATATGATACGGGTCAGTTGGAGGATAAGTATAAAGGGAGTAATTCATGCATGTCTAGGGTGAAAGCTTCTGAATAAGACACTTAATACATTAATAATTTAAAGTGAAAGATTATTGAGTTGGGTCTAGTCGATCCACCGGTTAGGAATAGTGGTTAGGGTTCTTACCCTATAAGTGACCAATCCACCAGCGAATAATAGTGGTTAGGGCAGGATGCCCTATAAGTGATCGGCCCACTAGCTATAATAATGGGGGATCTCAAGTTTGATAAACACAAACCAGAGTTATGTAAGGCACATAAAAGACACTAATTACTTATAGTGGAACACCATGCGAGAAGGAACTAAACCGATCCACCGATAAAATAGTGGTTAGGGTTTTACCCTATAAGTGACCAATCCACCGGCTAAAATAATGATTAGGGCATGTTGCCTTATAAGTGACCGAGCCACCGGCTAAAATAGTGGGAGGTTCCTGGACTCGCATGGATAGATAAAGAGTATGATGTGAAATGATTTCCGATAAGAGATTAATTAATTAACTAATCCGGACTATAAATGGGCCTTTATGTAATTACCTGAATGATTGTACGATATTATGTTATCATGATGGACTTTATACTCTTTTTATTCTGCATGGTTTATGTGATTTTATGTGTTGGCCTTAGTGCACCGGTTACCTTACTCAGTACGCAGCGTACTGATCACCCTTTTTATGGGTGCTACTCATTCCCACGAGTAGAAGTCCCATCTGATGTGTTGCAGGTAGGAGATGTTTATTTTGATGCCTTCGATGGCCATGAGGAATTAGGCGGGGCTGAGTGTTGACTATGGGCTTGGTTCGATGATTAGAGTGATGTGGATATATCTTCTCTTATGTCATTCTATTTCTTTATGATATTTCTTTCATGTATTAGATTTTCCTGAATTAAATATTAATGTTTGTAGACATTATTTCCTCCGAGGAATTTTGATTTCGCACTTTGATTTCTATCTTATTATTGATTATAAACTTTTATGTGTACTCTGATTTCTATGTTATGATCTTTTTAATTCTTTTTATGAACTCTCAGTTTAAGTTTGAAAATAATCTTTTTAGCCTTAGAACTTGGTACTGGAACGGTCGGAGTGAACCGATCTGGTATTAAGTGTGGCGGTAACATCCCCATAAATCACGGGTTTTCAATTTTAAATTCTTCCGCTTTTTTTTTTAAAAAAAGGTAGTGAATTTTGGGGTGTTACAGTAATAAGTCATGAAAAAATACTAATTACTTATAGTAGAACACCTTGTGAGTCAGGGCTAGTAAGGATATATTTTTTCCGTTCATCGGCTATAATAGTGGCCATGTGTGTTTTGCCCTGCTGAGTGATTCTGGTCTACCGGCTATAATAGTAGTTAGGTGTGTTATGTCCTGTGTAGTGTTTTTGGTCCATTGGCTATAATAGTGGGGTTCACGTACTCATGCAGATTAATTTGAGAAATGTGTGAACTAAAAACATAAGGCATGAAAAGACACTAATTATTATAATGGAACACCATGTGAGTCGGGGCCAGTGAGGTTGATTTTCTAGTCCACCGGCTATAATAGTGGTCAGTTGCGTTTTTTCCTACGGAGTGATTTCGGTCCACCTGCTATAATAGTGGTCAGGTTCATTTTGCCTTGTCGAGTGTTTCCGATCCACTGTCTATAATAGTGGGGTTCCCGTATTCACATGAAATTAATATTAGAGATGTGTATGATAAAATATTAGTTTAAGTCTAACCTGATCTTATGAACTTGAATCATGCTTGGTATGTCGTACGTGTTATTTTCTTACCTGACCTTACTTGTTTGTTGCTTGCTGGCCTTACCCATATGGTTACCTTACTCAGTACGTAGTGTACTGACCACCCATTTCATAGGTGTTGCTCATTTCCACGAGCAAAGGGCCCTTCTGAATATGTGCATGTAGGTGGGACCGTATTTGATGCCTATGATGTACTGGATGAGTCAGGTGTGGATGTGTGCTAACCATTGGACCTACTTAGGGCCGAGAGATGATGTTGGCTGGACTCTCTTATTCCTATTTATTAATGGTTCTCGTTTTATCTCAATCTTGTTTTATGGCATTGTACTTTTTACCCCTTTTGGGAATTTAACTATGTAACTCATTTTTGGTTGTAACAACTTTTATTGCGCACTCTGATTTTAGTGTTATTAGCACTTGATTTCTATGAACCTTTGTTTAAGTTTGTATAATGTCTTGTGAAAACTATTCTTTAGCCTTGTGGTTAGTACGAGACTAGCTGAGGGTCAGGCTTGTATTGATCACAACGGTAGCACCCCCATGCTTGTATTTGCCTGTTTAAATGAAAATTTTCAACTGTAATTTTGGGGGCGTTACATAAACAAATGGCATATTTTACAAAATAAATAAATAAGTAGGAGGCACAAGATGGGGGAATGTTATGAGTCCAAAACGTTATACATTCATCCATTATAAACATTCATCACTCTTGATTAGTCTATTAATTGCACTTCATGTATTATAATTAGTTTAGATATAGTGGATTTCATGATTCAATGTTAAGAGTAGTAATCTATGAATGGGGTAGATGGAGTGGATATATGAATGTGGTGGGTTCATAAAACACTATTAATGAGGTTACATGAACTAGTATGAATGTAGAAGATTTGTGAATGGAGATTTATGAAAGGTTCATAAATGAGATTATGAAGGGTTCTTTTTGAGGATATAAGGTTTGAGGAGGGAAATGACTTTAAGGATATTTAACTACAAAAGTAAGGTGGGTTGGGAGTGTTATAAGAGTCTATATAAATATTGGGGGTGAAGGAATCATCAAGGTTGAGAGTGTGTATATAGAGTTGTTTATTTATGGATACAAAGGATTGGGTCAGGGTATAAACTTGTGTTATTATCTTGTAATAATATATGGTAGTGAAGGTGTATCTCTCTAAAGATGTAGTTAATTTGACCGCACATTATTTAATCTCATTATCTACTTAGTTCATTTATTTTCTCCTCATCATCAAATTTCTTTACTTACACAATGAGGGGAACATTCATTTCCTTTAAGTTAAGTTGATTAGTTGTCAAGAGTTTAAGCACAAAATTATTTTGTACTTTTATTCTTATTAAGAGTAATAAAAGAAGTAATTAGGATTGTGGACCTTTGTTATTTAGGAGAGAAACATCTCTTGAATAGAGGAATCATGTGATATCTTGTGTAACTAAACCAGATAAAATGAGAAACTCACCTATTCATAATCAAAATAGAGGTTATTTTGTGTCCTAACTGTTATTCAAGGAACTTTGTGTTGAGTTTCTTTATCATCAACAAGAACTTAACTTTAGTATCTTTAAAATTTTTATTAATTGTAAAGGAGTTTGAATGCTAAATTCACTCATGATCTCTTAAGTATTTTAGACATTAATTGATTGTGTTAAACCTTACAATTGGTGTAACACTCCCAAAATTTACTCCTGAAATTTTTTTTTTGAAAGAATAAAGCGGAAGCTAGAAGAGAATTTGGGGAATGTTACCGCCACATCTAACACAAGATAAATGTCCACCATCTATCTCATGCTAGATGTAAGGCTAAAACCTGTCGAATAAAATTCCAAATAACACCTATGCCGTGTGGATAAACTCCCACAAGGAAATATCTACAGGTAGATGGCAAGTGAATAGATTCAATAAATAAAATCATCGCTGAATCAATCAGCGGAACTTGTGAAATAAATCTAATTTTAAAAGCTTATCAGAGTACGAGAAATTGAAAGTTATTTACAATACCCTTGAAATTTTAAGTACAACACTTGTAACTTCCAAAGATGAATACAGTTAAAAGAGATAAAACCCGATAGATCAAATTATGGATTGCCTACTCTCTCAAACCAAGCCTTCCACCCAAAAACAGTATCCGATCTTAAACCTGCACAAGAGATCTGCTCCCCACCATCAGTGGATCATCGCAGGACCCATTCAACAAGGTAGTATCAGTACGGGTTCAATACTGAGTAAATCCCACTACCCTATCTTATGGGAGAGGTGTAAACTATAACATCAAGTGAATTACGTTGATACAATAGTATGCATACTCAATACCCACATCATAAGTCCTACCATACACATATAATAACATGTGAAACATTACATGGCCACACAATTTCGAATGCAACATCTTAAACCAATAAGAGATTCAGACAACCCAACCAGGCATTTTTGGACAACGCCAAACCAAACCAATCGGGCATTTAGCCCCACGGACATTACTTAGGGACATGTCCAGCCCCGAGCATTACTTAGGGACATGCTTAGCCCCGGACATTACTTAGGGACATGTCCAGCCCCAGTCGAGTAGACTCATACTTTAGATCTTTGGTAAATATAGTCGATTCACATCATAGTCTTTATCAATTCATGTGAGTGCGGGAACCCCACTATTATAGCCGGTGGAATAGTCACGAGGGCCATGCCCTGCCACTATTATTTGCCGGTGGACCGGTCTGGCCCCGACTCACATGATGTTTCACTATAATTACTTTGTGTCTTTCCCATGTCTTATCATTATTACGTTCGGTTTGTTGAGTACAGGATCCCCCACTATTATACCCGGTAGAACGGTCACGAGACGGTGGACCGGTCACGAGGGCACATACCCTGCCACTATTATAGCCGGCGGACCGGTCACGAGGGTAACATATCCTGCCACTATTATTCGCTGGGTGGACCGGTCTAGGTCCGGCTCAACATCTTCCTCTTTAAGTGATTAGTGTCTTAACGTGTCTTATTCGAAAGAATTTTACCCTTAACACGCATGTCCTAAAAAGCCACACAACATCCATCATAACTTGCAGCATACTCATATTAGCACATACCAGACAAGAGCACGAGAACATACCTCGGTTCCACGCTGCGCTACACAATAAAAACAGGTAACATATAGGACACAACATATAAATCGTACAAGGCATCCAAGGCAAGTAACACACGTAACACACAGGCGGCCTTAGTTACGTCTTTACGAAACACCCATAAGTGGAGGTAAGTAGAGACTTACTCAAATCCAAAGCTAGCTAAGCGAGATAAGAGGGAGAGAGAGATCACTAGCTCGAGGATCCACAATAAAGCTCTCCTAGATCACCGATAGAAATCGGAACTAGGTTAGAAACCATCTTATCAATTAATAATTCACATATTATAATTAAATAAACGCAAACGAACACAAACGATCTTTCTTGGAAAATGTGTCCAAAACTTAGGACTTAAAAGCATAGCTCTATTAAGATTTAAGCTTAAATATAAATCAAAACGGATTAATACAAATACCACTTGGGACATTTCAAATTAATTTGGAAAGACCGAGAAAGAATAATCGATCATAAGTTAATTTATCGAAAATAACTTATTCATTAGGTTTTACAACTAAATAGGTAAACCAACCATTTACATATAACCGAATCCAAACCAATTAGATTAAAACATAATTTAAATGATTTAAAACCCAAAGACAGAAATCAATTAGATAAAAGACGCATAGCAAAAATCAATTTTATAAAACAATCCCCAAAGATTAGGGTTTCTAATCCCTAAACTACGAATCGACCAAATCACTTCGATTACCTCAAATTGATAGTTTTAAAGCACAATTAAACTAATTTTAGATAAATCTAGATAATTAATTTCAACAAAACAATCTTCCTAGTAGCCAATTTAAGACTATCCATTTTCAAAATTAGGGTTTTAAAGCCCACAACACAACTCGGATAATTCAATTAATTAATTCAAATTAAAGGTATTAGAAAGCAATTAGGATCATTTCAACTATTTCTACAAATTTAATTTTAGAAAAACAATTATACACATGATCAATTTCCTAATCTCACTTGAAATCTAGGGTTTTAGGCCCGAAAATACAATTCGGTTGAATTCTATTAATTTAATCAAATTGAATGTTTAGAAATGCAATTAAACACATTTTATAACATATCAAATAATCAATTGATCAAAACCAATAAAAGAAATACCCAGTTTAGCACAATTAGGGTTTTTGAGCCCGGAACACAAATCCGATCAATTCTTGCTAAAATATATAAATTGACAGTTCGGAAATGTAATTAAATGTATTCTAATGTAAATTATATAGTCAATTGAATAAAATAATCCGATTATACAATCCAATTTGGACCCGCAAGAGTTTTGACCTAAAAATCCAATTTCGATTAATTCTGCATAAATTTATCATATTGACGGTTCCAACATGAAATTAGATACATTTAAAAACATATTTTATAATCAATTTATCAAAAATAGCTAAATCGGACGAATATGAAAAATTCGGGCATAACCCGGCCAAAATTCAATTTTCCAGAATTCCAACCTAAACCATACTATTAACTTATCCAAAACAATCTCACAGCACATATATACATTATCAAACAATTAATTTAGCTTATCACAGCTAAATCATACCCAATTAATCAAATCTATATTAGGGTTTTTTCAGAAATTTATACTAAACGAAACCAACATAAATCGGGACAAAGGAAGGCCGGAGAAGCTTCGTCGGAGGCCGAGGGTGGCTCGCCGGTGGTCAGCGAGGCTCACCGGAGCCAGACGACGGCTTGTCGCTGCTGCTGGTTGTGGTTGCTGCTTCAATCGCTGTTGTCGAGCTGGCTGCTGCGGCTGTTGCTGCTGTGGCTACTGCGCGGCATCGCCAGCGGTGGTCAGTCGTGGCCAGCGAAGGAGGAGGGAGGAGCTGGGGAGAAGAAGAGAGGTGGCTAGGGCTGTGGAACGGGAGCAGGGTTCGAGAGCAGGGAGTCGGGAAAGGGAAAGAAAAGAGACAGAGAGAGAAGAGAGAAAGGAAAAGAAGAGGGGGGGTCCGACGGTTGGGTTAGGCTCTTTTTATTTATTTATTACAAATACAAGTACATAATAAATACTAAATATTTAAAATTGTTATTGGAAGAATTTTACCTAATATTTATTTAACGAAAATTTATTTTGAACGGATCCAGAGGCTTAAAATTGATATACAAGCTATATAAAGAATTTCGGGAATATTTTCGGAAAATTTAACAACAAACGTAAAAATTTATTTTGCTTACGGAAATATATTATAAGACCCCGAAATAATGTTTAAAAATATATAAGGAAATATTTAAGTCAAATTCTAATAAACCGAGACTAATTTAAATAATTTCCGAAACCGATTTTCCGCAAACTAAAAAGCATAAAACAGAGAAAATTAATTTCTGAAAGAAATTCATAAATAAACTCCGAAAATCTTTTTAAATTAAAACTTCCAAAAATATTAACGATTTCCAAAAATGAATAAATTTAAAGTCGGAAATATTTTCTACGGATAAAATCATTAAAATAAATTTAACTATTTAAGCATAATTTTCATAATTTAAATAATATATTTTGTTAACGAAATATAACTCCAAAATAAAGTTGAAATCGCACGACGAAGTTATAATCGAGAACGAATCTAAAATATTAAAGTCAAAATATAAGAAAGAATGGGAATACATATTTTTAACCGAAAATCGAATTCATAAGAATATAATAAAATCATTGTCGTGAACGAATTTATCTAGAATGGTTCGCAACGACAACGATTAATTAAATTCAAATATGAGTTCGAGATCGTTGATAAATCCATAAAACAAATCGAAACTAAAATAATTAATTGCTTACCTCAAATTACGCTAATAAAATCATTAAACTTAATAAATTTGGATTTTAAAAATACGGGGTATTACAATTGGTATTGAAGTAGTTGCTATCAAAGAGCTAACACCACATGGAGAAAAATATGATTGAAACTAATGGAATGATGGAATGGCACTTAATTGTAGACCACCTATGCTTTGTAGACAATATTACAATTGATGGAAAAACAAGACTTAGTTATTTCTATAGCCATAAGACTGTTAAGTATTGAATGTGGTTGACCTTGGTCCATACAAAATAGAGGAAACCAAAGATGGGAAAACTATGGAAAATGACAAGAAATATTGCATAGATGAAGACTTCAAGAAGTAAGGAAAGAATGCCAGAGTCATAAATATCTTGAATTGTGTATTGGGTGTAGAGGAATTTAATAAAATCACTCCATGAAAATTTGTCAAAGAAATATAGGATAAATTATAGGTTTGTCATGAAAGAACTAATGAGGTAAAGCAATGTTAGATTGAAATGTTAGTTCATAAATGTGAGTCCTTTAAAAAGCTACCTAATGAAAATATAAAGGATATTCTAATCTAATTTATTGTGATAGTCAATGAACTTTATTCCATAGGTGTTAATTACTCTATTGAAAAGACGGTAAGAGATACCCGAATGAGCATGCACATGATATATATTGTAATACCCTAAATTTTAGCCTAACCCTAATCCCAAGTGATTAGTATTTTAAGTCTCTCCTGCCCTCTCTCCCCCTCTCTCTATCTCTATATCTATCTATCTATCTCATCCTAGCTCTAACTTCCTTTTCTTCCTCTTTCCTTCCCCCCTTCCCTTTCCCTTATTTCTTTCTCTTTTATTTTTCCTAGTCTTTTATCTTCCCTGTTTTCCTTAATCAATTTGGCTTTGATTTGGTTACTATAACCAAATCACCCCATATTTCCCCAAACCTACACTCAATGTAATACTCTAAAATTTACAATTGAAAATTTTCATTTTAGGGAAATAGTAATATCAACATAGTTGGGTATTATCGTCATAATTAACATAATTCCGACTTACCATACCATCTTTACATGAATTACAAGGCAAAATAATTATAACATAAAAGATGATAAATAGAAAACAAGAGAACCTTCATAAACTTAAATATGAGTTTAGAGATTAACTCTGACTTCATATACATAAAAAGGATTCCACGGAACCAATAGTCCAAAAAGATGTTTTAGTAAAAGCTAACCATCAGATAACATGACTCTATGCCCAACCTTGATACATAAGAATCATTCCTCCACATATAAAACATCATAAGCAACAAAGATGTCCAATGGCTCCTTATTGACTTGTACAAAAGCATCTGGGCCTTCTACTCGTGGGGAATGATTAGCACCTATGAAAATGATGACTAGTACATTAATTATTGAGTAAGGTAACCATATAGTAGAGAAAGGGTAAAAATTTTAAGGTCACAACAAAGGATAAACATACATATAGATTAACACATGGTAAACGCAACTCATTTATCAATTCCAAGTCTCACAATGATAATGGCATTATCAAGGCTCATAATCTTATTTGCATTGAGTTCAAGAACTCCACTATTCTCAACCAGTGGAATGGTATCAATAATATACAAACCTAGGATACAAGGCTCCTAGCCACTATTCTCATTCGGTGGAACAGATAGGTGCAATAATTCCTGAATCACGTGGTATATCACTTTAAGCAATTATTATCTTATCAATGATTATGATAATTCTCATTATTTATTTCAAATTGATTTTAAGGACCCCCAATTCTCAACCAATGGAATGATATCAATAATATACATCTCCAAGGAAAAATGCTTCTGGCCACTATTATCTATCGGTGGAACCATACAAAATATACAACCCTAAGGCATAAAGCTCCTAGGTACAATTATCCTCATATGGAATGGACAGGGACAACCGGTTCTGAATCATGTGATCATTAATATCTTATTCATGAATATTTATCTCAAGGTCATCATGAAGAAACACATATGCAAGGCACATAATACATCTTAGCATAATTACCTAACACGCGTAAAACACAACCTCATGAATATCGGAACATTCCTTAAGGAAAAGGGTCACAATTTCACTAAAAAACCCTAATTTCACAATATAGCATAACCCCTTCCATATTACTCATTTATGCACCAAATTTAGTATAAATTACTAAAATACTATTATTATAAACATATCTAAAAATTAAGTTCTAACTCCTATGTCTTACACATGTAATAACAATCCTATCTCCTGAGTTACTATTAGCAATACTTATAAAACCCTAATTTTCCAAGTTAGGTATGACTTTTTCCATAAGACTCATATAATAAACAAATTTAATATACATTGAAAATATTAAAATTATTTCCAAAATTTTTGATTTAACTCCAACATCTTCACATGCGATAATAACACTGCCTCTATGGTTACTATTCCTAATTTAAGACATCTGGCCATTTTATTTGGGCCTAGGCCATTAATAATTAGTCCAAACATTTCTTAATGATGAAAATTGGTAATACTTTTCCACAATACATTATACTAAAAAAAATACAAAATGGAGAAATGCATAACCAAACATGGTTAGTTTACTCAAATAAATTAGATAGAGCATTTTTCTTTTGTTGTAAATTATTTTCAAAGTCAATATTCCATTTTTAACTAGCAAGTGATGTATGTAAAGATTGTAAAAATTCTTGGTGCTAAAATCAAGGTACATGAGACAAGCAATGAATACATCATTAATATGACTTTTTGGATTGCTATAAATATAAGATTATAAAATGAAAAAAAAATTGATGCAATGTTGTAAGATCATATAAAGAAAGAAAAATGCCACAGGAAAAATGTTTTATTGAGAATCATTGGTGTAATGAAAACTCTTGCAAAAAAATAACTTGGTATTTAGAGGGACAAATGAATAACAATAATAATGGAAATTTTTTGAGTTGTTGAAATGATTGTTAAATTTGACCCTATAATGTAATAACATTTTAGATGCAAGTGAAATTCATAATCATTATTTTGGCCATAAGATACAAAATGAAAGAACTAATTTGTTGGAAAATGAGGTAAAAAAGAAACAATTGTGAGAAAATTTAAAGCATTAAAGTATTTTTCTATCATATTTAATTGTACTTCTGATGTAAACCATTAAGAATAAATCCCCCTTTTATTAAAATGTGTAGATATTTCATCTCTGCCTATAAAAATAGAAGAATCATTTCTAAAATTTTTGAATGTAAATGATACATTAGGGCTAGGATTTTTTGATGAACCTAAAAATGTGGTGCTCAACCTTGGCCTTGATATTAGTAATGTGAAAGGATAATGGTATAATATCTAATATGAAAGTGAATCTTCAAAGTGTATAAAAGAGGTAGTTATAAATAAACCCTCAAGCATTTTATATACCATGTGGTTGTTATAGTCTCAATTTATTGCTTTATGATATGATTATACATTTTTTCAAAGTCATTTCATTTTTTGGCACGATACACAAAAATTATTAACTATTTCTTCCCCTAAAAGATGGATTTTTTTGGAAGAACATGTATATTCTTTAACTATGAAACCATTATATCAAATAAATTGGGAAAGTCATATTGAAAGTGCTAGCTCAATTAGTTTTCAAGTTTCACCAATAATGGATGCCCTACTCAAGTTAGTGGAAACTAGTGATGATCCTAAAACAAAAAGTAAAGCTTATTGTTTGGCTACATATGAACTTGAAAATTATAAATTTTTAGTGGGCATGACAAATTTATATGATTTATTATTTTTTTAATACAATTAATAAGACCTTACAACCCAAATATATGTATATTGATGTTGCTATTCAACATCTGGAAGGCCTTACTACATTTTTGAAAAACTATAGAGAAAATGGCTTCACAATAACACTGATTTCCACTAAATAAATAGCTTCTAAAATGAATATAAAACCCATTTTTCATGAATGAAGGGTAATTCATAGGAAGAACCCATTTCATAAAAGTAATACCAATGATGTAGTTCAATCTCAAGAACCATTTACAATCAATTATTTTTACTATGTGTTTGATCAAGTTATTTATTCCTTTGAAAGTAGGTTTGAGCAATTTAAACTATATAAAAAAAGTTTTTTATTTATTTATTTCTTATATGATCTAAATAAGTTAAAATCATTAGAAGATGAGTGTTTGAAAATATGTTATCTTAATCTTGAAAACTTTTTGAAACGTGATATAATTATGGATCTTGAGGGCTAGGATTTATTTTACGAAGTAAAGGTCTTTAAAGATGAAGCAAAAGTGCTTTTATACCTTGTTAAATTCATACAAAAATTAAATTCATTTTTTTTAAATACCTTGACTGTATATGGAATATTATTAAATATTCTTGTCATAGTTGTTTCAGAAGAAAGAAGTTTTTTAAAGTTAAAATTGATAAACTCTTTTTTTACACTCAATCTCATCTTAGGAAAGACTACATAAATAATCCATTATATTAATTGAAAAAGATTTGGTGTCAAAATTTGATTTGTCACACCTAATCAATGATTGCATCTAAAAAACAAGAAAAATAAAGTTTAAATTTTTGTTTTTGCAAATATGTTTCCATTGCGTGTGAGAATGTCTTATTAGACATATTTGCATAGGGCCTCAATATGTGTAAGGTCGGCCATGCCCAAGAGTCAAAATAATATAAAGTAATCCAATAATTGGTTCAAAGCTAAATAATTTAATAATGACCTTTATTTAAACTGTCTTAAACTAAATTAATCCAAAATAAAAAAGAGATTGATTTGTACTTGACCCATATTTGAATAAAAACATGCACGAGCAAAAGTTAGGCTTATCCACAAAGATTATATCTAAACGTCAAGAAACTATATAATAATAATAATAATAATAGTTACAATTATTATGATACTCATAATTTCTATATCAATCATGACAATACTTACAAGTATATTTGTTATAATAAATAGAACTATATTTATAATTTTTCTTTTATTTTTTTGTTTGAAATTCAAATTTTGATCTCTGAATAATCGCTTTGTTTCTCAGATTTTTGTCGATACCTATGTCATGGTTTTTTATGAATGATATTTTTTAAAGCTCATTTTCAATTTTTGAATTTTTTTTTATTGAGCTCAAGCTAAATATAATGTTAGGAAATTGGGAAAAGACCGGCTACTATCGGAATGAAACCCCCGGGGGGGGGATTAATAAAAGAAATAAAATATATAAACATATTTATATTACAGTAGCATCATACTGCTTTGGCACTAGGTAGTTCAACGTTCCTTGAATTAGCACCAAGGACGTCGTCGGGAATATATTTATTCCAGAACCAATGCGATTTCCAAACACCATACATCTCCTCAATAGGCACACCTTTAGTCTCCGGTAGGAAGAAATAGATAGTAACCGTCATGATCACCACAAACCCAGCAAAGAAGAAGAAGAGCCCAAACTTCATAACACAGAGCATCCTCAAGAAACACTGAGCAATGATGAAGGTAAACATCATGTTAACCGACACGTTGATAGCTTGTCCAGCGGATCTTGTCTCCAATGGAAAAATCTCACTAGGCACCAACCATCCCAGCGGACCCCATGACCAAGCAAATGCTGCTACGTATACACAAACCAAGATCACCACAAGATCAGCATCGCCCTTAGTTAGTGTTCCCGTTCCTGAAGCCCCGAATTTGACACCGAGTATGGCACCAATAGCGATCTGTGTCACGAGCATCTGACACCCTCCTTCTAGGAAGAGGAACCTACGTCCGAATTTGTCGACTGAGGCAATGGATACCACGGTCGCCAGGACGTTCACGACTCCGGTGATGACGGCCGACATGAGCGACGCGTCATCTCCGAAACCGAGTGTCTTGAAGATAACGGGTGCGTAGAACATGATGACGTTAATGCCCGTGAACTGTTGGAAGAATGGGATGAGAACAGCGAAGCTTAGTTGAGGCCTATTTTGTTGTTGCATGATGTTTTTCCAAGGGTGTTTGACTTCTTTCGAGGTTTCGTAAGCACTTAAAAGGTCTTGGAATTCTTGATCAATGTTGTCTGTGCCACGTATTTTTCTTAATATGGACTTTGCTTCCTCGATCTGGCCTCGATCAATGAGTGAGTTTGGTGTGTCAGGGAGAACTAACGAGCCAATAGCAATGATTCCTCCGGGTACACCTGCTAGACCAAGTGCGATTCTCCAACCTTTTTCACCTAAGCCCAAGGCAAAGTAATTGATAAGGTTTGCTGCTAAGATTCCAATTGTTATGGCCATTTGGAAACCCATGTTTAGTGCCCCTCTTAGATTTGCTGGTGCCATCTCAGATAGGTAAACAGGAATGGACTGCACATACATAGTTGGAATTCATTCATTAAAATGATGTATGTAATTCAGTTGATATGGCAAAACGCTGATATTAATTTGGACCGTGGGTGTACGTCTGTACTTACCTGGTTAGTAAATCCGATGCCAATACCCAAGAAAATACGACCAAAGATAAGCATCTCAACATTCTCAGCAAATCCGTTAAGAAGAGAACCGACAACGAAGACCACACCGCCCAAAAGCATAGACGTCTTCCTTCCGAATTTCCTCGTAACCATCGATGCAAAGAAAGAAGCAACCAATGCAGCAAGATATAACGAAGACGTAAACAACGTTAGCAGTTCACTATCAAATTTACAGTACAAGTTCTCTTTTGCCATCTTTTGTGCTTCAAAAACAGATGGGAAGAATCTCTCCAGGAATATATCCATGGAAGTTACTCCTCCCGAGATACCGATGTCGTAACCAAAGATCAAGCCACCTGTGGCAGCTACTAAACAGGTTATAATCACAAAACCTGTCACACGACCTTCATAATTTTGTCCCCCACCTTGGGCTATAATGGCACCACCCGCCATTTTTATGTATGTATAATGAACTTCTAGTTTCAAGGGAAAGAAAAGCAACAACAATAGAGGTTACAAAGTTGATCGAGCTAGCAGTCTAGACTTCAGAGTATCAGTATATGATTTCACGTAGGAGGAGACAGTTTCTTGTTGAGCGGCCTGCCTTGTGCCCTCGATCGATATTCAGATTGATTAGCTCTTCTATCGAAGGGTTCTTAAATAGGAACAATTTTGGAGTTAGTCAAGGTGTAATTAGATAAATAGTACCTACATATGTGGATAAGTTGTAGTGATCAATTATAAACTTGGTTAACGAACATTTTCTTTAATTAGACACGACTAAATATAGCTACTGTCAACACTGTACTTTTCTTATTTTAGTAGTTTTGTATATTGGAGTGTCACCTTGTTTTCTAAATTGCTGTCCACACTGACCATGTATATATAGATTTCAAATGCTGTCAATAGCAAGATACAACTTTATTTTTCTGTTAAATCATTGTTGTTGAAGCTGGCCACTTGCACGTGATCCGCATGGCTACTCTTAGGCACTAAAAATTGCTAATTCAAACCTTCTAAATTCGGCATATATACCAAAATTTTATCACAGAGATGGCAGGATCATGCATTTAGTTACTTTCTTTTTTTTTTCCTTTTTTTTATAAGTACATTAACCATGATTAGGTGTCAAATTTGGCCAAAATATTGTCAAAGAATCTTTTTCATAGCTGTCAATTTGGACGGATTACAATAACCTCCACCTTGCATTTTTCCAAAACAATATATGTTAGCAGTTTGGACAAGAATTTATATGTTCCACCACTTCTATTACATAGTGACCTTGAAACATGAAGAATTAATTAATATTATTAAGATTATTGTTAATTATTTTATATTTTAAATTTGATTTTATCTGGAGTTTGGCAAACGGATCATTGTGGTCCGCTTCAACTTAGAGTGTTTTAGATTGAGTTAACACTAGACCTATTAACTATTGGTTTTGATTGAGTATGTATCGGTTATGTTAGTTTAGGCCTAATTTAGGTTGTGCTAATTTTGTTTACTTTCAATTTTGGTTAGGGTTAAATGTTAGTTTAGACGTAAATCAAATCAAGTTTATATTTGACTTGCCAAAATTTCTCCAATTTTGAGTTTGTATGGATCTAGACTTTGGGTTCGTTTGAGTATAGATTGAGTAAAGTTGGATAAAAATTCAAATTGAAATTACTTGTTAATTTATTATACAAGATAACTTCTCATAGAAATATTAGCTTCTATCTGGAATGATTTCCATAAGGATTGCTCTTCGGTCATTAAATTCCTAAAATTGAGTCTAAACGCAATTATAGCCATTCTAGATAAGTAAGGATCAGATATGCATTTGAAAAGGTTATGTTCAACTTCTAATTAATTTCAATTTCCATCCCTCTAAGTAATACCTCAAGATAAGTGTTGGGTGCATATAAACTTTCACATTGATTAAGTATAGGAAATTCGACCAATATATAAGTCCAGTAGCATACTCCTACTTTTATTAATTGGTTTTAGGATGGAACCTTAATTGTACTTATATGTAGACAATGTTTTAGGTTCTTTCTTATTAAGATTAGTTTAGACCTTGTTATATTTCTTACAATAAGTGGTATATGGTTGAAATTTAAAACGATCAATACAACTATTAAAGTTAAAAATATTCTCATTTATTTTAGTAAACCTATTAATGAAGAATTCCAAATTCAAGTGTGTTTGGAGTAGAAGAGTCCACTGATGAATGATTACCTCAAATTTTTTTCCAACAACGTATAAGTGATAACAAACTAGCCTAAATGGATTCATTTTTATTTGTAAGACTAGTCATCAATACGAAGCGGTATAAAGTAACTACCTATTTCATATGTCAAGGTCGAGGTATTACACTTTGTGTCCCTCAATCCCTCATGATTCTTGCTCTCATTCATTCATCTACCTACAACTTACCCAATCTTACTCTAATCTCCAATTCTCTATCACATCAACATCACTCGGGTAAAGATCATAGGTTATTTTTCATTCCATCTTGGTTCCAAATATGATTTTTTAGTCTATTTTAGATTTTCATTAGTGTCTCTTGATTAAGGATATATGGGTGTTGATATTAAAATGTGAGTGTAATCCACTATTTTGTGTCATGAAATGTGATTGTATTTGAAGGAAAGCGAACTAACCTTGTAGTGTTTGTATGATTTGTGTCCCCTCCACAATCTTCTTTGATTTTCAAGGGGTTTTGAATTTTGAAGAGGTTTTGAAGGCATTTTCAACACTACATCAACCAAGTACATCTATTAGGCTAGTTATATATATATATATATATACTAGTTTAAAACTAACTAATTTCAGGTGCAAACAAACCTATCAAATCTTGGCCTATAAATTTCAGTCTCGATCTTAGCACTTTCTAAAGGTTCGGTCTTCGATCCTAATTTTTTGAGTTTGAGGTGTATGCTTGGTCCAAATTTTGGATTGGTGCACACTTCTAAAAATGACTACCACAAATAATCTATATATCTCGGATAAGGAATCCATATATTTTCAAGTTAATAGAAAAAAAATTATCCACTCTTTTTAGATTTTGTTAACATTTTATAAATAAATTATCACTATTTAGTTAATATTTAAAGTTTGATAGTAAAATTATAAATTTATGTATAAGAAAACATACTTCTTCTACTCTCATCCGTTGTTTGTAAATAATATCCCTCATAAATCTTATAACAAAATAACCATAACTTGCACCATCCACTTATTGAGGACATTACATTAAGTATATTTTCTCTTTTTTTTTTCATACTGTAAATATTAAAATATTTAAGATGACAAGAGGAAAAGAAACAAAACCGCTACAAACTAATAATGATCCTCATTTGTGTCTAATTTTAGTCATTGCTTTGTTCTTCCCTTAATATATCTTGACTTCTCTAATTGATGTAAAAGGTAAAATAACATAAAATAATAAATATATAATGAGTAATTTAAATATATAATTGAATAAATGCATACTCATTTATTAATAAGCTTCTTTAGCATACTACAAGGAAGTTTCCCTATCATATCATATCAAATCAAATCAAATAATACTATTGAAGCAAGCAATGGAGATAATACTCCAAAAATCGAATTTTGTGCTAAAAATTGAAGCAAAAGCTAAGTACTTTAGAGCCATTGTCATCACACTGACCACATATCGAGCACATCCCTTTTCCTTTTGGTTGGATAGAAATTATGTGCATAAAAATTCAATTTGCTGGTCAACTCATTCTTTTGAACTAATAATGTATCATTCAAGAAACTATATGAACGAATTGGTAATTTTATATTACTAGCAATTATAAAATAATATTATTAAATATAGCTAAAAATATAAATATGACAATTTTATAAAATTACGACAGCATTTGGTAACCTGTATTATTTTTGCATTATCTAATAATGTAGATGTTAGGTTACCAAGTAACAAGTGGCATTTTCAAAGTATCAAATAGTAAAGTTAGAAAACTACATTTGAACTTGACGTATCATAACCAAAACATTATGCCAAGCCAAACCTCAATACTAATATTTTAGATGATATCATGATTTTCCATCTCTTTCATGTTTGTTGCAGGTACCATCAAGCAATAAAATCACGGTTTCGGTCGCGATTGTAGTTGTAGTGTCGCGAATGATATTTTTATATGCTGCGTTTGTTACGACTTAATTTTTTAATTCTTTTATACAACAAATATTAATAAATATCGGTCAATAATAATAAAATATTGGCCGATATCCGAAATTTTGCCTATTTTGCTGTGATAAATATGTGATTTTCTTAAACGATCGCATTTTTAAAATTTTATATCACGGTTGACCCAAAAACTATGCAATTATGGCCAATACGTAATTGTGGTACCGATATTTCATTATATGTTACCAAATTGCTGAGCAGCTGAATGAAAATAGTGATGTGTATAGCTTTGATACCGTACTGCTAGAGTTAATTATAGGGAAGCCATGGATAATAAGAACATAATTACAAGCCAACACATATAGTTTGATGGGTTAGTTTTATGCTTGATCGAGGTAACATGTGGAGTATAGTCAAGAAAAGTTTGCAATATGTAAGAAACCCGAATTTAGTTTGGAGTATGATAGATACATCGCTATGGTGTGCATGAAACCAATTTCAAATGAACAACCAATGATGAGTAGGATTGTTACAGTGTTAAAAGAGTGCTTTTCTATGGAAATGGAAATGGCCGCAAGTGCAAATGAAAATACTTCTCAGAGTAATGATTCTCTAGGGTTGTACCCCGTGGTTTCATTCATGACTATGGGCCCAAAAGCAAGATACTTGGCGATTGATTGACATCACTAATTTACCTGGATTAGCTATCAACATCCGATTTGAAGATTTTGTGCAGTTAAAGATTTTGATACTCTAGGTTTTAATTGATTTGTTAAATTTGAAATGAGACTCCTAAAAATATGGGTCATTTATGAAATTGATTTATTCAAGTAATAAACTCTTGTTAAAATTTTATATTAAGAATATGATCATATCTTACTTTTTTTTCCCTGTTTTGAGACAAACGATCATATCTAATAGACTGTATCCAAAATTTATGCATCTAATGAAACATAGACTTACAAACTAGAGATCAAGGTTTACAGTTTGAATCAATGAAACCTTTGTGCAACCTATTGAGAGAATCAATGCTAATTCTAACTTCAAATATTGAAAATAATCCCATGTATCAAAACATTGTATGAAGGTTTTTTTTTATTACTCATCCCTACTTTCACTCTCCAATTCTTCCCCTTTTTCTACTTCTTCTGCATCATTATCAGATGTTGTATTAGAACCCACTGATTCTTCAATTTCTTCTAGCCTGACAGAGTCACTCGCGTCCCATCGGAAGCCAAAACTCTTAACCATAGTTTCAAATTCATCTTCTAATACGAAGTGTTGGCAATCGAGTTGATCGATATACCTCTTCTTCAATTGCACTGGTGCCGGCATGCTTTCAACGAGCACTTCAACATTTTGTCCAAGTTTTAGTATTTGTTGATAAGTCATCTGTTGTAGCCAAAATATTTTTCCGTTTAATCGGATGGGGCTTGGTTCTAACGGCAACTTTGTGCCTTCTCCAAGTATTCCTTCTCATGGTTTATATTATGCAACAAGATCGGGGCACAAGAATAAAGTAGAAAAAATTAAGGGCAAGTAGATGAGAGTTGGTGAACGTAGGATAGAAAGGTGTGCGAGGGAGGAGATGTGTAGTAAAAAAGAATAGATATATATAAGATGGGAACTGCATTGGTCCTCATACCAAAGACCCCACAGGCTGCTTCAGTGACAGAGTTTCTTCCTATAGCTTGTTGCTCTACTACCTACAAAGTAATAGCAAAAATTATTGCTAATAGGGTAGGAGAGGTGCTGGAAAAAATTATTAGCAGCGAACAAGGTGCATTTGTCAAAGGCCGGTTAATGTCGGAAAATATCCTGTTGGTACAAGAACTACTAAAGAATTATTCCCGCAAAAGAACTGCCCCAAAATGTATGATAAAGGTAGATCTTCGTAAAGCTTATGATTCTATTTCTTGGAACTTTCTCAGAAAAATTCTACAGGTCTTCAACTTTCCCCTTTTGTTTGTGGACCTGATTATGGAATGTGTTACATCAACTAGCTTCTCCCTCAAATTGAACGGAAACATGTTTGGATTCTTCAAAGGGGCTCGAGGACTACGGCAAGGGGACCCACTTTCCCCCTATCTTTTCGTCCTCTGCATGGAATACTTCAGCAGGTTGATCAAAATATTGTTGTTGCAGAAGGACTTTGCTTTCCACTCTTGATGTAAGCAGATGGGGATCACCCACCTAGCTTTTGCACATGATCTTATTCTTCTTTGTAGAGGGGACGTTACATCAGTCAAAATTCTCATTCAGGGGCTCGACCATTTTAGTACAGTTTCGGGGCTGCATGTGAACTCGGTTAAATCTCAAAATTTTCTTGCTGGTGTAAATGAGGTCACATCCAATGAGATTCTCCAGGTAAGTAACATGGCTCTAGGCACCTTCCCTTTCTAGTACTTGAGAGTTCCTCTCAACCCATGCAAGTTACGGGCTATAGACTATGAGACCTTGATAAACAGTGTTTGCGAACATCTCAAAATGTGGCAGACAAATGCTCTTTCATTTGCTGGTCGGTTAGAGCTTCTCAACTCTGTTATCCAAGGTGTTCTCAGGTTCTGGCTCTCCATCTTTGCTATCCCCAAAGTGGTCATTGCCCGTATCATTTCCCTGTGTCGCAGCTTCCTTTGGCAAGGCAAGGCCCCTCCTGTAGCTTGGAAAACTCTATGCCGGCCAAAAAGGAGGAGGGGTCTAGGCATCAAAGATCTGGTCGCCTGGAATTATGCTTTTCTCTGTAAATATATTTGGTTTTTACAAGATGAAAAACAATCTCTTTGGACAAAGTGGATCCACTCTCATTATCTGCATAGGGGGGGTCTAAAGAACTTTGTGCCATCGCATGACACGCCCCAATTTCTGAGGAAGATCAGCAACTTATTTCACTATATCTTGCAGATTAGTGGGTCCTTTGATAGAACCATTTCTCTCCTCAAGACCTGGCAATCCATCAAGGGGTTTTCCACCAAAGCAGCTTATGAGTTCTTCCATACCAAATCTGAAAAATGGAGTCCTTATAAGGTAGTTTGGAAGTATAGCAGGACAAAAAGGTCTTCGTTTATTTTATAGCTTTCTCTCATTCGGCGCCTGTATACCCGGGACAGGCTTACTTTTTTTGTTGGACCCAAATATTTCCTCTTTTTCCATAATGGGCTAGAGGATCATGACCACCTCTTTTTTGCATGCCCTATTTTGAAGACAGTATGGTTCCGCATCCGCTCATGGCTAGGGATTATTCGAGGTTCAACAAACCTTTTTAGTGCGGTACAATCCATTCGAAGATAGAAATATGGTAGCAAAGATGTTTGTAAAGTTCGATCCTTGGCGCTTTTAGCTCTAGTCTACCTCATTTGGAAAACATGTAATGCAATAGCTTTTGATAATTCTAACTTTGACTACTACAATACGGTGATTCAGGTCCAAAAATACGTATATAGTGCTATGTATTTCAAGGGGTCTAGTTTACTCCTCTAATTTCTGAATGTACTATCTTGGTTCTAGTCAAGGCATTCTAGAGCTACCAACCTGTGGTAAGCCACTTGCCGTTGTTTTGACTCTCTGGGGTATGCCCTAAGTACTTATACAGACCTTTAGTAAATTTTATCACATTTTAACTAGGAACTTGAACTAGTGTATCATCTCTTTGTCGGTCCACCTACTACTACTTGGAAAGTTTCCCTTTTTCATTTCGAATATATATATATATATATATATATATATATATATATATATATATATATATATATATACTTCTTTCTCTCAATTACAAAATATAGAACTAAATTTACAAAATTATAGTATTTCATAAAATAAAATAAGAAGAAAAAAAGAAAATGATTGTTTAAATATTCACTCCTATTAATACTATTAAAATTTATCATATCAATCAAGGCTATATAATTTAACTTTAAACAATTAGTATTAATGCCAAGATGCGAATATTTCTATATCTTTTATCTATCAATCTATCAATATATTTTAAAAATAATTGACAAGTCAAAGTTTATTTTAAGAATTCAAAAAAACCTAACTTGGAAAGGAATAGGAGTATTTATTAAGGAAAGAATCTTATGTAATTTAATTACTCTCTCTAATCTACTGACCGTCTGTTTCTATCTCATCTTTTTATTGCTTTTAAACCAACACATTTTAAATGCTCATGACTACTCACATATTTTTTTTACACTCTATCTCTATCTCAATCTCCGGTTCGTCAAATTCCTTTATTATTCATTCATTCCTTCAATTCTCTGTAAGTATCTCTCTATAACTCTTTTCTTGACTGGAAAATATATTTTTCCTTGAGAAAGGTAAAGCTAGAGGAAAGCATCCTATGATGATGGGTTTAATATCAATAGGATAGGATTGTTCATTTAGAGTCTTAAATGCTCTCATTCTTTAATGTTTCACTAATTTACTCTCTCCATAATTTTGATATTTTGCTAGAAATTTAGGCTTCACTCTTTCAAATGCATGACTTGCATTGAAGATTTTAAAATTAAACTGATGATTAGAAAAAAAAATTACTACTACTATAGATGGATCATTTACCACTTTGTATTTCTCCAAATTTATAATATTGAACTACAAGTCCTATTAGAGTTTACTCTGGTTATTAAAAACATTAAAATATAATTTTGGTGGCACAAATATTTTATAAATTGAGCCATTAATTTTATAAATTAGAAAATGAATTTGTTGCATTTATTTTTTCAGGAAAACAATCAAATATACCACATTTTTCTCTAAAATAAAATAACATCCATCTCTATTATTATTATTATTATTATTATTATTATTATTATTATTATTATTATTATATTATTATTATTATTATTATTATTGAGAATAGGTTAAATATTCCCCCGCATTTTTTGAGTTTTATTTATTTACTATTATTAGGAGAAGGTAAAAATGTAAGTAAAAAAATTATGTCATGCATCATCTAACTTTTGGCTCACAATTCTAACATTTCGAAAGAAACAGAAAAATAAAAAGAAAACCCCCACAACTAAATTTGAGTAATTAACCTAATAAATGATTGATTCTCAAGCTCCACATTTTTATCTTCTAACTAATGTCCTACAATCAAGCACAATAACTAATACTAAAATATATATTAAATTCAGTAAAAAAATAAACATTAAATAATTTCTACCTTAAATGAAAAACAATAAAATTAAACCCAAACAATAAATATTGTAGTTAGTGCCACACTTTTTTAGCATGATAAATAATAAATTATGGTAAATTAAAATTTGATATGGTAAATTATGTTACATAATAAAGATTTTTAAATTTTTAAAAGTTAAAGTATTTAAATTTAAATATACGATTAATTAGGTTATAGTAAGTTATGGTAAATTAGAATAAAATTCAAATTTTATAAATTTGGGTATACGATAAAACATTTAAGATTCTAAAATTTAAAGCTCCCATATCTATTCTTAAACATTAAATTTTCTGTCCATACCTCTCTTTCCCCTTTATTTAGCCCTTTTCAATAACATCATATTAAACAAAGTAATGGTTGTTAGATTAATTTCAAACTTCTTGTAAGCTTATTTCTTCTCTAAAACATTTATGAGTTATTTTTAATTATTCAAATCAATCCTAAGTTCTACGGTCCATATCAAAGTTAAAGTCAACACTAAAGTCAACCTATCAATACTATAACTGTAATACTACAAAATTTTTCTAAACATATCCCGTATTATTAATACCTTAATCATATTCTAATCTCAATAAAATTTTATTTTATCCTTACTCAAATTTTTTAATCTCAAAATCTTAACCTAATTCAAAATTTTGACCAGGATAAATTACTTTTTAGAACCTAATATTAATTCTAGTAAATTTATGTCACTAATCTTACCTATTTTAGCTAATCCAAATCTTTCTAATCCTAACTTAGGCCTTTTTTCCTTTTTCTTTTCTTTCTTCTTTTTCCTTTCTTCCTTTATGGCATCGACTTCTCCTCTTGTGTGTGCTTCCCCTTACCATTTCGCCCTTATTATACCAATTTTACAATAATACCCTCACCAAATAAAATATTAATATATATGGTCCATATACATCATCCAACACCACCAACTATTCTCATTTATTATGAATATTCATTATCACCTACTTTACATACTTATTTAGGCCATACCTTTATATAAGAAAAATTACTAAAATGCCCCTAGGGCTTATATTAACATTATTTATGCAACAAATGGCCACATTAACATATCATACCATACATATGTATTTAACATTATCATTAATAACAAGGCTCCTTTCTTAAGCATTATTTCTACATATGACACATAAATTAACATGCTTTTCTTTTCATTAAAGAACATATGCCACTAAATACATTATACTTCACAACATACATCCTGTATATAAATATATTAAAAACCCTAATGTACTAGCATACAAATGTCCACACATTTTAGGAGGGTATAATAGTTACCTTACTTCTAGCAATAATCAAACCTTATCGATACCTCAGTTAAAAGTTTGATCTTTGATTAGTAAAATTAATACCTAAAAATAATATCAACATTTATCATATTAGAAGTAGAAAGTCAATGGAATAAATTTTTATCAAAAGCGTAATCAAATACATAATAATATTAACTATGGTTATACCTCAAAATTAAACAAGATTTGGCTAAGAGGGGTGCAAGAATCATGCTATATGAGCAGCATGAGATGCATGCAAAAGTGAAAGGGAGGGATTGAAGAGGGAGAAGTGGGGAGAAGGGAAGGGGTGGTTCAGGTAGGGGTTTTAGGAGTTGGGTGGAGGGCTTGTGGAGGGGTTTAGGGTGGTGGCTGGGTGCAGGGATGGAGTAGGGGTGTAGGCGGTAGTCAGGAGTTGCTGATCGGCGGAGATAGTGCTGCAGGGCTAGGAAAATAGGACGAAGGTTGGGCAAAGGAGAAGAAAGAAGGGGAAAGAAGAGAAGAAGGGAGGGCTACAGGGGGATTTTGGCCAAGGGGAGGAAGTGGAGTGGTAGAGGTGGTTCTAAGGAGTGGATTAGTGGTTGTGGAGGTGGCAAAATAGGAAGGAGGGCAGTGGACGGTGGTGGTGTAGGGTAAAGGCCAAGAGGGAGAGGAAATAAAAGTAAGGAAGGGAAGGAAGCTGTAGGGGTGAGAGAGGGTGATGGAGCGGTGCAGGAAGGTCGAAGGGGTGTCAGGGAGGTGGTGGTC
Source organism: Tamarix chinensis (assembly GCA_030549775.1). Classification (NCBI taxonomy): domain Eukaryota; kingdom Viridiplantae; phylum Streptophyta; class Magnoliopsida; order Caryophyllales; family Tamaricaceae; genus Tamarix; species Tamarix chinensis. The sequence continues at coordinate 24,613,564 of CM060177.1, read as the reverse complement.
AGTTAGGCGGCAGAGGTGGTGGAGCAAAAATAGGGGAGGAGGAGAAGAGGGAAAGAAGGGAGAAAAAAGGAGGTTTGTAAGGAAAGGGAGGCTCGAACTAGGAGGAAAATGAGTAGGAAAGAAGAAGAAAAAGAAGAGGGAGAGGAAAGGAGGCAACCATGGCCGACTAGGTGGCTATGGTTACATGTGGTAGTGTGGCATGTCGTAGGGAGAGGGAGAAGGAAAGGGAAGGCATGTGGGGGAGGGTTTTAGGGTTTGTGCATCAAAAATGGAAGGAAAGGAATGGGGAGAGGAAGTAGGGCTCCAGGCTGCAATGGCAGTTAGCAAGGGAGTTGGTGGTAGGGCAATTTGCAGATGGCCATGTCATGTAGCATTGAAGGAGAAGGAATGAGGAAGGAAGAGGAAGAAGAAAAAAGAAAAGGCATGCCGACTGGGTAGGGGAGAAAGGAAGGAGGTCGTCCCATGCGCTCGAGGGAAAGGGGGGGAAGAAAAAGGAAGTTGGGCTGGCCCAACCGGGGGGAGAAGAAAGGAAAAGAAAGAGAAGGGGGAGATGGGTTGCAGCTGGATGTAAGGGAGAAAGGAAGCTGAGCAGGGACTGAATTTCAACATCTGCTGTATGATGGGTGCAGTGTATTTTACAGATCTCACGTCCCTATATGAGCGTGCTTGCATAGCAGGCACACTGGTCCATGAGCAGGCCGCCATTCTTGGGAAGAGGAAGCCCAAGGGTCAGAGCTCCGAGAATAGGACCCAACCCAAATTTGGAGAAGTAAGGAGGCCCCCACGGAAGGATCACAGGGGGGCCAAGGGCCCTCGAGAGGCCTAGTTTGTAGGAAGTGTGGTCGGACCCACTTAGGCAGGACCTATATAGGCAAGTTGATCACATGCCTAAACTGTGGAAAGATGGGTCATAGAGCAGTGGAGTGTTGGAGGCCACTTCGATTTCAGCATAATCAAACTCGACCATCTCCGCAGGGAGGATCCCTGATATCCTAACAACAGGCGTACCAGCAACACCACCAGAATTCATCCTAACAGTACTATCAGAGAGCACCTACTCCATTTGGTGCCCCAGTTCGAGAGACAGGGGAATACCTTAGGGATCCAGGTCTTATGCTCATAAGGGAGGCCAGTCAGGAGGATGCCTGAATATTATCAATCAAGCAGAGGTAGATCGTCAGCTGGATGTTGTTACAGGTATGTTCAACATTTATTCTTTACCAGTGTATGTTTTGTTTGACTCAGGTGCCACATTGTCTTTCATATCATTTATATTTGCTGCTAAGGCTAGATTGTCACCATTTGCTATAGTAGGGTTATCTATGATGCTTCCATTGGGTGATATAATTAGGGATGTAAACGGGGCGGGTTTGGGTCGGGTATTACCATACCCGTATCCGTACCCGATAAGAAAATCCGTACCCGAATCCGCACCCGTACCCGAACGGATATCCGTTGACATATCCGTATCCGTATCCGTTGGATATCCATTACCCGACGGATTATCCGTTTACCCGTTAATGAATATTGTCCAACGGATAAATCCATTACCCCACGGATAAACCCATTTATAGTTAAGCCAAAAGACAATTTTAACCTTAATTTATACTATATTTATTTTAAAATTAAGGGTAAAAGGGTAATTATATATCGGGTAAACGGGTACGGATATGGATACGGGTATGGTTACGGGTACGGGTATGGATATCCCATACCCGTATCCGTATCCGAACCCGACGTATATTTTTTTCTATCCTCCATATCCGTATCCATATCCGTTTATCCATATCCGTTTAAGTATCCGTCGGATAAAATCCGTCGGGTTTCGGGTAATACCCGCCCCGTTTACATCCCTAGATATAATGGAGTGTATTCAGATGTTTTCCGACGTGACCTTAGACATAGTAGATCTGGTTGGGATGGACTTGAAAGATTTTGACGTGATTCTGGGTATGGACATGCTGGGGAAGTACAAGACAGTTATTGATTGTGCCCAAGAACGGGTGATCTTGCGAGGCCAGAAGGGGACTAAGGTCACATATAGGGAGACTCAGCCCCAGCCGACCACTAAAATAGTATCAGCGATTACTTTACACACTTTGATCCATAAATGTTATCCCCAATATTTATGTAGTGTGCAGGAGCTGAATAGGGACTTAACCGCATTAGACAGTATTCCGGTAGTTAAATAATTTCTAGATGTGTTTCCAAAAGAAATACCGGGTATGCCTCTAGTATGAGAGATTGATTTTAAGATCAAGCTAGTGCCAGGAGCTGAGCCTATCTCCAAGGCATCTTACATAATGGCACCGATTGTGTTGAAAGAGTTAAAGGCCCAATTAGAAGAATTATTGGAGCATGGGTACATCCGGCCGAGTGTATCACCATAGGGAGCACAGCTATTGTTCGTGAAAAAGAAGGATGGTAGCCTCAGTCTCTGCATCGACTACCGAGGGTTGAACCAGTTAACGGGAAATAATTGGTACCCACTTTTGAGAATCGATGATTTATTTGATCAGTTGAAGGGTTCTATGGTATTTTCCAAGATCGATCTAAGATCCAAGTATGACTAGTTGAGGATTGCGGATGCCAATATTACAAAGACTGCATTCCGGACCCGGTATGGACTTTATGAGTTTACGGTGATGCCCTTCGGACTTACAAATTCCCTCGCAGTTTTCATGGATTTGATGACGAGGATATTTAGACCTTTCCTCAATCAATTTTGTAGTGGTATTCATTGATGATATTTTGGTATATTCCCGAGGAAACGAGGAGCATGAGCAACATTTACGCACTATTTTGAGTGTGTTGAGGGAATATCACTTGTATGCGAAGCTGTCAAAGTGTGGATTTTGTCTTTAAGAGGCAGCTTTTCTTGGTCACATTGTATCAGCTAGAGGAGTGGCTGTGGACCCAGCTAAAGTTGTGGCGATCACGAAATGAAAGCCCCCTATGAGTGTAACGGAGATTCAAAGTTTTCTAGGTTTGGCTGGATATTATAAGCGATTTGTGCAGAATTTTTCTAAGATTTCCAGACCATTGACTAATCTCCTGAAGAAGTCCATAAAATGCCAGTGGGATGAGGATTGTGAAAAGGATTTCCAAGAGCTGAAGAGACGGTTAACCTCTGCACTGGTGGTAACCTTACCAGAGGGGACATAAGAGTTTGAAGTTTACAGTGTTGCATCCAAGTGTAGGTTGGGATGCGTGTGAATGCAGAAGGGTAAAGTGGTAGCTTATGCCTCATGAAAACTGAAGAAACATGAGCAAAATTATCCCACACATGACCTGGAGTTGGCTGCGGTTGTTTTTGCTTTGAAGATTTGGAGACATTATCTGTACGGGGCAAAGTGCAAATTCTTTACCGACCACAAGAGTCTCAAGTATATTTTCACGTAGAAAAAACTCAACTTAAGGTAGAGGAGGTGGTTGGAGCTTGTGAAGGACTATGATATTGAGTTGACCTACCATGAGGGTAAGGCCAACGTGGTTGCAGATGCTCTGAGTAGGAAGACTTCACATTCTATGCTGTGTCATGTGGTTGCTAACAGAACGATAAGGGAATTGTCAGACCTAGAGATCGAGATGATTCAATAGGGATACCTCAAAGCCCGTATGAATGCCCTGACACTCACTCTTACTATATTCGAAGAGATCTAAGCCGACCAGGTTGGAGATATTAAGCTAGAAAGAATCCGATAGAAGATGCAGGAAGGCCAAGTAGAAGGATTCAGAATCCACGAGGATGGCAGCATTAGATTCAGGGATCGATGATGTGTACCCTAGAGTTGTTTAGAGCTTAAGCATCTTATTATGGAGAAAGGACATCAGACTCCCTACTCGGTTCACCCAGGAGGATCTAAGTTATATAAGGACCTCAATAAGGTGTATTGGTGGCCATGTATGAAGCGGGAGGTGGCAGAGTTTGTATCACAGTGTTTTGTGTGTCAGAAGGTCAAGATTAAACATTGGAGACCAGATGGGTTACTTCAGTCTTTGGAGGTGCCAAGGTGGAAATGGGACTCCATTTCTATGGACTTTGTTAGTGGATTATCGAGTACCTCAAGTGGCTGTGATACCTTCTGGGTTATTGTAGATAGATTAACCAAGTCAGCCATGTTTATTCCTATGAAGTCCACGTGGAGTATGGAACAGTTGGCAAATACCTATATGAAGTTCATGGTTAGTCATCATGGGGTTCTAGAGGATATTGTTTCAGACAGAAATTCAAGGTTCCTCTCTCACTTTTGGGGAAAGCTGCAAGAAGTTTTGGGGACTAAGTTGAAGATGAGCATAGCCTTCCACCCTGCCACGGATGGATAGACAGAGTGGACTATACAGACCTTGGAGGATATGTTGAGGGCCTGCATGCTGGATTTTCAGGGATGTTGGGAGGAGCGCCTACATCTGATAGAGTTCTCGTATACCAACAACTACCACGCCAGTATTGGGATGGCTCCCTTTGAAGCATTGTATGGATGGAAGTGCAGGAATCCTTTGTGTTGGAGCAACATCAGGAGATGATAGTGTTGGGACCAGGAATGATCGAAGATATGACCAGACAGGTCCGACAGATCCAAGATTGAACGAGAGCAGCTTAAAGTAGACAAAAGAGTTATGCTGATGAGAGGCGTAGGGATGGAAATTTTGAGCTAGGAGACAAGATATTGTTGAGGGTTTCGCCTATAAAAGGGGTGCAAAGGTTTGGTAGGAAGGGTAAGTTGAGCCCTAGGTATATTGGTCCCTAAGAGATATTAGAGTGAGTGGGTGAGGTTGCCTACCGATTGGCTCTCCTACTAGAGTTGGCACAAGTACATAACGTGTTCCACATCTCTTAGCTGTGGAAGTATGTTGCTGATCCATCACATGTGATCCAGCTGGATGAGATTGAATTAGATGATTTGTTGACCTATGAGGAGTGACCTGTGCGGATCCTCGACACTAAGCTGCGAAAGACTCACACGAGTACGGTTCCTCTTGTCAAGATCTTATGGAGTTGACACGAAACCGAGGAAGCTACGTGGGAGATTGAGAAAGATATGCAAGAAGCATATCTTGAACTTTTTGCCACAGGTTAGATCCTTCTTATCAAGTTTTTTCTTAAGGGAGTAGTTGGTTTAAGTATGGTTGTTAATGTGTTATTCCTAGATGCTTAGAATGTTCTAGCCTTAACCCTAGGAAACTGCAGGAGACTTCGAAGATCAAGTCTGTTTTTAAGGGGGTAGTAATAAAATGCCCCAAAAATATTTATTTTAAGAAGTGTAAATAAATAAGGATTTATTAGAGAATTAATTTAATTAAATATTTCTCTTTGAATAGGAAGAATTTATTTGGGGTAAATTAAGAGGAAATTTATAAATATTTTTATAAGGGAAAATTTGGGTATTTTACTAATTAAAAAGGAATTTAGGAAAAATCTTTTAAAAATCCTTAATTAGCCTAAAAAGAAAATTTAATATTATTTTATTTAAAGTATTTTTATTTTAAATACCTAAAATATTCTAATTAATTTAATTGACCCCAACCTACCTATTTTTCTTTTTCCCTTTTTTCTCTTTCTTTTTCTTTCTTCCTTTTTCTTTTCTTTTTCTTTCTTTTCGTTCTTTTCTTCCTTTTTCTCTCATTTTTTCTTTTGGTTGGGACTATCGCGGCCCGTTTCCATCACATCGTTCCTTTGGAGAGGCCTAGGAGCAAAACGATGCTCCTTCTTCCCTTTTTCCCCTAGAACACCACGTTCCATTTAAAAAATAATTATAACTGTCGCTGACTGGTTTCTCTCTTTCTAAATATTTTTCTTCTTTTCATATATTCAAAATCCCTAAACCATTTACTATGACCCAACCTACACTAATTTTTTTCCTTCATGACAATTATACTATCAAATTTCCTTAGCAGCAAAACATCCTCCTTTCTTCCCTTTACACCACGCACAAAAGACAAAGCACAGCTATAACTATTACTCTCCACTCACCCTCTACATGCACTAACCTCCAAAATATCCACGGCATAAATTGCGCCGCAATCATGACTCTCTAAAGCAGTACTAACCCACTTTCCTTCTTCTCAACTTCTTTAGACAATACACCGATTTATTTTGTACTCCAATCGCCACCGCTACCTACATTACTTCCTGCTAACCCTCAAAATGTTACCTTCTCCTCCAAACTATATAAATACCCCCTATTCACTGATCTTGAAACTTTTTCCCGAAACCCTAAGAATTTATCCTGCGTACCACCGCAACATCAGACACCCTTTCCTTAGTCGTCAGCCAACTACGCCACCTGCTCTACCTACCTAAGTTTTCCCTGCACCACCATCTAACTAACTGAACCACCCATCTCCCTTGATTCTTCCTACATGAGCCACCACAACCGTGTAAAGTTTCCTGCCCAACCAGCCAAATTTTTACACTTGCCGCCCTTTGCACCACCGTCCACCACCACATCCGTTGCTATCACTGCCTCCTATACCACCCAAAAAATACTACCAATCTTCCTCCACCTCGCCCTACTCTTCTTTTCTCCTTTCTCCTTTCTCCTTCTCTCCTTTTCTTCTTCTCTTCATTTCGGCCGCCACCACTACCGCCATGCGCCGCCGCCAATTGCTGCACCACCACCCTCACTTTACTCCACTCAGTCTAGACTACCACCAACACCTCAACCTCCACTTTTATTCTCCATCTCTTCTCCTCAAATCTCAACTTTTGCCAATTCTTTCCTCTTTTCCGGACACCGCCGGTGCTACCTATCTCCGCTGACCCAAGGTGAAACTCTAAACCCTCTAAACCCTTCCCCCCATATTTATTTAAGCTTGTTTTATTTTATTTCAATTTCTAACTAACATTCGATTATGATTATTATTATTATTATTATTATTATTATTATTATTATTATTATTAGGTTTAATATTAATGTTATCATTTCTTATCAGGGTCAAGAGTATATATAAATTATTTAGGTTATTAGTTTTGAATTATTAATATTAGTATTATTATTATTATTATAAGTTTTATTATCATTATTATTATTGTTGTTGTTGTTGTTATTATTAGTATTATTATTATTTTCATTATTACTATTATTTATTTAGAGGGCCGAAGCCCTACTTTATTATCTAATGCGAGTATTACTACCTTATTATTGATATTATTATTATCATTATTAATATTATTATTAATAATATTATTATTATAAGCAATATGTATTATTATTATTATTATTATTATTACTACTACTACTACTACTACTACTACTACTACTACTACTACTACTACTACTACTACTACTACTACTACTACTACTACTACTACTACTACTACTTATGGTACTTTTACTATTTTAGGATAGGGTTGAAAACCGTACCTTATATTACTTTCAGTTTAAGTCATTTCATCATCATCATCATCATTATTATTATTATTTTGTAAATTTGATTATTATTTCATTATTATTATTAGTACTATTTTTATTAATAATGTCTTAATGATATTATTAGCATTATTTTGGGTGAAGGGTAGAAGCCCTTATATTACCATCTGTTTTGAATCATGTTAATATTTTTATTAGTATTTTTAGTATTATTTCGTATAGTTATTATTAGTATAGTATTATTTTATTAAAAACCTAGTCTTAGAATAAGTTAGTAAATAATAGTATTTTTGGTAGGAGGGAATCTAATTTTAGCTTTTCCGTCATATAGATGATACCAGTCAAAGCCCTAAGGAGGCGTAGGAGTGTGCTCCAAGACCGGTGTTGTTTTAGGTAAGGGTGTTACTAAGGCCTTATGTGTGTTTATGTGCATTATATGCCTCATATGCTATGTATTCTATGTTTATCATTATTAATTATTTCGTATGTGGTATGACGTGGAGTTGAAGTATGTTTTTGTGTATTTACATGGCATGTGTACTCTGTGTATGTGATGAAATATTGTGGTATGTGATGTTATGTGTTGTGACCCTATAAGACATGCATGTGAGGATGTATAAAGTGGTATTGTGTGAGAAAAAGGTTGAAAATGGAAAATAGGAAATAAGTTGACTAAGGTTAGTAAGTTGACCAATGGGGAATAAGTTGACCAAGGAATGTGAGTTGACCTGAATATTTTAATGATACATGAATGGAAGAATAAAAAGGGGGGTTTAAAATAAAATAAAAGAGTGGGAGAATTTATGGTTCTGCATGAAAGAATCTAATTTATGGTGCTGTATGGGATAATCTAAATTAGGGTTTTATATGGATGGACTTGGAGTTTTGCATGGAAGATTTTATGGTGTTGTATAGGAGAATCTAAACTAGGGTTTGGTATGGACGGACTTAGGGTTTGCATGGCAGATTCTATGGTGTTGTATGGATGGAATCTAGGGTTTGGTGTGAATGAATCTAGGGTTTTGCATGGAGGAATCTAGTGTCTTGTATGGTGAAATTTGGGGTTTTGCATGGATGGATCTAGGGTTTGCATTGGTGAATCTAGGGTTTCAGGTGGGAGCTTAGGGTTTGCATGAAAAGTTTGAAAGGTTGCATGGGATGTGTAAAGTCTGTATGGGAGTGAAATTTACAAATGGAACGTTGATTTGGGATGTGAGAAAGGTAATGTAAGTGTTGTTTGGATGTTTGAACACTTTGGATGGAAAATAGTACATGGAGCATTATAAGGGTACGTAGGAGACTAAGTTAGGGTTTGGAGTGATTAACTATGGGTTGTTGTGATTAATTAGTGTTTGAAGTGGATAACTATGGTTGTTGTGATTAACTAAGGTTTGGAGTGGCTAATTATGGTTTATTGTGATTAAATAGGGTTTAGAGTGGCTAATTATGGTTTGTTGTGGTTAACTATAGTTGGTTGTGGAGAACTAGGGTTTGGTGTGGTTAACTAGGGTTTTGATATGGCTAACTAGGGTTCGGTGGTAACATGTGTTTACTTGGTGAATAAAGTATGATGATGAATATGGGATCAATGGGTTGTGAAAAATGGGGTGTTAAAATGATTTGGGTTGTGTGAGGTGGAGTAGGATGGATCACATAGGTCTAAATTAGGGTTTCTGGAAAAAAAACCCTAAAGTAAGGAAATAAGTGGACTTGGAGGTGTGTAGTAGTGGGCCTTGACCCACTTATTTCGGTGTTGGAGTTCTAGTATGAGGTTGAGTATAGAGGAAAGGTTTTTGGGAAAGATAGGCAGTGCAGGATTCTCATGATATGATACTGGTTAGTTGGAGGATAAGTGTAAAGGGGCGTGATTCATGCATGTCTAGGGTAAAGCTTCTGAATAAGACACCATAATACAATAAAGTGAAAGATTGTTGAGGGCTCAGACCGATCCACCGGCAAATAATAGTCGTTAGGTCATGATGTCCTATATATGACGGGTCCACCGGCGAATAATAGTGGTTAGGCATTGTACCTGTATGTTTCCAGTCCACCGTAATAATAGTGGTCAATAGCTATGTGTCTGTATGAATCCGGTCCACGGGCTATAATAGTGGGGTTCCCATACTCGCATGGATTTGATAAAAAGCATGGTGTGAAATAATTTCTAATAAGAGATTAATTAAATAATTAATCCAGATTATAAATGAGCCTTTATGTATCTACCCGAATGATTGTACGATATTATGTTATCATGATGGACTATATGCTCCTTTATTTCTTCTGCATTATTTATGTGATTTTATGTATTGGCCTTAGTGCACGGTTACCTTACTTAGTACGTAGTGTACTGATCACCCTTTTCATAGGTGTTGTTCATTCCCACGAGTAGAAGACCCTTCTGACTTTGTGTAGGTGGTCGAGACATCAGGCGGGGCTGAGTGTTGAGCTTATGGATGGCTCAAAGTTCAAGAGTGTCGTGGCCGTATTTACTCTTTATGCGATTTATTCCTTCTGTATTTATTTTGTATCTTATTTACCCTTTTATGATTTATTACCTTGTATTGAGTATTTTAATTAAACCTTTTATCGATTGTAAGATTATTCCCTCTGAGGAATTTTTATTTCACACTCTAATTTCTATCTTATTATTGATTACAATTCTTTACGAGTACTCTGATGTTTGGTGTTATGATCTTTCTAGTTCTTTCATAAACTATTGGTTTAAGTTTAATGTTAATCTTTTCTTAGCCTTAGCACTTGGTACTGAAACAGTCGGAGAGAACTTGGTTTAAGTTTGGTACTAAGTATGGCGGTAACATCCCCAGAATTCACAAGTTTTCAATTTTAAATTCTTCAACTTTTTAAAAAAAATAGTGAACTTTGGGGTGTTACAGAGGGAGAGGGAGAAAGAGAGTGAGTTGGTGGCCCAACATGAGGGAGGAAGGAGGGACATAGGCTGGATGGCCCAAGGGGAAAAGAAGAAAAGGAAAAATGCGGAAAAGAAAAAAAGAAGGAAAAAGGAGAAATGAGAAAGGAAAAAGGGAAAAAATAAAATAAAATAATTTTTAGAATAATGACATTTAATATTTTTGATAGATAAATTAATTTAATAATTGAATTAATTAAAATTTAATATATTGGTTTAAAAGGGTAATTTTAGTATAATATTGGTTTGGAAAATTATTTAAATAAAATGAGTATGATAAAATAAAAAAATATTTATTTTAATTTATTAAGTATTAATATCCATTTTTATATACCCAAAAATCCACAAAAAATTAAATTAAAAAAAATTTAAAAGTTAATTTATCCCAAATGAGGGTCATTTATTAAATTATAAGTTTTGAATTTTTGGAGTATTGCAGTGTAGAGAAGAGAGGAAGAAGAAGACAAAGAATGACGTTATCCTCCCCCTATTTAGTCGAAATACATCGTCAAATCTCATCAAGGGAAAAATTAAAGCTAGATAAGTGATGAAAAGGATGAAGGATTACTCAGGAATAGCTTGGAGTTGGATTATCAAAGCCCCATCTTGATGTAATAAATTTTTGTAACACCCCCAAAATTTACACTTTTTTTAAAACACAATACTTATAAATTAAAACTGTAAATTTTTGGGGATGTTATCGCCACACTTAGTACCAGACCGGTTTACTCCTACCGTTCTGGTACCAAGTGCTAAGCTTAAGAAAATACTACTAATAATACCATTAATAATCCAATTTAAAAAAACGAAACCAGAGTACGCCAAGTCTTATATAATTCGAAATACTAGCTATTGTTTTTCCAGATAATAACTAAATAATATTAATAAAATTGTTTCTGCAACTTAAACATAATAAAATAACATGAGTCGTAAATTAAAAGGGAAAACGGCCACGTCACTCCAGGGTTTGATCCAACCCAAATATTACTCCGCCCCTCCTGATGTCCCATAAACATCGATAGCATCAAAGTAAGTGCCTCCTACCTGCAACAGATCAGACGGGCCTTCTACTCGTGGGAATGAGCAGCACCCATGAAACGGGTGATCAGTACGCTACATACTGAGTAAGGTGACCGAGTACTAAAGCTAGTACACATATTTCACACAACCAACACATAATAATGAAGGCATAAAATTCAATCATAATAGCACAAAATGAATACTCAGATGAAAAGCTATGGCTCAATACGGATCAAATTATTTACTTCATCAAGCCTTTATCGAATTTATTTTCACACCATGCTCTTATCAAGTCCATACGAGTACGGGAACCCCACTATTTTAGTTGGTGGATCAGTCGTGAGGGTACATGCCCTACCACTATTTTAGCCGGTGGATTCGTCATGAGGGTAACATACCCTGCCACTATTATATGCCGGTGGATCGGTCTGGCCCCTTCTTGTACGGTATTCTACTATAAGTAATTAGTATCTTCTCACATTTTAACAGCATATATAATTTGGTTTGTTGAGCTCGGTAACCCCCACTATTATAGTCGGTGGATAGGTCGCGAGGGTACATGCCCTGCCACTATTTTAGCCGGTGGATCGGTCACGAGGGAAACATTCCCTGCCACTATTTTAGTCGGTGGATCGGTCTGGGCCTAGCTCAACATATTCCACTTTACGTATTTAATATTTTAAGTGTCTTATTCAGATGTTCATTTCAAGATATGCAATTCAGGCTCCTACCATACTTACTCCTCAACTTAGGTTAGCCACTTCAACCCTAGTTAACCATCCCACCATAGTTAACCATGACATTCCCTAACACCCCTGCAAACCCTAGTTCCCATGCAAACCCTAACTCCACGTAAACCATACTCCCATGCAAACCCTAGCTCCCATGCAAACCCTAACTCCACGTAAACCACACTCCCATGCAAACCCTAGCTCCCATGCAAACCCTAACTCCACGTAAACCACACTCTCATGCAAACCCTAGCTCCCATGCAAACCCTAACTCCACGTAAGCCACACTCCCATGCAAACCCTAGCTCACATGCAAACCCTAATTCCACGTAAACCACACTTCCATGCAAACCCTAACTCCTATGCGAACCCTAATACCATGCAATTTCATGCAAAACCCTAAGCATACCATTTCATGCAAAACCCTAACACCACAGTGTTACACTCCCCATCATTATTTTACAACCCTAACATGCATGTCTTAAGGCCACATCATACAATAATAGTAACACCATTATACATATAATTATCATGCCACAATTTTATTCACACCAACATACTACAACTCCAAAATCATGCTGCATTCATAACACTTATATAATATTCAAATGAATTACACTATGATTCATATCACATGGCATGCATAGCATAAAATCACATAATACACATATGGCCTTAGCACCCCTTACCTAAAATGTCACCGGTCTTGGCGCACGCTCCTATTCCACTTGAGGGTTTGACTGGGTTCACTTATTATGGGAAAAATACTAGAGTTAGGTTCCCTCCTAAAAATGTTATTATTCACTAACTTATCCTAATACTTGGTTTTTAATTAAAATAATATTATACTATAATTAACTATACAAAATGCTACTAAAATACTAATAAAATACTATTGTAATTTAAATAAATGGTGGTATAAGGGTTTCTACCCTTCACCCAAAATGATATTGGTAAATATAATAATAATGATGATAATATTAATAAAATAAAATATTGTTAATAATACTAATATTAGTAAAATAATAATAATAATAATAATAATAATAATATAAATCATAAAATTATAAAGTGGGCTTTCGAGCCTGCCCAAATAATAAAGTTACTATTCAATGAAAATAATAATAGTGTTAATAATATATATACTTATAAGAATATTAAATTAGTAAAGATAATAACCATAATAATATTAATAATAGAAAATAATGCTAATAATAGTAATAAAATGCAAGGATGCGAGACCTAATTAAACTTTAAGGTCTCGACCCCCATTAAATAATTATAATATTAAATAAATAATTATACTAATAATAATAATATTAATAATAACAGTAAACATGTAATAATTCCATTAAATAACTAAAATTCGAGAATAATAATTTATCTAACTCAAGAATACTCCCAAACCTACCAAAAAAATTTATCAATTAAGTTACAGCTGATAATAATAATAATAATAATTATTATTATTATTATTATAATAATTAAAATCAAAATAACATTAAAAATTAGGATAAAAGTAGAATAATTCTTAATAAATCGAAAGGAAGGGTTAAGAAGGTCTAGGGTTTCACCTTGAGTGTGCGGGGATGGGTGGCACCAGCGGTGGCCGAAAAAGTGATCTAAAGGGGCGAAAATGAAGAAAAAGAGGGAAGGGGAAGGAGAAAAAAGAAAGGAAGGTTATGGGTCTGTGGAGGAGAATTAGCAGGAGTTTTTGGGTGGTTCAGAGGGTAGTAGAAGTGGTGGATGTGGTGGTGGACGGTGGTTTAATGTTTTGGGGGAAAAATTCTAGCGAGAGGAATAGGAAACTTTGCACGGTTATGGTGGCCCGTCTGAGAAGAATCAAAGGTGGTGAATGGTTTAGTTAATTAGAGTACGATGCAGGGAAGAGTTTGGGAGGAAGAGGCGGTGGCGAGGTTGGCTAATGGTGGAGAACGTTGCGTTTAAAGCTACGGTGGCACACATACTTGCACTTAGGGTTTCAGGGGAAAAAATCTCGAAATCAGACCATAAGAGGGGTATTTATAATGGTAGAGGGTAGGATCAAGTTCTGGAGGTTACCAAGAGGTCAAAGCCGATGAGATAATGGGGTGATTATAGCGTTGATCGGTCAACACAATTTCAAATCGTGCCCGACCTTCGCGAGAGAAAATGGGGCAATCGTGGGGGAGAAAAGGGAAGTGGGGCGGTTCAAGCTGGAGTGTGCGTCGAGGGAAAGAAAATGGGCAGGAGAAAGGCCAGTCACGAAATGTGTGGCCGGCGGCGCCATTTTCGGGGGGTGGAGGTTACAGGTTCGGCAATGGAGGAGAAAGAAGGAAGAAGGAAGGAGGTGAGCCGGCGGTTGAGGGAAAAAGGATGAATGGAAAAGGGGGGAAACCGGGCCGTTTCGGCCGCGGTTATAAGGTTTTTAATGAAACGTGGCATCCCAGGGAAATAAAGAATGAAACGCCGCGTCGAAAGAAGCAGAAAGAAGGAAGCGGCACTGGGCCGCGGGAGAAGGGAGGAAAGGAGGACGGGTTGGGCCGCGCTCTAGGCCCAATCTGGCAAGGAAAAAAAGAAAGAGGAAAAGAAGAAAAGAAGGAAAAGAAAGAAAAAGGAGGAAAGAAAAAGAAAAAGGAAAAAGAAAAAAAGAAATTTTAAGTGGTTTGGGTTAAATAATTTAATTAGAATAATTTTGGTAATTAGAATAAAGTATTTAATTAAAATAATGTTAAAATTTCTTTTTAGACTAATTTAGGATTTTTGACAATATTTCTCTTAAATCCCTTTTTAATTAAAAAAAGCCCAAATTTTCCTTTATAAAAATATATACAAATTATTATTAATTTGCCCTAAGTAAATCTTTTCTATTCCAAATAAAATAAATAAATTATTTAATTATATTTCGTAAAATAAATAATTCTGGGGCATTTCAACACTACCCCCTTAAAAACAGACTTCGCCCCCGAAGTCTCATACAGCTCTCTAGGGTTAGGGTTAGGGCATTCTAAGCAACTATAATAACATATCATTAACTATACTTAAATCAACTATCCCCTTAGGGACAAACTAGGAAAAAAGGATTCTAACTTGACTATTCTACAGACCCATCAATTAGTTTTCGTAAACCAATTAATTGATTCTATTAAACAAAAGCCTTGGCTGAAACTATGAACCAATCAATTGATTCATAGAACTAGTCGATCAGTTCATAGAGTAAATCGATCTATTCGCAAAGAAAACTCACTTTATTCAATTTTTCAAAATTCTCCAAATTCCATAGTACATCAAACCAAAAATATAGTTCCAAATGAAGATATAAATCATCCAAATTTCATCAAACATGATAAATTTATATTTTATAAAACCTCACAAAATACGGGATATTATAGTTAAAAATTACCATTGAGAGTAATGAGAGCCACATTAATACCAGAAGGTGGCTCCAAAAGCTTATTTTTTTATATTATATTATATTCTAATATATGTGTTTTTGGATGTTTCTTGCTTAGGTAATCCTTGATGTGTCATGGAGAAGAAATATTTTGTGCTTTTGTATGGCTTAGATTTAGATAAATAAAATCACTCATCAAATGATAGAAGTTTATGTGTACACACAATAGGTTGCTTAGATCTAGAACTATGCTAGGGTTATATGTTATGAGGGCATTATGAAATGCATGATAATATAACAGCATATTCTTAAATAGTTAGCGCATACATTTAATTTGCTATTAGTCATGGGTTATATGCACATGTAATATAATAAGTTGTTAAAGTTTACATGTATAGAGTTTTTTTAGGTATTATGACCTTGTCAAGTTATGATGTATATGCAATTCTAAATGTTCCATGATTATTATTGCATACATAGCTAGGATTGATATAAATATATCTTGAAAGCATGCCTGTATAATTAGGGTTAAACTATTATGATTACTATTCGTATGCTCCTAGGTTAGAAACACTTTCTTACATGTACCATGATGTTAGTTTCTATATGGAATGTTTTATCATGCTATAAATATATATTCATGTGTGGCATGGAATTTATAGCACGTCAAAAGTGTATGATCAAGGTTTGTACTCGAAAGTTGAAAAATGCATAAATAATGGAATATATACTTAATCTCTGAACCTTAAAAATTACCGGCATCTTAAAATATTGTAAATTATTTACTTCTACCCTTCTGATGATAAATTATCATTATAAAAATTTTCGTACCAAAATTGAATAACAATATAGTTAGGGATTTTAAGGGCATCTTGGTTATTTTGACCTAATATGTCTACTAGAAATAATTAGAAGTAGGATGAGCTTATAGTATTAATAGGTAGACCTTAGTGTTGGCTTAAATTTTGACTTAAACCATTGACCTTAGAGTTAAAATAAAGAATATAATTGAAAATAACTTATAA
This sequence comes from Tamarix chinensis, assembly GCA_030549775.1. NCBI lineage: Eukaryota > Viridiplantae > Streptophyta > Magnoliopsida > Caryophyllales > Tamaricaceae > Tamarix > Tamarix chinensis. The sequence continues at coordinate 24,597,116 of CM060177.1, read as the reverse complement.
ATGTGAAGAGAAGAAATAAACTTAAAAGATGCTTGACATTAATCTATTGATGTTAATTTGTTTAATATGATGTTATTGAAAGGGGATAAATAAGGGGAAAAAGGAGAGGGATGGAAAAAAATATTAGTGTTTAAGAAAATCAAAAATTAAGGAGAGATAGGAGAAGTAGTATAGGTATGAGAGCTTTATATTTTAAAATCTTAGATGTTTTATTTTTTTATCTAAATTTATCAAATTTCAAATTTATTCTAATTCACCATAACTTACTATATCCTAATTAATCATATATTTAAATTATAGTACTTTATCTTTTTTAAATTTTAAAACTTTATTGCATAATAGAATTTATTGTATCAACTTTTAAATTACCACAATTTATTATATATAACCCTAAAAAAGCATGACACTATTTATAATGTTCATTGTTCGAGTTTAACTTTAAATATTTTTTCATTTATGATCGAAGCCATTGAAAGTTTAATTTTTTTGACTGAATTTAATATTTTTTTTAGTGTTAGTTAATGTGTTTGATTGTGGGGCATTAATTAGTAGATAAGAGTGTGGGACTTGAGAATTGGTTACTTGGTTAATTGCTAAATGTAGCTCTGAAGATTTTCTTTTTCTTTTGAAATATTATAGAATTGAGAGCCAAAAGTTACCTACGGTATATGGCATAATTTTTTTTTACTTCACGTTTTGACATTTGCCAAATACTAGTAAATAATTAAAAATTAAAAATACAGAGGAGTATCTAACCTATTCTCAATAATAAAATGAGAGACAAGCTGTTTTTTTTTTCATTTTAGAGAAAAATGTGGTATATTTGACTATTTTCTTGAAAACTCAAATGTAATAAATCAATTTTTTAAAATACAAAATTAAAGGCTCCTCTTATAAAGTATTTGTGCTACCGAAATTATATTATAATGTTTTCATAACCAAAGTATATTATAATCGGACTAGTAGTTGAGCATTATAAAATTAAAGAAATAAAAAGCGGTAAGTGATCCATCTATAGTAGTAATTTTTTGTAATCATCTATTTGATTTTAAAAACTTCAACGCAAGGCACACACTTGATAGAGTCCAGCCTAATTTCCCAATAAAATATCAAAAATTACGAAGAGAGGAAGTTAATGAAAAAATAAAGAATGAATGCATTCAAGGCTATTATGACCGGTCCAATCCTATTGACATTAAACCCATGTTGTAGGATACTTTCCTTTAGCTTTATCTTTTTAGTGAAAAAATATATTTTTAAGTCAAGAAAAGAGATATAGAGAGTTACTTACGGAGAATTCAAGAATGAATAATAAAGGAAATCGATTAAATGGAAATAGAGTAAAAAAAAATGTGAGTAGTCATGAGTGGTTAAAATGTGGTGGTTTAAAAGCAATAGAAATGTGAGATAGAAACGGACAATCAATAGATTAGGGTGAGTAATTATATTGCATAAGATTCTTCCTTTATTGAATACTCATATTCTTTCACAAGATAGGTTGTTTTTGAATTCTTAGAATAAACTTTGACCTATTAATTTTGTTTTAATATATATGCATTGATTAAAGATATAGAAATCTTAGCATCTTGACATTAATACTAATTGCTTAAAGTTAAAATTTTATAGCATTGATTGATATGATAAATTTTTATACTATTAGTATGAGTGAAAATTTGAAGAATTTTTCTCTTTTTCATTTTATTTTATTTTATGAGATACTACATATTTGTAAATTTGGTTTTATATATTGTAATCCATAGAAAGTGGTAAATACATTTTTTTCCAAACGTAAAAATATCATTTTTCAAGTAGCAGTAGGTTGACTAATGAACTGGTCATACATTAGTCGAAGTTCCCAGCTATATATATCTCTGTTTATTTTTACTACGCATCTCCTCCCTCTTTACGCTTGTTTGCCCGACGTTCGCATATTCTCCTTTTCTTGCCCTTCTTGCGTTTCTACTTGGTTCTTGTGTTCTTCTAATTTTCTTGCACAATAAAAAACATGTATACTTGGAGAAGGCAGAAAGTCGCCGTAAGAACCAAGCCCCAGCCGATTAAACTAAAAAAGATTTTTACTGCAACAGACGACTTATCAACAAATACTAAAACATGGAGGAAACGTAAAGTGCTCGTTGAACGCGTACCCACACCAATGCAATTGAAGAAGAGACCCACCGATCAAATCAATTACCAAGACTTCGTATTAGAAGATGAATTTGAAACTATGGTTAAGCGTTTTTGCTTCCGATGCGACATGAGTGGCTTTGTCATGACAGAAGAATTTGAAGAATCAGTGGGTTCTAATACATCGTTTGATACTGATGCAGGAGTAGAAAAAGGAGTAGAAATAGAGAGTGGAAGTAGGGATGAGTTAATGAGTGATCCTTCAAACAACGTTTTGATACATGGGATTATCATCAATGTTTGATGTTAGAATTCTCATTTATTCTCTGCATATTGTTGCTCCAAGGTTTCATTGATTCCAATTGTAAACCTTGATCTCTAGATTATAAGTCTATGATACATTAGATGCATAAAGATTGGATGTAATCTATTATATCTTTTATGCAGTAAGGGAAGTTAATAGGTTACTACTAATTTGGTTATATTCTTTTTTTTTGTAGTTATTTTATCTACTTTTTTACATTAATCATTCTTGTAATGCACCTCCCTCAAATTCTTGTATGTTTTGTTATCTTCCTCCCTTTAATAACTAAAAAATACAAGTACTATGTCTTGATATGCTAGATTTCTATTTGTTTAGGTATGTAACACATATAAGTGGTAAAGTGGCTGTTTTTATATCTTCTTTTTTTTAAGTGGCATATTTATATATTAATATTTGTTAGTACTTATTATTTATTAATGATTAATAAAAATTATGATTATTAAATATTGTAACACAAACTTAATGCAAGATATGCTTGATTGACTAAAAAAATGTAATATATAATTGTATTCTTATTATAAAATTTTAACCAATGTTTACTACTTGAATAAATTAATTTCATAAGTGACACATAATTTTAGGAGTCTCATTTCAAACTTAACAAATCAATTTAACCCAACACATCGGCTCATTAGTACCACATAATAGTTATCTTTAACTAGCACAAAATCTTCAAATCCAACGCTGACTGCTAGTATAGGTTAATTAGTAATACAAATAAGTTACCAAGTATCTTGCTATTAGGCCCATAATCATGAATGAAACCACAGGTTGCAACCCTAGAGAATTATTACAATGAGAAGAAGTATTGTCATTTGCACTTGCAACCATCTCCATTCCCATAGACAAGCACTCTTTTAACACTATAACAATCTTAATCATTATTGGTCATTCATTTGAGGTTGGTTTACGCACACCATAGATATGTATCTATCATCCTCCAAATTGAATTTGGGTTTCTTACGTATTCCAAACTTTGATCAATTATATTCCACAAGTCACCTAAATAAAGCATCAAACTATGTGTTGGTTCATCATTTTTTTCTTATAATGGGTGGCTTCCCTATAATTAAATCTAGCAGTGCAACACCAAAGCTATAGACATTGCTCTTTGCATCTACCTACTCAAATATATGGTGCATGCAAAAATCATAAAAGCTATGGAACATCATGATATCATCCCATAATATTAGTCTATAGGCTTATGATGTGGAAGATAATGATTGATTAATCTTCTACAATCTAGGACCTTTTATCTTGTGAATTGGGTAGAAAATTCTGGTTCCAAGATGTTGTAAATGTCAAATATAATTGACGTGTTTCGGTGGCACCTTGATATGTTGATGTTGATCTACTCCAAGATCAAATCAATTCAATAGAGAAATCACTTAGTTTTCTCTAAAGAACAATCTTCAACTTCTCAAGAAATCTCTCATTTGATGAAGAAGATAAAAGAGACTCGAAAGTTAGCTCTTAAAGTTGAGTTTATTATTCACTTCTTATTGTTATGAATGCAAGCCCAACTTACTCTTTATAAACCAAGCCCATCTAACCGGCCTAATTAACAAAGATCAACTAGAGTGCATGACTTTATTACATATATAATGGCTACGATTACAAATTACAAACATTACAAAGTATACATAAAAATAACAAAGATCAACTAGAGCTTACCCTTATCCTTTTAAACTAGATATTCATTATTAATACATTTATGAATAGCACTTCTATCATATTGTCATGGTCTACCTAATAAAATTCCATATACATCCACAGGCAAAACATCATATAGCACATCATCATGATAATTACCAATTTGAAATGAGATTAGGGTTTGTATGGATACCTTGACTCCTTTGTCCTTATTTAACCATTGAAGAGAATAAGGCTTTGGATGTGGTGTTGTCTTCAATCCCAAATCCTTAAACATCCCCTCATTAGCCCATTTGTACAAGACCCACTATCAATGATAACTCGACAATCTATATCTTCCACTCTTCCTTTAGTTTTGAATATCTTTTCTCATTGATTTGGTTGCTCACTAGCTTATACCTAAAGTAATCTTTGCAATACATAGCAAGTATTTTCCTCATCCTATGAATCAATAGAAATTTCTTCACTGGGCTCAAACTCATGGTCCTCATCATAAGTCTCGATAGATTAAATCTCTTGTATGGACAACACTCTTTTGTTGGGACATTCATGAGCAAGGTTTCCATATCCTCGGCATTTAAATTATTGTATTATAGAGACCTCATTGACCTTGGTCTTTACTTTCTCTTCTCAACCAGATAATTTCTTCTTACTAACATTTGTAGAGTTTGAAGTACCCATTCTATTATTTGTAGCTTGAGTACTTAAGCAATACTTTGTAGAAGAAGAAATTTGCTTGGAATGACGCTTAGTGGACTTGATTTGGTTTTAAAATATCAAAGATATCTTAATCATATCATCAAGAGAATCATATAGAAAAGTTTCAACTTTTTCTCAAATTATCATGTTAAGTCCACTTAGAAATTTAGCACATATTTGTTCCTTTTTATCATGGATGTCATATATAATTGCTACTCTTTCAAAATCCCTAACATATTCTCCAACACTTAGAAATCCTTTTCTAAGAGTAGTCAATCTAATGTAGTTATATTTCTCATACTCTTTAGGTACAAATTTCTTCCTCAAGTGTTTCTTAGGTTCATTCCAAGATTTGATTTTTAATTTTCCTTCTCTTTCCCTAGTTCTCTTTAAATTATCATATAATATCCTAACAAACTTCTTAAATTTAAGAGTATCTAGTTTACATTTTTGTTCATCATGATATTCCTTGAACTCAAATATAGCCTCTACCTCATGTAACCACTCAAGAAATAAATTGACATCGAGTTTAACATCAAAATTGAGAATATCAAATTTAATACCTTTATATTCTATTTGATGATGCTTTAGTTAATGGTCATAGAACTTTATATTCCTTCCACTCCCTTGCGACTCTTCATCATGGCCTACATGTGATTTTAGGTATCTTCCTCTTTCTAAATTAGTTGGTTTTACTGCACTTTCCATACGGTCTCTATAGAACTCCCTTTGTTCTTGTATATTTTGAACTGACTCTTGCTCAGTCAATCGAGATTCCATTCTTTGTGATTGCATTTGTATTGAAGAAATTTGCCTTAGTCAAGAATTTGTTACACCGAGATTGGTTGAGAGCTTTTAGATTTCCTCAAACATCGCTTGAAAGTTTGGCTCCCCTTTATATTACTTTGACCCACTAGCACACTTAATCACAAGTTAAAAATCCTTAGAGTTTTGGTTAGGAAACCCGAATCAAACAATTGTCACCCTTCAATCCTTAGTTGGTTCTTGTAGGAAATTTTGATTCCAATGAATCAAACACACAACAAGCAATCACATATACCATATATATAAATGAATTATCACACTTTACACCTTTCTTGATAATTTCTTGATGTAGAATTCAGCAAATTTATGTTTATTCTACTCAATACACTATCAAGTATCATGCATGAATTTATGTTTCTTTGTGTGATATGATTGAAGTACAAACAATGCACTAATACACACTTGTCCGAAGCATGTATTTAAAATTTATACTCAACCAAACCAATAACTACACATGAATCTAAAGTTGAGAAATCAAACACACACTCGACACACTCCTAAAATCAACTAAGTGACGCTACAAAAGAAACAAAAACACGGTCGATTGCCATATTTATATTGATCATAACAAATTATTATTCAGCACAAATACTATTCTACTCACGTAAAAATTCATGCAGAATGAATTCTATCAAACCAAATAGAATACACACAACATACACATACGATTTTTCTTCCTTATATCTTCGGGAAAAAAAATCTTGTGCAACTAGTTTTCTTTGTTGATTCATTTACATGTAATTATTCAAGATTCATTTCAAGGTTTCTATGTTAAAGTATATACACCATGCATGTCTTACTTGAGAGCATTAAAATGTGTTCAAGATTCAAAGAAAATCAACCAAGATTTAAATAAAACAAATAAGAGAGATCAAGAATTTTACTAAAGAATAGATGGTGATGTATATGTTGAACTTGATGATGAAGTTTTCTACCAAATGATGTCAAACCAAGATAGGATTTGATACCAAATTTGACGCGGAACATAATGAATGGTTAATACTATACAATGTAGGACCTTTTATCTTGTGATTTGGGTAGAAAAATTTGGTTCCATGATGTTAGAAATGTCAAATATGATTGATGTGTTTCGGTGGCACCTTGATATCTATTCTAAGATCAAATCAATTCAATAGAGAAACCACTTAGTTTTCTATAAAGAATAATCTTCAACTTCTCAAGAAAAATCTTACTTGATGAAGAAGAGAAAAGAGAGTCGAAAGTTAGCTCTTAATGTCAAGTTTATTATTCACTTGTTGTTGTTATGAATGTACAAGGTACCATGTGTGTGCATGTGTGTGTGTACATAAAGGTCTAGAATACTCTTTATTAAAAAAAATCATCTAATAGGCCTAATTAACAAAGATAAGCTAATTGCAAGTCTATATTATATATATAATGGCTACAATTACAAATTAGAAATGCTATAAAGTATATATAAAAATAATAATGCTATACAAAACCCTAAGTATGTAATACATTGACTAATCATATGTAATCAAGCTTTGTGTCTTGTAGCCTTGTCTTCCATACAACTTTGTAATCTTTGTAATGAAATTATCTTGTACACTAGATAACTTTGATGGATTGATCTTGCAAACATATGTAATACTATATTTAAAGGATTAGGATCTGCAAGAATAATTGGCACCATCTCTAAGTATACTAACTTTTTTTCTTCGGTATTAGAAGAATGAGATTGAAATGCTCTTGACAAACATATACTCCTTGTAGTATGCCAAAAAGGCTTATTAATAAATGAGTATGTATTTATTTAATGATATATTTAAATTTCTTATTATATATTTATTAATTTATAAGTTATCTTACTTTGTACATAAATTAGAGAACTCAAGATATATCGAGGGAAGAACAAAGCAATGACTAAAATTGGTCACAAATAAGGAGCATTATTAGTTTTTGGTGGTTTTATTACTTAAATATTTTAATATTTATAGTATAAAACAAATAAGAGAAAATAAAATTATTGTAATGTTCTTAAGAGGTGGATGGTGTGTAAGTAGTGGTTTTTTTGTTATCAGATTTATGAGGATATTATTTACAAACAACATATGAGAGTATAAGAAGTATGTTTTCTTATACATAGATTTATAATGTTACTATCAAACTTTAAATACTAACTAAAGGGTGATAATTTATTTACCAAATTTTAATTAGGTCTAAAAAGAGTGGATAACACTTTTCTAGTAACTTGAAAATATGTGGATTCCTAATAAGAGATATATGCATTATTTTTGGTAATCATTTTTAAAAGTATGCACCAATCACCACCCCAGAAAGTATTTATGATAACAATTTTTAATAGATTTAATAACGGTTTTCAACCGTTATTTAATTGTTCATTATCAAAACTTTAATAAAGGTTATAAAACCATCACCAAAAATGAAAATTTTGCACCAAATTTAGTCAAATTATGCATGTTTTAATAACGGTTATTAGATAAAATCGTTATTAAAACACAACGTTTTGTCAATAGTTATTCACTATAACTATTAGTAAAAATTGTGGTTTTATCAACGATTATTCGATTTAACTGTTATTTTAAAGAAGGTTTTGGCAGTGGTTATTCATTATAATCATTGTTGAATGTTATTTTAATAATGGTTTTCACTAAAATCGTTATTAAAACAATAATTATATATATTGTGTATTTTGGTCTAGCCCACATACACAAATGTATGCTCGAATATTTACTAAATCTGCAATCAGTAAAACACTACCAATAACTCTGAAAATTCATAAGAATACCACAAGTTTGGTAGCTCTACAAACTCCAAACTCAAAGTTCTTTGATCTACAATTCCAAACTCAAACTTGGTAGCTATATACTATAATATACAAAGTATTGTATATATATGCAACTGCATCTCAGTCTTGCATATATATATATATATATATATATATATATATATATAATATATATATATAGATAGAGAGAGAGAGAGAGAGAGAGAGAGAGAGAGAGAGAAGAACATAAAATATAATAGATATAAACATAAAATGTATGCATATAGATCTTTAATATTGAGTATGTGAGCACACAAACTTATCCATCTCTAACTTCATCAATTTCCTCACAAGCGTATTTCCGGCCTCATGCATACTCATAATTGAAAAACCGCAAATTAAAACGATTCAACCATTTAGTTATACTAATAATAAATATCTCATAGATTAACTATATAATGAAAAAAGATGAAAAAAAAACATACATGGATTTGATCTATGGTCACATATTTTTTCTTGTGTATGAGATCTATTGATCTACAAACATAGCATCCACAATCATTACTGTTTTGCTTTTGTGGAAACTGTAAAATAAATTTAGTTAGCTTATTGTTGTATTAGATATTAATTAGAATTGAAAAAAAATATAAAATGTTGATCTTCCTACTTACCATTATAGTCTCATACTCAAGATTCTTTGGGTATGGAACACTATTTTCTCCCTTCATCATATACGACATATTTAGTGCCCTATATAATAAATAAATTGATACACTATATTGTAACTTTATATACCTAAAAATTATATAAGAGGATATATTTATTAATAAATTAATGTGAGTAAGAAGTATACTAACATGTCAATTAAACATTTTCCTTCGGAATAAATGACAACAAAAGGAACGAGATAATTTTAGAGGGAGTCAAAAACATATACTTTGTTTTGATCGGGAAGGACAACTTACAAAATCCAATGATCATTTGCAAGGTGAGGGATGAGGTAAAGCTTGTTATTATACCCCTCGCTCAAGATGCAATCTACTACATAGTTTATGTATCTGCCCTCGCTAATTGTAGTAAGATCAAACGTGTAGTATGGACTAGGGTTGTTCATGTTATCCAATATCTAATTATCAGATCCGATATCTAAAGTGATCCAATCTGAAAAAGAAAATAACTTATCCGATTTTTTTCAAATCAAATATCTGATTCGATCAACGAAAAGCCAAAAAAACTATATATCTGATCTCACAAATACAAATAATATCCAATATGAAGGAAAATATTTATATATATTTTTAATAATTTTTTATTTTATATATAATTATATATAAATAAATTTAGATGTGTATATGTAACACTCCTAAAATTTACATTTTAAAATTTTCATTTGTTAAGAAAAATCATGCACTAAAATGGGGGGGGGGTGCTACCACCTTGATCAATACAAGATTAACTTTTGGCCAGTCTCATACTAACCATAAGGCTAAAAAGGGTACAAGGATCATTAACAATTATGATTAAAAACATAAACAGTTCAACATGAAATACCAAAACCAGAGTGCATAAATGTTAATGTTAATACATAAGTGAAATGTAATACAAGGCAATGCCCCCTACGGGTGGGTAAAACAAGTAGAAACATAAGAAGATAAAAATATATGGAGAACACCCTCTCTGGCACCATCCCTGGGACTTCGTATCATCACTTTGCCCTAACCAACTCATCATAAGCCTCAAAATCAGCAAGAATCTTATTACCGATGTACACAGACTCGGGAGGGGGCCACTACTCGTGGGAATGAACAGCACCCATGATATGGGTGATCAGGACGCTACGTCCTGAGTAAGATAACCAAATAACTAAGATAGGGCATAACATATAAAGGAAAAATAATGCAAGTAGTAAGTTAATTAGAATAATCACTATTATCAGAAGTCAAGCCATTAGTACCATCTTTACACATCTCTTGAATTATAGCCACATGAGTATGGGAACCTCACTATTATGGCTAGTGAAATGGAAATAACTACTCTAAGGCATAATGCACCTGACCACTATTATAGCCGGTGGAACAATCTCGAGGGAAAAATGTTCCTGGCCACTATTATAGCAAGTGGAATGGAAATCATCCTAAGTCTAAACCCAACCCACGTGGCATTCCAATGTAAGTGATTAGTGTCTTTTTCATGATTTATTATCATCTAAGGTTTATATTATTGAGCTCGTAACCCCCACTATTATAGACAATGGAATAAAAATACTACTCCCAGACATAACACACCTGGCCACTATTATAGCCGGTGAAATGATCTTTAGGGAAAAATGCTCCTGACCACTATTATTGTCTGTGGAATGGAAATCATCCTAAGTCCGGGTCCTGCTTAATAATCTTCCACTTTAAGTGATTAATATTTTATACATGTCTTATTTAACAAGTAACCCCCATCTAGACATACGCACCCCAATGGGCTTCCCTGACTCATTATCACTCTTCCACCCTAGGGTTCTTGAATAACGCCATCCCTTCACTTAAGACCCCTACACTCCCCAAGACTCTGGGATCCCTTTTCACCTTCCACCATACTCACAATGAATTCAAAAATCCACACACATATGGGTCAAGGCCCACTTTCCCATTTCTCCAGCTATGCTCACCATCACCCATTAGGGTTTCCCCTTGAAACCCAAATCTGGCCTATATGGCCCTAGCCTCTCCTCTTCTTATACAACCCACATTCCCCCTTGATTCCAACACCATCACCATAACCAACCCACTCCAAACCTCACAACATGACTTTTCAACTCCCACATGTGATAATGATACCCTAGATGGTCACCCCTAAAAACCCTAATACACCCCTTTTCTTCCACACCCTCTCCTCATACCCAACTCTACCCTCCATTTAACTTGACTCACACCCTTCATATGACACACTCCTCTTCACAACCCCATGTCCAACCAACCCCCTTAACCTCTCCCACAATACCCTTATACTAAGGGTTTTCCCCCAAAAACTCTAGTTACGCTCCCATCCATATTTCCATCAACTCGTGTACAAACTCTTCCCAAGAACACCAATCACCCAAAATATACCTTCCTCCAAATGGTCAACCATCAAACTAGTTTCCCCACATAATATTTTCCCCCATGCAAAGACCATACACCCCATGTAAAATTCACACTCCCCATGCAATATTTTTCCCTAGCCCTTTATTTTATTATTTTCTCAACCATATTTCATAATACACTAAGGGCTTTTTCCCAACTTCTCCTTACTCAATCCACCCTCTTTGATTCTTTAAGTTCCCCACAACCACTCAAATCCACCTAAGGCCTCTAAGCATACTAATCATAACATCTCAACCATGCATAAGAACATGTCATCCATACAAGTTATATCACACATATTACACATAATGCCAATCATGCTCAACATACCTTAGCTCTTTACAAGCCAAGCTGCACCACACACACACTTAGTTCACGTTTACATACGTTCACACAATGCATAAAAATACATCCATACATACAAGATTTATGCAAGACCCAAACCTTAAATATATCCTTACCTAATAGGACTCCGGGCTTGAAGCAGACTCCTACGCCTCCTTATGGGAAAGGGTTTGCTCACTACCTATAAAAAGAGTATGCTAGTCATTTTACCTTCTTACTACTCCTTTTTCCTTATTTCCTTAGTCAAATATTAGTGATAACAATAATAATGATAATAATAACAAATATTAAAATAAAATATACTAAGTAGGTAGGAGGGAGAAAGGCACAACTAGAAGGGAAAACGGGTGAGGGGGAGGCGACGACGACAACACTGTGGTAGGGTTGGAAAAGAGAAGAGGAGTTAGGGTTTCCTAAATGATAGGGTTTCGTGGGTCAGGGGGTTGTTTGTGGTGGTGGCCTCACGGCGGCAACACATGGTGGTGGCAGTGGCTACGGCTGAGAGGGAAAGAAGAGAAAAAAGGAGGGATGAGGAGGAAAAAAGGGAAGTGGTGGTGTGGTAGGGTAGGGGAGGGTTTTTTAGGCAGGGAGGGTGGTGATAGTTGCGGTGGCGGCGGCATAAGGCTGCGCAAGTGGCGGACGGATGTGCAAGAGGGAAACTCAAGCTGCCTATTTTGCATAGGTGGGGAGAGAAGAGGAAGGGAAAAAAGGAGCAAGGGAGTGATTTATTGGGTGCAACCTGGTGGCAGTGGCTATTTAGGTGGTGTGAGTAAGGCTATAGAGAGTGGATTGATAGAGATAGAGAGAGAAAATGAGGGAGTGGAGAGGGGGTATTTATAGGTGTGAGGGCTAGGGGAAGTGGACAAAAGAGGGAAGAAGATAAAGGGAGGAGATTGGCGGGTGTCGGCTGGCATGTAGACTGGAGTAGCAGAGCGATAAGGGAGATAGGGGCAGGTTCGCAGGGTTGGGTGGAGTAGGTGAGGGGTTATGGAGGTTATAGGAGGGAGAGGGACCATACATAGTCGTGCCTACTATACGCACTGCAAGTCTAAATGAGGAAAGGAGGAGGGGAGAGAGGAGGAGGATTTGCGATGTAGCCGTGTGTAGTAGCTTTGATCTGGGGAAGCAGAAAGGAGACAAGGGTAGAAGAGGGAAGAAGAGAAAAGGAAAGGGAGAAAAAAGGAAAAGAGGTGGAGGAGTGTGCCCGGGCTAGGTTGATCGGGGGAAAGATAGGGAAAAAAGCTGGGTTGGGGAAGGGAAATGAAATAAAAGGAAGGGGAAGGAGGGTTGGGTCGCCACTAGGTACAACCCAGCCAACCGAAGAAGGGGGAGGAAGGAAGAAAAAGAAAATGAAGAAAATAAGAAAGAAAAAGAAGAAAGGGGGGAAGGAAAAATGGGGTGGTAGGGTGATTTAGGATTTTTTGGAGTTTTAGAAATAATAAAAATTAATAATAATAATAACAAAATATTTTTTTATTAAAATAAAGTCTTACAAGAGGATAATATTTTTAGGATTTTTTGGAGTTTTAGAAAAATTGATGTTTAGCAATTCAAATACAATGGAATTAAAATAAGGAAGAATTACAGACTTAAAGTCAAAACAAGTTACGAAAATACCATTCCTTAAAATAAAGTCTTACAAGAGGATAATAAAAAGTATAACGTGAAGTTCAAATAGAATAAAGGAATGAAAATTTTAAGGAGTACACAACTCTAATAACACAACCAATACATAATATGCACATAAAACCTTACACAATGAGTTATCTCTATAACATCGTTCAAGAAAACAAGGCTAACACTTGGCTCAACGGCTCATAAAAGATCATCTTACGCACCAACCATATATACCTAGGTCAAAGGATATTTTTAACCCAAAGTACTTTACTAACAAGCTCTCTAATCTACGCTATAACAATGATAGTCTAAACACTTAAATTCGAAAATGCGGCTACTATAGCAACCTGTGATTAAATGCTAGTTGACAAAAATCAAAACATAAACGCATAATAAAATTTATAGAGCATCATTAAAAACACTAGGGCAAATTAGGCAACCTACACTCTATTTATGAACATGAACACCTCAATATAAACCTCAACTTTATCATTATCATTATCACAATTCCAGGTTTCTCCCAATTGAAAATGATACATCTATTTAAACATCACCATCAAGGTTACAACCTTAAATTTTTTACAACTCCAAAAAGTGAAACTACTCAACCAAAATATATTACAATTTATATCACATCATACTACATCCGACAAGGTACGCATTAAGGTTATCACTCCACTGAACCTGCAAGACTAGGGTTAACCTAGTGGGGTCACTACCCCCTTAAGAGCAAACTAATTACAAACGATAATAGTTACAACAGATAAAATTCAAAGTTAGCACAAGTCAAGCATGTAAAATACTAAGTAACCATTTTCAAAGACATGATTACAACAACAATTCACAAGGCCACTTATACTACCCAATCACACTATCCTCACAAGCTAATCCGGGTTTTAAAAAAAAATACTTGAAAGAAGAAAAATACATTTTTATTTAAAACATTTAGGATCGTGAGAACCGAATCTCTAACCGAAACCTGATTCTCAACAACCAAAAGCTCTAATACCAATTTGTGGTATCAGCTTAAAAAGTTTAAAACAAATAGAGGAGCGGTCAAAACACGCTTCAAAATCAAATACAAAGTCCGAAAACTAAATTTATTTTTGAAAACGAGTGTGGCCGAAGGACCAACCGCTCTGATACCAACTTGTAACACCCCCAAATTTACTACTGAAAAATTTCGTTTAAATCCAGAGGTTTAGCGGAAGCGGAAGAATTAAAACCGTAAACTTGGGGGTATTACCGCCACACTTAGTACCAGACCGATTCACTCCTACCGTTCCGATACTAAGTGCTAAGGCTAAACTAAACAATCATTAAGTAAGAATCATCAAAACATAGGTACGTAGTTAACATAGGTCATTCACGAAAACCACGAGTCAACAACAGTTAAAATGTCGTTTAGAAATACAGCTTAAGAGTACGATTTCAAAATAAGAAGCGTAGTACAAAATATAGCTAAATAAAATAGATCCCAATGGACCAATATCCGGATCGCCTACTCACTCAAGTCAAGCCTACCACCCCAAATTAGTAACCGATCAAACCTGCATAGGAGGTCTGCTCCCCACCATTGGTGGATCATCACAGGACCCATTCAATCAAGGTAGTATCAGTACGAGTCCAATACTGAGTAAGGGCGCTGGTGCGCTAAGGCCAAACATACAATCATACCACATAGCACAATCATATAGACAACATGCGATAACCCGCAAGATAAGGTCTGAATACTTTCCAGTGACTTATTCTTTATCCTCGTTAATAATATGTCCATTTCACACATATTCTTTAATAATCCATGTAAGTGCGGGAGCCCCACTATTATAGCCGGTGGACCGGAAATCAACACTCAGGGCAGAACGCCTCTGACCACTATTATAGCCGGTGGACCGGAATCAACACCCAGGGCAGAACGCCTCTGGCCACTATTCTAACCGATGGACCGGACTGGCCCCGACTTACATGGTGTTTCGCTGTAAGTACTTAGTATTTTCCCATGAATTACTTCATTCATATTCATTCAAAGCATTCTTCATTAATCCATGTGAGCGCGGGAGCCCCACTATTATAGCCGGTGGACCGGAAATAAACACACAGGGCAGAACGCTTTTGACCACTATTATAGCCGGTGGACCGGAATCAACACCCAGGGCAGAACGCCTCTGGCCACTATTCTAACCGGTGGACCGGACTGGCCCCGACTCACATGGTGTTTCACTGTAGGTACTTAGTATCTTTCCTGTGGATTAACTTATTCGTTTGGGTCTGTCGAGCCCGAATCCCCCACTATTATAGCCGGTGGATCGGAATAAACACTCAGGGCATAACGCCTCTGACCACTATTATAGCCGGTGGACCGGAAATAAACACCCAGGGCAGAACGCCTCTGGCCACTATTCTAACCGGTGGACCGGACTGGGTCTGGCTCAACAGTCTTTCGCTTTACGTAATTAATGTCTTATCCATGTCTTATTGAATCACATCACACCCTTAACATGCATGCGGTTGATACTCTACTTCTTTCCCCTCCAGAGGGTCCGTCCCATATTTTGAGACTCGTATCTCTTCTCACACCCGACATCCATCCTCCGTAGACTTAGGCATAGTGGCACATAGTAAGGCGCAATCTCTAAGAATATAGGACATCCCAACACATATGATATCAACTCCACATGTCCTCATCCCTCTAGGGTTCCTCCTTGGAGACCCTAATCAGGCCTATGTGGCCCAACTCTTTCTTACTTACCCAAACGTTACTTTGTTCTCTATCTCGCACCTCACTTTTATTAGGAAATTCCCCAAATGTATTACTTTATCTCCCAAGTCTGCGTGTGACCGACAAGACCCTAGTTGGCCACGCCAAACCCTAGCGCTTTACTTCCTCAACAAGTAACCTTCCTCTTTCACCCCAAAATCTCTTCTCTCATTTAGAACCCCATACTCATCATTTATATAAGTGAGTCCTCGCTCTCAACCCCATACTCCATCCTTCCTTGATCATTTTTTCCCCTTGTACCCTTTAAATTCCTCATTTTCTCTCAAAACCCTAATTGGGTCCCTTAGACACCCTTACATCGACCCACGTAGAATTTTGCACCCAAGTCCCCAATGGACCCATAACTTTGACATTATCTTATTTACTTCCTAAATCAACTTTCCGCACGTAAGATTCATCCCCATGCAGACTTTAAATACTCTATGCAGACTCCCCAACACACACTTACTCGCAAAACCCTAATCAGGTCTCTTATGCACCAACTCACGTACTATTTTCATACCAAGTCTCCAATCACTCTAAGACTCTCCAAAACTCTTACTTACAACCCAAATCAACTTTTCCACGTAAGGATCACGCTCATGCAAGATCTAGTTCCCCCCATACAAAATTCCCAAACGTCCACTTTCCCGTGTTCTTTTATTATCATTTCATGCTACCAAAACCCTAGCATGCATGTCCTAGAGGGTCATATCATGTCACAACTTGTAGCACATCCACATTAACAAGTAACAAGAGCGATCACAGAGGCATACCTTGAATCCAAACTGTGCTACACATAAAACAGGTAAGGTAACAACATGTAAAACACGACATATAATAATCGAGGCATCCAAGGCATACAAGTCACATAACACGTAGGGACCTTAGCCACATCTTTGCGAAATACCCATAAGTAGAGGTAAGTCGAGACTTACCTGGATCCGAAGCTAGCTAAGCGAGATAAGAGGGAGAGAGATCCCTAGCTCGTGGATCCACGAGAAAGCTTTCCTAGATCCGATAGAAATTGAGAACTAAATTAGAAACTATTCTATAAATCAATAATTCACATATTCTAATTAAATAAACACAAACAACCCAAATGATCTTTCTTAGAAAATGTGACCAAAACTTAGAACTTAAAATCATAGCTTTATTAAGATTTAAGGTTAAAACTAAATCAAAACGGATTAATACAAATATCACTTGGGACATTTCAACTTAATTTGGAGAGCCCGAGAAAGAATAATCGATCATAAGTTAATTTATCGAAAATAACTTATTTATTAGGTTTTACAACTAAATAGGTAATCTAACCATTTACATATAACCAAATCCAACCCGATTAGGTTAAAACAGAATTTAAATGATTTAAAACCCAAAGATAGAATTCGATTAGATAAAATACACATAGCAAAATCAATTTTATAAAATCATCCCCGAAAATTAGGGTTTTAAAGCCCATGACACAAACTCAAGTAATTCAATTTAATTAATTCAAATTAAAGGTATTAGAAAGCAATTAATACCATTTCAACTATTTCTATACATTCAATATTAGAAAAACAACAATACAAGTAATCGATTTCATAATTTCACTTGAAATTTAGGGTTTTAGGCCCGAAAATACAATTCGTTAAAATTCTATAAATTTAATCAAATTGAATGTTTGGAAATGCAATTAAACACATTTTACAACATATCAAATAATCTATTGCTCAAAACCAATAAAAGAAATACGCAATTTAGAACAATTAGGGTTTTTGAGCCCGAAATGCAAATCCGATCAATCCTTGCCAAAACATATCAATTGATGGTTCGAAAATGTAATTAAACATATTATAATGTAATTTATATAGTCAATTGAATAAATTATCCGATTACACAATCCAATTTAAACCCGCGAGAGTTTTGACCTAAAAATCCAATCGATCCTAGATCAATTTTATCAAATTAAAATCAACACTTAATAAAAATTAATATAAAATTAAATACATTTTAAACGATATTATAAAATCAATTGAACGGAACGGCTCAATTATACGACCCAATTTCATTACACCCAAAATTTGACCTAGGAATCAAATTCCGATAAAACCTGCATAAATTTCTCAAATTAACGGTTCCAAAATGAAATTAGATACATTTTAAAACATATTGTATAATCAATTTGTCCAAAATCGCCAAATCGGATCAATCCGAAAATTTTGGGCATAACCCGGCCAAAAATCCAATTTTTCCAAAATCTCAACATAACCATACAATTAACCTATCCAAATCATTCTTACAACACATATATACATAATCAAACAATCAATTTAGCTTTTTATAAGCTAATTCATACCCAATTAATCAAAACAAGGGTTAGGGTTTTTCGAAAATTATACCAAACAAAAATCGATAAATCGGGGCAGAGGAAGGCCGGGGAAGCTGTGCCGGAGGTCGAGGATGGCTCGCCGGTTGTCACCCAAGCTTGCCGTGGCCGGTGCGGCTCATTGTTGCACGCTTCGATGCTGCTATGCTGTCGACCGCTGATGTTGTGCGTCGATTGTGGTGGCGGTCGTCCGACGAGGGAGGAGCAGGGAAGAGGAGGCCGGCCACCGGAGCAAAAGGGTAGGGAGAAGTAGAGAGGCGAGGGAGGTTGGCTAGGGTTAGGGTTGCGGGACACAACGCACGGGAAAGAGAAGAGAAAGAAAAGAAGAGAGAAAGGAAAAGGAAGAGGGTCGGGGTTGAGGCCGGTTGGGTTTTTTTTTTTTTTTTTTTTTTTTACAAATACACATAAAATAAAATAATAAAAATATAAAAATATTATTGGAAGATTTTATATAAAATTTATCTAACAAAAATTTATTTTGAACGGATCCGAAGGCTTAAAATTAATAAAAAGCTATATAAAGAATTTCGGAAACATTTTCGGAAGAATTTACCATCGAACGTAAAAATTTATATTATTTACGGAAATAAATTATAAGACACTGAAATAATATTTAAAAATCTATAATAAAATATTTAAGTCAAATTCTAATAAATCAAGACTAATTTTAATAATTTTCGAAATCGGTTTTCCGCGAACTAAAAAGCGTAGAACGGAAGAAAATTAATTTCAAAAAGAAATTCTTAAATAAGTGCCGAAAATATTACATTCAATTAACTAAAACGTCGATAAAATATTACTTCCCGAAAATGATTAGTTACATTCAATTATGAATTCAAAATCGTCGATAAATCCATAAAACGAATCGAAATTAAAATAATTAATTGTTTACATCAAAGTATGCTAATAAAATCATTAAACTTAATAAATATGGATTTTAAAAATACGGGGTATTACAGTGTGTGTGTGTGTGTTTTACTTACTTTATTTATTATCTGAGCCAAAATTTAATTTAGTTAAAATAATATTTTTAATATAATTTATTTTTAGATCCGATAGAATCCAAATAAATCTTGTGATGTAGCAGCTTTAATTTTAGTTTTAACATCGGATATTTATTAAGGAAGTCGAATATTTACTAAGCGTATCAAATATTTGCTCAACAGATCAGATAATATCAAATATATTTGTGATTTGATGGTTATTTTATATTTAAAATTTTATTCAAATAATATCGGTTATTCGATTTGAAAATTCAAAAATCCAATCTTTTGGATATCCAAAGTTTTAAATCAAATAAAAAATATCCTTTTTAGATATCTGAAACTTTAGATATTCGACAATCAGATATTTGAACCATGAACAACCCTAATATGGACACACAAATGCAGTAGAGCATCCCCTCTGATGCAACCTAACTAGTCGTCAACCTATGTATGACAATAATAAAGCATATTTATTAATAACTGATAGCTAGTAAAATTATACAAATCAATGAAGAGTGTTAAAATATATGATATGAAATAATACTTACTTAATATATATGACCACACTCGTTGTTGACATCCATTCAGACTTATAAATTTTTCTAATAACCTCCATTGATACCATGTACATGGCATCATCCCTCCCAACATACTCGATAGGACAACCAATTACAATTAGATTGCTACAGAGGTAGCTTTGGGTGTATATATACAACATTACCAAAGCAAGTGGTGGTCAGTAGGGTTTTTGTATACATTGGTTATCCTCTGAAGATGGGATATTTTGTGGGGCGATTGATTTTTCTTATCTAGCTTATTTTTCTTTCTTAATGCCCTCTTTTATTTTGCTCCTTCCATTAGTAATTTTCTTTCCCTTTGACTTAGGAGTCTTCTTATTTTCTAATCCCTTAATTTATAGTAATAAACAAAATGCAATTAGTCTTATATATATTAATAAGGTATAAACAATGTGTGTAATGTGTTTGTGTTAACATGGATGGAGGATGTGATTACCTTTTCAGTTGTAAAACGAATCCTGTATATGGGCCAAGGCATGAATCTTCCATGATCTTTTAACATTATAGCTGCCTCATCGCCTTCTTTATAATAAGGCAAGGGTGCATCTCCAATTATTGGAATGTCAATACATACGGACCTGTAATTTGTTGTTAAGATAGACTCACGGACCGTCAGCGTTTCAGTACCATGGATTATGCATACCCTTTCTTTTGCCAAAAGAATTGAGGGATCATTATCTACCAGGTCACATTTATGCAAACCCTACAAGAAAAGTATATCAGTATTCTTAAGTATTCATGAGTTCTCACTTGATACATTGTATATATATCAATTCATAGTTTCATATGCTTACCTTAGGAAGAGAAGAAAAATGTGTATCTAAAATACCCCAAAAATTATAAGTTTAAAAATTATAGTTAAATAAGGTTTTATTAGAAAAATTAATTAAATAAATAAATTTTATTAAAATAAAAGGAAATTAATTAGGACAAATAAAGAAGAAATTTATGAGTATTTTAATTAAGAGAAATTTGGGTATTTTAGCTAACTAAGGATATTATTTTAGAAATTAATTAAATAAATTATTTTATTTAAAATAAGAAGCAGAAAATAGTTTCAAATTAATATTAATTTTATAAATAATTTAATTGAAGAAAATTATGGTGTTTTACTAATTAAAATGGAATTTATGAAAAATCTTTCAAAAATCCTAATTTATTCTAAAAAGGGATTTAAATATTATTTTATTTAAATATTATTATTTTTAAATATCCTAAATATTTTAATTAATTTAAATACCCAACCTAATTATTTTTCTCTTTTCCTTTTTTCCCTTCTTTTTTTCCTTTTTCTTTCTTCCTTTTTCTTTTCTTCCTTACCTTCTCCCCGATTGGGCCTGCTTCCCGCGGCTCAATCCTTCCTTTTCTCCTTTCCTTCGGCTAGCCTAGCCCGTGCAACCACCTCCTTCCTTCTCCCTCTCCGTGCAGTGTTTTTCTTCTTTTTCCCTCTAGACACGGTGTTTCATTTAAAAAAAAATTGCTAGCGTCATCGGCCAATTCTTCCCCTTTTTTCCTTTATTTCTTTTTCTTCTAGATCCTCGGTCCAGCCTCGCCATCTTCTTCTTCCTTCTTCCCCCGTCGATGCCGCCAACCTGCAACTTCACTACCCCCGCCCTGGTTTTTCGCCACCGGTTACGCCCGATTTGACCGGCTAGTTTTCCCATCTCTTTCCCCACTAATTGGCCTATGATTTCGACCCAATCAACTCCCCTATTTTCGCACGTTTTCCCTCCCTCTGGCCTGCAAACCCCTGCCCGAGATTTGCTACCACCGACAAACCATCGCTGTCGGTGATCCTAACACTACTTGCCCTATTCCCTCGTCGTCCCACATACCTCACCCTATCATTTAAACCCTATAAATACCCCTGGTTTGAGCTCTGTATTGAGCTTTGGTGGTTTACCTAGAATTCCCCGACCTTACCACCGCTGTCGCCGCTCCTTTCACCTTCCCAATCTATTTTGCAGACCACCATCTACCTTCCCCTACCTTTCCTTTCCTCATCCTCCCCCCTCCTCCTCCCTTTCTCTCCTTCTTCTCCATTCGGCCACTACCGCCGTGCGCCGCCATCTTTGGCTGCGCCACCACCCTTTTTCTATCCCTCTCCTTTTGGGCAACTCTAAAAACCCCATATCCCACCTTCATTCTCCCTATCTTTTTCCCAGCATTCAACTTTTCCCCTTTTCTTCTCTTTTTCCAGCCACCGCCGCCACTGCCGTGCACCACCACCGGTGTCGCCTATCACTGCCAGCCTAAGGTTGAACCCTAGACCCTCTTAACCCTTTTCCCTATTTTTATAAGCCTTAATTTATTTTATTTCATTTATTTGAATATAAATACTATTATTATTATTATTATTATTATTATTTCTATTTTTAATATGTATCATTATTAATGTTTTTATCATTATTTATGTTGAGGGCTGAAGCCCTATTGTAATTTTTATTTCGATTTTTTCATTATTACTCTTATTATTTCCATTATTACTATTATTAATATTAATATGTTATTATTATTATTATTATTACTATTTCGAAATTGTTATTAATATTATTCCATTATTGATATTAAAACTATTTTACCATTAGTGTTTCTATTATTATTATTATTATTATTATTATTTATTATTATTATTATTATTATTATTATTATTTTCAATGTTAGTATTATTATTCTATATAGGGCTGAAACCCTATTGTGCCTATATTAAATTATAGTAGTAGTATTATAAATATCAATTCTTATTATTATTAATATTATCATTATTTTTATCATTAGCATTTATTATTATTATTATTAGTGTTATTATTATTATTTATTATTATTATTATTATTATTATTATTATTATTATTATTATTATTTTCATTTAATAAGTTTATTATTATTCAATGTAGGGTCGAAACCCTATTTCATTTTATTTTCAATTATTATCATTACTATCATGATTGTTATCCTTTTCGCAATATTATTATGGTTTTTATCATTATCATTATTACTATTTCATCATTATTATTATTATTACTAATTTTTGTTATTAATTTTACTAATGTTATTATAAGTATTATTTTGATAAATGGGCCAAAGAACTTATCTCACTTTATTTTTGAGTAATCCCCTTTTTATTATTGTTGTTACTACTATTATTCTTATTCTTATTAATATTATCATTGATATTAGTTTTAGTATCTTTGCTATTATTATTTTGGTATCATTATTGTTATTATTATTAGGGGAAAGTCTTCAACCCTATATTATCAACTTTTATAATATTTTTATTATTTCTTATATCTTTAGTAAAGTTAGAAATTAGTTAATGTTATTTTTATTAATATGTTACTATTTTATTAAAACCTTAAGGAGGTGTAGGAGCATGCTCCAAGACTAGTATCGTTTGAGGTAAGGGTGTTACTAAGTCCTATTGTGTGTTGATGTGCATTAAATGCCTTGTATGTTATGCATCCTATGTTATTATTGTAATTATTTCGTATATGGTATGACGTGGAGTTCAAGCATGTTCTTGTGTTGTTATATGGCATGTGTATTATGTATATGTGATGATATGTGTTATGACCCTGTAAGACATGCATATGAGGGTGTTGATGTGGTTGTATGGGAGAAAGGATAAAAAAGGAGAATGGGGAAAATAAGTTAACCAAAGGATGCGAGTTGACCTAAGTATTTTAATGATTCATGAGGGGAAGAATAAAATGGGAAATTTAGGGTTTTGTGTAAGAGAATATAATTTATAATTTTGTATGGGAGAATCTAATTTATGATGTTATATGGGAGAATCTAATTTATGGTGCTATGTGGGAGAATCTAATTTATGATGTTGTATGGGATAATGTAATTTATGATATTGTATGGGAAAATGTAATTTATGATGTTATATGGGAGAATCAAATTTATGGTTTTATATGGGAGATCATAATTTATGGTTTTGCATGGTTTTATGTGAGAGGAATTAATTTATGGTGTTATATGGGATAATCTAATTTATGGTTTTGTATGGGAGGATCTAATGTAGGGTTTTGTATGGATGAATCTTTGGTTTTATATGGTTTGGATTTAGGGTTGGGTACGGATGAATCTTTGGTTTTATCAGGGTTTGGTATAAATGAATCTTTGGTTTTTTGTGTATTGAATCTAGGGTTTTGAATGACGGAATCTTGGGCCTTACATGAAAGAATTTATGGTTTTGTATGGATGGACTTAGGGTTTTGCATGAAAAATTCAAAGGGTTGAATGGGGTGTGTAAAGTCTGCATGGGAGTGAAATTTACGTATGAAAATTTGATTTGGGATGTGAGGATGGTAATGTAAGCTTTGTTTGAATGGTTGAATACTTTGGATGGAAAATAATACATGGAGCATTATCTGGGTACGTAGGAGACTAAGCTAGGGTTTGGAGTGGCTAATTATGGGTTGTTGTGATTAACTAGGGTTTGGAGTGGTTAACTATGGTTGGTTGTGGATAACATGTTTGGAGTGATTAACTATGGGTTGTTGTGATTAACTAGGGTTTAGAGTGGTTAACTATGTTTGGTTGTGGATAACTAGGGTTTGGAGTGGTTAACTATGGGTTGTTGTGGTTAACTAAGGTTTTGATATGGCTAATTAGGGTTTGGTGGTAATACGTGTGTACTTGGTGAATAAAGTATGATGATGAATATGGAATCTATGATTTGTAATGTGTGAAGTGTGAAGGGAATGATTCATGCATGTCTAGGGTGAAAGATTTTAAATAAGATACTTAAGACACTAATCATTTAAAGTGGAAGATTATTGAGTCGGGTCCAACCGATCCACCGGTTAGGAATAGTGGTGTGGACTATTATCCCGCAAGTGACCGATCCGCATGCCAAAAATAGTGGTGTGGACTTTGTCTTGCAAGTGACCGGCCCACCGGCAATAATAGCGGGGTGACTCGAGCTCAATAAATACAAACCAGCGTTTGCTAAGACACTTAAAAGATAATAATTACTTACAATGGAGCACCATGTTAGCAGGAAATAGTCGATCCACCGGTTAGGAATAGTGGTGTGGACTATTGTCCTGCAAGTGACTGATCCATCGGCGAATAATAGTGGTGTAGACTATTGTTCCGCAAGTAACCGACCCACCGGTTAAAATAGTGGGGGTGTTCCTATACTTACATGGATTTGATAAAATGCATGGTGTGTATCGACTTTCGATAAGAGATTAATTAAGTAATTAATCTGGATCATCTATGGGCCTTTGTACTTTTACCTGGATGATCATATGCATTTATGGTATCATGATTATGCTCTTTTATTCTGCTGCATGGTTTATGTGATTTTATGTGTTGGCCTTAGTGCATCTGTTACTTTACTTAGTACATAGCGTACTGATCACCCTTTTCATGGGTGCTTCTCATTTCCATGAGTAGTAGGCCCTTTTGACTTTGTACAGGCAGGTGAGACATCAGTCAGGGTTGAGTGTTGAGCATGTTTTGGTTCGAAGTTTGAGAGTAGTGTGGTCGGATCCGCTCTTCTTGTTATCTTATTTATTTCTATTATTATTTTTGTATGAGATTCTTCCCTTTATGAGTGAACATTTTGTATTGAGTTTTCTACATGAACCTTTTATCTTATGAATGTGTTATTTCTTCTTTTTCTAGAATTTTGACCATGTACTCTAATTTATGATTCTTTTATGCGTACTCTAATTTTTGATGTATGATTCTTTCTATTTCTTTTATGAACTCTTGGTATGAATTTAATGTCAGTCTTTTCTTTAGCCTTAGCACTTGGTACTGGAACGGTTGGAGTGAACCGGTCTGGTATTAAGTGTAGCGGTAACATCCCCAGAATTCACAGGTTTTAATTTAAGAGTTTCTATTTTAATTACTTCTGCTTTTAAAAAGAAAAAAATTTAGTGAATTTTGGGGTATTATAGTATTAGCTTCACAACTATCTCTAACACTATTTACATTGAGTATGTGATACATTGGATTATGTGCTTCTGAATTAAATAGCTTAAACCATTGAGATTTGATGGATGCCAACTCTTTCTCCATTGTGTCCATATATTCAAAAGCCATGTTTAATTTTTGTGTTAGGAGAACCACTTATTTACGAGTGTTTCGGGGTCCACGGTATCAACCATAAATGCTTGTTCTCGTAACCCCTAACCCAATACCCCTATATCTTAACAGGTGTTCTTCAATTCTTGTTACTTGTGACACAATGCTATATTGATCTAAACCCTCTATAGTATCTGATATTTCAAGTTCATCATGTAATATATAAATCAACATAATATCATGATCTTTTTTCTCTAAGAAAAATACTACAATTAAGGATAGCTTGAAACTTCCAATTCTTTTTGCAACGTTTTGTACATCTTCATAAATATATCCTTCTTATATTGCTCTATCCTTCTTCCATAACGTATCAATATTAATGGATGAGGTACATGGGTCATTGTCTTGGGGTAGGAGCTATAATTCCAAAATAACTAATTATATTAGCAATATGATTATAATACTCCACACATTATAATGTGAACACAACAACCAAAAGGTCATACCAACTCTTCTTCTGGGCCTACATAACCTTTTCGAGCCATATTATGTTAGTAAATATTCTCCTTTGCAGTTTATTTATTTTTGACACTTTTCTCCTATATTACAAGGAAAATATGTATGATTATATATTTAAATATCAATTAAATATTCTTAATTAAAAATATTAACTGTTAGCTAATATATACCATAAACTCTTCTAAAAGATGATATGCAATGAACTAGTCCCAACTTTCTTAATCAATAAACCCATAAAGCTTGGGGGGCTTTGTGTGTAAAGCACCATCCCACTTTCTATACATTTTTTTTATTTTCCAAATATTCTCTATATGTTTTTAGACATTCACCACAATATCCAAGAAGCCACTTCTTCCTTTCTTCTAGGACGATGAAGACTCTCTGCAAAGTAACACATAAATATGTATGGCAATGTCATTGTATTGAAATCAATAACATGTAATGGATTAAAACATGAAAAACAAAGATATCATTTACCATCACTTCTTGTCAAATCTATTCCTTGTGACCTTTTAGGACCTGCTTCCAATTGTTGTAGGATATAGGAATACGATTACAAGTGATGAGTGAAATGTAGGTCAGGAACATGTCAGCATACTCGACAGGGAAGATTATATGAATTCCAACTTGATGGTACTTTTTCTCATTTGTTTTTCATTTCTATGATGAGAATCATCACAATAGGTCCTTTATTTCCTTCTTCATTGCTAGAGTCCCTATCAACAGTATGCTACGTCATATCTCTGTGAAATTTGAGTATATAAATTAGTATAATGCATGTTATGAATAAAGAGATACAAAATAAAGTGTCAAGAAAATATTTCATATGTAGTAATGATATGAAAAACACAATAATTAGATGCAGTAATGATATTAAAAATAAAATAATCTAATCAAGTAATGACACGAAAAATAAAATAATCTAATGGAGGAATAACAAGCACACTCTCAAACATGTGATAATATTATTACCCTGATTGCGTTCTTCTCCTTCTTTTTTCCTTCTCTTCTTTTTGATTGGTTTCATGATCTGATGTATATATTACTTCACAATGATCATCCCTTACATAGATTTCCTCCTCAACAATGTCATTGTAATCACCTATCAATGAGTGAGTTGCTTGCACTACTTCATCACACTCTTTATTCGAATTGGCATCATTTTCATCATCACATTCATTCACAGTTCTTTTTTTCATGGCTAAAACCTTAGACCATTTTATTAGTAGGATCTGTGATAAAAAAAAACTTGTGTTTCTTGAGATGGTAATATGAATGGGTCTTATTTATTCCCTACTCTATTGAGATCTACTAATGTGAACCCATCTTCATATCTAGTCCCATGACTATCATCAACCCATCAACACTCAAAAATGGGTACTTTAAACACAATG
Organism: Tamarix chinensis; assembly: GCA_030549775.1. Taxonomy (NCBI): domain Eukaryota; kingdom Viridiplantae; phylum Streptophyta; class Magnoliopsida; order Caryophyllales; family Tamaricaceae; genus Tamarix; species Tamarix chinensis. The sequence goes on along the minus strand of CM060177.1, from coordinate 24,569,008 downwards.
TAATCTAGCTCCCAAATCCATTTGATGACACCATAATAATTCATATTTGCATATGTTAGATTCTTTCCCTTTGCACTAGCAATATGCATCGCCTCAACCATTAAAGTCACTTGGTTGTTCTGCATTGTACTCCTCTCATCTTGTTGTTTTGTGTAAAAAGTATATATGTTGATAGCATAGTTAGCATATGAGAAGACTTCATATCAGGGCATTTAGGACAACCAATTTATGGTTGTAGAAATAGATGTCACAGAATTTTTAATGAACGGAATGATGCAATCTCTTAGCCAATGTATGAAGAAAAGATTATGTTTATCAATTATTCACTTCTCATTCTTTGATAGATTTTCATTCCTCACAGAATGCATGTGATCTTCAACATATAGTTGAACATGATCACTATTATGTGATACATAGAGATGTGCTTTACGGAGCATGTCAGGGTCTTCTTGCCTAAATTTTTTTCTCCTAATACCATGTACTTCAACTTCTCATGTATGCTAAGACTTAGGAATACCAATAGCTTCATCACTGGACAAGTAATTTGTGCAAAAATTAATTACCTATTCTACTAGGTAACTTTCAATAATGCATCCTTCTAGCCAATATTGATTCTTCATATAACCTTTTATCAACTTCATAAACCATTCAAAGGGGTAAATCTAGTGCCCATGAACAGGTCCTAACATTTATACCTCATAAACCAAGTGAACGGTTAGATGCATCATACAGTTAGACCACAATCCCTCTTTGTAAGACATCTAACTATCAAGGTGTATGACTTTAGAGCATAGTGCATTGAAGAACCAACAAACCCTAGTGATAGCATTTCAAACAAGCTTTGGCAAAATTCCATGTATGGCTATTAGCATCAAATGTTGCATAACAAATATTACAATCATGAGACTTCATGTTGATTATTTTCAACTCTTTCATCGACACTAGCCTTTTGATATTTAAAGAATACCCTTCCAGAACCTTCACACTATTAAGGAATTCACAAAATGCAATTTTCTCCTTTTTAGAGAGAGTATGGCAAGTCGGTGGTAAGTTTTTCTTCCATTATCTTTTTGTGCTAGTTCATGCCTAATGCCTATTTCCTCTATATCCAATCGAGAATTTATGTCATCTTTAGTCTTTCATAGAATATTAAGTAATGTACCAACAAGGCTATCACAAATATTTTTCTCGATATGCATCACATCGAGGGAATGCCTCACATTTAGAGATTCCCAATGCGGGAGATTGAAGAATATAGGCATCTTCTTTTACCCAACTGATGGAGACTTATCTTTATTCTTCCTCCCACACTGCACCTTCAAATGTTTCATCTTCATATACAATTGTTTTCTTGCCAACCGGATTAGTGCATGCCCTTCTTCTGGTTTCCCATTGAATGCATTCATTTACCTAAGATAATGATGATCCCTAAATAAAAATCTATTGTGCCCAATAAAAATAGTCTTCTGGTCATGCATTAGATGAACAAATGAAGTATTATCCTCACATATTGAGCATGCATAATGGCCTTCTACACTATAACTTGATAAGTTACCATATGTCGGAAAATCTCTTACAGTACAAAATAACATTGCTCTCAAAGTAAAACTTTCCTCACCATAAGTATCAAACACTTTAACACCCATGACCCATATTAACTTCAAATCATCAATCAAAGGCTCCAAATAAACATCAATATCATTCCTCGATTGGTTTGGCCCCGAAATAAGTAAAGACAAGATCATATACTTGCTTTTCATCTAGAGCCACGGTAGTAGATTGTATATAACCAAAATCACCAGCCAAGTATTGTATGTGCCTTGATTGTGTGGATTCATACCATCTGCAAAGAATGCAAGATGCAAGTTTCTTGATTGTTTGCCAAATTTAGGAAACAAACCATCAATCATCATCCATTGTGTCCAGTCAAATGGATATCTCAGAAGCCCATAATCTATCTTCTCATCAATACTTCATCTCAAAATCTTCATATCTTAGACATCATTAAACATCTACCTGAATCTTAGTATTATAGGGAAATACCATAACACCTTTGCTAGCACCTTATTCTTCTTGTATAGTGGTGCTTTGCATTCTTCATTATCACAATAATCTAAACATGCATATTCATTACGAAATAATATACAATCATTAGGCATGCATGTATCTTCTCATAACTCATACCTACAGATGAAAGGATCTTCTTTGCTTCATAGGTACGATCGGGTAGACTTTTATCATCAGAAAGAATTTATTTTACAAGTGATAATAATTCTTTGAAACTCTTATCACTCCATCCGTTACACTACTTTAAGTTGTACAACCTTAAAGTAGCGGATAATCTAGTAAAATTCTTACAATCACTGTGAAAAGCTTTTTCCTAATCACTCAATAACTAGTTGAACATTTAAGGACACTCTCAAACACTTTCCTCATCCGTCAGAAACATCTCCTCTAATGAATCACCCTCATTGTTGTTAACTGGTCTACTACTACCTTTCCTACCTTCATCATTATTATATTCAAACTCTATCTCACCATGCCACATCTAATGAGTGTAATTTGTATCATTTTCATAGACAAAAAATGATCTCTTAAATCATTAGCATTGCCACATTGAATATAAGCATAGTTCAAATAAGGACAGACTATTCTACTAGTGTCTCAAGCATGTTCTACTGCAAACTTGATGAAAAATTCAACTCTTTTGTCATATTCTCTAGACAAACAATTTGTAGACATTCATTTTCAATCTATAGTTTTCCAATCTATATGTATCCCATGAAAAAATATTATTACAAATCAATTTACTTGTACAAACTAATTCATATATTACTAATGCTTAGAAATAATTCATATTTGTATAATGTATATCATGCTATTTTGAAGTTATATATATATAATAATATATATATATATATATATATATATATATATATATATATATATACAATTCCAACAACATTTACATATCCTTTACCAATTCACAAATCGCACATGGTTCAAAAGAACTCAAATTTCTATAATGTGCCATGTTATTTTATTCTGTTGCTATATATACAAACCATTCCAACAAGGGAATAAAAATATGCCAATACACAAATTGTTATTGTTTAGAAAGAGTTCATATGTATATACATATCAATATTTATACAAGGTTTGTATATTCAAAAGTAAATATATACTACACGTTTAAAACAATACCCAAAAACTAAGAAAAAACCTAAGACAATAGCAATAATATTACATCAAAATGTTGCAACAACCCAAACAACTAACTAACAACATGCCATAACCATCCTATGAAATCCATCGTTAACCTTGCCTAGGCTGACTAGAATCTGTCACTCTTAGAGTCCACTCATCTCGATATGTCATCTATTCCCTAACATCATCGACAGAGAGTTCACTGACATATAATCTAGGGTAACTAGGGAGGATACTTAGGGGTAAGCTATGATGAAACCTCCACTCATCACTATGACCATCAACTCTCTAGAAATCCAATCATAATCCCTTACAAAAACCTCACCTTCAACAAATCTCGGGTGTGGTGCATCAGTATGGTCAACAAACAAATCAAAATAACTAGCTAATGCCTCTGACTATAGATCAATATGAGACAATATCAAAAGCAAATGATATGATCTAAAATGGAATGGATCATAGTACAACCCACTCAAGAACAACCAACAAAGCTCCTTGTATAAGACATGACTCCAAAAATCTGAAACAAGTGTCATGTACAAATATGCTGGAGGAAAGTACATAATAGGCAAATGCATCATTTCACTAGTCCACTACCTATAAACAAGGACAACCACTAAATCATGTTACTAAGGTTGTTGTCTAACTTTTTAAATTATAAAATATGTAACACTCATTCGCAATTTTTAACACACCATAATGAAATCATGTGTCTATACCAATAGTAAAACTAGTTTTTTTTCATTAAGATCAAAGGCATAAATATATTCATACATGCACAAACATATAGAGAGGCAAACTGAAATGCATAACAACACAACAACAATGGACATAGCAATCAATATATATCATATAGACAATAATACATGTAATACCTATTAAATATTTAACATTCATGCACACACACACACACACACACACACATAATGAAAGAAAAAGAAAAAAATTATACCCAGTGAAGGTTCTTGGGCAGAGAGCTAGGATGCAAGGTTGACAAGGCTGTTGTGATTGCAGGAGCCATGAATGGTATGGAAGGGCTATGGTAGAAAGGCATGAGGCTAGGCAAGAGGCAAACGAATGGTTTGAACAGTTGTGGGAGGTTAGGCATATGGGATGCACAACCAGGGTAAGAATTATAGAAAAAAGATGATGACGACAGGATGAGGCAAAAAATACGTACGTCAGCGAGCAACATGAAGACGTGATAGACTTAGAATGACTAAATAACGACTACTATCAAGAAAAACAATAATGAGCACTGAGAATAAGAGAGAGCAAGTGAGATTTCAAGTTTCTATAACAAACGTAAATGAGCGAGAGGGAAGGGAGGGGGTGTTTAATGCGCAAGTTTTGATAATGGTAAATTATATAACCGTTATCAAAACTTATTTTAAATACGGTCCCAGAAATAACCGTTATTAAAACTTGGCAGCTTTTCAATTTTGGTAACAGTTAATTTAAAATTGTTATAAAAAAATCATTGATTTACTTTTAATATTGGTGATGATCTAGAACCGTTATTAAACTTGCACCACATTCCTGTCCCTAAATTTTTACGTTTTATTCAATGGTTTCAATCAAACCTTTAGTTATACCGCGTCATTAATTATCGCTTCTACAATCCATAATTTAGACCAGGGAGATACCTCAAACTCCAAAAAATTAGGATCAAAGACCAAACCTTTAGAAAGTGTAAAGATCAAGACCAAAATTTATAGGCCAAGATATGAATGGGTTGTTTGCACCTTAAATTAGTTATTTTTAAACTCTCTATCTATCTATCTATATATGTATATGTATATGTATGTATGTATGTATTGTATGTTGATTTGTATACCTGCTACTAGCCTAATAGATACACTTGGTTGATTTAGTGTTGAAAACACCTTCAAAACCTCTTCAAAATTTAAAACCTCTTAAAAATAAAAGGATATAGGGGGAGGACATAAATCATACAAACACTACTATGTTAATTTGCTTTTCTTCAAAACGCAATCACATTTCATGACACAAAATAGTGAATTACACTCACATTTTAATCTAACACCCTTAGATCCTTATCCAATAGAAACTAATGAAAAGCCAAAATAGAATATAAAAAATCATATTTGGAACCATATTGGAATGTAAAATAAACTTTGATCTTTACTTGGGTGATGTTGATGTGATAGATTGTTAGAGATTAGAGTAAGATTGGGTAAGTTGTAGGTAGATGAGTGAATGAGAACAAGAGTCATGAGGGATTGAATGACATAAAGTGTAACACCTCAGCCTTGACATCAAAAATAGGTAGTTACTTTAGACCACTTTCATATTGCTGACTTGTACAAATTAACATGAATCCATATAGGCTAGTTTGTTCTAACTTATACGCTATTTGACAAACTTTTGAGGTGATCATTCATCAATGGACTCTTCCACTCCAAATGCGCTTGATTGTATGGTTCTCCAATAATAAGTTTACTAAAATATATATATGAAACTTGTTAATTTTAATAATTGCATTGATCATTTTGACTTTCAACCATACACCACTTATTGTAGAAAATATAATGATGCCTAACCAAATCCTAACAAGGTATAACCCAAAACCTTTCCTATATATAAGCCTAGTTAAGGTTTCATCCTAAAACCAATTAATTAAAGGATGACTAGGTTACTGGACTTGTATATTGGTATAACTTCATATACGTAATCAATGTGGAAGTTTGTCCACAACCAATATTTACCTCGAGGTATTAGTTAGAAGGATGGGAATTGAAATTAATTAGAAGTTGAACAAAACCTTGTAAATACATATCCAATCCTTACTGATCTGGGATGGCTAAAATTGTGTTCCAACATAATTTTAGGAATTTAAAGATCGAAGAGCAATCTATATGGAAATCATTCGAGATAGAAACCAATATTTCTCTAAGAAGTTATCTTGTATAATGAATTAACAAGTAATTTCAATATGAACTTTTATCCAACTTTACTTAATCCAAACTCAAACTAACACAAACTTTAGATCCATAAAAACCCAAAATTGGAGAAAAATTGGCAAGTTAAATACATACTTGATTTGATCTATCTCTAAACTAACATTTAACCCTAACAAAAATTAAAAGTAAACAAAATTAGCACAACCTAAATTAGGCCTAAACCTAAATAATGCCATAATCGATATGTACTCAATCAAACTAGTTGATATTGATAATGGGTCTAGTTTTAACTCAATCTAAAACATTCTAACTTGAAGCGGACCACAATGATCCATTTGTCAAACTCCAGATAAAAGAAAATTTTAAAAAAATTTAAAAACTATAAATTAACTAACAATAATATTAATTAATTCTTCATGATTCAACTTTGCTATGAAATAGAAAAGATGGAACATATAATTAAATGCTTGTCCAATCCACTAACATATATTGTTTTGGAAAAATGCAAGGTGTAGGTTCTTGTAATCCGTTCAAATTCAGCAGCTATGAAAAAGATTCTTTGACAATATCTTGGCAAATTTGACACCTAATCATGGTTAATGTACTTATAAAAAATAGAAGGGAAAAAAGTAACTAAAGGCATGATCCTGCCATCTCTGTGATAAAATTTTGGTATATTTGCCAAAGTTAGAAGGTATGAATTGGCAATTTTTAGTGCCTAAGAGTAGCCATGCAGATCACGTGCAAGTGATGGGAGAGCTTCAACAACAATGATTTAACAGAAAATAAGGTTGTATCTTGCTATTGACAGCATTTGAAATCTATATATACATGGTCAGCGTGGACAGCAGTTTAGAAAATATGGTGACACTCCAATATACAAAACTACTAAAATAAGAAAATTACAGTGTGGACAGTAGCTATATTTACTCGTGTCTAATTAAAGAAAACGAACGTTAACCATTTTCATAATTGATCACTACGACTTATCCCCATATTTAGGTAATATTTATCTAATTACACCTTGACTAACTCCAAAATTGTTCCTATTTAAGAACCCTTCGATAGAAGAGCTAAGCAATCTGAAGATCGATCGAGGACACAAGGCAGGCCGCTCAACAAGAAACTGCCTCCTCCTAAGTGAAATCACATACTGATACTCTGAAGTCTAGACAACTAGCTCGATCAAATTTGTAACCTCTATTGTTGTTGCTTTTCCTTCCCTTGAAACTAGAAGTTCATTATACATACATAAAAATGGCGGGTGGTGCCATTATAGCCCAAGGTGGGGGGCAAAATTATGAAGGTCGTGTGACAGGTTTTGTGATTATAACCTGTTTAGTGGCTGCCACAGGTGGCTTGATCTTTGGTTATGACATCGGTATCTCGGGAGGAGTAACTTCCATGGATATATTCTTAGAGAGATTCTTCCCATCTGTTTTTGAAGCACAAAAGATGGCAAAAGAGAACTTGTACTGTAAATTTGATAGTGAACTACTAACGTTGTTTACGTCTTCGTTATACCTTGCTGCATTGGTTGCTTCTTTCTTTGCATCGATGGTTACTAGGAAATTCGGAAGGAAGACGTCTATGCTTTTTGGCGGTGTGGTCTTCGTTGTTGGCTCTCTTCTTAACGGATTTGCTGAGAATGTTGAGATGCTTATCTTTGGTCGTATTTTCTTGGGTATTGGCATCGGATTTACTAACCAGGTGAGTACAGACGTACACCCACGGTCCTAATTAATATCAGCGTTTCGCCATATCAACTGAATTACATCATTTTAATGACTGAATTCCAACTATGTATGTGCAGTCCATTCCTGTTTACCTATCTGAGATGGCACCAGCAAATCTAAGAGGGGCACTAAACATGGGTTTCCAAATGGCCATAACAATTGGAATCTTAGCAGCCAACCTTATCAATTACTTTGCCTTGAGCTTAGGTGAAAAGGGTTGGAGAATCGCACTTGGTCTAGCAGGTGTACCAGGAGGAATCATTGCTGTTGGCTCGTTAGTTCTCCCTGACACACCAAACTCACTCATTGATCGAGGCCAGATCGAGGAAGCAAAGTCCATATTAAGAAAAATACGTGGCACAGACAACATTGATCGAGAATTCCAAGACCTTTTAAGTGCTTACGAAACCTCGAAAGAAGTCAAACACCCTTGGAAAAACATCATGCAACCACAAAATAGGCCTCAACTAAGCTTCGCTGTTCTCATCCCATTCTTCCAACAGTTCACGGGCATTAACGTCATCATGTTCTACGCACCCGTTATCTTCAAGACACTCGGTTTCGGAGATGACGCTTCGCTCATGTCGGCCGTCATCACCGGGGTTGTGAACGTCCTGGCGACCGTGGTATCCATTGCCTCAGTCGACAAATTCGGACGTAGGTTCCTCTTCCTAGAAGGAGGGTGTCAGATGCTCGTGACACAGATCGCTATTGGTGCTATACTCGGTGTCAAATTCGGGGCTTCAGGAACGGGAACACTAACTAAAGGTGATGCTGATCTTGTGGTGATCTTGGTTTGTGTATACGTAGCAGCATTTGCTTGGTCATGGGGTCCGCTGGGATGGTTGGTGCCTAGTGAGATTTTTCCATTGGAGACGAGATCCGCTGGACAAGCTATAAACGTGTCGGTTAACATGATGTTTACCTTCATCATTGCTCAGTGTTTCTTGAGGATGCTCTGTGTTATGAAGTTTGGGCTCTTTTTCTTCTTTGCTGGGTTTGTGGTGATCATGACGGTTACTATCTATTTCTTCCTACCCGAGACTAAAGGTGTGCCTATTGAGGAGATGTATGGCGTTTGGAAATCGCATTGGTTCTGGAATAAATATATTCCTGACGACGTCCTTGGTGCTAATTCAAGGAATGTTGAACTACCTACCGCCAAGGCAGTATGATGCTATTGTAATATAAATATATTTATATATATTTTTTTCATTAATTCTTCCTCCCTTTTTCATTCTGATAGTAGCCAGTCTTTTCCCAATCTCCTAACATCGAGATATGCTCTATAATTAGCTTGAGCTCAATATACAACATTTTTTTTCAAAATTTGAAAATGAGCTTTTAGAAACATCATTCATAGCCATAACATAGGTATTGATATAAGTATGAGAAATAAAGTGATTATCCAGAGATCAAAAGTTGAATTTAAAGGAAAAAAAAGTTATGGAGCAAAGAAAAAATGAGTCAACAACACCAACTACAAGATAAAAATAATAAGAAATCAATAGCACGCAATTTAAGTAGAAAAATCCTTCTAGTGCGAAAGGAAAACAATTATGGGACCCTTTAGTCCACTTATAAAACTTTCACTATGAAAAATTTGAAATACAAAATCTTGTATTTGAGTGTTAACCAGATGTTATAATCATCAACTCAAAAATAATTGTGACACCAAAAAGATGAGTTTGCAATCCTAAAATAGACCTACTATAAACACATCCAAAGTTCAATTTACAGGCCACTAAATAGTGATTCCTTTTACATTAATCAACAATAAGAGGTTAAAAGCAATGTCACAAATTTTCATCCAAAACTAAGAATGATAGTCCACTCAATTAAAGCCAAAACTAAAACTTATCTAAAACTGACCTAAACAAAAATGCGCACTAAAATAGCAATAAAAACCTGACTTATAGAACCCTAAATCAAATCTCCAAAACTCAAAATTAATATTGGTGTCCCAGAAATCTTTTGTCAAAAAATAAGCATGATCTAACAGTGAATGACTTCAGATATTTGAATTGATCAAACCTATGTTGAAGAGAATAATGGCATAATTTTTGTATTTCTCTCTCTCTCACCTACAAGATTCAAATCGCAATAGTTCTCACATTTACTCACCTTCCAACATAAACTTTATAGCTAATATTTATCCTTAACAAATTTAGGTAATTAATAAAAATGACAAAAATAACATTGGTTAAAAAAATGAACTTTACAACATAAGAGAGTGCCCAAATATCTCCAACAAATTCTTCCCTTCCTGACTATGTGGAGGTGATCATCATCCCAGCGATCATACAACAAATCTCAAACTTCCATCTTAGTAAGGATTTTGTCAACATATTAGCTCCATTATCATTAGTGTGTACCTCTTCAACTTCTAGCAACTTAGCATCCAAAATATCATGTATCTAATGATATCGTGTATCAATATGTTTTGATCTAAAATGGAAGGTAGGATTCTTTCCAAGATATATTGTACTTTAGTTTTCACAAAAGAGCACATATCTTTCCTAAACAAAACCAATCTCCTAAAAAAATTCTTTATCTATAGTAACTCTTAGTCATAGCAATAAACTCTACTTCGGTAGTCGACAAACCAACACATTTCTGAAGTCTAGATTGTCATGACACTGCTTCCCCTAAAAAAGTGATCAAAAAATCTAAAGTAGATTTACTCTATTCAACATCCCCGCCTATATATGAATCAGTATATCAATTAATGACTGACTCATTAATTCCAAGACAAAGTCTCAAACTAGAAGTGCCATGGAGAAATCTAAAGATCAACTTCACTACATTCCACTACTCTCTACACGAGTTAGAAAGGAACGTGCTAATAACTCCAACTACATGAATAATAAGGAATGTTCTTCATCTCTTTCTTCTCTACATCACATGAAGGACATTGCATAGAGCTCAACTTCAAGTGAGATGCAAGTGGAGTTCCTATGACTTTGGCATTATCCATATTAAATCTCTAAAGTATCTTCTCAATGTATTTTTCTTGAGAAAAACACAACTTCTCACCTCCTCTATCTTGAATGATTTTAACTCCGAGAATTTACTTTACTGAACCCAAGTCTTTCATGGAAAGGGACTTTCTTAACTCTTGCTTTAGCTTCTCAATCCTAGAAGCATTCTTGATATTAGTAACAAAATAATGAAAACACCATCATCAATTCTTTGCATAAAAGTACGGTGATCTAAAGTAGTCTTCTTATAACCATGTTGTTTGACGATAAACTCAAACTTTATGTACCACTACCTTGATGGTTGTTTCAATTCATATAGACTATTCTTAAGATTGTAAGCATGGTCTTCCTTGCCTTTCACCTAAAAACCCTCTGGTTACTCTGTGTAAATCGCTTCTTCTAACTTGCCATGCAAGAAAGCAGTCTTCACACCTATTTGCTAAACCTCAAAATCAAGATTAGCAACCAAGCCTAACACAACTCAGATCGAAGACATTTTCACAATAAGAGAAAATATTTCTCCAAAATCAACACCTTTCTTTTTCTTGAAGCCTTTGACCACCAACCTAAATTTATATCATGGAACTGAAGAATGGTTCTCTTGCTTTAACTTGTAAACCCACCAGTTCTTCAAAGCTCTCTTACTATTAGGCAACTTCACTAGATTAAAGATATGATTGTCATATAAAGATTGCATCTCAGTTTACATTGATTAAATCCATCTTTCTTTATCTCCACTTTCAACAACTTCTTTATAAGACTCATGCTCTCCCCCATCATCCAAAAGCACAAACTCTTGTGAAGAGTATTTTGAATAAGGTCTGTGATCTCTAGTGCACCTCCTAAGCAAAGTTGTTGGCTCACCTATAGGAGTGTTTTGGTGATCACCTACAACATCATATATTAGAGAATCAATATCACCATCATGTTATTGCTCATTATGAGCCAAATGCTCATCCATATCATCCTATACTCCACGATCAATAAGTTCATGTGCTTATTTCATCTTCACCAAATCCATATCTGTTAGTTGATCATTACTTTCAACTCTTCTCATCTCAACTTTGTCAATGCCACCAATGATTTGGTCTTCAATGAATACTAAATCTCTACTTATTACTAGCTATTTCTAAACAGGATCATGCAACCTATAGCTAAATTCATCTTGATCGTAACCCCGAAAGATGCACTAAAAAGTCTTTGGATCCAACTTTGGCCTCTCATCATTAGGGAAATGAACATATACCTTGCATCCAAACATATACAAGTGACCATATGAGACATCCGTACCAAAAAAATCTATTAGGAACATCACCATTTAGAGCAACTACATGACTTAAGCTAACCACATGTGTAGTTGTAAGTAAAGATTCACCATAAAAAGACTTAGACAACTTTGCCACTAAAAGCATATATCTAACTCTTTCGATTAGAGTACTATTCATGATCTCTACCAAACCATTCAACTAGAGAGCCTTTGGAGGAGTCTTCTAGTGTATAATACCCTACTAAATGCAATACCTATCAAACTAACAACAACATTCACTACAATTATTAGTATGAATGCATTTCATCTTCTTACTAATTTCTCTTTCATAGGTTGCATGAAAGTGTTTAAACTTATGAAACACTTCATCTTTAGATTTCAAGGCATAAGCCTAAAAAATTCTAGAATGATCATCAATAAAAGTGATGAAGTGCATCACTAAGATATTTTACCTTAATAGGGCCACAGACACCTGAATGTACCAATTCAAGAACCTTATATCTTCTAGAAGGATGACCCTTGTGGAAAGAAGTCCTACGTTGTTTTTCCACCATACAATGAGAATACTTCTCCAGTTTGGCACATTACAACCCAAAGATCAAATTCTTCTTTGCCAAGCAATTAAATCCTTTCTCATTTATGTGAATAAGTTCCCTATGCCACAACTCAAATACATCCATGTTTGCCACTACATTCTCATGATTACTAGAAATATAAGCTTGTATAAAATATAAATTAGAACAATTATTACCTCAGGCCACAACGAGACTATCTTTAGTGTGCTTCCATTAGCCTAAACCAAATCTATTGCAAAAACTCTCAACATCAAATTGACCAGCCGAAATCAAATTTAGGTGAGCATTTGGTGCGTGTCAAACATGATTGAGAACAAACTTTGTCTCAAGATTAGTCTCCAAGCATACATACCCCATGTCAATCACCTTAGATAAGCCATCATTAACCATCTTCAAAAATAGAAAATCACAAGGAGTATAAGAAGTGAAGAATTCCTTCCTAGAGTAACATCTTGTGATGTACCACTATTAATAACCCAACTCATCTCATGATTCGCAAGATACACAACATTATCATCAACAACAATTAGAAGATTATCATATGAAATAATAGAAACATGATCATTATTGTCATCAGTATTTTTTTCTTGCTTGGGATTCTTGTTATATCTATTCCACTTGTAGCAATACTTCTTGCTATGCCCCATTTTACCACAATAATGGCATTCAAGATTCTTATATTTGCCTCTAAACTTACCACAACTCTTATCTTTGCCCTTTTGAATTTACCCCTACTTCTCCCCTTTTCGGTAAATAAAACATCTGATTGTGAGGATGCCCCTTCATTCATTCTTCTCATTTAGAACACCACTCTTGACAAGATCCATCGTCACCTTACCATTTGGGGCGGAATTAGTAAGTGAGATCCGAAATGTCTCCCAATAATTTGGTAGAGTATTAAAGAACCATAATGCTTGAACCACATCTTCAAACTTTATGTCCATACTTAAAAAATGATCTAACACACCTTGGAAGTCATTCAAATGATCTAAAATTAAAGAACCATCTTTATATCTCAAATCCATCAATTGTTTTAAGAGATAAAATTTATTATTTCCAGTCTTCGAGGTATAAAAGTTTTCTAACTTATCACATAGTGTATTTACATTTGTCTCATTCAAAATTTGGTTGTAAACATTATCCTCTACACATTGCTGAATTAAAAAAAAATTATGATCAAATTATCAATCTTAATCAGTTTAATCTTTTGGTTTATCCTTAGCAAAATTTGTTAGGCGTAAACTTTTCATATATAAGAGATCCTTTATTTTATCCTTCTATATATGTTAATTCAACACATTCAAAGAAGGCATATTACTTGTATTAGCCTCCATCTTATGCTCTAATACCTCTTGATGGGGCAAAGAGAGAATGGTTAGCAACACCAACCACAAAATAGAAATAATAATAAATCAAAGACACATAGTTTTTGTAGAAAACCCTTCCAATGTGAAAGGGAAACAACCACGGGATACTTTAGTGCACTTAGAAAACTTTCACTATAAGAAATATCATATATAAATTATAATATTCAAGTGATAACTAGATGCTACAATCATCAAACCAAAATAACACAACTAGACAAAAATTACAACACCAAAAGAGATGAGTTTGCAATCCTAAAATAGAGATATTGTAAACACATCCAAAGGTAAATATGTACGACACTATACAATAATAATTTTTACATTAACCAACAAAAAGATGTTAGTAGTAACCTAAAATATTTTTAGCCAAAACCGAGTACAATAGACCACTTAATTGAAGCAGAAACAAAAACTGGTATGAAATTGACCTAAACAAGAGCACCCACTTAAATACCAATAGAAAACTAACATGGGATATCGAAATCAAATATCCACTGTTTAGAATCAAGATTGGTGTCTTATGGCACTTGTGTAATAACATTAGCAAGAAGCAATGATGAAAGACTTCAAATGTTTGAATTTATCAAACTTGTGCTGAAGATAATAATGGCATAACTTTTGTGTTTTTATCTCTCTCACCTACAATATTCAAATTTCAATATTTCTCATATTTACTCACCTTCCCACATCAAATATACAAGTGATGTTTATCTTTCCCAATTTTTGGTCATTAATAAAAATAAAAAACATATTGATTAAAAAATGGACTTTACAACATAGGAGGGAGCCCAAATAACCCCACAAAAAATATCATCCAAATCCAAAGCTGCTCATAGGTATGACATGCCATGGTTGGGGGCGTTCAACTAATGAAGTCACATATGTGAACACAAGTCTTGATGCAACCTTATATGGAGATAACTATTATCCTAGGTTAGTGTGCTAAGTCTGCTCTAAAGGAAATAGAGTCGTTCTAACATTTGGCTAAGGACAAAATAATTCTAAAGTAGATACTAAATATAAAACCAACACTAGATTGAAATAATCAATCTTGGATTAATTACTAGTTAGAACCAAAATCATTAAAGTCTATATATTTTATAAAAAATACATGTTTTTTTAGATAAAATGTTAAGGAGTATTAGGATCGATCTAGAAGAGTAGATTGGGTTTGGACCACATTAGACCATACTAAGACCCAGCTATTAACCAATTATTTTTACTTTGGTACCAAATCCTAGATTGAATACCGGTATAATCAATGTGGTCTCGTACTAAAACCCAAATTAGCTAATAAGTCTAGTTAAATTCTCAATCAAGGTTGAATGTTGAAGCCCTTGCCTATGAGAGCCTTCAAGAAGGTATTATTAGCATAGTGATTCATATATATAGATAGATAGATAGATATAGATTAACTAACTGACTGACTGATAGACAGACAAACAAAGAAACAGGCACATAGGCAGACAGACAGTATATGTATATGTATATTGAGCGAAGAAGACCAATTAGCTTGTAGGGAAGAAATGGTACATTGACTATCTTATTGTAATTATTTAAGAGTAACAATAGAGGTAATAATGTATTCGAAATCAATTATCGATGTGCAATGGGGGAGCACAACTAAAGGTATATAATGTAAAACTTAGGTCACCAATAAGGCTTAAATGTTGGCGTATAATCTTACTAGTGAAGAAACACACAAAGGATGTTCCCAATTCTATACTATTTTTTAAGGTTAATAGGAGCTTGTAAAGGTAAGTACAAATTATCATATAGGTAATGATACCATAAAGGTGTTACAATACTGAGAGAGGTAGGAGGGAGATTTGAACCTAGGACCCTTAGTTCTCAATTCTATAAATATATTACTGTCATAGTTTATCTATCTGGGATATCCTTTTAATTTTCTCCTTTTAAGATAGCATTACCACAGTGGACGTATATGAAGTTGCATATCACTCAAGTTAGGTGATACATTTTTAACGATAATTATCTAAAAATTACTCTAATATTATAACAATATATGATTAGTTTATAAGAAATCATCATGGTATTATCTTCAAATGTGTCTTGTTAGAAGTTGAACTTTATAAGATTAATTAATGTTATATTTTAGTTTACAAATATTACAAAACACCAGTCCTTCCCCTCCATTCATATGAAAATCAAATTTTAGGAACCCTTCCATTCTTTATTAATCCTATTTTTGTAATGCATAATAGTATGCCAAATAGAAAGATATTTTTTTCACACATATACAATTGAGGAAAAAGATGATTGTTTAATGATAATCACTCTCTCATTTGTCCCAAATTATAGGTGGTAATTGAGTCAGGTAGGTTGCGCTCAAGCCAGGTTATGATAGGTTGGGTCAGGTTGGATTAGGGTTGAGTAATTTCATATTTGGGGGATTTCATGTTTGATTTAATTTGACAAGTCATGTTTTGATTAAATTGACAAATCAAGTTTTTTTTGATAGGTTAGGTTGGGTTAGAGCCAAGATAATATTCAATCAAATCACTTTAGATTTAGGTATAATTGGAAATTGATCACTAAAATTAATATAACTCATTAACCTCGTAAGAAAAAATTAAGTTTGACTTCATGTAAGCATGTGATTAATAATGTATTAGTAATTGTTATTTGTTTATTATTATGACTTTTTAATATTGTGTTTTTATACAAAATATTCATTAAAATTAGAATATCATTAGTGAATAAGTATGTTCACAATAAAAGTAAGAAAATAAAGTAAAATATATATAATAATATATTTTTAAAAGCTTTAAAAAAATAATAAGACATGTATAATTTTTTTATTATCATAACTGGTTAATATTGAATTTGATTTTGTCGAGTCAGGTCGGATTGATAACGGTTAGTGTGGATGTCAAGTTATAGGTTGGGTTTAGGTTATATTGTGTCACATATATTTTAACCAACGTCTTGTTGGGTTAGTACCGTAGTACTGATAGGTTTTGCTTTATGTTCTCCTACTTATTCAATGGCTAGTATTTACTTTGTAGAAGTACTTTGAGGGTTCCATTTGATGGCTTCAAGTAGGGATTAAGAGTTAGGACCGTCTAGGGTTCCCTCAACATCTTTTGATACTGATTTTCCTAGGACTCTCATGTCCTCTTTTATGTTTCTTTTTCTCCTTAGATTTTAACTCTTTCCTAAATATTTTGGACTATCAGGATGATGATATTCTATATTGAAATCTATGTTTTTGTGTTTATGGTTGTTGTTGATTTAAGTAAAGTAATATTTAGTCTTAACACTTAGTATAGGAATGGTAAATGATACCAAACTTATGCTAGGTGTGGTGGTAACACCCTATATTTTTGTAACTAACGCTTCTACAAAATAAAAAATTTAAATGTTAAATTTAGGGGTGTTACACATTGAGTTAACTTTAGCATCCAGATGATAAAGGGTGCAGTATTTTTCCACAATCTTACCACATTGTATGAGTGAGTATGTGGTGTCACCACTTTGGCCAAAGAGTAGGCTTCAATATTGTCAAAAAAGAAGCTTAGAACTCAAGATTGTGGTTATAAAGTTTCAATATCAAAGTAGTGGACTTTTGAGTTTCCAAATTTGGAAAGGCAATTAGAGTAGTAAGTAGTAGTAGAATAGTAGGGTGGTTTCCATCGCTCAGGCAACCAAGGACAGAACCAACACTACTTTTGTAAGGGTTATAGACATGACTATCTAGGGAAGGATTATAAAGTTCATTTAGTTCAATTCTATAATTACGGTAGGCATGGTCATTGGGGTTTTGAGTGCTATTGAACATCATGCAATGATGTTTAGAGGATGCAGATGTAGGACATGTCACCAATTAGCATCAACATGTTTGGAGGAACCCACAACCAAATAGCAATCCTCATTAAAGAAGGAATATGGGTAGTGTATTTAGTTAGGGATTTGGCACTAAGAGTGCCCAAAGAGATTCAACATTTGGAGGAATTCATTTAGGTAGTGAAGTAAAGGCAAATTCTTAGGCTCTTAACCTCAATATTTCTTTTTCTGATATACTATCACCTATTTCTTTGTTGCTTGAGTTTGAGACTTCTACATGTTTTTGTGTTCGGTGTGTTGTCCTATTGTTAGATTATGGATGCTTTTTAAAAGGGGTAGTAACCTTAGGTGCTTTTTCTCCTATTATTCATGTTATTTTAACTTTAAAAAAAATTATTTCTACTAAAGCAACTTTGATAGAAAAAGTTATTAATATTCCATAAGCAATCAAAGCATTTAGAAATGAGTTTAATTTTTGTATCAGATTAAAAATGTCTAAAGGTGCTTTTGCTTCATCTTAAAAAAACTTTTAGTTCATAACTAAATCAAAACCATCAAGATATGTAATCATATCATGTTTCATAAAAATCAATAATTAAGATAAAATATTTTTAAATAGTCATCATTTAATAAATTTAACTTATTTAGATCATATGAGAAACTAAACAAATGATTCATATAGTTTAAATTGTTCAATCCTACTTTCAAAGGAAGAAATAACTTGATTAAACACATAATAAAAATGATTGATCCTAAATTAATCTTTGAGATATTTAGCTACATCATTGGTATTATTTTCATGAATTTTTTTCCTATGAATTATCCTTCTTTCATGAAACACAAGTTCTATATTCATTTTAGAATATATTTCTTTAATGGCAATTAGTGATGTTGTTTACCCATTTTCTCTATAATTGTTTAAAAAATGTAGTAAGGCCTTTCAAATATTTAATAACAACATTAATAAGCATATCTTTATTCAATAAGGTCTTACTAATTGCATTAACAACAAATGAAAAATCATAAAAAAATTATCATGCCCACTGAAACTTCACAATTTTCAAGTTCATGCATAGCCAAACATTAAGATTTACTTTTTTATTTAGAATCATCATTCGTTTCCATTAACTTTAGTACCACATCCCTTATTGGTGAAACTTACAATATAACTACCTTAACACTTTCAATATGACTTTCCTAATATGTTTGAGATAATGGTTTCATAGTTACAAAAGATACATTTTCTTTCAAAAAAATTCCATCTTTTAGTAAATGAAGAAATATTAAACATATTCATTCCAACACTCAAAAACAATTAATGGCTTTAGAAATAAATAAATAAATAAATAAATAAATAATAGCCATATGAGAAAGCAATAAATTGAGACCATGACAACTACATGGCACATAAAATACTCGAGGATTTATATCTAATGAACTCTTTTGTACACTTTGATGCTTCCCTTTCATATTAGACCCATTATCATACCCTTTCCCTTTTGCATTACTAATATCAAGAACATGCAAGGTTAAGCAATACAATTTTATGTTCATAAAAAACTTATAGCCCTCATGTATCATTTACATTCAAAATTTTACAAAAGTATTATTCTATTTTTATTGGGAGAGATGAAATATCTATACATTTTATTACATGGGATATTTTTTTATGGATTATATTAGGAGTACAATTAACTACAATAGAAAAATATTTTAACGCTTTACCTTTTCTCACAACTATTTTTTTGTTTACTTCATTTTCCAACAACTCAATCATTTCATTTTGTACCAAAGGACTAAGATAATGATCATGAATTTTACTTGCCTAAAATGTTGCTAATTTATTAGGTTAGTTCAATAATCATTTCAAAAATACTAAAAAAGCATTATATTACTATATTCATTAAAAAACAATTAATTGGTTCCTCTAAATACCAAGTTATTTTTTTACAAGAGTTTTCATTGCACTAATAACTCTCAATAAAACATTTCTTCTTTGGTATTTTCTTTATTTATATCATCTTAGAACTTTTTTCTAAAATTTTTATCCATTTTATAATATTACATTTGTATCAATTTAAAAAATTCATATTAATAATCTGTTCATTTTTTTCTCATGTGCCTTTAGCTTAACACCAAGAGTTTTTTACAATCTTTCCATCCATCACTTGCTAGTTGAAAATTAAATATTAACTTTGAAAAAAATTTCAAGATTAGGAAAATACTATATTAAATTTCTTTGAGTAAACTAATGATGTTTATTTATGTATTTCTCCATTTTTTTAATTTTGTAATTATAATGTATTATGGAAAAACTTTGAAAGTCTTCACCTTTAGGAATGTCTTGATCATCATATCTAGTAGGTTCCTTTTCAACCATCAAATATCTCTAATTACTTTAAAAATTTTTATTATCCAAGATCATATGTGTGTGTGTGTGTGTGTGTTTACATGTGAATAAATTTCATCCATTCATTCATTTTCTCTTGATATCCTAAATCTTCTCTACTATGCCCTAATGAACTACTAATATTAGTATCACCTGTACATGGCTCTTTTGCAAGTTTTTATAATGTTTTTAGAAGCATTATTTCTAATAAAGTTATCAAGTGCGCTATTTTAAAACTAATTAAATTATTCAAC
Source organism: Tamarix chinensis (assembly GCA_030549775.1). Taxonomy (NCBI): domain Eukaryota; kingdom Viridiplantae; phylum Streptophyta; class Magnoliopsida; order Caryophyllales; family Tamaricaceae; genus Tamarix; species Tamarix chinensis. Next base: position 24,548,501 of record CM060177.1, on the reverse strand, counting down.
CCTTTTCTTTTTCTTGTATTTTTCATACCCACATTCGAAATTCCTAGTATACATCATTAAACACTAAACCCTAAACTAATAAAACATAAGTAACAAGAAATGCAATAAAATTAGTGAGTACAACTTGGTATTCAAACAATGCAATTGTAGATTGTGGTATTGTTGTATTAACAAAAATTTCCCTACAAAAGATAAAGTAAATACGAATATTTATGAAAGGCATACAAATGAAAACAAAGAATTAAAATCCTAATTCATAGAATCGCTTAAAAAACCTTGACAAAATCCATATGAAATTTGTGTACTTATCCCTAATACTCAAAAACAACATTGAAGCTTAAAACTTCTAAAATAAGCAAAGAATACATAAAAATACTCAAAATAACTTAGATTAATTTTATTTAAACTTTCTTTTTTAAATTATAAATGAATTATTAATGAATAAATATGGCTCACAATAATTAGTTGAGCCAATTGATAAAGAAAATGGAAGTGATGTGGAGATAGTGAGAAATCTTTGAGTGAAAATTGAAGCAATTCTACAAATGTCAAGCACCCAATCTAGAGACCATTAGTAAACAATGGTAATTACTGAGGGTCTATGGAATTGAAGAACAAACAACAATCCAATTGAAACAATAAAATTGTAGATTAGAAAAGTCAAATCAACACCCTATATTTTGTTTATTGAATTCTAACTTGGTAGCTATTATTCAATGGAAGAGCTAGTAAATAGAATGCAAAAATTTTCTTTGATGCTAACTGCTAAAATTAATAAGATATAGGAGAGCATTATTTCACTTATTGTTTCTAGAGAGACAGAAATATGGAAATTTTGAGTTGTCATCTTCAAAATTGGAGATTTCCTCTCTTCATGTTTTTCTTCATAGAGGGGAAAGAGGTTTTATTCTAATGGTTTCATTTTTCTTATTATATTAGTTTCATGGTAAGTTTTTTCAAAAAAAAAAATTTACATATACACAACTCTACAATTGGCCCCCTCATGTTTCCAGGCCCTTCATCCATCGCATATACTACGATAGTATAAGTAAACTATATATATAACTGCATATGAAAAATAAAATAAATACCCTTTTTTTTTAGGCATTAGGCATGTGCCTAATTTGCATAGCCCAAAATCCATCCTTAGTTTTAGGTTATTATTAGCAATTTAGAATTAAAATGGGCTCAAAATATTTAAGTCAAATCATTAAGGGGTGAGTTATCATTGCTTAGTCTAAGGTCGGTTAAGTTTTTATGTTTTAATATATTAAATTTTCCTACTCTTGCCTAGTGTTGATTATAAATTTTATGTTTTAATAGGTTAAGTTTTCCTACTCTTAACTCATGTTAATTATAGTTTTGGATAGGATGTTCGTGAATTCTGGGTTGGATTAGATTTTTGTTCATCTTTAATTAGCTTGAGGTTTTTCATTTTCATGTTGGTTAGATTTTATCATCTCATGTTCTATTTCAAGTTTTGGGTTATAGTGCGTTGGGTTTAATAACATTGTAGATACACCGAGCAACTTTAACAAAAAAGCATTATGATAGAAAAAAGATGAAAATGTTGTTGCTTTTAGCCAAAATAAATATTTAACAAAATAATAATATAATGTAGTTAAATTATATGAAACTAATAATGTAAAGATAAATATAGAAGCCAAAATATTTTCTTTTTTAATGCACAAGGAATGATATTATTAATCAACATAAAACATCTACTAGTCATACGACAATTGATCCATATGGATGAAATGAAGGAATGCGCTACAAATAGAACAAGATTGTCAATAGTTTTGTTGTGTTCCTCCTTTTTATATGTTTGAGATCATTATTCTATTTCCTATTGGCATGCACTCGACAAAACTCTTTTTGATGATGAAGAACATATATGAATCTACTTAATACTGACTTCAATCTCTAAAGAGTAATGATGTAGGAGTTATTGATGGTGTTTGCTGTAATTTTAGAATCACAATTTAAAATCACATATTCCATGTATTGGTCAACAACTTACAACCCTATAAACAAGCATTGATTTTAGTCTTGAGATAAGCAAATACATGTCTAATATAGTTTGAATATTCACATTTTTGTACAAAAACTATCCCTAGTGGTGTCCCATTATAACACCCCTTAAGAATTTGGCCATATTCATAGTTCATCCATCCACATTGATCTTTACAAAAGGATGCATCATTAGCTCCCAATCTACACTCATGGATGAGTAGGTTATATGGAGATCATCTTACTAAGTTATCTTCTCAACCTAGTGAGATGGTTGGTGGGGCTGGAAATAATGATAGGTAGTTGTAATGATAGATTGAAGATCAATTGAACCTCCCTAAAAATTATAGCTCCTTTAATTTTTAGAATAAAAAATTTTCATTTTGAGGATAATGTGGAAGTGTGATAAAAATAAAACTGAGGGATATCATCACTAAATCAACTATAAAAGAGTTGTGAGCATCACCTAACACATGATTGATTGAAGATAAAATGTAATAAATGAAGAAAGTATGCAAGTGCTAACAATATAACAACAATAATAAAGATAAGAATAATATAGAAGGTAAACATGTATAAAATTTAAATACAGGAACAAAAACTAATAGTTTAAATAACCATAAAGAAACAAAAGCATCCCAACATAATGGGCAAAGCAATCTAAACTGGTTAGCCTAACTCTCAACTAAATAGAAATGTAAATCTTGATCCCTATGCAATGACCAGCTACTAGCCCACATCACCATTGTCGGTATGCTCCAACTAAGAGTCATACCCTTACAAATCGTCCTCTACTCACTGAAACAAAAGATGGATCATCATAATACCCATGCAAATTTAGTATTAGTATAGTAAAGTATTGTTAAAACAAACTACCTAGAACATATTAAGGGTACATGCCACACATTGAGGCTATACAATAGCATGTTATGCAACATGATTAAAAACACATAACATGAAGATCATGAATAAGATATATGACATAGAAAAATATGTAAAGCACATATAACCACTAATCCCTAAATCTATAAGACAAGCCATTTGGGTAATTCCAAGTAATGGCATTATCCACGATGGGGGCTAGTGTAGTGTAACACCCCCAGATTTACTTAAAATTTTTATTTTTCAGAAGTGTTATTTTCCAAATTATAAGGTGTTACTACCACACTTAGCAAAAGTTTAGTTCCCTTACCTTTCTTATGTCAGGTGGTAAGGTTAAAACATTCAAACTACAGCCAAGGTAAATCAATGGAAATAAAATAAAATACATAAGTATTAGTTACGAATAAATATTATCCGTACAGTAAGAAAACTAAAATACAATAAGGGACATAATAGTCTAGAGAAAAACTGATCATAATCAAAACTAGCACCTGTAGGTATGACACTAGTTTTCCCTAACTCTTAGTGTAATACCCTAAAAATTTATAATTTGATTCTAATCTTGAGAAAGCTTGTTTTAGCCTTAACCCAATTTCTTAATCCCAAAACTTTAACCAAATCCAAAACCTTAACCGGAAAATCATATTTTATAAATCGAACTCAAACCTTGTAAACTTTCCACTAATTCCAACTATTTTGGATAATCTAAAACCACCAAAACTAACCCCCTAAATCTTTTTCTCTTTTCCCTTTTCTTTGTCCTTTTCTTTTCTTTCTTCTCTTTCTCCCGTCAACCTAAGCCTTAATAATAGAATTTGTTGCAACTTGCCCTGTAAACTTGCACCCTCCCCCACTTGCACCATCATACATCATCTTTCTGTATCCATCCATCATCCATCAACTTTTCTTCTTCTTCTTCTTCTTCCCTCAACCCAACCAATTTTCACCACCATACACACACCCTATCATTTATTTTCTTCCTTATCCATGTGCAATACACAAACATAACCATCACCATCCCAACTGCACCCTAGACCATTTTTCCCAATACTCAACCATCATTTCCCTACACCAACCCTCATGTGATACGGACCGCACATCATCAAATACTCCTCTCCGTTCACTTTTTGGTAGTCGTATCATGTTGTCTCCTCGCTTATATAGTTCCACATTTTCCATCTTCAGGGTAAACTGGGTTTCGAAGTCAGATTAAGGAATGGAGGCAACGAGCATGGGAGGAAGCACTTTTGGACCGCGTTTTTTTTTAATTAATTAAGTTTGAATTTGTAGCGCGTTGTAATCATGTTTGGGACATTAGTATTTTTTGTGGGTGTGTGTGTTTAGTGGTCGGTGATGATTTCACCCTAATTTTTGAAACCCCATTGATAGTCTCGGGTTAGGCAAAGTTGGTTATCAATGGCCACCCCCGAGCCTAAATGAGTATGGGTAATCTGTTTTGGAATCCCTATTAACACTAGATTCAGGATCGATGTTATCTCGTTATAATCGCCTCCTGAATCTAATGAAAATAGGAGTATTTTTTTTACCTCTTTTTGGAGCCAAGTTTGGACTGAACCAAAACTTGAGCTCAGGCCCAAGTTTTGGCCCAGTCCGCGGGTGGCTCTTTGTGCCCTAATGACCCACCTATTTAAACCCCCTTTTCCTTTCTCGGGGAGCCCCGATCGTCCATTTTGTTTCCCTCCTGGCGGCTCGAACCTTTCCCCGTTCCTCTTTGTCGTCGACCGTTGGTGGTCACCATCGCCGCACATCCACATTTTCACCTACCCGGATCTTGTCCCTAACACCCAATCGAAGGCCTTAGGTCAACTGATTTCTTACCTTTGTCCCCTCTCCCCTTTTTGTTTGGTGCCTAATCCCCGTTATATATACGATGGGGATTTTCTTGTAAGAGGTGAACCTGGTTCAATGAAAATCTCTTGGGTTTACTACTAGCTCGTGCGCAAATCAGTTGAAGTATCAACGTCTGATTCGGAGAGTACTTCGGTTCAGGGGGAAACGAGTACATTCCCGACCCCCGTTTGAGAGATCGAGTACAATCCGGCTATTCGGGTTCGTTTCATCTGGTATCAAAGCTTAAGTTGCTCGATCGGCGTTCCAAAATGGTGTATTTCGTTCTGAACTTCCTTCGATCATTTTTTTCTTTCAGTTCGTCGATCTACATTTACCCTTCATTTTTCTCTCTGATAGGGACACAGGCGTGCCTTGATCAAAGCCAGAACGAAGACGGATCGGTGGCCCAACGGCGGCTTTAGGATGCGCAATAGCGCTACCACCACGTGAAGCTACAGTCGGTCATGTTTGATTCTCCGTTCTTGGTCGATTTTTGGGTAAATTCGTTCCAGAACTCGTATCTTTAGTGGATAATTTGTGATGACTTGGTTTGGCTCTGAGAACAGATTTAAAACTAGTTCAATGATGTTTATTCACTTCTAATGTTCTATCTGTGCTGTTTGGGTTTATTCCCCGCTTATTTACTTTGTCGTGAATGTTTTCCTGCTCGTTCTCATCTTGTTTTGTCTCTTGTGTTGGATTTGTTTCATTCAAAATTGAACTTTATTGGCTCCTTTTGTGTTGATCTACCCTGGTGTGCGAGAGTCAGAACTGAACTTGGCTGGACTCGCTTTGAAATCGGTTCAACTCGCCCGGAGCTCATCGGGCTGTACTGACTTCGCTTGGGAATCGTTCGACCCAGCGAGTTGACTCGGCACCGTGGCAAGGGCACGTTTGGCGTGGGTCTCACTGTATTATTTTTTTTATCTTAAATTTAGTATGATTGTACTTAATTTAGGGAAGACTTTTTAAATTTCTTGATTTTTTTCGGTTTGTAATCATTAATCCCGTCCCCGTTCGTTTCATGTCTTGCTTTGGTTTGTTTTTGCTGATTTCCTTTCCGCGTGCTGCTTGTTTGCTTGGTTGTCTTTCTGTGTGTTATCCGTGATAGCATGTCCTAACTTTTCCTTGCTGCGTGCCTAGAGAAAAAAAATTGGACTTAAAACTGAAACTTTTTTTATGGCCTCCACCTAGACTATAGGGTAAAATGGCTGAAAATGAATCTATTACTGAGATGGTTAGAACAATGCTTGAGCAACTTAATACCATGGATGCCACAGTACGAGGACTTAGGGCTGAAATGATTAATAATCAAAACACTAAGAGAACCATCAACCAACCTAGGAATAATAATCAGCAAGTAGAAAATGATCTTGAGTCAATAGGTTATGGACACTCTCCCAATCTTAATCGCACCTATAGGCCAAATTATTATGGACATGATCGGGGATTAGGAAGTATCAAATTAAAAATCCCACAATTCAAGGAAAAAATGACCCTAATGCTTATCTTGATTGGGAAAGGAAAATTGAATTAGTCTTTGATTGCCATGATTATCCTGATGACAAGAAAATCAAATTAGCAATTGTCGAGTTTACGGATTACGCTAGCTCTTGGTGGGGTAGGCTTACTAGGGAAAGGGAACATTATATTGAGTCTCCTATTTCCTCTTGGCCTGAGTTTAAGTTCCTAATGCGCCGACGTTTTATCCCTTCCCACTACCATCAGTATTTACATCAACGACTTCAATTCCTTAGACAAGGACAGAAAACTGTAGATGAATATTATAAGGAAACGGAGATGTGTCTAACCAAGTTAAACATTGATGAGGATCGAGAAGCCACTATGGCTAGGTTCCTTAGGGGTTTAAATCCTAAAATCGCTGACCTTGTAGAACTCTATCCTTACATAGAGATGGATGACCTCCTAAACTTGGCTGAGAAACTTGAGAAACAAATAAAGAATCCTAGGGCTAAACATAGAACTCAAAATCAACCTAGATCCTTCACTAGGAGTAATGAGCCATCTAATTGGAAGTCTCCCCCAAACCTGAGGACCGACAATAAAATTTCTAATTCTTCCCTACCCCTACCGAGTGAGAAAGGAAAGATTGTGGCTTGCCCAAGTAGACCAAGTTCATCTCGAAATGTCCAATGCTTCAAATGCCTAGGTCATGGGCACATTGCATCACAATTCCCTAACCGAAGGGTCATGATTATGAGGGACAGAGAACTAATATCTGATTCTGAGGAAGAAAGAGAGAATACGCTTGGGGAAATTGGGTATGAAAGTGATGAAGAGGTAGAGCTTCCCCTTGTTGAGTCCCTAATCATTCGTAGGTCCTTTACCTCAAATGTTAGGGTCGATCCTTACTTTGATCAAAGAGAGAACTTGTTCCACACTCGTTGCCATATCAATGGTACTAAAAGTAGCCTAATCATTGATAGTGGAAGTTGCATTAATGTGGTCAGTACTAAGTTAGTCCACAAACTAGGCCTTCCAATCATTAAACACCCTTTGTCCTTATAAACTACAGTGGCTAAGCGAGCTCGGGGAAGTTAAGGTTGACAAGCAAGTCCTCTTAAGTATCCAAATTAGGAGATATGAGGATAAGGTCCTTTATGATGTTGTATATATGCACGCTAGTCATGCTCTCTTAGGGCGCCCTTGGCCGTTCGATAGAAAGGTCATACATGATGGATTCAAAAATCGATACACTGTCCATAAGGATGATAGGAAGTACATCCTATCGACTCTTTCCCCTTCTCAAGTTAAAGAAGATCAGCTCAAGTTGAAGGACGAGTTTGATCGTAGGAAAGCACCTTCCACCCCCAGTGTCGATGACCGCTTAGGGTCGAACAACAGTAGACAATAGACTAGTCTTTTTGCTCAAAAGAAGGATGTTGGGCAGGCCTTCTCTCTAAATATGCATGTCTACATCATGATCTATAAACACTGTCTCGAGTCACCCACTGACCCTTTATGTTCTCTCACTCTTGAAGTCCAAAATCTCCTCTCCAATTTCTCATATTTATTTCCAAAAGAAGTTCCTAAGTTCCTCCCTCCTCTTAGAGGCATTGAACATCAAATTGATTTCATCCCTAGTGTTAGCATCCCTACCACCCCGCCTATAGGGCCAACCCGGAAGAGGTTAAGGAATTAAAAAAACAGGTCACTGAATTACTCGAAAAAGGTCATGTTAGGGTAAGCATGAGCCCTTGTGTAGTACCTATTTTGTTAGTCCCCAAGAAGGACGGGAGTTGGTGTATGTGTGTGGATTCACGTGCGGTAAACAAAATCACTGTCAAGTACCGCTATCCCATCCCCTACCTAGATGAAATGCTTGACCAATTGAACGAGAGTATCATTTTTTTCTAAAATTGATCTCAAAAGTGGTTACCACCAAATTCGAATGAAGCTCGGTGACGAGTGGAAAACAGCCTTCAAAACTAACTTTGGGTTGTATGAATGGCTTGTTATGCCATTTGAGCTATCCAACACTCCTTGCACCTTTATGCGATTGATGAACCATGTGTTACGTAACTTCATCGGCAAGTTTATTGTTGTTTACTTTGATGACATTCTCATATATAGCAAGAGTTATCATGATCACATATCGCATTGAGGAGTGTGTTATGTGTGCTTAAGGATGAGCGTTTGTTTGCTAATCCCTCCAAGAGTAATTTTTGCCTTGAAGAAGTTGTATTTTTAGGCTTTTTGGTTAGTAAAGATGGTGTTAAGGTGGATGAGGAGAAGATTAGTGCCATTAGAGATTGGCCCACACCACAAAATGTGTCACAAGTCAGAAGCTTTCACGGGTTGTGCGGGTTTTATCGAAGGTTTGTTCCCCACTTTAGTACCATCACTGCCCCTCTTAATGATCTTGTCAAAAAATCCGTAGAGTTTAGGTGGGGCATAACCCAACAAAAGGCATTTGATCAATTAAAAGAAAAACTTATTAAGGCGCCACTTCTAGCCCAGAAGCGACCAATTTCCTACTTTAGTGAAAAACTGAAAGATGCTTGTCTCAACTACTCTACCTATGAAAAGGAGTTGTACGCCCTTGTCAGATCTTTAGAGACTTGGCAACATTACTTGTGGCCGAAAGAGTTTATTATTCACACTGACCATCAAGCCTTAGGATATCTAAAAATGCAAAACAAGCTGAATCGTCACCAGGCCAAGTGGAGTGAGTTTATTGAGTCTTTTCCATATATCGTCAAATACAAGAAGGGGGGAGATAATAAGGTAGCTGATGCTTTAAGTCAGAGGCACACCCTTGTGGTTACTGTGGATGCTAGTCTCTTAGGATTCTCCTATTTAAAACTGCTCTACCCTAATGACGAGGACTTTAGACTTATTTGCTAAGTGTCAAACTACCGCCTTTGATAAACATTACATCCATGAAGGCTACCTCTTTCGAGAAAATTTCTTATGTGTTCCCCGATGTTCCTTTCGAGAACTCCTCATGTCTGAATCTCATGGTGGTGGCTTAATGGGTCATTTTGGGTATGCTAAAACTCTAGACAACATAAAGGAACACTTCTATTGGCCACACATGAAAAGGGATGTGCAGCGCTTCTACTCCAATTGTGTGACATGTAAAAGAGCCAAATCAACAACACATCCGTATAGGCTCTACACGCCCCTCCCCGTTCCTAGCCAGCCTTAAACGGATGTGTCAATGGATTTTGTTCTTGGCCTTCCCCAATCTAACAAGAACAAAGATTCAATTATAGTTGTAGTCGATTGGTTTTCAAAAATGGCCCACTTCGTTCCATGTAACAAAATGAATGATGCCACTCTAGTTGCTGACTATTTCTTCTCAAATATTTTCATACTACATGGGGTTCCTAGGACCATTGTTTCAGATCGAGATGTCAAATTTGTGTCCCATTTTTGGCGTGTCCTTTGGGGAAAACTAAGCACCAAGCTACTTTTCTCAACCTCTTGCCATCCTCAAACTGACGAGCAAACAGAGGTTGTTAACCGCACCCTTGGCAACATGCTACGACCCTTTCTTGATAATAACTCACAGCAGTGGGAGTCTGTGTTACCACATATTGAGTTCGCTTACAATCGGACTTCTCACTCAACCACTAGAAAATCACCTTTTGAAGTTGTTTACGGGATCAACCATTTAACTCCCACTGACCTTTCTCCTCTTCCTCCATCTCAATATGTGTCCTTGGGAGCTGAAAAGCATGCCAAAATGATTAGAGAAATACATGAATCTATAGCTAAGTAGATTAACAAAAGAAATGAGGCAGTGGCATCCCAAGTTAATCACCTTAGAAAAAAAGTTGTCTTCCAGCCTGGGGATTTAGTTTGGATACAATTACGTAAGGATCAATTCCCTAATCATCACAAGGATAAGCTGGATGCAAGGGGGGATGGGCTGTTTACTGTCTTGGAAAAGATCAATGACAATGCCTATAAAATAGACCTTCCTGACAAATATGGCACTATTAGCCCAACTTTTAATGTTTCTGACCTGTCTCCTTTTGATCACTTAGTGCAATTTTCAGAGACCTTCTAAAGAATGGGGGATGATACGGACCGCACATCATCAAATACTCCTCTCCATTCACTTTTTGGTAGTTGTATCCTGTTGTCTCCTCGCTTATATAGTTCCACGTTTTCCATCTTCAGGGTAAAACTAGGATTCGAAGTCAGATTAAGGAATGGAGGCAAAGAGCATGGGAGGAAGCACTTTTGGACCGCATTCTTTTTGTAATTAATTAAGTTTGAATTTGTAACGCGTTGTAATCATGTTTGGGACATTAGTATTTTTTTTGGGTGTGTGTGTTTAGTGGCCAATGATGATTTCACCCTAATTTTTGAAACCCCATTGATAGTCTCGGGTTAGGCGAAGTTGGTTATCAATGGCCACCCCCGAGCCTAAATGAGTATGGGTAATCTGTTTTGGAATCCCTGTTAACACTGGATTCAGGATCGTTGTTATCCCGTTATAATTGCCTCCTGAATCTAATGGAAATAAGAGTATTTTTTCACCTCTTTTTGGAGCCAAGTTTGGACTGAACCAAAACTTGAGCTCAGGTCCAAGTTCTGGCCTAGTCGGTAGGTGGCTCCTTGTGCCTTAATGACCCACCTATTTAAACCCCCTTTTCCTTTCTTGGGGAGCCCCGATCGCCCTTTTTGTTGCTCTCCTGGCAGCTCGAACCTTTCCCCATTCCTCCTTGTCGCCGACCGTTGGTGGTCACCATCGCCACACATCCACCTTTTCACCTACCCTAGATCTTGTCCCTAACACCCAATCTGAGGCCTTAGGTCAACTGATTTCTTACCTTTGTCCCCTCTCCCCTTTTTGTTTGGTGTCTGATCCCCGTTATATATACAATGGGGATTTGCTTGTAAGAGGTGAACCTGGTTGAATGAAAATCTCTTGGGTTTACTACTAGCTCGTGCGCAAATCCGTCAAAGTATCAACGTCTGATTTGGAGAGTACTTTGGTTCAGGGGGGAAACGAGTACGTTCCCGATCCCTGTTTGATCGATCAAGTACGATCCGGCTAGTCGGGTTCGTTTCATCATGCCTGCCCTACACCATCAACGTCTCCCCTACTTTTCCATTCTTCCTGTTTACACCACCCAATCACACACACACACAAACACATATATATACATACATACCACACTCTCCCTTCTTCCCATTTGTTTAGCCTCCACTCTGCCATTTTTTGTGTCCAAAATACTACCCGAGCATCCCCCCTCTTCCTTCTCCTTTCTTCCTTCTCTTTTCTTCTCCTTCTTCCTCTTGTTTGTGCCCTATTTTTATTGAAGCAACACCATTCCACCACCAACACCATCGTGCACAACCACACGCCACCCATTGATCGGTGGACCGACCACCAAGGTCACCCTAACCTTTCTTAATACCGTCGCCAACCACCGCCTCTTTTTCCGTCTTATTCTCCTCCCCCATTGCATTTTTAAGAAATTTACGGCCTACGCACAGTCTCAAGCACAACCATGCAACATTAAAATTTTCTATCGCACACTCGTGCGACCCATCATAGTCTATTCGTACACCCTTGCACACCCGCACACGGCCCAAATGCATGCTTATGCGCATTTGTTCAACTTGCTACCTGTTTGCCTTGTGATTGAGCATGGTCATGCCACCTTGTACCACCTAGACGTGCATAATACTTCCTCTCAGCCTGGATGTGTACCGCCTACAGCACAACCATGTAGCCACCAATTTTTTGTCGTGCACCCTTATTTTTATCCCCAAACCTTGTCCAAATTCCACCAAATTTTTACCATAGCTCCAACACACATTATACTACACATCTACACATCTCAAGATTACATTTTACTATGTTTATTTCCATTGTTACCCTCTCTACCTTAATTTCTCCTTCGATTAAACTCTTCAAGCCTAACCATGGATTTTGTTGTTTCAATAGGTAGAATTCTAGTAACCTCGGAGAAGGCAGTCTAAGATTTACATGCTTAGAGTCTAGTGTCCTAGTTGGTAAGGATACTATTCGATGTTTAGGGACTTTGGTGTTGTTTTCTTGTATGGTTATGTGTGTTGTTCATAATGTCATTGATATATGATTTAATATATATTGATCATAATGTGTTGTGCTAATATGGATATTACATTTGGAAAAAAGTAAGAATGGATAAGAGATATCATTATGATTTTGTTGTGACAATGACATAATTGTGGGAATTATATATTATGGCATGAAATATGGGCTAAATGGGCTTTGACAAGTGGACATAAGTACTTTTATGAGGTATACTGATAATTGGTGGATTTGGAAAATAATGTGTGTCGTAGGTATAAGAATTTATAAAATAATAGTTTTTATTTTCCTTAAGGTTATTTTGGTCATTATGAGATAATAAGAAAATTTTGGTACTTTATGTGTTAGGTGGATAAAAATATGATAATGATATCACGAGAAATTCTTGGAAGTATTATTGTTTATTTTAGGGCTCTTCAATGAATTAATGGTTAATTAGGGCATAATATCTTATAACATTAAAATCATTATTCCATATGTAAAATCTAGAAGTTATTCAAATTATAAATACATAGATAATGATTGGCCTTATGTGGTTATTTATTGGAATTGGTAATCATGTGAAATTCATGGGAGGTATTATGGCTAATTTATGGAATTAGGGCTTTTGATGATTTATGTGAATGACACCTTGGAGTAAGATTATTAAGGTATGTGTATGACATGGGAACTAGAACGTGCATTATGGGTATGATAATAGTGATGATATTTGATAGTGACATATTATAATTGATGGATGAATAATCAATATGGGAGAATGAATGCTAAGGGGTGTGTAATTAGGGTTTGAAAATACTTAAGGACTTTAACTTATGCTATGTGTTGATTTGCTTTATTGTGTTCAATGCTTGAGAATTTATCATAAATAAGATACTAATCACTTAAAGTGAAAGACTAAGTGAGTAGGGCCAAGGTGATTTATTTATATCACATTCCACCGGGGTGAATAGTAGCTCAAGAGTGTTCTTCCCTGAAAAGGTGATATTTTAATCTCCATTCCACTGGAAAGAATAGAGGCTTGGGAGCATTTTTTCCCGCGAAGGTGTTTCAATCACTAGATTAAAAATAGTGGGGCCACTACTCGTCGTGAAATGAAGATATAATAATATAACCTATGGAAAAGATACTAATGATTTAAAGTGGAGTCAAGACCAAGGTATTATTTTTATATGTCTCATACCACTGGGAAGAATAGTAGCTTGAGAGCATTCTGCCCCTAGAAGGTGATGTTTTCATATTTATTCTACCAGCTAATAATAGTGGCTCAGGTGTGTTATCCCTAAGAAGGTGCTTCTCACCATTCCACCAATTTAAGAATAATGTGGTCCATGCACTCAACGTATATAAAAGAATGAAAATAGATTATTTCTAATAAGAGATAAGGATCATTATCTATCTTATGAGATATTTCAATTATCTGCTGATATACTTATTATATGTTGTGAAAGTATGTGTTATTTGCATCCCTATTTCGATAGTATTGTTCCCTTAGTACATAGCGTACTGACCAGTCATTTTATAGATACTACTCATTCCCACGAGCAAGAGACCCTAATTCTTATGTATAGGTCTCAAAAGATCCTCTAGATGATTATGCTTCCTATGATGCCTTATGTGAGGATGAGTGATTTCATCTGTATTAGGGGTTGGCTGAAGAGTAATGTTATTTGGTAGATATAATTAACCAGATACCTTTTTAGACTCTTGATCTATAGTGTTCCATTCTTTTATATTGTGTGTGTTGTAGCTTGTAGTTAAGCTCCAAACTCATTATTGTAATATAAATGTTTCTTTCATATCTAATCTCCTTGTATTGCTATAAATGTTTTAACCTTATAATTAATGTATGGATGGTTGAATAAAATAGACTTATGTCAATTACGGCGGTAACTCCTAATAGTTTACTCATATTACTCCTGATTTAAAATAATAATAAAAAATTAGTAGTAAAAATCAGGGTATTATACTTATACCCAAAGGACTACTCTAAAATGGGACTTCTTCCCAAGAACTCTACTTATCCTTCCCGTTCTTATACACTTTATGCCACTCCATGGCCATCATATAGTCTTATGCATCAGTACAACTTTCTCGTACTAAGTAAATTACAATACCTCACAAGAGATAGCATACACATAGTGCATATAACCACACAAATCTAAAAAGTCCACTTGAGTACAAAGCAGTAGTCAGTAGTAAAATATACTAGTTAATTTCCTATAATTTCAAGGTACAATAGACATATATGATTAGATAAATAGATTTTGAATACTATGGTAGGGCACTGAGGGAACTACTGAACCAAAAATCTATAATAATACCAGGGTAGGGCACTAAGGCATCTACCAAACCAACAATCCAAAAAAATACCAAGGTAAGGCACTGAGGTAACTACCGGACCAACAAATACCATTAATACCAAGGTAGAGCACTAAGGTAACTACAGAATCACCAAATCAGAAACAATATCAATTACCAAGGTAGGGCAATAAGGTAATTACCAAACCAACAATTCATTTCTTTTCATTCTCTTACACAATAGATACTTCCATTTTATTTGATTTTTTGCTTACTTGAGGAGGATACAATTAATCAAGGGACACTGAGATACACCCATAATATTGGTCCCCAAAAGCGACAAAATACCCTTACCTTGAACCTAAGGACATGATAGTACACCTAGTCATACCGGCGCATTGAAAAACCCCAAAATTCACTATAATTTTTTTTAAAGCGGAAGCAATTAAATTAGAAACACTGAAAACCTGTGAATTCTAGAAATATTACCGCCACACTTAGTACCAGACCAGTTCTCTCCGACCATTCCAGTACCAAGTGCTAAGGCTAAAGAAAAGATCAACAATCAATTACAAAAGTAATACAAACTAAACTTCAAATAATCATTAAACGGTTGTAAAACAAAACAGAGTACACATCAAGAAATGTAATTCATTTTCAAAAGATAATTAAACTTACAACCGATAAAAGGTTCATTAAAATACTCAATCGAGTACTGAATCAGAAAATGGTAAATACTATACCAAAGAAATAACAAAAGGAATGAAATCGCGTAAAGAAATAATACGGCCACGACACTCTCAAACTTCAAGCCAAACAAGCTCAACACTCAGCCCCAACTGATATCTCGCCCACCTGCACAAATTCAGAAGGGCATGCTACTCGTGGGAATGAGCAGCACCCATAAAAAGGGTGATCAGTACGCTACGTACTGAGTAAGGTAACCGAGCACTAAGGCCAACAAATAAGCACATAATCCATGCAGAATAATAATAGGGCATAATCACCAACACAATAACATAAAGGCAATGAACGATCAGGTGAAAAACCCAAGATCCAATATAGTTTAGATTAATTGCTTTATTAATCCTTTATCGAAATATTTTCACACCATACTATTTATCAAGTCCATACGATTACAGGAACCCCACTATTTTAGCTGGTGGATCGGTCGCGAGGGAAACATTCCCAGCCACTATTTTAGCCGGTGGATCGGTCGCGAGGGTAACATACCCTGCCACTATTATATGCTGGCGGATCGGTCTGGCCCCTTCTCGTATGGTGTTCCACTATAAGTGATTAGTGTCTTCCCATATCTTATCAACATATATAGTTTGGGTTGTTGAGCTCGGGATCCCCCACTATTATAGCCGGTGGATCGGTCGCGAGGGTACATGCCCTGCCACTATTTTAGCCGGTGGATCGATCGCGAGGGAAAACATTCCCTGCCACTATTATGCTGGTGGATCGGTCTGGGCCCGTCTCAACATCTTCCACTTTACGTGATTAATGTATTAAGTATCTTATTCAAAGGCTTTCACCTTGGACATGCACGAATCATAAATCATAAATTCCATATTCATCATCATACTTTATTCACCAATTACACACGTGCTACCACCAAACCCCAGACATGCATGAATCGCTCCCTTTACACTTATCCTCCAATTCTACTTCACATCTCACTCTAGGGTTTTATTCTGAAACCCTAATTTAGGCCTTAACATCTACTCTTACTCCACCTCACATCACCCAAATTATTTTAACCCTCTACACAGCACAAATCATCGATTCCATTCTCATAATTACACTTTAATCACCAAAAACACATGACACAACAAAAACCTTAAGCAGCCACACCAAACCCTAATCAACCACCACAAACCATAATTAACCACTCCAACCCTTATTTAACCATAACAATTCACAATTAGCCACTCCAAATGTAATCCCCCGAAAATTTTAAAAGCTTATAATTTAATAAATCACTTTTATTAGGGATAATTTAACTCTTAAACTTATTTAATTTAATTACGTTGAGGATTTTGCCTTTTAAATTTATTTAACTTAATTATTTTGGGGGTTTTAAGTATACCAAATTAGATGTGAGTGTTTAATAAATTAAAATAAATAAATTACTATTTTATCATACTCATTTTATTTGAATAAGGTTTAAACCAATATTTTTCCTAAAAGCTACCTTTTTAAACTAATATAATTAGATATATTAAGATAAATTACTAAAATGTTAATTATCTACCAAAAATACTATAACTCACCCCATAAGTCATATTAATTATTTTCTTCCCTAATTATTTTCCTTAATCCCTTTTTCTCCCTTATTTTCCTTTTCTCTTTTCTCTTTCCCCCCCCTCTCCTTTCTCCTTTCTCTCCCCCATTTCCCCGACTGGGCCAACCCACCGGCCCAGGTCGGTTCTCTCCCCTTTTCCCCCCGTCTCGCATGCAGGCCTGGCCTGCTTCTCCTTCGCTGAACCGCCCGGCCGGTTCTGTTTCTTTCCTCCCCTGGACCGACCGGTCCAGCCCCTTTCCCTTTTCTTCTTCTTCCCGCGCCAGCCCTGCAACACGCCGACCGCTTGTCTGCGCCGCCTGCGTCGCCGCCTTCCCCTTTTATGCCCTGCCAGCCACCCTTCCTCGACCAGTCAACACCCCCATCACTCCTAGGTCGCCCTGCACCTTTTCTCTTCTTTTCCCGACCAGCCCACAGGTCTGCCATGGCAAACCTGCGTCGGCCTACCACCGCCGGCCGGCGTGCCCCAAACCGCCGGCTGACCTGTCCTCCCTTGTCCCCTCTCTCGATTTTCCCCATTTCGAGCCTATAAATAACCCCCAAGGACCCAGCTTCAAGGGTTTTTGAATCAAAAACCCAGAAGTCACCCCTTGCGCCGCCCCCTCTTCAGATCGCCACCCCGTCGCCGCCGCCCATCTCTGCCACTCGATCCACCCCCGAAACCCTTCCTTGCATCACCCTCCACCTACCCAAGCCTCCCTCACCCCTTGGTTTGCTCTGCACGCGCCACCCCAGGCGTGCAAAGCACCCTTCCCGACCAAGCTAACCCCCAAACCCCGCCACCCTTCGCACCGCCGCCCATCGCCGTGCTGCCACTTCCAACACCCCCTCTACCTCCTAAAACCACCAAGGGAGCTTCCCCAACCTCCCTAGACCTTCTGTTTCCCCTACCAAACCCTCCTTTCCCTTCCTTTCCCCTCCACCACTTCTCCACCTTCCTTCTCCCCCCAACGCCGCCGCCGCCATGCGCCGTGCACCGCCACCTGTGCCACCAGCACCCCTAGGTGGTCCTCTAAACTCCCCAACCTCTGATCCCCTGTTGTACAAATATTAATTATTTTAGAAGTATTATTAGTATTATTATTAATGTTATTATTATTATTGTTATCCTCATCCTTATTATTATTATTATTATTATTATTATTATTATTATTATTATTATTATTGTTATTATTATTATTCAACCTAACCTTGAGTTATTTATAATTGCTAGGACTAATATTATGAGTGACCTATGACTTTAGTATTATTAATTTTAACATCCTTATTGTTATTCTTAATAATGTTACTATTACTATTATTATCATGGTTAATGTTATTATTACCATCTTGGTTCCTTATCACTACTAGTAATATATTATATAGCACTAACCATACTATCACTACTACTATCACCATTATTAGTAACATTGAACTACTACCGTTAATAATAAATATTACTATGATTTCTCGTAAACTATTGTAGTTATTAAGACCTACTTTTGTTAGTAGTAGCCGAATTAGCCACCTTAAGAATGATGTCCATACCCTTACTTATAAAAGTAATGTTTTATTTTAGCCCTAAAGGCAAGTTAAAGATAAGAGTAAGGTAGAAGATTAGTGTTTGGTTAGAGGAAAATTAACCTCTAGTGTTCCCCTCTTATAGGCGAATCAAGTCGACATCCGGAGGAGGCATAAGAGCGTGCTCCAAGACCAGTGTCGTGTTAGGTAAGGACGAAGCTATGGCCTTGTGCTATGTGTATATAATGTGTTGATGAATGATGAGTATACCATGATAATGTGTATTATGCATGTGTTATGAATAACCTGTTTTGTGTAGCGCAGCGGGGATAATGAGGTATGATGTGTGTGCCTTATGTTATATGAGTATGACATGTTCTATGTTGATATTTGATGTTGATGATGTGACATGATATGGCCCTCTAGGACATGCATGCTAGGGTTGGTAGCGTGAAATGATAATAAAAGAACACGGGAAAGTGGACATTTGGGAAGTTTGCATGGGGGACTAGACCTTGTATGGGCATGATCCTTACGTGTGAAAAGTTGATTTGGGTTGTAAGTAAGAGCTTGGGAGAGTCTTGGAGTGATTGGGAACTTGGTATGGAAAATAGTACGTAAGTTGGTGCATAAGCGACCTTATTAGGGTTTTGGGTGTAAGTGGGGGTTGGAGAGTCTGCATGGAGTGTTTAAATTATGCATGGGAATGAACCTTACGTGAGGAAAGTGGATTCGAGAAGTAAATAAGATAATGTCGAAGCTACGGGTCCATTGGAGACTTGGGTGCAAAATTTCACGTGGGTCGGTGTAAGAGTGTCTAAGGGCCCAATTAGGGTTTTGGGAGAAAATGAGGAATTTAAAAGGGTACAAGGGTAAAAATGATCAAGGAGGGATGGATATGGGGTTGAGAGTGAGAACTCACTTATATAAAGGATGAGTGAGGGTTTCTAAATGAGAGAAGGGACTTTGGGGTGAAAAGGGAGGTTACTTGTTGAAGAAGTAAAGTGATAGAGTTTGGTGCGGCCAACTAAGGTTGGCGGGGTCGAATAGGGTTTTGAGTGGCCAACTAAGGTTTCGTCGGTCGCGCGAGAACTTGGGAGATAAAGTAATACATTTGGGGAATTTCCTAATAAAAAAATGAGGTGAGAGATAGGGAACAAAGTAACGTTTGGGTAAGTAAGAAAGAGTTGGGCCACATAGGTCCGATTAGGGTCTCCGAGGAGGAACCCTAGAGGGATGAGGACATACGGAGTCGATATCATATGTGTTGGGGTGGCCTATATCCTTGGAGATTGTGCCTTACTATGTGCCACTATGCTTAAGTCTACGGGGGATGGATGTCGAGTGTGAGAAGAGGTATGGGTCTCAAAATATGGGACGGTCCCTTGGAGGGGAAAGTAGTAGGGTATTAACCGCATGCATATCAAGGGTGTTGTGTGAATCAATAAGACACGGATAAGACACTAATAACGTAAAGCAAAAGACTGTTGAGCCGAGCCCAGTCCGATCCACCGGTTAGAATAGTGGTCAGAGGCGTTCTGCCCTGTGCGTTTTGTTCCTGTCCACCGGCTATAATAGTGGTCAGAGGCATTCTGCCTTGTGCGTTTCGTTCGGATCCACCGGCTATAATAGTGGTCAGAGGCGTTCTGCCTAGTGTGTTTATTTTCGGTCCACCGGCTATAATAGTGGGGGCCTCGGCTCGATAAACCCAAAGTAAATAAGTTAAACCACGGGAAAAATACTAAGTACTTACAGTGGATCACCATGTGAGGCGGGGTCAGTCCGGTCCACCGGTAAGAATAGTGGTCAGAGGCGTCCTGCCCTGTGTTTTTATTTCCGGTCCACCGGCTATAATAGTGGGGTCCCCGTTCTCACATGGATTATTGAAGAATGTGCGAAATGGACTTATTATCATTAATGAGAACAAAGGATAAGACATCAGAAAGTGATCAGACCTATTCATGCATGTCATCGAATGCTATTTATGCGTTGAATATGGGCCTTGTGTGCAATGTGTTGGCCTTAGCTCGTCTGTTACCTTACTCAGTACGTAGCGTACTGATCACCCGTTTCATGGGTGTTGCTCATTCCCACGAGCAGAGAGCCCTTCTGACCTTATGCAGGTAGGAGATCTTGTTTTCGATGCCTACGACACCTACGGGGCATCGGGTGGGGCCGAGAATTGAGTCTACCTTGGTTGGGGCCGAGAGCGAGTTGGCCGGACTCCTTTACGATCCTCGCTTTTATCTATCTTAGTTTTTCGTATTTATATTATGTTCGTATTTTGGAAGTGGAACTTTTAAGTTGTAATCGTAACGACATTTTGATGACGTTTGATATCTTGTTTTCATGGATGCTTTATGATAATGATGCGCTTATGTTTTGATGATTCTTATTTACGATTTCCTGGTTTAGCCTTAGCACTTAGCATCGGAACGGTAGGAGTGAACCGGTCCTGGTGCCAAGTGTGGCGGTAATACCCCCAAACTCATGATTTTAATTTGTATGCTTCCGCTAAACCTCTCATTTTAAACGAAATTTTTCTGTAGTGAATTTGGGGGTGTTACACCAAACCCTAGCTTTGTCTCCTACGTACCCAGATAATGTTCCATGTATTAATTTCCATCCAAAGTATTTAACTACCCAAACCACACTTACATTACCTTCCTTACATCTCAAATTAACTTTCCACACGTAAATTTCATACCCATGTAGACATTAATCTCCCCATGCAACCATTCGAACTTTTCATGTAAACCCTAAATTCCATGCAATCATTAACTCCCATACAAAACCCTAACTCCACCACGCAACCCTAATACCACCACACAAAACCCAAGATTTCGTCATACAATACCCTAAATTTAATCCATACCAACCAAATATTCATCCTTACCAAACCCTAGATTCAATTCACATAAACCCGAAGATTCATCCTTACAAAACCCTACATTCAACCATATTAAACCCAAAGATTCATTCACACAAAACCCTAAATTCAATCCATACCAACCCAAAGATTCAAATCATATAAAACCCAAAGATTTGTCCACGTAATACAATTGATTAGATTCTCCCCTTTCATAACCACAAATTAGGTTCTCCCATATAATATCATAAATTACATTCTCCCAAAAAACATCATAAACTAGATTCTCTCAAACAAACCATAAATTTTATTCTCCGCATAAAACCCTAAATTATACTCTTCCACATAAAACCATACATTAGATTATTCCTTATAAAACCATAATATTAGGTCAACTCACTTCCCATAGTCAACTTCTTTCCCCATCCTCCTTTTTCATCCTTTCTCCCACACAAACCACATCGAAATCCTCTCATGCATGTCTTATAGGGTCACAACACATATCGTCACATACATATAGTACACATGCCATACAAAAACACAAAAAACATAAAAACATACTTCAACTCCATATCATACCACATACAAAATAATTAATAATCATAAATATAGGATACATAGCATGCGAAGCACATAATGCCCATAAGCACATAAAAGGCCTTAGCACCCCTTACCTAAAACGACACCGGTCTTGGAGCACGCTCCTACGCCTCCTTAGAGCTTTGACCAAATAATAACCTTAACAAAATTCTAACTTTGCTAAAGACATAAAAATAATAGAGATATTATAAACCTTGATAATATAGGGTTAAAGACTTTACCCTAATAATAATAATGATACTAATATAATAATATCAAAGATAATAAAACTAATATCAATGAGAATATAAATAATAATAATAATAATAATAATAATAATAATAATAATAATAATAATAATAATAATAATAATAACAATAATATATAAGCTTTAAAATTTAAAGTGGGGTTTCGACCCTACTTATAACTAATGACTTACCATTTATTTAATATTAATAATAAAATTAATTACATATATAATAATATTGAAATAATAAAGGTAATGATAATATTATTATTAATGGTTATAAGAACAGTAGAAATAATAATACTAAAATAAATAAGATTTTCCAGAATAAATAATAAAATGTTAATAATAATTATTCTAATAATAAAATAGAATTAAAATACAATAAGGCTTCAGCCTTCAACATAAATAATAATAAAACAATAATACTACTAATAATAATCATAAAACATATTAAGAATATAAATATTAAGAAAAATAATAATGGTATTTATATGCAATAATTGAAATAAGTTAAATCAAGGCTTATAATAATATGGAAAATGGTTGAGAGAGTCTAGGGTTCAACCTTAAGCTGGTGGTGATAGGCGGCACCGACGGTGGTGCACGGTGGCACCGGCGGTGACCGGAAAAATAGAAGAAAAGAGGGAAAGATGGATGTTGGGAAAAAGATAGGGAGAATTGAGGTGATATAAGAGGTTTTTATGGTTTCCCAGGAGGAGAGGGACAAAATGATGGTGGTGGTGCAACCAAAGGTGGCGGCGCACGGCGGAGGACGGTGGTTTAAGATTTCGGGGTAAAAATTTTAGCGAGACAAGCAACCAACTTTGCATGGTTATGGAGGCCGGTGAAAGAAGAATCGAAGGTTTAAAATAGTTTAGTTAACTAGAGGGCGTTGCAGGGAAGAATTTGGGATGATTTGGTGGCGCTGAGGTTGGCTAACGGCGGAGGAAACAGCGTCTGAAGTTGCGGTGGCCGGCAACTCGGGCCTAGGGTCTCGGGGAAGAAAAACTCTAAAAACTCCTATAACAAGGCTATTTATAGATGGTATATGGGATAATAGGGTCTTGGGTGTCGGCAGAAAGGCATTAGATGCGAGAAATTAGGTGGCCGGTGGCAGAAAACGGTCGGGCATCGTTTAGGTTGCTTTAGATTTTCGCGAGGCTGGGGAGAAGAAACGGGCGAGATTTAACATCCAATAATTATGCCAATTTATTCCTATAGTTAAGAGGAAGACAATGAAGTAAGAAACGGCCGGTATTAATCACCGTAGCCGGAGAAGCCATTGATGGCGGCCAGCGTTGCAGCGTCGTCAACGACGGAGGAGGGAGGAGAAGAAGACGGCTAGCCCGGCGGTTCGCGAAGGAAAAAGAAAGAAAGAAAAGGAGGAAGAACTGGGCGGTTCGGGCGCGGGCGGTAAGGTTTTAAATGAAACGCTGCGTCCCAAGGAAAAGAGAGACGGAACGCCGCGCAGAGAGGGGCGGAAGAAGGGTAAGGAAATGCTTAAATGAAACGACGCGCTTTGGGCGTAACATGGAACGAAACGCAGCGTCGAGAGCTGAGGCAGGACGACGGCACGGGCTGGGCCGTGCCGAAGAAGAAGAAGAAAAGAAAAAGGGGAACTAGGCCGCGGCAGGCCCAGTCGGGGGAAAAAAGAGAGGAAAAAGGAAAAGAAGAAAAAGAAGGAAAAAGGAAGAAAGAAAAAGAAAAAGAGAAAAAGGAAAAGGAAAATAGCTAGGTTATGGCCAAATAAATTAATCTAAATATTTAGGATATTTAAAAATAATAATATTTAAATAAAATAATATTTAAATCCCTTTTTAGGCTAAATTAGGAATTTTAAAAGATTTTCCATATATTCCATTTTAATTAGCAAAGCACCCTAATTTTCTTCTATTAAATTATTTATAAAATAATATTAATGTGGAACTATTTTCTCCTTCTTATTTTAAATAAAATAATTTATTTAGTTAATTTCTAAAATAAAATCCTTAATTAGCTAGAATACCCAAATTCTCTCCTAATAAAAATACTTATAAATTTATTCTTGATTTTTCCTAATTAATTTCCTTTTATTTTAATTAAAATAAATTATTTAATTAATCTTTATGATAAAACCTCATTTAAATATAATATTTAGAATTAGGAATTTTCGGGGCATTTTACGCATAAAGGCTATATAGTATCCTCCAACCTTGGTCACCTAATTCTTAAGTATCGATACCCCCTATAGGGATTGTAAGTCACCTATAGAGTAGAGTATGGCCTCACTAGGGAACAGTGGAATGCCACTAAACCAAAACAAATTAAGATTAACACCTCACCTCTTAGGTACCTAATCCCATATAGCAAACCATTTCCAACTTGAGGTCTTTTACTTTCAGTATTAATATCTTAAGAGGTAACCACATATGTCACATACGACACAACAATTTTCATTTCCCATACTTCACTATTTTCCTCTTTTATTTCCAATTATTAAGGTAAAAACTAAGGTCATCAATATATGACAAGCCACTAAGGTTAACCTATCAAAAGTATAAGGCCATAATAATATCCTATTATTTATAAAAGGTACATTAGATCAAAATTACCAAAATGCCCTTCAAAATCCTAGTTTTACCATTTTATTCATTTTTGTACCAACACTATCATTATGAGATATTTGTCATGAGCAAGAAAAAATAAAATATTCCACATTATTTTAGCATATAGGTATTCTTTGCATTTTTGGTGATTAAGTGTATTTTTCACTTTTCAAGTATTCAGAGGGTTGCGCCCACAAAATCTAAATCATGCAACTTTCATGTAACATATCTTCCATGCATCACGTACGTATATATTTGAAGCATAATAAAGTATTTATATATGTAAATTATCATCACAGCACATATAAGGAAATATCTCTAAACCTAGGTCATATAAAATGAAAATCATCACAAGCTAACTCTAATCATGCGCATATAGTTCCATGCGAATTATCAAAACCTTAACTACCCTAACTACCTTACACTAGAAATCATGAAGCATTTGTCATGGAATTTGAATCATAACTCAAAAAGAATGAAATTCCTAGCAAAACCCTAGACATTCAGACATAAATCATGTAACATATTGCCATGCATAAAGCTTAGCTTTCCATGATTGTACATAATCTTCCATTTAACATGTTACTCATTTATCATGCATGCCATAATACTTGAAAAGCATAAAAACCTAGTATTACTCTAGGCCTAAACAATCCTATCATGCTCATACATAAATTCTACTATCTTATGAGTGATTGGATTTACCTAATCTAATTTCACACAAAAAGTACAAAACTCGTCTTCTTCAAAATCATCAAAGATTGCCTTGGAAATTAACAGCTAATAACACATGTATTAGTATTTAATATAGCACCAATAACTCAAATTAACTAAAAAAGTTAAAGAACAACTAACCGGGCAAACAATGAAGAAAAGAAATCTACGAAACAAAAGGGGGAAGAACTGGTGGAAGTTAACGAGAGAGGGAGGGGAGAAATGGTGAGGTTGTGCATTGTTAAGGGGTAGAAATGGCTAAAATGGATGAATCAAAGGAAGGGGATATGGAGGAGAAGGGTGCATCAACATAGGGGGAAAAGGTGCCATAAAAGAATCAAATATGGAGGGATAGCTTTGATGGAAAATGGTGTAGCAAAGGAGGGGGCTTTAGCAAAAGTTGGCCAAAGTTAAAGGGGTAGAGCTTTAGTGATTTTTGCCAAAGGATATAGGGTGGAATGGTAGTTTTTTATAAAAGAGGAGGGGTGGAACCACAGGGATTGTCGATGCAGGGGTGAAAGATAGGTGGTAGTGGCTGGTGGCAAGGAAAGGACAAATTGGACGAAGGAGATGGGTTTGCTTCGGTGAGGTTGTCTTATTGTGTTGGAGGGGTTTTGAAAAGAGTTAACAAAGGTGAGGGTGAGGGCTTGGCACAAATGGCAGAAGATATGGGAAAGGAGCCAAAGTTGGTGTGCATTGCTAGATAAAATGGTGAAGAAATGCAGCTATGATAATAGCTAATGGCAGACTTTTCTTCCATGAGGGTGTTTGACGAAAGAGGAGGAATGCAGGCTTCTAAGGGTTAAGGCATGACAAAAAAAGGGAGAGATATAGGGGTTAAGCATAGGATGGCTTGCAGAGAGATGTAGAGCAAAATAGGGAGAGGAAAACATAGGAAGAGGGAGGAGTGGTGCAGCAATGGCATAGGGGAATGTCACACAAAAGTAAGGAGAAGTGTGAAGGACAGGAAAGGAGGAAAAGTCAAGGAAGTCAAGTAGGATAGGGCAATTTGTATAGGTGAAGAAATAGGGTAAAATATCCAAATAAAATTATTAGGTTACTAGAAATATGGTGTACTTGACAAAGTGGATACCAGTTATAATCCATCCTATGTTTAAAATTTTAAGATGCATTCTCTAGCACATTTTAACCTAATTAAAATTTATATCTAATTAGTCATAATATTAATATATAAATTAATAATATATTTATTACCAAGTATCCTAAAATAATTAATAAAACTAAACATATAATTCCTAATTTATAATTAGAGTTTATGAAAATGGGGTATGACACATAGGACTACAACTCCCACCACAACTATACACTAGTGCCAAGGGCTTTTCTTAGGGATCTTCAACATCCATCACACTCGGTCTCCCCGGATAATGGGGTATATGCTAAATTTTAGGTCAACAATTCCCTAAACACATACAAAAATAAGATTACAATTTCCACCATCATTATACATTAATGCCAAGTGGATTTTCTCAAGGATTTTCAACATCCGCCATACTTAGACTCCTAGGTAAGGGGTAATATGCTCAATTTTAGGTCGACAACCCCCTACTACACTAACACCAGTGCCGAGGGATTTTTATCAAGGATTTTTAGTATCCACCACATTTGATCTCCTAGGCTAAGGGGCAAAAACAAGATAGCCAAACCCTAAGTATGCTATAAGGTTTAAGATTTCATTATTCAATTCCATAAATTAATCCGATTGAGTGTTTTAAGTACTGAAACTAAACACTAATCAAGGTAATCCAAGCGACAAAAGTTGGTGTTTAGGAGAACTAACCACAATCATGCAAGAAATTTAACACACAAGGTGCATAAATTTTCCTATTTTTCTTTCTTTTCCATTACTTAGATCCATTTATTGATAATTCAACCCATAATAAAATCAAATAATAGAGGTCAAACCTAGATTAAGTTATCAAAAAAAAGCATTATCCCTAGGGACCAAGGCATGGTTTATAATCAATAATTATGTAATCAATGTTAAAACCCCAGCTACTCAATAACATTAATTCCTATCATTAAGTTCTATCCTATGGATAAATAATAAAACACGTTAATCACTAATTAATGAATGGGGATAGGAAGATATTGATTATGGAACTAGGATATCAAATAATCATATAGAAAAGAATAATTCTAAATGATCTAATGTTGACCTATAGAAACTCATGATAAGTCATCTCTTTGCTTTCTCTTAATTCTAATAAATTGAATAAGCTCTTAATTTATCATCTAGCCAATTAATAACCTAGGTTAAGAATCCTAGATGCAAATAATGGTAGTATTACGAATGGAAAGCAGTCAACTACAACCATAATCACATAAGCTTGGATCATGTAACCATACGAATTGATAGACAAGATTAATAATTAACCTTTTGCTACTTTGGAAACGTTAATTAACAATTATGTATTAATTTTGTAATCCTAGATTTGATTAAGATCTAAACTAAATAGATGATCAATCATATTAGCTTAAATTCTTAACCTATGATGCAAGATTATTTAATTCCATCCATTAATTCAATTAAATTTAATTTAGAATTATAAATTCAAATTACGTTATCATATCCAAAATCCTAATTCCATCATCAAATCCTCCTACCCTATACTATCTATGATACTATCTTCATAATTGCACTAACACACTATTAAATGCAAGTAATCTATAATTAGCATTAATGATTGATAATAAATTAACAATGAAACAATAAAAGTAAGAGAAAATAAAGATAATTTACTTACATTCAATCAAAAATTAGAACTTGCAATTAAGAGAGGAATGGAGAAGAACTTATCGACTTGAATTACAGAGTATTAATTGTTCAATTGAATACAATGGAGAGAAGAACACCATTTTTGGTCTTTTCTTCCATTGATTCCATATATCTTGATGTGTTATTTGCTTCATTTCCTCTTTCCTTCGATTTCTCCTTTAGATTTCTTCATTTTTATCTTTACCTACAAAATCTATCCAAAAGAGAAAACTTTGAGAAAAGATTAAATCTTATAAAAATAATGAGGAACAAATGACATTTTTACATAAGGTAATAACATATAAATCTCATATATCAATGAATATGACTAAATTTAAATGATTTAATAATCAAAATAATTTTATAACATTCCCTAAAAACCCTATAGTTCTTAATAGTACAAATAGATCATAATCATAATGTTATAAAATTATATGAGAAAAAATGGAAATAGACTTGAGAATTACAGAAATTAATCAACTAATTGTCTTAGTTGGTTGACTGGTGTGTCCTAAGTAAAGTTTATTTTTCTATAGTTGCACCCATCAACCAATATCTATCAATCGAAGAGAATCCATTGACTAGATCCTATCATTAGTCGATTGATGCTCCAAAAAAAGCACCCATTTTACTCATTTTTCCAAGTTTTTCCAAAAATAAAGCCAATTTGTATAAAATCAAAGTAATTTGAAACACATTTAAAAGGATTTTAGGATGGTGTGTTACAAAAAAAATCTTATTTCTCATCCTCCATATATCCCATAAAATGTAGCAACCCCATTGGTAATGAAGATGATTATCTTTTCTTTTGAACGAGTTGATGGAAAAATGAACAATAGAGTTGTAAGTAATAAAATCAACAAATAAGGTTGGTGAAACTCCCACCATATAAGATTTTCAATGTGATAATAAAAGATAAATAGTCCCTATAAAGCCATGGTAAATAGGACAAATGGGTGTCATGCTTCAATATAATGACCACGGAAGCTTTTAGTGTGAATATAATAAGTTAAAACCCTCTAGATGAAAAGATGATTTCTAGAGGCATAGTTATTTAGTTTTTGGTATAAATTTCAAACATTTTGGTGGTTTATGATGAGAAAAGGGAGTTAAAGAGGAAGGCAGCAAATCAAGTAAAGTTTGGTATGTAGATTTTGTATAATGTACTCTCCAAAATAAATAACCATGCTTCTCATCATTGTAGTGAATGATACTAGTTTTCAGAATTTGAAAAACTTCAAAAAATATAAAAAAAAAAAGAAAGAAAGAAAGAGAGAATGAGATTGTAATTCTATCTCTTTGGTTTCACCACTGTTGTGTAAGATACTAAATTAGGTGGTTGACCTTGAACCATGTAATATGGTATAGATGTGGATAAATACCCAAAAAAAAAATTATCATTAACCATGTTGAGCTCATTCTATTGGCCAAGCACTGATATCATTTACCATTTGGCCAAAACATATAAAGATAAAATAATCTTAAAATTTATCAACATGTTTCAAATTAGAGGGGTGATGGAGGAGTTTGCAAAGGAAATGGTGGGAGTTGGGCTGAGTTTAGTTGTGTAGAGGAGGTGGCTCGGTGAAGATGGTAGATGATGGTTGTATGTGAGGGTAGCAATAGTGGTTGATGATGGATGATCAAAAACTAGAATAGGGGTAGTGAATGGAAGAAGAAGGAGAAAGAAAGAAGATGGTTGGGGAAGGAGTGCTCGGTTTAGCTGGAGTAAAAGGAAGAGAAGGGAGATCAGGGCTAGGAAAGAATACCAAACAAAAAAGGAGAGAGGAGGAGGGACATTGGTTTTTCCTTACACTCATCACTTCCACAAAAATAATACAAATAAGGGCTACATGAGTAGGGACCTTCACTCCATTATTCTATCTAAATGTTTAGATGATGCTCCCCAAAATCCTTTAGCCATTACATACAATGCATGTACTCATCTAAAAAGTGATAGGATCGATACGACTTCATCATATTGAATAAATCATAGTACCTTCGAAGAGGTAACATGCCCACATTGCATGTAACATACAATTAATAAGAATTATATCAAAAAGGATACAACAACATATAATAAAAACATATAAAAAATAGAATCTCGCATTTTAATCAATGACGTGAATATGATCAAACCCTAGCAAGGGCACAAGAAATACATTCTTTGATTTGTAAAACAATATCAAGGTATCAACAAATCTTATTCCACACACAACATGGTATTTATTTGATGTCATCAAACGGTCCAATCTTTATCAAGACAGTCCTAATCCAATTATTCTAGGTATATTATGGCAAATGGTTAATTCAATTAAATCAATAAATTATCAAATATTGAGTGGAATACAATCCCATATCCAAGAAAATGATAGTCAAGGAGGTGTTACTAAATCAAATCACTAAATTCTAGGAAAAAGCTCACTAAAGAAGTTACACGACATATTAGTCACTCATACTAAACCTTAATATCCAAGTCCTTAAGTACTTGTACCTCTATAGGGTATGTGGAATACCTATATAGCATAAGTTGGCTTATTAACCCAAAGGGCCAAATATACACCCGGAGGCCTAATCCGAGGCATGAGATCCCTTTCCATCTTAAGTCTTTCTCTTTAAGTGACTAATGTCTTATTCAATTCAATGTTATTATTTCAAGGATACTAAGGTTCATAACAATAATAATTTAGTTATCAATCAATCAAATCAAGGGACCACGAGGGTTACAACATCATAAATCATCACAGCATAGGGTTAGACATTACACTATAACCCAAAATAATTGTTTCATTCCATTTAATACAATCCCTTAATCTAACTAATTCTAAAATTATTCCAAGCCCAACTCTTAAGTCAAATAGTCCAATTTTTCACCTTAAGACATGTTTTTTTCATAATGACAAAAATACCCTTTATGGCTAAAATAAAATAATTTAATTTAACTTATCATATAAAAAATTAGATTATGACAAAAGACAATATTACCCATAAGCATGAACATAGCATAACACACGTATGAAAAACCTATCATACAAGAAAATTCCACATTATAACAAAAGATAATATTAACCATAAGCATGAACATAACATTACACACATATGAAACCCTAGCATACACTCCTAACAACTCATTTTTTTCACACTATTTCCACATAATAATTTTAGATACGAATCATAGTACATAAAAATTTATATTTCTACCCCTAAAACATGTGACACAAAATCATCAAAAAATAATATTAATTATGCTCTAAAACCGACATGTTCTACATCAAAATCTGTCTAAAATGTATAAGGAATATATTAACTCATTAGTATTTCAAGCATATGGCAAGGTAAGATTTTTTTCTAAACCCTAACCTTAAACATGCATATTATTTCTAATCATAGTTTATATATCGATACAGGCATACATCATCATATTTAAATTAATACCAAAGCATACACGAATTATTATTTTCTTACATGACAACATAAAATATTTTATAAATCACAAAGTTGTACACGGAAATGGAATATTTCTTGCTTTTATTTTTTGACAAAAATATATGAAATTATTGATAACATTAACTTAGCATGATTTTTATTCTAGAAAATAAATATATCATATTTACGCCTAAATTTCTACTCTCTATAGAATAATTGGATTTACCTCCAAGCTACACAAATTGTATTACAATAATGCCTCTTCCAAGGCCACCTTAAGAAGGATTGTGATTACCTAAAACCAAAAATACAACCCACACAATATATACATATTATTATCTATGCCAAGATAAAATAATTAGATAAAATTAGTAGGAACTAACGATAAAGTAAATTTTGGAATTTAAAGCAAGAGTTGCGGATGCATGGTTGTGCCATGCACTACACGTGTAGGGAGAAGGGAAAAAATGATCACCATATCATGCTCCGTACATGTAAAGACTGGGTGTTGGAACAAAGATGGAAGAGGAGGTTAAGTTGAGGTGTTTGGCAAGGCAAAAGGGGAAGGATGTTAGTGTGGCTCAATCATGCAAGATGGTGGTTGGTTATTAATGGTGGTGCAAGATGTTGTTGTTGTTCGAGCAAGGTGGCTCAAAGAGGTAAGGGTTGGATGTGCTGGCTACTATATCATGGAGTGACAAAAGAAAACCCCGAGGAGGAGAAAGGAAAATTGAGGCAATAAAGGGTAATAAAGGAGTCATAGAGGTAGAACAATTGAGGGTTAGATGTTGGTGGGTGGAACATAAAGTAAGACGATGGTGGTGACGGTGGTGATCCAATGTTGTCTCGTTGAGATGCTTAAATGATGACCATGTTTCTCGCTAGCAAGAAAAAAGAAGCTTGGGTGGTTGGGAGTTGTGAGGAGCTCAATGGGTAGGTTGAACTTTAACAAAGAAGCTTGGGTCAAGGGGTGATGGTGGTGGCAAGGCAAGGTGAGGCAATGGTTAACAATGGTGGCTTCTCGATGAAGGACAAAATGAGCGAGTTTGTGAAGTACCAAATAGAGGATGGTAGAGCAATTTGAGCAAGGTAATGGGTGAGGCGGGGAAGAAGGAATCTAAGTAGGGTTGAGGTATTGAATAGATTGAAGTTAAGAGGGGGGTTAAGGCAAGAAAAGGAAATGGTGAGCTATGGTGGTTGCTTGACAATGGAGCTTGGTTGGCTAAATGGTGAAGCAAAAGGATAGGATCGAGGTGCCACAAAAACAGAGAAAAGGGAGAATGAGTATGGTCAGGGATGGCCAGAAAGGAAAAGGCAAGAAGAAGAAGAAGAAGAAGAAGAAGAAGAAGAAGAAGAAGAAGAAGAAGAAGAAGAAGTGAAAAAGGAATGTAGGGATAGGTTTTAGGCAATCAAATGGAGAGGGATGAAAGAAAAAGAAATAAAAGAAGAAGAAAAATTATATGGAAAGGAAGAGTAGTGCAAGAAGAAGAAAGGAGCAAAAAGAAAAAGAAGAATGAAAAGAAGAGAAGATGGTCAAGCAAGTTAGGGGAGAAGGGATTTAGGCACTGTCAAAGTGATGGAACCAAGCCAATAGGGGGCATGCTTGGTGAGTGAGTCAGGTTGGTAGAGGGTGTAGAGATGGGTCACGTTGGCATGAGGTATAGGTAAGGAGTTTTTTGGTAAAGGCTTGTGTTATTGCATGGAAAAGGGATGAAATATTGATGCAGGAGCAAATGATCAAGACTTAGCATTTATTTTTATCATTATTTTTGGTAAAAAGTAGCTTTTCATTTCATTAATAAGGAACCAATAAAACCTAGGGACCAAAATTCATCTACCAAATGAATACAATTACGAAACTTAGCCATTCTATGGCCATACAAGCATCTATGGGATATACTAGTAGCTATAGATTTAAACATTGCATTTTAATTACATAGAATGTTAACACCTTATTGTTCCTTACCTTCCAAATTTTGTAAATTGAAGTGATAAATAATCCCCTTAAGAGCCTTATTTTATATTTCAAACGACCTTGCGTGAATGTAAACTCTTGTTGTAAACTACTCCCCGTGAGGTTTGCTTCTTTAATTCTCATAATACACCATAAAGTGCACAGGACTCCCCCCATGATTGGGCAATGCATAAAGAGATGAAAAATGGATTCATGTTTGCTATAGAACTCACATTGATGATCAGGTATGGATTTGTACTTACTAATTCTATCTTTTGTGGTCAAATGCCCAACAACAGCAAGTCAAGTAATGAACTGGTGACTTGGAGGTGCTGGGTTTTTCCAAATGATGCTCCACCACTACGCTCTCGGCCCTCTATGCCTTAGGTTATCATACATGCTCTTAATGCTATAAGGTGAATCCTATGATCGAGTGGTAATGAAAAGCATAAGGGAAGATCTTAACTTTAGAATGCTCCTCAAAGGTCAGGTTGCTACTATTAGTATCTTAAGATCCCAAATAGATCCTTGTTTTATGAACCTAATATGGATCCATTTGATCCAGAGAGTGTCTTTTTGTGAGCCAAATTCCAAAGATTCTTTCCAAGCACTACTTCATTCCAAATGCATATATCAATTATGCCAAGCCCCCCTTCATTCTTTGGTAAACAACAAGAAGACTGAGCCACGAGTGCTTTATTACTAAAATTGGTGCTTCCAGTCCATGGAAAATTGCGTCAAGTTGTAATGAGTTAGGATAGGACTTTCCTTGGTGGTAAAAAAACTTGGCTCCAATACATTTGGATGCCAAAAATGACCGATTTCAAAAGTTTTAATCTTCCTGCATAGGACAACATTTTGGTGGCCTAGTGGTTCATTCCATGTAGGACCTTAGTACTGAGAATGGACATATGGTGGGAGTTTAATCGGGCATTTGCAACTGGTACTCCCTAGTATTTAAAAGGAAGTATACTCTAAGAAAAGTTAAGATACTATAGAATAATTTCTCTATTCTGTTGTGAGACTCCTACAAAGAAAATAAAGCTTTTATGTGAATTGATTATTATCCCTAACATATGAGAAAAGATCTAAAATTTGGTCATAAGGCATTACACTAAATGAATATCACCATGAAAAAAGAGGAGCATGTCATCAACGAATGAAAGATTCACAATTTTCAGGTTCTTGCATTGAGGGTGACCTTTAAATCTAGGTTCATGCTAGAGGTTCTTCATCAACCTAGTGAAGTATTCCATAATAATGACAAAGAGGTAAGAGGAAAGTGGATTGCCTTGCATCAAACCCCTTTTCCTTTCAACTGGTTCCAAAAGACTACCATTTAGGTTGATGGAGTATTTGACACTGGAAACACACACCATGATCACCTTCACTAAATGAGGTGGAAAGTGAAGAGTTAGCATTACCTATTCAAGGAAATCCAATCGAATAGAGTCATGTGCCTTGCGCAAGTCAATTTTCATCATGCATCTAGGAGAGGTATTCTTCCTGCTATATAATATCACTGGTTCATGTGCCAACAAGATGTTTTCTCCTATCAACCTTCCCTTAATAAAGGCAAATTGTGAAAAATCAATTAGCTCGGGCAGAATCTACTAGATTCTAGAGGTTATAATATTGGTGAAAGCTTTATACAAGGCTTTGCAGTAGGCTATAGGTCTGAAATCTCCAACATTTTCATCATTGGTCACTTTAGGGATGAGAACAAGCAAAGTAGAAGTAATGAAGTTTGGCAAGCTAGCATTGAGAAAAAATTCATTCAGGGCCTTCCATATTTCATACCCTACTATGTCCCAGGATATTTTGAAAAAATAGGATGTGAAGCCATCGAGGCCAAGCGCCCTTGAATCTCCTGTAGCAAATATAACATCTTTAACCTCTAATTAGGTTAGAGGTTCCACAAGCATGTGTTGGTGAGCAGGTGAGAGGATAAGACGTTGATCCAGCACTTATTGTGATAGCTTAACACTTTGGGTGTCTTGTTGTCTTAGAATGTGGTTATAATAATCCCTAAAGGCCTTTAAAATAAGATTTTATTCTGTGAGCCATTCCCCAGTATCCCTTTCGATTCCGGTGAGTAAGGTTTTATTTTGTTGGGATTTCATTATGGCAAAGAAGAACCAAGTGTTAGCGTCTCCTCCATTTACCCAATGAATGGTGGCTTTCTACCTAAGGAAGCTTTCCTCACGTTGGGACAGATGTTTGTGTAGTTGTAAAGCATCTCTTTCTTGCTATTGTAATTCAAGGTCAGAAGGATTAGATCTTAGTACATGTTGAATCATACTAAGGGTTTGTTTTTGAGCTACAACTCTCTCAATGATACCATTGTAATGTGAGGCATTTAACTGTCCAAATCTAGCTTTTAGGGCAAGGAGTTTTTGTTTCAGTTGTGCATTTATTGTGCCAGCATAAGATTGATACCAAACATCAAACACAATATGCAGGAAGTTTTGATCTTTACACCATATATTAAAGAACTTGAATGGCTTCTTCTTTGAGATGGTTATTTGCTAAAAGGTGAGGAAGGTTGCATAATGATAAGAGAAGGGTTCTTTGAAAACAACAGTTGTGGAAGGGAATTTTCCATGCTAACTCAAGTTTACCAGTCTTCTATCTAGTTTGCACATGATTCATTCCCCTCCTAGTCTTCTGTTACACCATGTAAACATAGAACCTGAGAAGGGCAATTCTTGGAGTACAAGTTGATGCATGCATATAGGTTCTAAAGTCAGTAACATCCTACTGATTAGGAGCATCTACTTGAAATTTCTCCTTTAAGCTAAGAACAACATTAAAATCACCCATGATAAGCCATGGGTTAGAAAGAACATTATGGTTCAAGAGCCAATCCCATAATTCTTCTCGTCCATTGCTAGTGTTGTAAGAATAGATGAAAGCCACATAGAAAGATGTTCCATCTAAAGAAAAGGCATTGACAAGTAAGGCTTGAGCGCAAGCTAAGATGAGACTAACTTACCATCTAGTAGTATCCCATAAGCACCATATACGACCATTATCATGGTAAGAATAATTGTCTAAAAATCCCTAACCTGGGAACATTTTTTTCTTAATAACTATGGCCTTAGCAGGCTTTATTATTGTTTCTAAGAGGCTAAAAAAGGATAAATTATTAGTTCTATACCATTTTACTACTTCTTTTTGTTTATTAGGTTTATTTAAACCTCTAATATTGATACGAGAGATCATTGAGTTGAGTGGTGTGGTGAGTATCCTCCTCTATCTATTTCCTTACTATGTAGGGGTCAATCTTCTTCTAAAAATGGCAGTGCATTAGTCTGAATTTCTTGTTGTATTTCTTTAACTGTACTTCCATCCTAGTGAATATTCAACTTGGAAGTTTTTCCCTCTGAGTTTTTCCCTATTTTCCTCCTCCAAATGGCATTTGGCCTTCTATTAGGGTTATAAGCATCAGGTATCTGGGGTTATCTGACATGTGCAATGTTATTATGATTAGGTGGGTTCTCTTGAGCGTTGGGTTGTGGCCTCCTCTTTGAGAAAGTTGAGGTGTTATGTCTTAGATGGTCATAGTTGGAACAATATGCTAGATTCCACTCATATTCTATTATTTGGGTCAAGGTATCACTATCTAGATCAAGGATTTCAACCTTATCTAAGCACCTATTGGTGACATCAACATCAACAAGTGGTCTGGCATAGGATATTCTCTCTTGGCTTAGTGTAATAGCATCCATATGAATTGGTCGTCCTACTACACTTGCAATCCGACTGGGAGAATTAGTGTCCCAATAATCTAAAGGGAGATTGGGAAGTTTAATCCACAATGGAAGAAATTGGAATTTCTCCTTAATGAACTGAAATTTCCTGTGACATGATTTGAGAATGGAGGGTTTGTTTGCATAGGTCCAGCAAGGGCATGATAAAATCCAAACACAAGCTGTAGTTGATGCACATTTGAATATTATAAAGCCATCATCATGTAGCAAGATCTTGGGAGGTTTTACTTTAGCCCATTACACTTGAACAAATTTTTGCATCTATCCCAAAGTAGGTCAAAACCCAATTATATAACCCACAATGGAAAATTGCCAATCAGTAGAAGATCGTTTGATATCGTCTTTCTAAATCTCAATTTGCTAAGAATTGCCATTGGGGTAGGGAATATACGATGGTGAGGATTCCGATTTGAGGAATCAGTTGCATGTGACCACATCCATCCAATTCATGGGAACCCCTAAAGTATCAGTCCCTTAAATTGGATTCTTAGATTAAGAAAATGTAATCTCTACGAGTTATAAATTGTTGTTCTCTTCATACTGAATTGGATCGAACACTAGAGAGTTTGCATCCTCATTGGGATTTGATGCAGTAGGGGATTCCTTCTCAACAACATCCTTCAACACCAACTTGTTGGTGCTGCTCAATGCTTTGGGAGATCCCATGTCACAGGAAATGGGATTGACGAAAGCAACTACCTTGCTTAGAGAGGATACCCTACGAATTTAAAGACAAATGTATAACTACATTGCTAGTTATGGACGAAACTTGCAAAACAAGTCACTAGCAAAAGAGGCATTTGCATGGCATGCATAGAATGCATGAGAACATTTTTTTAGACTTGATGGCATGTGTTTAATTTTATTTAGCGTATTACTATTTTGTTAATTATTTGCATTATGATTGGCTAGATCATAAAGTAGATTTTTAAGGGAATTCTATCTTATTCTATCTTATAGGGTTTATCTTATAAGATGTGCTTGGAGTGGGAAACAAGATGGGGACCAATTAGATCAGATTTTTATTCCTAATTAATGAGAATTATCTTGTAATATTGAGAAGGTGCAAATAGGCTATAAAATCCTTAGGGTTACACGTTCATACATATAGCCATTTATAAATGAAAATATAAGTTATTCCTTATTTGAATTCTATGTTAGTTATTCTCTATTATAATCAATTATGTGTGAGTGATTATTATTGAAACCCTTAATCTCTTTGTCAGTGTGAATAAGACGTTAATTAATATCCCTAAACCCATCCATAACCCACACCAATCTTCAACCCTAGCTGCCACTTTCAACATAATATTTATCATCTTCAACCTATTCTTCTTACTTAATTCTACCAACTCTATATCCAAACCCTAGATAATAATTCTATTATTATTATCATATATCCACCATCTCTATATCATATTCAAAATATCTTCATCAAATCATCATCATCATCACAATCGTTCATCATCATCTTCTTCTTCATCCCACATCCAAAACCCTAATCTTAAACCCTAACCCTAACCCTAACCTATGAACCATAACACCCCAAAAACCTAAATATTCGACCATCATCTTTCTTAATATATCATCACCGAATCTTTATCATCATATTCAAACCCTAACCGACTCATATTACCACCCAATTCATAAGTCCATAACCCTATACACATCAAATATAGTATGAGGGAGTGTTGTTTAGATGGGGGTGTTGGGTTTTTACTAAGGGTTGAGGATTAGTTTTGTTTATGTTGATTTTGGGACAAAAGAATAATAATAATAATAATAATAATAATAATAATAATAATAATAATAATAATAATTAGATTAAAATTATTTACTTAATTAATAAGTAAATAAATAATATAAATTTAATTTAAAAGATTATTAAAATACAAAAAAAAAACATACCCAATTATCACATCATCATCATAATTATTATTGTTATCATCATTATAATTATTGTTGTTATTATTATTATTATTATGGGTATTATTATCTTCTTTTAGATATTAGTTAATTAGTCTAAATTATTAACAAAGATTAGTAATAATAACAATTCACATAATAATAAGACATCAAACCCTAAAATAATTATATAATTACTTACACATGATAATCAAATTTTAAATTGAAGTATCTAAATTAGGGTTTATATGAACAGGGTACTACAATATGTTTGGACTCTTTATGTTTACTTATGGGTATTTTGACCATATGTTTTGTGTAAAAATAAAGTTCTAGTTTACTTCCTTTTCTCTCTTATGTATGATTTGATCTCGCTAAAGTTCTAAGGTAGACTAATTAGAAATAGGCATGTTAGGATCACATTACATAATATTTTCATGTTGTACATCCACATCTTGAACTGTGTTGTTTAGTTATATCAATATACGTGACCATTGAAGGTTTAGTAATGAAGAGATATGATAAAAGCCACTTTGATCCTATGTTGGTATGACTAATAGACCAGATTGGCTATAGATATATTTAAAAATGAAAACAAAGTTGAGCTTATTTGGTTATTTTACAATTCGTAGTTATAAGGTTACACATATAGTGCGAATGAGGAATTGTTAGATTATTATCTAACGGCTGGGATTATTTGAGAATAATATAAATTGTAAGTTGTCATATAAGTTAAGCCTATATAAAAGTGATCATATTTAATAATAATAATTTTAAGCTTAATACATATGAATTGGATAAAAAAAATTGATTGACCGTAAAAAAATATATGTTAATTTGTAGTTTAACGAAGATTTATGTGTTAAGGAATGTGTTGTTGGAGGAATGAAAGAGGACAAAGAATAAGGAAGAGAGGATTGGGAAGGAAAGTGAATATTAGAAGGGTAAAATTATACTATTTTCTTGAGATCGGATTCTAAAAGCATCTTATGCAAAAACGAATTATCCTATACATATATTTATTCCTTTATAATTATATATTATTTATTATTTATTCGAGATCAAATCTTAAGAGAGTCGTATGCGGGAAAAAAAATCTGCAAGACGTAGAAAAAATAAATAAATAAATAAATAAATTGCCCGCGTTGGGACACTCCAAATTGCAACATTCTCAGCCTTCCAAGTTGATTTTTGCTTGCTGAGTAATTGAAGTCATAGCCTGCCGTCAATGACTCTGACCGATTTCTCAACGTCCTTTTTCGTTGTGACGGCACGAACAAGCCGTGATATCGGTTGACAATGACCACTAGACCTCTAGCGAGCTCGTTTTCTGTGACGACAATGCCACCAATTTGTTCTCGTATGGCCCGGGATTGATGCCACTTGCCTTGTCTTTTTTACTAGCTAAGCGCCAGCGAGCATCAACACGTGAAAGAAGTAACAGTACAGCTACTCCACTTTTGTATATGCTGAATGAATTTATGTGCTTAGTTAGTCTTGAACCACACGCCCATGACACCCCCATAAGGAAAAGAAAAAAGTAGCAGCAAGATATATAGTATGTTTAGGGGATTGGATGGATTCAGAGCAGGTGTTGATAGAGGGAGAAATAGCCTGGAAAGCGTAGAGTACTAGATGATTAGGACAGAAGCGGTTTGAGAAGGTCTAACTGGTAAATCCATTCCCACTTCCCAGTTGGGAAATGAGGGGAATGCGACTCCTTGGCTAAATGCTATTGTTATGTTCTCACGAGAATAATGATATCACAAATCCATCACAAATGGAGAAAAAAGTGGCACGACTCCGGAAGTCCAGATGATTGGTACTCCGTATACTTATAGCTATCAATCGGATCGGATGGATCAAATTTTAATCCGATTGGGCCGAGTTTTGATTCAATTAAGAGATTAAATAGTAATTATTTATAGTTAAGATTTAAGTTAGGTTAGATTTAGATTATTTTATATTCCCTTATTGGATTGGGTCGAGATAAATCTAGAAATATAAATGAGACGGATTTTATTCGAAATTCGATAGATTTGAATAAAATAATATGAATAAATGGATGTAGATGATGGAAAAAAATATATATCCATCAAGCTTAAGTACGAATACGTATATGGGATATCTATATCCGTACCCGTACTTGTATCCATACCTATATCCATATCTATACCCATTTATTAGATATATAATTATCCTTATACTCTTAATTTTAAAATAAATATAGTATAAATTTTAGTTAAAATTATTATTGGACTTAACTCTAAATAAGTTTATCCATCGGATAATGGATTTATCCACTCAATAACATCCGTCAATAGATAAACGGTTTCAGATAAATGGTTTATCCATTTGATAACGAATATCTCGTGGATAAGGATATGGATGTATTAGTGGATATTTATTTGGAAAGAGTATAAATTTAGGTACTAATTTTCTTATCAGATATGGATATGGGTACATTATGGGTATATCCACTCCAAATTCGACCCATTTACATCCCTATCGGGTCGGATTTGGGGCAAGTAAGCTCATATTCTGATGATTTCATATTTGAGTTAATTGGACAAATAGATTTGGGCTAAATTAAATAATCTGATCTTTTTAGGTTTTGATGGGACAAGTTAGGTTCGGACAGAGCTAATCCTGAATAGAATCATTTTGGATTTGGATCAAATCAGACATGGGCTACTAAAATTAATCTAACTCATTAACATCGCAACCATTTAAATTTAACTTCGTATAAATATGAAATTAATATTATGTTACTAATTATTATTTAATTTTTATTATAAATTTTTAATATCGTAATTAATATAAAATTTTATTTTATCGAATTAGGTCGGATTGATAGCGATTCGGTTTAATAGCGAATCAGATTGATAATGAATCAAATTGATTATAGATTATAGATTATAGATTGACATCGGATAGAATCACTTATATTTATATCAACTTCAAATCAAAACAGTTCTATATTAAATTTAAATCGAATCAAAATTGATCAAATTATATTTTATATAAATCACACACCTCGTAGAAATCATTGCGTTGCAAGAGAGACGAGGGTATGTCTCCTCCGCTAATCGTGTGTATATATATATATAGGAAAAAATAGTTGACAGTCCTTTTGAATCAAAATATTTAAAATTATACAATCTATTTGATATTTAATTCATTTTTTTTATTTTAATATACATGTAGATATATAGAATATTATCTATATATTTATTTATAAGTATATGTATATAATATTTTATATTTTAATCTAAATATTTTACGACTATTTTAATATTTATATTATTAGTTCCGCTAGACGGTAAAAAAATTATATATATATACATACCCGCACGCAGGTAAGTATAGTATTATTATTTAATAATTAATATATAAGGTGCCACTATCCAATTTGCACTAGCTTACTGTTGCTTTATATGTACCACTCAATTTGGCCCCACCACCGGTCCTCCACCCTGCACTAAAGTATATCAACAATAAAAATACTATCCGCTCAAATTTAAAATCTAAATCAAAAACTAA
This sequence comes from Tamarix chinensis, assembly GCA_030549775.1. Taxonomy (NCBI): domain Eukaryota; kingdom Viridiplantae; phylum Streptophyta; class Magnoliopsida; order Caryophyllales; family Tamaricaceae; genus Tamarix; species Tamarix chinensis. Next base: position 24,505,714 of record CM060177.1, on the reverse strand, counting down.
ATTTATCTCAAAATAAGTACATTAGTATATTAATTTGTTTTTTATTAATAATTAATTAATAATAATATAAAAATAAAATTAGGGCATAAAAAGATACAAAAAAATATGTTATAATAATAACAATAAAAATAATGATAATAATAGAAATAATAAATTTGTCATTTTTTATGCTATAATTTTTTTATTTTGTATTAACTAATTATCAATAAAAAATAAAATAAGTGCATTAATATATATTTTTTAAAATAAATTTAATGTTTAGTTTGATTTTATATTTTGAGTGTATATAATTACTGTATGAAGAAGAAAAAATAAACCAAATCTAGTTTATAATATACTATTTTTGAAATTGTATGTTACCATTTATAAGTGATCTAATTTGTATAAAAAGTCTACATAAGTCGGTATAAAACTTAACCAGATAATTGAACTAATATATAATTAATCTTTAATATAATGCAAATACAAGACGCCAAAACAAATCCCACCGGAGTCTGGAGAGGACAAACCATACAACTAAATATATTTATATATAGTACAGCTAATGATAACTCAAAATCTCTATCATGAAAATTTACAAACCAGGATCTGTTGATGTTTGATACATTAGACCGAAGTGATGGAGTGATAAATAGCATATCAATCATCTTATAATGTAGGTCTGAAAGAATTGACCTACCCCCATTTATAGATTGGAGGGAGGGAGATGTCTTTTTTTTTTCCACCTCCCTTATTATTCGATTTTTTTTTAATTGAAAAGATAAATTTTGGTTTAGATGGAGAGGGGGGAGTCTGTAATGAATCTAATGATGGACGAGAAGAAGAATAAAGTTGGGGATACTTATGGGTCTAATAAATTAATTAAAATTTTCTCTAATATATATTTTAAGTATCTTTTGATAAATTAATATTTTATTTAAAATTGATGTAAAGTTATATACACGTTGATATTTTTATATATGTGTTCTACTATAAATTTATTTATTTAAAGTCAATTTATAAAAAAAATTATGATAGAAGATGAGAAAAAGTTTTTAAAAAATTATAAAAAAATAATGTGTCACATAACAAATAATATAGAAATAATATGTAAATAATATGAATGCCAAACATGTTCTAAGTTAAATATCGAGAACAATATTAGGAAGAACCATTCTTGCTTCTATGGATAGAAAATTTTTCAACAATATTTTCTCACATGTCATACACACTTGAAAAAATATAATTGTTAGAGTCATATGTCTTCAAAGTTGTGTTTTTCTACTTTCTTTTTTCTTAGACCTTTACTTAACTTAGTTTGTCCAACAAAAAAAATGGGGTTAAATTTAAAATGAAATATAGTGATATTATTTGATTAATGTTATATGTGGTTTCGTATTTATTTATTCTTGAAGCATCTTATAATAAAATTTGATGAACATTATGAATTAAGGGTAGATTTTTTTTTAGAAAAAAAAATAATAATGAACAACATCGACTAAAATAAAATAATAAACTATAGATAATGTGATTATTAGGCTACTTAATCATTATAGTGTCGCCAAGTAAATTGCACAGACCTTCTGCTCAATCTACATATATATTTATATATTTCTCGTGTTAGTTAATGATTAGTCATTGTGGTTGACTAAACTTTTGTTTTTATTTCTTGTGTAAGATCTTAATTTTTGTAGGTAGATGAAAGGTCACATACATAACATATCATTTTGTCAAGTAAATTCCAAGGACATTGATCCATCAATTAATATGAATTGATTATACATGTTAATAAAGATATAATATGGTCTAGAATCCGCTCACAACTAGATAGTCTTACTGTAACACCCCATTTTTTACTACTAAAAGTTTTTATCTTAAAACATTGCGGAAGCAGAAAAATACTAAACACACTTAGAAAAATTAGTGTGTTACCACAACACCGAACATAGAATAGGCAATAGTCGTATATTCCATTTAGATACAAGGTTAAGAAACCAAATCAATTAGATAAGAGTGGAGTGCACAAAAAACATAATATGTAGATACTAAAGAAAACATTTACAAAATAAGACCTCAATGATCTCCGAAATATTCAAATACATGAAAGAAGATTAAAGTAAAGTATAAAATTACAATGGTAGAAAACAAAGGTAGGGCATAGCCCCAAACCCTGTTCCATCAAAGACTGAATAATAGACTCCGAATGTCCACGCACTCAAGCCCCAAACCTAAAATGAGGTAAGCCAAGTACCAGTCATCTTCAAAAACCTGCACATAGTCCTCTGCCTGTGGGTCAGCACGCTTCATACTGATTAAACTAAGTTGCCACCACCACGAGAGTTAAGAGCATTCAAGGTCCTAGCATAATATGGAGATCATACTAAATACATATCATACTTATGCCATACAATTAGATATGCATGCTCTATTATAGTCATATAATACACCGAGAATCCATACCAAACATGACTCAGAGAAATTATGACTCATTATATTCAACATAACATGAACATCATGGATAACAACATAAATTTAATAAACAGGTTATTCCCTTGAACTGGTCGATTGTTCTAAGACCATTTTATCAATTTTGACAAACTGGTCGATGGGATTAAATAGAGAGCAACTAAAGTCACCAAAGACCATCTGATTGATTGGTTTAGGCCAACCAGTCAACTATTCTAAGGACCAGTCAATCAATTTTGCTTGACCAATCAATGTGTTAATATATCAGACACTTTATATGTGCCTCACACTCTAAAATTTTACCACCTTCAAACCATAACATGTTATAGCAAAATTATAAGAATTAACAAGATCATAAATTGAATCATGCTTCATTTTCAAACAAATTGGCCCTATTTTCTTTAAAGTTGATCATTTTTCTCGAAATTCTTAATTAATTCAACATGAATCAATTAGATTCAAAACTCTTGTGTCGAAAAATAAAATTAACATTTTACATATTACATATTACATCACATCACATGCTTATTCAAGTCACATTTTAGAGGCAAGAATGACTTACTTGATGCTTAGCAAAGTTTTTCACTAAAAAGGAAAAACTCAATCTGGAAGATTTCAACTTCCAAAACCTTTAAAAACAACAAATTATAACTCAGAAATCATTGAAATTTTTTTAAAAATAATAACTCAAATTAAGGAAGAAAATAGACTTACCACTCCTAAAAGAAAAAATAAAGAAAGATTTAGATAAAGTAACTCAACTTCCTCTTAAATCTAATTCTTTCTTACTTAAGGATAAAATAAGAGGGATCTAGAGAAAGGATCAGAAGAATTAATGGAATTTGAATGTAAGCTTGAAGTGGAGAGGAATTAACACAAGTGCTTAAGGACTTAGGTATTTCAAAGGCTGAAAGAAAGGTGAGAAGAAATGGTTATTTATAGTTGATGAATCGATTAAAGAAAGAGTGAGATTATGTAATAGATCAAAAACCCTAAATTTATCGTTTAAATATGAGTTGAATGCATAGATTTATCAAGAACAAGTTGACTTCCATTTTAGTGGTCAAATGATAATTTTTTGGAGAATATAGGAAGAGATCAAATAGAAAATATTGAACACAATAAGGAAAATGAAAGATTAACATGAGAAGAGAATCACCCAACTTTGTAGGGATCAACCTAAAAATTGAGGCATACAGCTAGAGGTGTACAAAGGAGAGAGGAAGAAGAAAACAATAGTGAGTTCATCCTTTACCTCAACTATCAAAATTGAGCCCTCGAATCTATTTGAGACAACACATAAAGCTGAATAAATGATAATAAAAAAAATTGTTAAAGATCATTAAGTTGGATTATAAAAGTTTCATTATTTTGATGTAAGAAATTTCCTAGAAAATTAAGCTTCAAAAATTACTCAGTCTGACAAACCAGTTGATCAATTTAGTCAAATTAGTTGATCATTTTTCCCAAACTAATCGATCAATTTATTCAAACAAAACCATTTTGCTAAAACGACAAACCAATCGATCAGTCCACAGAACTATCGGTCCACCTAAAAACATGTTTCATTTCATTTTTCAAAGTTTTCTCAATTTTCTCATTACTTCAAACCCAAACTATAGTTCCAAATTGAGATCAAAATTATCAAAATTTATTAAACACCTTAATTTTCCATTATAAAAAAATTACAAAAAATACGATGTATTACACTTACTTTTCTCTCCTATTTGATTTATTCTTATGTTAATTGATATTTTTATCAATTATAATTCTATATATTGGCAAAATGTATTTCAATTTGATTATATATATGATGACATCCCTTCCAATTATGAGATGGATGATAGAGATAAATTATGGTAGAGGCTAAAAATCTCTTATTTAATATACCTGACTTGGAGCTAATATGATCAATTTAAATATCAAAAGTGATGGATTTGCAGTCACATCACTCATCACCATATGTAGATCTCCATCACTTCAAAATGATAGGAAGACACCTGAAGTGGCAATGTTAAGAAATTATATAAATTTAAAGGTGATGGATTGATAATTGCATCACCCATCACCTTGTACATGAAAGTGACGGATCAGCGGTCTAATTGCCTGTCACTACATACATATCTCATCACCTGAAGTTTATTAAAGAATATAGTGCAAACATCAATTATCTAAAGTTAATGGAGGACTGCTAGAAGTTAATTTTTTTATGTGCCTAAAGTATGAATGTGTGATTGCATAGGTATGGGTAAAAGCATAAGAAACTCTACCAACTATAATATTTACAAGTATATACCTGAGGTACGTGAGGATATTGGTATAATTTTAGGTGGAAATCGGAAGCTTCACTCAATTATTTAATGGTCTTAAATACCTTATGCACAATCAAATCCCAGATATCGAGTGATTAAATAGTGATGAATACCTTATGTACAATTTGATCAAGGAGATCAAACTATTTGGTGGTCTAAGAACTTTTTTTTTTACTTTCTATTTATGTAATTTTAATTCCTACAACTTAGCATTTATAGTTTTATTTTTGTAATATTTAAAATATTTGTATTAATAATGAAGTAGTGATGATGGATTTGTGTATAACTTACTAGTCATTTATTCATAAGACTATGTGCCAACTTTGTCATTAGTATTAGTTAAAGCCTACCATAGTCAAGTATAATTCACCACCACAGTAGATGGAGTATTTATAATAGTATCCCCATTATATTATAGTTTTAGTGGATAGAGACATTTTATGGTTGAAGCCTAAATCTTCCTATCCAATAAACAATTTGATGGTTCAAATTTGAAGCTTTCCATTCAATCATTAGTTTAATGGTTGTTTTCTATTTGATATAAGTAATTTAACAGTAGAGGCTAAATGTTTCCTATATCATAAACCTGAATACAATCTAGAAGATCAATTTATTCAATTGAATATCATTTTACATTCTATTTTAATGATGAAGTATTTTATGAGATTATAATTGGCAAGAATGTACACACATGTATGTGGCATGATAAACCTATTAAAGGGTTTCTTGAAGAAAAAATTTGGATAGAAAAATTATGCATGCTATTGTAGATAAGTTCTTAGAGAACTTATAATGATCTGTGAGTATTTGATAGTATTGCGATCATCGAAATCGGCTAGAAGTAAGCTTGAGACAAATGCACATTGTGTGCTTTTGATATATGTTAAAAATCAAAAGATGTCACTAACCAAAAGTTAGTAAACCGTAAAATATTATCTTTATGGCATGAAAAATAAGATTACGTTAATACAACAATGATAGGAAAGATCATTAAAGCTTGCATAAGCACCCACTTATAATCTTAAAGATTCATTTTAATTAGTGATATCATATGAATAACATATTATTATTAGCAAATTTACAATCAAGCCATTATAATGCTAGTAAATGCAAAATATCTAATGTCTTTAATAGATTTCATGGAGACACATGTGAACCAAATAAATGTGCCATGGTATATTATGATGTATCAATATAAGGTCACATAATATATCTTGCAATTGATGTTTTTACATTAATAAAAAAGTTAATAGTCATCCAATTGGGATAAAAAAATATAATTTATGCTTCAAGTTGGAAGTAGAATGACCTAGTAGAGTTGTTGATTATGGATTTGAATTGTAGATCCTTGTTAATGAAGTTTAGATGTGATATGTCAATATAAATATAAAGATTTTGGTACCTACCAATTAAATATCATATTATCCCTTAAGCCATGTCAATTGGGATGAAATTGATGCTTATCTTAAATAAATGGATTATTTTTATAGGTGCCTACAACTCTCCCCTCCCATTGATATGAAATTAAGCCACAAAGAAGGCTAGAGATGTTTATTTCCTTAGCATTAGTGGGGGAGAAGAGGAGATTAAGAATGTAAAGTAAGCAATCACTTAGAAGACATCTTCCATGAGACATGGAGTGAAAGAAAAATCAAAGTACACTTGATAATACTTATGCTTATTTGATGTAGATTAGATACAACTTGCATTTATTATGGCCAAGAAATTATGAAAGTCATATGTGTTTTAACTAAATTTCCAACACACATAGAAGTCCTTGTGGTGACTTCAAATAAGTTATTGATAAGTGTGGTACAAATATACTAGAAGTATATAATATGAGTCCAAAGAGCTAAACTTTTGAAATAGGAGTCATAATCCTTATAAATGATAGAAAACTTGTCACAATGAGTTGACATATCCATATAAATATAATCTGATAATAGATTTCATCGACAAATGAAATCATAATAAAAATCCTTACATTGGTGTTGAATGGTAGGAGGTAGACATTGGTGACGTTTATACCTAAACAATTGCAACTAATAATGGATAACAGTGAGAATTATTCTTGATTCATTATTGAATATCGTTGGATAAATGATTAATGATTTGGAGGGTGAGGGTGAGGGTCACATATATACTCTTCTTAAAATACAAATATAGGAACCAATCTTAACTATTAGAGTAGTATTTATTCAACGGTCAATATTTAGTAAATACCTAACTTAAATACGATCCAAACATATCTCCAAACCTAAGTTAACTCATATCTAACTTCAAATTCAAACTCTAAACCCTAAACACTAAACAAATGTAAAATCCTAAACTACATGTAATAAACCCTAAACATTAAATCCTAAACCTAAACCCCAATAAAATAAAATAAAATAAATATAAAAATTCTAAAATAAATGGAATAAACCCTAAACCTAAACCTAAAAAAATATGTATCTAAACTCCTTAAATAAATAATAAATGTAAAATAAAATAAAATAAATTGAATAAATCCTAAACCATAAATAATTCTAAAAACCTAAAATAAAATAAATCCAAAAAATCCAAATTTAATAAAGAAGCATTATAATACAATAACAAAGGAAAAAAGAAAAAGAAAACCCTAACTTTAAACTCTCTTGAACCCTAACCATAATCCCTGAACCCTAAGCCTTAAACCATAAACCATAAAGCATTGACAAATATAAAATAAATAGAATAAACACTAAACCCTAACCAAATCTAAAAGTCCAAAACTCTTAAAAAATAAAATTAAATAGAATAAGCCCTAAACCCTTAAAAATATAAAAACCTAAACTAAATAAAATAAACCCTAAACCTAAACCTAAAAGTAAAATATATCTAAAAACCTAAAATAAAATAAATCTAAAAATCTAAAATAAATGGAATATATCCTAAACCATAAATAATTCTAAAAATATAATTTAAAAATAATTACAAAAAAACTAAATTTAATAAATTAAAAAAAATAAAAAATAAAAAGAAAATAGGAGAAATTAGCGATAGTATAACATCCACACAAAAGTGTTACAATTGCGTTATGTATTTCTCATTTTAATATATAAACAATATAATATTAATAAAAGAAAAGGCAAAGGCACAGACTCTTGCACGACATATGCTATCGTTTACAACATTAGGCAATATTATAGGTACGCCATCGTGCTCCTTTACTTTTACTTACTTCAAGATCCAATCCAGTTTGTTTGTTGTACAGATCTGACAATTATATTTTGTTTCTATATTTATATTTTAACTAATAGTTTTTACATGATCTTGTTTCATGAGTTAGAATAGTCAATTGTATTCACTTAATGAACGTGATTTTATGGATAAGAAGTCTAACATTTGAAGTTGCCAGACTAATTGGCTATAAGTGGGTATCTATAAAGAAATGGATTGAAATTCAATTTTGTGATAAATGTTTCTGTAGAAAATCTAGATTTGTGTCTTTGATAAGTTTTTACTAGTAAAGTTTTAAAGATAATCACTATTAAAGTGTGCTCATACATACAAATATAATCATACGTAATATGACATATGAATAAGGTATAATAAGTTGAGGAAAAGAAAACTATACACTTTTTCTTTAGCATGATTTAATCCCATTAAATTTTTTTGGCAAATTTTTTAATGAATCACGTTTCAAATATATACTCTTAATAAGATGTATTGTAAATATTATATATATCTAAGGAAGAGTGCAATTTATAAATCTATATTATATTAAAATATGGGTTTAATATTTTTATTTTTTTCCTATTATAATAGTTTTTTCCATTATAATTGTAACCTCTTAACTCTTCAGCCACTTTTCTTATTCCTTTATTTCTTATAATTGATGAAATAAATATGAATAATATACATGAGGTAGATTGTAAATGAAAGAGATCTTATATATATAAATAAATAACTAATCTTCTCCTCTAATTTTTTTTATCTTATCTTATTATATATATATATTTTTTCAAAGGGGACCTGTTGATAAGAGTATAACTAGACGATCTGATAAATTTATATTCCTTTCCTTAAATTTTGGAGCCATTGTATAAGCTATAATCATGAAGGACCATTTTGTTTTGCGATTATGGTACTAAACGATCCTATAAATTTATGTTCGTCCTTCAGTTGACGACTCATAATCGTACCATTATCCTTTTGTCTCATAGCACATAAATAATATGCGAATAAAAAGACAGTGTTCCCTTACCTAGCTCCCATCTCTTATATCACTCTCCCCTCTAATAAGCTCACTATTTCAGACTCTTTTTTCTCTCCACTCCAGAAATCCTCCCCATGGATAATGATGAAACCCAAATTGATAGAGATTATCTAATAGCCAAATCCCTGAAGTACATAAACTACGAAGACGACGAATTAAGATCGTTTAGAACTTGTTTGAATTGGGCGTGTGTAGATCAATCAAATCCATGGAAAGCAAGTTTATCTTGGTCGGTATTCTTCTTATTTGTAATTGGGATACCAATAATTGCACATTACGTGCTCGATTGTTCTGGCTGTGATGAGGATCATAAACAGCCTTATGATGCGATAGTGGAGTTGTCTTTATCTGGTATTGCTACGCTATCCTATCTTAGTTTGCTTAATTTTGCTAGAAAATATGGGTTGAGGAAGTTCTTGTTCCTTGATAAATTGTGTGATGAAAGTGAGAAAGTTAGGCATGGCTATACTGCGCAACTTCAGGTAATTCATTCATATACATATTATTCTTCTTTTGAATTTCTTCTCCGTTAATTCCCTTAAATTCCGACCTCCTTTTTTTTTGTGAGTGGGATTTTGCACTTATTTGGCAAATTTACTACTGTTACTTATATTTTACTATTATTTACTTATGATATCATTAATAATAGCTAAAAACATGTTTAATATTTGTGATCATGCATTCTTAATATGATTATTATACCAAAAAAAAAATAGTTTAGTTTGCAGAATTAAGGGATTGAAAACTAAAGAGGTATGAGTTCAGTGTGCTACTGCGGATTTTACGTACAAATCTTCCTACTTACTAAGCCCGCAAGCAGAGCAGAGTTGCGACCTGCCTTTGACCCCTGCCTACAGTTGCGTTAACTTTACCTTTTTTGAGTGTCGCAGAAGGGGGAGGTGATCATGATGTGATAGACAGATTTTTCTGGTCCGAGTTAATAAAGTTGGATCCATCTACGCATTTGATGTGTTTTTTTTATTTATTTTTTTAGAAATTTCGGAGTGAGTGGTGGTAGGGATTAGGGAAAGACCACCAAATTGATGAAATTATTGCTGATTCGGAAACTGCTCGAGTATCTTGGACAGCAATTTGATCATATCATCACAGGCTTTGGAACATATTTTTGAATTGATTAATTTATTAGCAAAGAAGAAGACAAGCTATTGCTTGGTTTCATACATGTATGTCCGTACACGTGACTCTGGAATAGTAAAATGGAACAAAACTCTTGATCTAGCTTTTGCTGAAATCACATTTGGATTCCTTGAAAGTTTAATCTCGTTCAAAAAAACATTGTGAGACTTTATAATATCACAGCAGATGGGCACCCCCTTTAATTTCTTCATTATATTGTTTATCATTTCATTCGAATTGGGTATTTACTTTATTTATTTGTGACTTCATTATGTCTCTGGCTGGCTGCAGAGGTCCTTGAAAATCATGTGTATGTACGTTCTACCAATCTTCCTGGGCGATACGACATACAAAATGTGGTGGTACATAACAGGAGGAAGCAAAATACCACACTGGGGAAACATCTATGTATCGCATACAATCGCCTGTTTATTGGAACAATGCTCCTGGATATACCGAACCTCGCTCTTTTATCTTGCCTGTGTTCTCTACCGCGTCATCTGTTACTTACAGATCCTCAGGCTAGAGGATTTCGCCCAGGTTTTCCTTGAAGAATCCGATGTATCTTTGGTATTGATCGAACACCTTAAAGTCAGAAGGGCGCTGAGGATTATAAGCCACAGGTTTCGGTTGCTTCTGTTATGGACTCTGTTGCTCGTCACCGCCAGTCAGATGGCTTCCTTGCTCGTCACTACCAAGTCTGATAGTGATGTCAATCTCAACACTGCTGGAGAACTCGCGGTATGATATGATAGAATTCGGTCATCTTTTTCTTTTTCTTTTTTTCCCTTTTTCGAGACTGATGAATTGATGCTTATATAATGACGGATGAATATATATATATGACTGATGCATATATATAATGACTGATGAATTGATGCAGCTGTGTTCGGTCACATTGGTCACTGGACTCTGCCTGTGCCTACGAAGTGCAGCGAAGATCACACATAAAGCACAAGCTATTACTTCTTTGGCTGCAAAATGGCATATCTGTGCGACGATCGATTCGTTTGATAATACAGATAGCGAGACTCCCTTGGCTCATCAAATCACTCCGGATAGAAATTGCCCTTTTAATGGTCACGTCGAGTCTGATGACGAAGAAGTAGATGGAGATGACGCGCTAGACAACACAAAGATGGTTCCAACGTTTGCTAATACAATCTCCTTCCAGAAGAGGCAAGCCTTAGGTAAGCTTGCATCTTCTTAAACTAGTCGAGAAAGCTGGGAATGTCCGTCTTTTGACTGACTGGAATCGTGTTTGCACTTTCTTTTGCTTGCAGTTACTTACTTGGAGAACAACAATGCAGGCATTACAGTCTATGGATTCATGCTTGATAGAACGTACCTTCATACCATCTTTGGGGTTGAATTGTCCTTGGTGCTATGGTTGCTTAGCAAGACAGTTGGTATTTCATAACTTCTTTCTCCTTTGGCCGTGTAGAAACTAAGCCTGAGTGTCAAGGCAACCATACAAGCTGAGGGGACTCTGTAATGTATCATTTAGAAGAGGGTAGAGGCAATTCAATGATCTTTATATTCTTTGTAAAAAAAATTGTTGTAAATCTCCGATGATATAAGAAGTCTCGATAATTACTGAGAAACGGATAACAATAAGATAAATCCGACACATTATTTACCTATTTATGAGCTTAGCAAATAGCTAAAGGCTCTATTTGATAAATGTTGCATCGGTTCATGTCCAGCCTCTGAATTCTAATTTAGGATAAAATTAATCTCCCATTAGAACATTTGCCAAAGCGCAGAGATGCAGCATGAACTTCGATCAGAACTTGTGAAAAAACAAAAAAGCAGAGAAAAAACACCATTTATACAACATCGCCAAATGGTCCATCAAGTTACGTATCAAACAAATTCATGATGATATTGGTCCGCTGCGGTGAGAGCTGTACGGATATAGAAGTGATAGAGGCTGACAGTCACAAACACACATCATTTAACTGCAGGAAGAAAATATGCCAGTCAGACGATACCAAGGACAAAAAGAAGGCTGTCATTGTCCTTTTGTTTTCTTCCTTGCTAGAAACCGTTCTTTTGCAACAGCAATAGCATCTTGATTTCTCTTATGATGCTCAACTCTGGGCTGATCAGCTGTTGGCGGTTCGGTTTGAGGTATTGTCCGATCAGAAGCTGGTGATTCGATTCGAGGTTTTGGCTCAGGAGATTCTTTTACAGCAGTATTAGGACCAGGGACATGCTCATCCACTAGCTCTTGTTCTGACCTTATATCATCATGAGCAGATGCTGCATCCTGCTGCCTTCCATCTGATCTAGAGGATACCCGTTCTAGGGAGCGAGATGATGACCTCACTCTTTCTAATACAGAAGTAGTTGGGTTTTGATCTTGTTTCTCTGGTTTTGGTGGGTCTGCATTCCTTGCACCAAAAGCTACATTCTTTGAAAGATTGAAGTAGAAATCACTGGTATCACTCTTCTTCGTTACCTGCCAAAAATTGGGGAAAAGAAAAAAGAAAGAATATTGCTTTAGGAAACAATAAATGAAATTAAAAAGAATTGCATCAAGGCTTTTTTAGACTGGTTTTTACAACGGAAATATAGGTGCTTCGTTGTGCAGATATATAGAGAGGGGGGACAATAACAGTTCCCTAAGCCTATTATAATTGTCATGGTAAAGATAACAATAGGCATAACCACACTAGTAATGGCAACAATTGCTTGAAGACGTGACAATAAACTTGCCCTACAGTACTTTCACTATAATCAAAACTCTGCATGATGCATAACAAGTCTCTACTCCAAACCTTACAAACACTTCTGCAACTCCACTTTCCATGAGAGAGTACGCCATCAATATGTAAGCTCCATGGAAAGAAAACAAGAGCCAGGCCTACTACTCAGCGACATGACCTCAACCCCCCCCCCCAAAAACACCACCCATAGAAAAAAGAAGAGAGAAAATTGAAAAAACTAAAACCAAGCAGAACATTATTAGCACAATTATTCATCACATCCAAATCACTAAGGGTGGATTTCATTGGATTAGTTGTATAGGACAATTCATTTTAAAAGGGAATTTATGAAATTCTCAATCCAAATCCCTTGTGTGAGTTTTGACTTGGTATTTAAGCACAACATAACATTGTGTGGATTCGTGCAGGTTTTGGATAAGTTTAGTGTAGCATAATATTTTATGTGAGAAACACGGGGGTACCATGTTAACAAAATAGATCGTGCTTTTGGGAGAAACTTTCAATATGTTTTGGGCAAAAGTCGAAAGTAAAAAAATAAACACGAGAGTCTCGTGTTTCCTAAATACAGACCGTGTTTTTCCTTATTTTTAAAACACATTTTGTTCCATAGGGTTTTTTCTTCTATAAAAAGAGACATGTTGAAACTCTAACCGTCGAGAGTCATATGTCCCAACTTCTTCTTCTTCTCCATAGAATTCTCTGTTTAAAAAAAATTGTAGATTTGTATAATTGATTGATTGATTAGTTGGTTTAATCTTGTAATTACACAAGAACAAAAATAAATATATCTACTTTTTCCTGAATTGTTTTGTTTTGTGTTTAAATTCTCAATAATGCATAATCTTGTTAATCTTGATTTGGTGTAGATCTCTCTAAATCTACACTAATTCCACAACAATTTTGTATCAAAGTTGCATTGTTGAAGAGATCTGGTTATTGAAATAGATATAAGATTTGATATTGAGACATTTAATCAATCTATCGGTTTCGAATTATGGAAATTGAAAAAGCTTTATCCAATTATTCGAATGAGCCAAAATTGATGACGGATGAGAGATTCGAAGAACTAGACCCAAATGCCCTCTCTACTATACAATTATGTTTATCAAACAAGGTATTGCGAGAAGTAGCAAAAGAATCAACGGCGGCTGCCTTATGGTTGAAGTTGGAGTCATTATATATGAAAAAATCGAAAGCAAATCGGTTACTATTGAAAAGTCTAGCTTCATGACCTAAAAGTATATGAGAATCAATATTTAAAAAGTAATTTGGATGAATTTGACTCTATTGTTATGAATCTACATAATCTACATGTTAAATTAGATGATGAAGATTTGAGTATTATGTTGCTATATTCTTTACCAGCAAGTTCTAAACATTTTCATAGGACAATTTTGTATGGGAAGGACGAGTTAGTCTTTAAGGATGTGAAATACATCCTACTACAATAGGAGATGATTGATAATCAGTTGACTGGCAGCGATACTTCTGCAGAATCATATAGTGAGGGATTAGTAGCAGGGGGAGGACACAAGAGCGGGGATCTACTAACCGTAAAAATTCCAAGTCTAAGTCAAAATGTTAGTAAAAGAATGTGACATGCTAAAGGTTTCACAAGAAGGGGCATGTTATGATGCTTCGTCCTAACAAGAAGCCTGGTGCTACGTCTGGTGAGTAGTCTGGTACAAAGGATGATGTTGTAGTTGCCATAATAATAGTGATGGAAATATGTTGTCGGCCACTGATAGACTGAACAAGATCAGTGATAGATGGATCTTGGATTCTAAGTTCCCTTACCATATATGTCCCAACCGGAGTTGGTCTCAGACGTTCTAAGTAACTCAGAGTGGAATTATCTTGATGGGCAATGATGCTACTTGCAAAGTTGTTGAGATTGGGATGGTGAAGGTGAGAATGCATAATGGTGTGTTCAGGACACCGTCAAACGTGAGACATGTCCCGGATATGACCAAAACCTTATCTCTTTGAATTCCTTGGATTGTAATAGGTATTAGTGTGTTATTGAAGATGGTACCCTAAGAGTTACAAAAGGGGCTCTGATGGCGATAAAGGGGAAGTGATTCGGGACACTATATGAATTAGTGGGTTCCAGTGTTGTGAGGAAAATTATTGTAACATCGCTGAAGTTGTTAGATTTAGATGTTACAAGACTTTGACACATGAAACTAGGACACATGAGTGTCAAGGGTTTGAATGAGCTCTCTAAGAAGGGGCTACTGGATGGACAGTGTACCAAGTACTATGGATTTTTGTGAACATTGTGTATTTGGCAAACAAAAGAAGGTTAGCTTTTATACAACTAAGCATAGTACAAGAGGGCCTCTTAAGTATATCCATTCAGATTTGTGGGGTCTAGTAAGAGTGATTTCTAAAGGTGGTTTGCTTTACTTGCTCACATTAATTGATGACATATCTAAAAGGTATGGGTTTATTTCTTAAAGTATAAGAATGATGTGTTTAGTATTTTCAAACGTTGGATGACCTTGATAGAGAAGTAGACCAGGAATCCGGTTAAGTGCCTTAAGACAGATAATAATCATAAGTTTGTTGAGCAGAGTTTTACTTATTTATGCCAAGATTATGGGATACAGAGACACCGCACCTGTATTGGAACTTGGAAGATCACAACAAAATGGGGTTGCTGAGCGGATGAATAGAACCATATTAGAGAATGCTCGATGCATGTTATCATAGGTAGGGCTAGGTAGAGATTTTTGGGCTGAGGTGGTTCATATGACGGCATACTTGGTGAATTGGTTACCAAATAGGTCATTGATTTGAAAACATCAGAGGATTTATACTCTGGTAAGCCAACTGATTACTATGATTTGCATGTTTTTGGTTGCCCTACTTATGCTAATGTAAATGATGTTAAACTTGAGCCTAGAGCCAAAAAGTGTATCTATCTTGGTTTTACATCTAGAGTGAAGGGATATAGTTTATAGGACCTAACTGCATCCAAGTTCTTGACCAGTAGAGATGTTATCTTCACTAAGTTTGTGTTCCTCCAAAAGACTGAGTCTTGTGATGGTATCACTAAGGATGTGGAGCAGGATAGTGTTTCAGGCCAAGTGGAGGTTGAGGTTGAGATGGATAACAAAGACCTTTCTGATAGACCCACTATTCTTAAAGTGGGTGGATACAGGTAGCAAGTGGAGTAAAGAGGCATTGCTCCAAAAAAAGGACAAAGGATTGTCAAGTCTTTGGTCAAGTACAGTTATAAAGAATTGGCTGGTTATGCTTTATCTAGTGTAGAAACAATTGTTGATATGTATAAGCCACCATCATTCACAGAAGCTATTAAGAGTACTAAGTCTACTAAGTGGTATGATGCTACGGAGGAAGAGATGGAGTCCTTATTGAAGAATCAAACATAAGAACTTGTGAAGATACGAAGAAAAAAAATATTGTTGATAGCAATTTGCAAGTGAAATTACAAGTTCAAATAGGGAGCTCCAGAGATTAAGAGACGGAGGTACAAGACTCGTTTAGCTGCACACAGATTCAATCAAATTCCAGGTGTGGACTATAATGAGGTATTTTCTCCTGTAGTTAGACATATTTTTATTCGTTCCTTGCTTTCGCTTATGGCTATACATGGTTTTAAATTATAATAGTTGGATGTTAAAACTGCATTTTTGTATGGTGAACTCCAGGAGGAGATTTACATATGATAGCCTGATGGGTTTGTAGTTGAGGGGATGCACAATCATGTGTGCCTATTAAAGAGGTCACTATATGGTTTGAAGTAGTCTCCTATACAATGGTATAAACGATTTGATCAATTTATCCTTGATCATGGTTTCTCCGGGAAGGAGGATGATGAATGTGTGCACTTGAAGGAGATGGAGAGTGGCTCTTTTATGTATATTTTTCTATATGCTTATGACATACTTGTTACAGCAAAAGATATGTCTAATGCTAATAAGGTGAAGGAAATGCTAAAGAGTGAGTTTGAGATGAAGGATCTTAGAACTATGAAGTAGATCCTTGACATGGAAATCATTAGAAACCGTGAGCAAAATATTTTGTACTTGTTACAGGAGTTCTGTGTGAATAAGGTATTAGAGAGATTTCATATGATGGCTGCCAAGAAGGTTAGCACTCCATTAGCTACTCATTTTAGATTGTATACTTTGGATTGTCCTAAATCCAAAGAAAAAGAGGAGTATATGGTGAATGTTCATATTATGTATGCTATAGTGTGTACCCGGCTTGATATTGCTCAAGTTGTTAGTGTTGTGAGTTAATATATGGAAAATCCGGACAAGGCTCACTAGCAAACAATGAAGTGGATACTTAGGTATATGAAGGGAGCGACATCAACTTATATTGAATATGGGAGATCAATTGATTCACTGGTTGGGTTCATGGACTCTAATTATGGTGGAGACCTTAATAAAAGGACATCCACCGGTGGATATGTTTTCTGTCTTGGTAGTTCAGCTATTAGCTGGAGGTCTTTCTTGCAAGATGTGATAGCCTTGTCCACTACTGAGGATGAATATATGGCTATAACAAAGTTTTTCCAAGAAGTCTTGTAGCTTGGTGGTTTAGTTCAAGAGTTAGGGTTTGGTTATAGTGCTCTAGTTGTTTGTGGTATTAGCCTGAGTGTTATCTGTTTAGGGAAGAATTAGATTTTTTTCTATCATTGAACGAAGCACATTGACATCAGGTATCACTTTATCTGAGGTACTATTGCTATAGGTAAAGTTGTGTTAGAGAAAATGGATGATGTGGATAATCTAGCTGATATGCTAATGAAGCTACTAACCGTGCGTAAATTTGAGTGTTTCTTGGACTTGATTGGTGTTCATAGGCCATGAGGTTCTTTGTTGGGCTAGGGTTTTTTTTTGTAAAGGTTTATACATGTCATATGTCACAAATACTACGTCAAGGTGGAAAATTATGAGTTTTGACTTCATATTTGAGCACAGTATAATATTATGTAGATTCGTGCACGTGTTGAAGAAGTTTAGTGTAGTATGGTGTTTTATATGAGAAACACGGGGGTACCATGTTAATAAACACGGACCATGTTTCTAAGAGAATCTTTTGATGTGTTTCGAGAAAAAGTTGAAAGTAAGAAAATAAACGTGAAGGTCCCTTGTTTTCTAAATACAGACTATGTTTTTTCTTATTTCCGAAACACAATGTTTAACTCCGTAGGGTTTTTTCTTCTATAAAAAGATATATGTTAAAACCTTAGTCGTAGAGAGTCGTGTTTCCCAACTTATTCTTCTTCTCTTTATAATTCTCCATTCAAAGATAATTGTAGATTTGTGTAATTGATTGATTAATTGGTTTAATCATCTTATAATTGCACAAAAATACGAATACACTTTTTCCTGAATTATTCTATTTTGTGTTTGAATTCTCAATTGTGCATAACCTTGTTCATCTTGATTTGGTGTGGATCTTTCCAAATCCACACTAATTCCACAACACCTTGTTTAGATTCTTAAAAAGAAATTCTATGATGTTCTAAGAACTTTCTTAATTCCATGGATAGGGGATTTTCAAATTCCACCTATTAGTGATTCAAATTTCAAACACTGAAATTCAAAATTGCAAAAATCGAAAAATGAACCATTTTAAAATTTACATCACCTTCAAAATTCCATCATTTCTAATTTTCTCATTGAAGCCCGCCCTAAAGGAAGTAGCATAATGCTAGTCAACTATGGAGCTTCATTGATAGTCACATAAGCTAATAAGCAACCCAAAAAAATATTGTAACCATCTACACATTGCAAGAGTAGGGTCAACATGGATAGGAGAGAATCACATGGAACTGGTATTCTCTACATCCCTGCTCCAAGTAGAACAGCTAAAGTCTATATCTCTCTTTTTACCAATTTTATTTTTTCTAATAATTGAAAGGTGATAGAAAGGAGGGAGCCTAAGTAACCAAAAAGTAGATTATTTGCGCACCTTAATCAGCCTATAATTTTTCCCTTCTATAAATTCAAGCAAACATAATATTAGACTCCCCATGCAAAATATTAAGACAACTTACATAATCTTTCTCCTCCTGAAGCTCTCGTAACCATTCCTCCTCTCTCCATTTCGCTTACTCCGCCAATTTCTTTTTGTAAGCACTTGTGACAAACTTGTCTTTATTAGCATACAAGTGGTCATCTTTGCTTCTTTCTTTTACAATCTTCCTATCATAAACAATCTCTTGTTCCCTTTGACGTTGTTTGGCTTTCTCCATTAGCCCTAGAATATATTTTGGCTACAAAATACAGGCAGTAATTGATGTAAAACTGTGCTTATAGGGATGTAAATAGAGTAGAATTTAGTCACTGATTCTAACCCTATGCATAGTGAAACCAACAATTACCAAACCTAATGCATGTTGTCTACCCACTATTCTAACTTGCTGATGAGACAAATAGTTGTTGGTTAGGCACTTTTTAATGAAGCAAATTTTAATGTATTTTAATTTTAATGTATTTTGATTGGCCTCCATAGTTAGAGTGTTTAAGTTTTTGATTATGTTATGTATGAGCACTAGTTTAGTTTGTACCTTAAAATAAATTTATGTGTAATGTGGTTGTATAGAATGTGTTTAATTTGCTAGCAATTACTATCATATCCTATCAAACTATTTACATCTCTACTTTTTTGATAGTATAGGTTATCAAAATGAATGATTATGGTATATGTTGCGCATTGTAGGGATGACATATATGATATCCCTATTAATGATGTTGATAGGTATAAATGTAATACCCAACTTTTTAAGGTATTTAATGTGTGTTAATCTATGCATCTGATTTTGATCTAAGAGTATTTGTTCATGGTTTATAGGTAAATTTAAGGTTTGTATAGTTTTGGTTAAGCTTGGTTTGTATTTTGGAAGATAATTAGTTCTATCAAAAAACCAGTTAACTGGTTTGAAAGTACCAATTAACTTGTTTGTTCCTTTAACTTAAGTTTTGAACCCTAACGAACGGATCGACTAATTTGGGGTACCGGTCGATTGGTTCGACCGAGCTTTTTATTCTTGAGCTCTATTTTTACTATGATTCTTTCCTCAAAATTTGTTTTAGCATTGTGGTTATTTCTAAGCTCTTTGTTTATTGTTTATATGAAGCTTTTGACCATGATGAACCTATTTTACTGATTTTTAATAGATTCATGGAGGGGTAATTTCTCATAAGTCACTTTATGATTTCAACTCCTCATCCTCCTCCTCCTCCTCCGTCTCCTTATTCTTCCCATTTTCCAACCCCTCATCTCACTCTCCCGTAGCACTCCCTAGGAAAATGACAATTGTTGTTGTTATTGCTCCCTCTATTTTGGTGCCTCCTACCAAGATAACCACCACAGCACCAATAGCTACCACCGACCCAACGTTTCCCCAACTCCCCATCCCTTGACCACCGGCCACTCACCACCCCTTGCCCTCGACTAGAAGCCCTATGTCTCACCATTTCAGCCACAACCATCACCATCACCACCCGTCGCCTGCACCCTTCTTCTTCCTCTTTTTCTTCTTCTTCCTCCCTATTGTCGTTGCCTTTCTTTTCTTCTCCTTTGTTGTGACTAAATTTATCAATCCCCAACCCTCCTATGGCAAAACTTATTGTAGCTCATCCCTAGGAAGTGACAATTGCTCTTATTACTGCCCTCCTTCTTCGATGTCCTCTACTGTAGCAGTCTTACCCTCCTCCATGCATCCTCCACCACTACTAGCCACCACCACCTTTGGCCCCTCTCTATCGCTTCCTTCCTAGACTGCCCAAACTTTTCCCCATCACCTCCACCATTCATAGCTCCTTGCACCACATATCGTCGCAACCATCGTCCCTCCTACACCAGCCTACTGAGCCATTGCCACCTTCTTCACTGACTAGCACTAACCACCACTAGTCTCCACCACTACCACCACCTCCCCCTGCCTCACCCAATCAGTTGGCCAGCTCCACCTTTTCTCCCCTTTGCAAGTGCTTGGCTCACGCTACACATGCAACTCGAGTTGTGTTTAGTTTTAAAGTAATTTTAGTACTATTATATATATGTAAGGGTATTTTGGTAATTTTAGAAAAATAAATTTTATTATCATAGTTATTATTTTATATGTTAAATATTATTTTGGTATTTTAGTATTATTTTTAGGCACAAAAGTTCATTAGCAGGATCTTATAGTATTTAGTAGTATACCATTGTTTTTGCCGGAATTTAGGTAACTTTTATACTCTCCTAAAATGGTAAATTTTACAAGATATCACATTAGTGTTTTGTGTTTGAATTATGTTATGCATGATTTTATGTTTTACCATGTTATTATTGTTATGAGAATTATTATATGATTGTTGATACTATGTTAAGTAGTTAATATCACATAATTATAAAGTACAGATCAGGTTGTATTGTTATTTTATGTAGAAAAGCCTTGAGTGTGAACTATGGATGATTTTTGGGTTTATTAATGGTATAATGATTGTGAAATGAGTATGATAAGGTCTACGGAGAAAAATATGGATTTGGAAGTAATGTTACTAAGCACATAGAATTTACATGAAATAAGGGTTTGTGATTGATAAGGGTATTTTGGTCAACATGGGTTAATTATGAAGATCATAGTGTTTTTAGGTGTTATATCCTCCAAAATTTTCTAAGGGATTTATACGAAGTGTTTGGAATAACTTTAAATGACATAAGATTGTTAAAGTATGAAATGGTTTGATTTGGGAATACTAACCCTACAATGAGGAGGCTATTATCACATATGTGAAATGATAGAGTTAGAACATGAAATATAGATATGTTTTTGATATTATTTTTTTGGGAATGTATATTAAATCTAGTAAGTGTTTGATCCCTACATGAAAGGTTATGATCGATTTGTGAAATTAAAGTTTACAAGCCCTAAGAATAGTGACTTTTGGGATAAGGTTATTATCGTATGTGCCAAACCTTAGAGTTAGGCCATGAAATTTGAGTATGTTGATAATAATAATATTTGGGGAAGAGGTGATAATTTTAGTGAGTGAAAAAGTGAAAGAATAAGAATTAAGATAAAAGTGTGAAATTAGGGTGTTGGGAAATATAATAATATTCATTCGCAGAAACGATCTTATGATCTTCATGATGTGATTATCTACTTTAAATGCATTCTGTACCTTTGAAGAAATCATGAGTAAGATATTAATCATTTAAAGTAAAAGATCATGTGAGTCAGGCCAAGGTATTTTATGGGTCTATTCCACTAGATGATAATAGTGGCTTAGGAGTGTTTTACCTTAAAAGGCATTGGATCAGTTCCATTAGATAATAATAGTGACTCAAATATATTATCCCTGAGAGATACTTTAGTCTGTTTCACTTATTAAGAATAGTGGGACCCTATACTCATCGTGAATAAGGATATGATTTGAAATAAGTAACCTAATAGATAAGACATTAATCATTTAAAGTGGAAGAGTATGTGATTAGGAATGAGGTGTTGGATTCGTTCCACCAGATGATAATAGTGTGTTGTCCCTGAGAGGTGCTTCAAACTGTTCCATCGTTTTAAGAATAGTGGGTCAAGAGTGTTCATCCCTAAGAGGTATTGGATCCTCCATCAAATGATAATAGTGGCTCAATCGTGTTATCCCTAATAAGTGCTTCATATCGTTCCACTGGTTTAAGAATAGTAGCTGTGTTCATCTCGGAGAGGTGTTGGATCTGTTCTATCAGATGATAATAATGGCTCATGTGTGTTGTCCCTGAGAGGTGTTTCAGACGATTCCATTGGTTTTATAATAGTGAGGTCCCTAAAATTAATGTAAATAAAAAATAAAAATGGTTATATCTAATAATGTGGTATGGTGTAGTAGTAGCCTTTGTGCCTACTTGTGTTTCAATAGTTACCTTTATGACTACCAATAATACGATGAATTATTATTGATCTATGCCTGTGAGTCAACCTGTGTTATAAGATTTATCAAGATTAATAATGAGGTATGCAAAATGTGGTGATTGTCTTGTTTTTGGGTGATGTTGTTTCTAATTATAATGCAAAGAGCATCTATTAGATGTTCTATTGATAAATTTCAGTTAATTCTAGATGAACAAGTATGGTTAGTATGTGGTATTTGTGGTATGTGATTATATGAATCATTAATTGATGCACGTATAGTTTGATATTTATACCACCTATTATTGTGATTCCTTACATGTGTTCTCTACTAATTTTTCTTTTTGGTTTAGTATAACGGGTTGCTTAGTACCCTTGTACTGAAGGGTTCCTTTCATGGGCCCATGCTTATTTGATAGGTAGTGGTCTTTGCATGTTAACTTCTGGGTTCGGTCGAAGCTTTAGTCTAGTTTGAGAGATTAGGGATATCCGGTGTCTTTTGGTATATTGATTTCGATTGTATTTGGATGCCTTTGTCCCTCTGTATTCTCTCCCTCTGAGTTTTGTAAATCTCTGATGTTGATTTTATATTGCATAATACTTATCATTTTTCTCCTCTATTATTTTTCTTGTAATCATGTTATAAATCTAAGCAGATTAATGATTTTAGCCTTTGCACTTGGTATGAGAATGGTAAGGGTAACTAGACTTGTACCAAGTATGGCAGTAACACCCTTTTTTTTAGGGTTTTAGCTTCTACACTTACCTCTACAAATAAATTTTTTTGATTCATAAAAACTAGGGGGTTACATAAAGCTTCCTATTCGATATGTAATTTTATTATTGAATCCCAGTGCTTCCCATTTGATAAGCAATTTGATGGTTGATTCCTCAAGCTTCCTAATTGATATTCAATTTAATGATAGAATCTTGAGTTGACATCTAATAAACCTTAACAAGGTGTAAATGATCAATTAGCTTGACTAAGTGTCATTGTATATTTTATCATGAGGAATAAATATGTTTCATGAATCTACATTGGCAACAACTAATGTGCACATTGAATGTGCCATAGTTGATCTATTAAAAATGTTATTTAAAGAAATGGTAAAATGTCAAGATGTGCATTTTATACTATGTAGGTCCCTAAAGAACTTACCAAACTCTAAGGGTAATTGATAACAAGGTTATCATAACCATTGGCTAGAAGCAAGTCTCAAGAGAAGTTCACAAAGTGTACATTTGATATATGTGAAAAAAAATATTTCACTAATTAGAAATTAGTAGGCAATAAATTATTATCTATGTGGCATGAGAAATGAGATTACATTAGTGTAACAATGACTGGACATATTATTAAACTTATGCAAGCATCCACTAATAATCCTAAATATTCTTTTGATCTATGATCTTATAAAAATGGCATATGATATTGGCAAATTTACAGTTAAGTCGTTATAATACAAGAAAACACTTAATCTCGTATGCCCATTGATATAATTTAAGTGGACATAAATAAATCATTTAAATTTACCATGGTATATAATGGTGTGTGATGTAAGATCATATGTTACATTTTACAACTGATATTGTTACATTAACACAAAAGTGAATGATCATCTAATTGGCATAATAATGCATTATTACTACTTTAAGTTAGAAGTAGAATGACCTATTAAAGTCATTAACATGTATTTGATTGATAAATGTTGGTTAGAAAGGTCTTAAAATTATATGTCAATATGCATACAAATATTTTTGTTCTTAGTACATATCAATCACAAGTTGCATTATCCCTTATGCTAAGGTAATTAGAATAAATTCATACCTATCTTAAAGTTTAGATATGTTATATATGTGCCTATAAACTTCCTATATGGATATGAAATCAAGACAAATCAGAATGGAAGTTATGGTATTATACTAGCCTTAGGGGGAGGGAAAAGGGCATTGAGATTATTATACAACAATTAAGCATATAGAATATGTCTTTCATGAGATATGAACCCTATAGGAAATCAAAATGCATATTATGATTATTCTTGCCAAATGTAGCTTATCTACCACTTACGTTTATTATGGATAAAAAATTATTAAAGGCGTATGTGTCTTAACTATAATTCTTTATACTAACTCTTAATAATTCAATGGTAAGTGTAGTACAAATATGCTATTTTTTATATATATTCCTAAATATTTTAACCCTATAAAGAGGACTTATAACCCTTGGAAAAGAAAATAAAACTTACCATAATGAGTCAACATGTCTATATTGATGGAATTCAATAATAGCTTTCATCTATGAATGAAGTATCCATGAATTGTTTTAACACTAGTTTAAGGTATACATTGATAATGTATTTACCTACACAACTGCAATTAATGGCTAAAATTGAGAATTATTCTTAATTCACTATAAAATGCCATTAGATAAATGATTGAATGAGTTGGAATATACATATGAAAGTTAAATGTATATGTTTAATAAGCATGATTTATATGGACAAGACTTCCAATATTTAAAAGTGTCATAAAAATTTATTATAAGTGATTATTCATAAATAAATTATTTTAAAGTCAATATGATGACATAATTCTTTGTAAAAAGCTAGGTTTGTACCCCTAACGGGTTTTATATTAGTGAACTTTTAAATGTGAGCACCATCAAAGTGTGATTGTTTATTGTATGGGAAAATTTTGGTCCTTTGATCTAGTCTAAGCATGTGAATCCTAAGAACTCTATGCACTTTTCATATCCCAAGACTTCATAAGAATTATATCTAGGTCCATTTAGCCTAGACCAAGAAAATTGGGACTCCAAAGAGGAATATTGCCTCCAACACCAAGCATGAACAATTCAAAAATTATTTATCACTCACTTCACTAAAAGGGAACCCAAATTCCCCTAATTCCATGTGAGGCCCACCTCTAATGGTAGCTTCACCCTGCCTCCTAAAGAGGACTATTTTAAATTTCAACCTCTATATTTAGAGGGGACATAACTCCTCCAAATCATCTATTAAGCAATCTTTCAATAAATTTATCATCTCTCAGATATTACATCTCCACACAACCTTTACAATACCCTTACAATTACCTTTGTCTAGAATTAAGTGTCATAGTTTCCTTAGGTTTGGACCACATTCGTATCCCTCTGATGCTTATAAATATTTTCTCTCTTCCTTACAGGTTAAGTTATAGTACCCTACTTGACTTTGATTGTGACATCCATTGTATATTATAAGGGTCTATATATATAAAAACAAATTCATATTTAATAGAACGTATGAAGGAGATATAGTAAGTTGAGGGAAAGATTGTACATGATGTGTAAGATATTAGATGGATATCTTTCACAATTTTATTACCTTTGGGTTTATCTTGATTATCAACAAAGTTGACTAAGAAATAAGAAATACCTAAAGTTTTACAATTGATATATAAATTTGAATGGTGTGTTTTGATCTGCTCTAAGATCAAAATAACTTTTAAAGAGAAATCTCTAATTTCTCTAGAGAATTATTCCTAAATTTTACTTCTCACTTGAGAGAAAGATAGGAAGAAAGAAGTCTAAGAGTTTGACTCTTATTCCTCTTGTGCATTAAGTGCTCAATTCATTCTTCTATTCTTCCTCAATCGAATGTACAAGACTTATATATATACACATATGATAATGAGATCAATCTTAACTCTCCTTAATTAAGCCCAAATCAATGGCCTAAGTATATAAGAGTTAAACTAACACATGTCCATATGGTATACATAATGAGTTACAATTACAACGACAAAATGTTACAAAGTTTATATAAAATATCAAAGATACAAAAAACATAATCATGATAATACATGAAATAACCAATAATCAAGCTTCATTATTAGTATTATTATGATGGTGTCCAAGATTTTTCAGAATAATTAGTACTACCTTCAATATGCTAACTCTTACCCTTCAATATGAGAAGAATGAGATGGATATGCCCCTACATTAGTTCATTTTTCCTTATCCATAGTTCTATCCCAATATATTTTTGTGACAAGGGTTTTAAAAAGGTAATATTTCAAAGATGTACTCTTAAGGGGATATCAAATATTGAATAATATGACACCCTTAAATATGTGTATATTCTCAATTCTTCTACATCCTCATGTATAATTTAAAATATCTAATAGTTATGGGGATTGTTATAAATTCTTTGAAATTTACATACAATGGAAGGGTTGCGGTTTAAAGACAAAAACCTAAAGAGGAGTACTGTAAATATCTTATAAAAAAAATGTGGATGTTATATCTTTACCCTATTTGTATAACTGTTCATCTACCTCAATATTCCCCATTAGTATTATTTGGAACCCCCTTTATGTTTGCTTATTTATCCATTTATGATGTAATCACCATTATCATTGTGGATTCCTAGATGTGATATCATATATATACATAAAGGATGTACACAAGATACATGGAGATCAATTAGAATGAGAATTATCTCTCTTCTCATCTATTATATCTTTCTTCTTTTTTATTATTTTATTCTAATATTATCACACTCTAAATATTATTTTATATACTTATATAAAGTGTAAAAAGATAGAAACAACTTGTATACTCATTAATGGGAATAATAATAAAAAAATATATATCCCCTCTTCATTTTTATCTTATAGCCATTATCTATTTGAGTTTCTTATTTCACAATTAGTCAACATTAAATTGGTCTTAGGAAAAAAAAAATATTATCATGGAGGGTGCATTTTGTTTTGATATCAAGTCATATTGATCTTCTTGAAATTCATTTTACTTGTATATAATGCATCTCCTTAATTTGGAAATGACTATAATGATATTATTTATACTACTTTGGTAGGTCATTAGTCTCATATATAATAATAAATGGTAATTTTTGTTATAATCATGATTAGTTTGATCTTTTGGCATTTTTGATAGGTGTGTTGCAAGCTTTAACAACTCTTGAACTTCTATTATAAGATTTGATAATTAAGAAAACAATTACTATATTTTTCATACTTTATCGGTTGATTCCTCTTTCATTCTTAAACATTTGGTATTTTCTTTTCTTTGGAGGTCAATCTAATTTCTTATATACCCATATATTAGTGGAGGCATCAAAGTTCATTGGATCATCTTTAGATTTCTTAAAGATGGTAAGGAAGGTATGCTTCTATGATCAATAGTTTAGTTTATTAGCATTTGATATATTTTATTTGATATGTAAATATATTTATGGTATAAAAGAATATATATTAATTTGATTATGTCTCTTATCCTAATGTAATATGGATGGTAGAGATAAATGGTGGTAGAAAGATAAAAAAATTTCCATTCAATAGACTCAAAATTGATCCAGTAAGATTAATTCAATTGATAAGCGTGATGGTTTGGCAATATCATTGTCCATCACCTTGAATAAATATCCATCATCTAAAGTTAATGAAAAACCATCTAAAATGGTTGTATAGATGAAATGATAAAGTGACATATTAATAGTCTCATAATCCATCATACATACCTCCATCACTAGAAATTGATCAAATGTCCATTTAACATGGTCATATAACAATAATGTTCAAACCTTTCTTACCTAAAGTTAACTGGAGGGTCATATATATTAGCTAAATATTCTTCATGTGCCTGACGTAAAAAAGGATATTGACATAATCAAGGTATAAGTCAAAAGCTTTACCTAATGATTCAATGATCCTAAATACCTAATCCATGATTCAATATTTAAGATCAATTTACTAAAAGGCAATAAATACCTTATGTGCAATATCATCAAGGATATCAAATAGTTTAAAGTTTTTTAAGAATTATGTAATTGAGATAAATAAGATTGAGATTTTTATTAATATTAGTTACCACAAGTGCATTTTGATCCAAAAGATCAAATTGCTTGGTGGTCGTAAGGAACTTTGCACTTATTTTATTTTATTTTTCATTTTACACTTATGTACTTTATTTATGTAATCAAATTTCATCAATTTAACTCTTATAATTTACATTCTTTAAAATTTATTTTTTCTAATAAAATTAATTACAAATTAGTCAAGTTGGCATTGTGTAGAATTTACCATCCATTTCATTATGAGACTATGCACCTACTTCATCATTAGTAGTGGCTTGAACCTACCTTGGTTAGGTCTCCTCTGCGACTATAGTGAATGGATGATTTATTATAACATCCCTGTTATTTGAAGGGTAGAGAAAATTGATGGTTGAAGCCTAAAGATTCATATATAATAATTTTATGGTTATGAAACCTTACTTGTTGCTCTCTCATATCTCCTTGATGGATCACATGAAGAGAGTAGTCATATTTGCAAATAAGTGAGTAACTAGAAAGGTTACTATAATTTTCACTCCTATTTAATATGATATTAGTTCCCTAGAGACATTAGTATCATTAAAAAAGAGGTGAAAAAGCCAGTTGATGCATAAGAGGCCCCTATTACATTAAACTCTAGTAAGGATGTGAACTTTTCTATGGCGACAATTCATGTCTACATGAATAAAAAGAATATCACATGCTAATTACAAATAACTCAATCAGTACCCATTTGGTATTGATTGAGCATACCCAAGCCCAAATATATGAGATGACTCTAGAAAAAGGTAATCAAAGGGAGCCTACAAATTGAACCGATAAATTTATAGGCAATCGATCTCTCCAATCAGGTTCCTCACTTTCATTTATTCCCCACTCTAGCTGTTAATTTCCAATGTTTTGAGATATAAAAAGATGAGATCCATATATCCTCTATGGATTGGCAATTTTCCACTGTAGGGTAAATAATTATATTTTAGCCTTCTCAAGGACAAATGTAATGATTCATCCAATCGCAATGGTCAAGGGAGAAACCACACAAAGTCCTTACGCACAATGATGGTTTAATAATTTTCAAATGTTCCTTATCCAAGGATATGATAGGATTATTTATTTCCCTTACTATAATTATGCAAACAAGCCCTTTCTCACCATACTTTGGCATAGAAAGTTCTAATTTGTCAGAGAAGAGTTCCAATCCTTACCATTGTGGATCAAGATTCTAAATCATCCCTTATACTATTAGGATACCATCTCTCTTAGTAGAATAACAAGAACTATTGGATTCATTTTCATATGGGTACAATTACACTTAGTCAAGAATGAATGTCCATTGCAATAATCCTTATGGAGATTCATGTCACCAAGAAATGCCTTGAGATTGTGGAAATACTTGATCCTAATGGCTATATTCATACTCAAACTATTGAGTATGAGTGGTTTCTAGAATAATTCCATAACTATGAATATTTAGTCCATAATTACTTTTTATAAACTAAGAATAAATCACAAGCTAATGCTTAAGAGAATCTCACTAACCATGACAAGCCAACAAATACTAGACAATAAATGAGACCTGGTGGTTCTACTCCTCATAGAGTACTAACTCTTACATGGAAGAAGGTAATAAGCCCAATTCAAAATACAAGCGTTGGTACACCAATGGAAAGAACACATCATGAGGATATATTAGTTGATGAGGTGATACAAAAAAGCAATCAATTTGTTTCTTTGTTATTAGTAGAAAAGGAGAATCCCTTATAAGGAAAAGAATTGGATAAGGGAGGGAACTCACCATATCATCCACCTTAATGATATCCCTCTAAATGTTAGAGATTTAAATAAAATTCAAAAAAAAAAGTAATAAAGTGGTGTAGGAGTAATCAAATTTACTTTTTAGTTTGTTAGAAACAAGAATAAAGCCAAATAAGGCTACCACTTTTAAAGATAAAATGTTTCCCAATTGAGGTTATTTGAATAATTATACTAACAATGGTAATCATATAAAGTGTGTGTGGGATCCTATTATGACAAGTTAGTCTCATCTTAGTTTGTTCCCAAGGGTTTATTATCAATATTGTACTTTTAGATGAGACATCCTTTATTTTACCTTCATATATGCTTAAAATATCGGCATCAATCAAAAAGAGTTGTGGCATTGGCTCTTGAATCATAGTGCCTTTACTAACACATGACTTATTATAGGTGACTTTAGTGTTGTTCTTCACACTTAGGAGAAGTTTCAAGGGGGATTCCCTCAATCCATAGGATGTTTTTGAGTTTAAGTTTTGCTTATAACAATTAGTTATTTGTGAGTTCCCTTTTCTCTAGCCCCTCGTTTACTTGGTGAGATAGAAGATTAGAGTGTGAAAGAACCATGTGTAAGTTTGATAAGGTGATGGTAAACATTTAATGGCTTGAAAACTTCCCATCTTCCACTATTGTATTCAAAGAGAAGACTTCTACTAATCATTGTGTTGCTAACCTCAACCTCTAAACAACGCCACCAAACAAGTAGGCCTTTTTAAATCCTTAACATTTGGTGAAAATATCACGAATTCTTAAAGATCATATAATTATACTAGCACATCAAATGCAGTTATGAATAAAAGATTTCAACCACTAAAAGATAAGTTTAGATAGTTGAATTTTTCAAAATATAATGGAATTTAAGGAAGGGTAGCATCATAAAAATAGATATATAGGATAATCTAGCATGCATAAAGGTAATATCCATCTAACCTTGAGTTGTAGTAGAAAGAAATAGATACTTTACAACTTCGTGAGCATTTATTATAGTGTGAGATAAATTCTATAAATAAAAAGAGACCATCCACTAGATAAATGAAAATGACTCTAATACATAAATCTTTTTACTATAATGAAAGAAAAATGAAACAATAGATTAATCACTAGAATCAAAGGGGAAATGGAGAATGGATAAATGATTAGTAACTCATTTTGAAAGCTTTTAGAGTTTACAACACTCAAATCCTGAGATAACATGACTCTATTAAGGTGGAAATAGCATAACAAGTATTGAATCAAGGCTTTGTTTTTTCATCTAATCATCAAATTTTCTTTATTGGACTTTTATCTAAAATAAAAAGTCAAAGATGTTATTTTTTTCAATTTCACAAGACCTTAATGGATTTACAACTTGATTCTTTAAGAAGACCTAGATCACAATAGGAGATAAGGTTTGGAGGATCTTAAATTAGTCTTTTCTCGTGGAAAGTTTTTGACATTTCATCACCTCAACCTTGTTTTTTCTTAGCCTAAAAGTGGCTAATGTTGAGAATGTTGGAGACTTTTTCCATTTCATCACCTCAACCTTGTTTTTTCTTAGCCTAAAAGTGGCTAATGTTGAGAATGTTGGAGCCTTTTGACCAATATCCTAGTGTAAATTATTGTATAAAGCTTTCAACAAGATTTTAACTTCCATACTTCAGCATATTTTATCTTATTTAATTAACCTATCACAATCTTCCTTCAATAACAAGATAATTATAGAAGAAAACATTTTATGGTTCATGAACATCTGAGACTATACAGAAGAACCATACATCCCCTAAATGCATGTTGAAGATTGACCTATGCAAAGAATATGATTTAGTTCATTGGGATTTTGTGGAAAAGGTGATGTTGTCTTTTCACTGCCCCCTCATTTCATAAAGGGGACTATGGTGTGTTTGTGTCAAGTACTCCATTACTCTTAATGGATCTTTATTGGAACCCATTGAAGGGAAAATGGGATTGAGGCAACGTGTCAAATTTTCATTGTTGTTTTAGACTACTTATCAAATTTATTGAAACATACATTGACATGAACCTAGGTTCAAATGACACCCTCAATACAAGCATTTAAAAATTGTTAATCTTTTTTTTTTGTGAATGACATCTTACTCTTCTGTCATGAAGTTACAATTGATACACCTCCTTATGACCAAGTTTTATATTTTTACAATCATATATGGATTGATCATTTAATCACAAAAGATTTAGGCTTTCTTTGGAGGGGTGTCACAAAAAAAACAAGGGAAGATATTTATCATTACCTAACCTCCTTCATATTTATCTCCCATTTAAGTAACTAGGAGTACCAATAGCCGATACAAATTTGGATGTTTATCACGTGCCATCTTTGGTATCCAAATGTACTAGATTCAAGTCTTGTTACCAAAAATGGTCTTTTTCCAACTTCTTGTTTCTTGTCAAAACTTCCTTTGGACTAAAAGTACTTCATTTAACTAAAAAGCAATGATCACATGGTCTTCTTTTTACTTACCAAAGAATGATGGGGACCTATTTTTATTGACATTGACATATGAAATGAAGTTGATTTTGGCAAGATATGTGGAACCTGGCTCACAAAAAGAACATAATATGAATCAAATGGATCCATAATAGGTTTCAATATGGGGTATGGAGATACCTATAGTGGATTCATGGAAGTTAAGGAGTATTATGAGCTTAAGATTTATTATTATACCACAATTTTCATCTCAACAATAGGATGCATCTTACAATACTAGAAGTGTGTATGATATAATGAGACACAAATGCCCAAAGACATAATGGTCATGAACTATTTGGCATAATCTAGCAGCCCTTAATCTCTAATTAATTGCATGGATTACTATTGTAGGAGGGCTAGTTACGAAGGATGGGATTAGTAGGAACAAAAAAGTCATGGATGGTTTAATGTTCCATGGATCACTAGCATTTTTCTTTTTTCTTTTTGGCTAAGAATAAGAATCCATTGGTCATCTATTTGTGCATTTCCTAGTCATGGAGGTTTTTTTGGGCATCATCAATCATATTATAAGGAAACAAAAAGTATATTTTAGTTAGAGTAATGTACTATTAGAGTCAAATTCATTCATGGATGTTTGAAACACAAAATAAAGCGCTTAAGATGAATAATTGTCACTTCACTGTATGAAAATTGGAAGGTAAGGAACACCAAGTTCTTTAATGGTATATCTTGTAATTGGAATTTAATGATTAAGGCTATAACTACTAGTATATCTTGTAGATTCTTGTATGGTCATAGAATGACTATGTATAGTAACTCTATTCATTTCATAGATGAGTTTTGGTTACTAGGTTGTAATGGTTTTGAATTCAAAAGCAATGAAAATGCCATACATTTAAAAAAATATTAGATAAAAGAAAAATTTTATGGTTGAAGTTTGATGCTTCCTATTTTATAAGTAATTTGATGGTAAAGGTTTCACATGTCATAAACACAAATAGAATCTAGAAGATCAATTTATCCAATTGAAATGATAGTTTGCATTTTATTTTAAGGATGAAGTATTTTATAACTCTTTAGTTAGAACTAATATACACGCGAATGTGGCACATCAAAACTATTAAAGGGTTTTGTGAAGGAATGATTGAATATCAAAATTATGCAACATATTATAACTAATTTCTTAGGGAAGTTACTAACTTATACAAGTATTTAATATTATAAAGATTGGCTATGAGCAAGTCTTGAGAGAAAAATATAGAAAGTGTACACTTGATTTATATGAAAAACCAAATAGTATCATTAACTAGAATTTAATAAACCATAGAATATTATTGTATTACATAATAAATAAGATCTCATGAGTGCAACAATGATAGTTGAAGTCATTTGCATAAGCACCCATTAAGAATCCTAAATATTATTTTAATTTATGACCTTATATGAATGACATATCATCTTAGAAAATTTAAAGTTGTTATAATGCAAGTGAATGTTAAATCTCCTTTATCATTTAAAGATTTTAAAAATACACATGTGGACCAAAAAAATATATCATGATGTATAATGATGCATTGATGTAAGGTCATATGTTACATTTGGCAAATGATTTTTTTTTTTGCATTTGTAAGATTGGAAAAAATTATTTAGTATATAGCTATCCAGTTAGGACAATCATTTATCATTGTTGTATCACGTTGGAAGAAAAATGGTCTGGTAGAGTTTTGACATATACATTTGATTTATTGACCTTTTTTTATTTAAGTTAAGAAGTGATAAACCGATATGCATTTACAATATTTGTTTTCAATATGTACCAATTTGATAGCATTATCTCCTGAGATTAGGTCAATTAAATGAGCCTTATGCTTATTTTAAAGTTTAGATATGTTACCTTTGTACTCATACTCTTCCATGGATATGAAATTAGGTTACAAATAAGGCTATTTTTTTATTACCTACCTTAGAGTAATGTTTTAAATAACAGATAGAAAATGGACCCAATGTAGTGGACTATATAAGGTCAGATTGGTTTGATTGCGGTTTGATATAAAATTACTTTCATTAAAAAATTAACTAGTATAAATCTAGCATGAACTGACCAAACCAATTGCACTAGTTCCCTTGGCCTTAATTTTCTTTTTATTCATGATGGAAATGATGATGTTTAGGATGTATTGGGTAAAAGTAGTTCTACTAGTTTGATCATTTCCTTGATTTTTTTTTTTGTGGTCGATATGTATATTTCAAAACTAGATAGTTTGTTACCAATTGAACTTTTGGTACCTAGTTAATCCGGTTTGGTTTTTTATTCATTGCCTTAGATAGATGAAAAAGGTGAATGAGTATAAAGTAAACAAATACAAGAAAGATGTACTCTATGAGATATGGATCTAAGAGAAAATCAAAGTACACTTGATTCTTATACTTTCCAAATGTAACTTAGCTACCAGATGTGTTTATTATTCCTAAGACACTATGAAAATCAAATGTTCTTGCTAATATTCCAACTCATATTGAAGTCATTTGTGGATTATTATTAAACTCATGGCAAGTTAGTTATATACATAAAAGGCATATGATTCAAGTCTATATGATTAAACCCCTAAAAGATGAGAGTTCTAACCTCGAAAGAATGAGCTAAGATGTCCATAATTATGAAATTTGAGAAGAAAATCCACTAGAAAAATGAATGTACGAAATTATCCTTACACTAGTACAAGATAGTATGAGAAAGACATTATGATGTCTCTTCCTAAAAAGTTGCATATGATAATAGATAAAAGTGATAATCATTTGTAATTCATTATGGAATGTTGTTACTTAAATGATTTAACTCGTTGGATGTATTTGCACAACTGGTCATGATTTATATGGACATAAAGTCCAATATTTGGATGTGTTAGACCAATTAGATATATATTGGTATTCATTAATAAATTATTTAAATGCCAAATTAGTGACACATTTCTTTGTAGAAAAACTAAGTTCTGTCTCTAATAAGCTTTTAATGGAAAATTTTAAATGTGAGCACTATCAATGTGTGCGTTTATATTTTTTTTTAAAATGTGTGCGTTTACATATAACTAGAATAATGCATTATATATATATATATATATATATATATATATGGGAGACGTGATAAGTTGAGGGAAAGAAAATTGCACCATTTTTCTTAGCTATGGTTTTCTCCCATTGGATTTTTATGACAATGATTTTAACAATGTAGTATACTTTTAAAAGTGTACACATAAGAGAGATGGATAAGGCATATTTGTAGATAGGGATGTATATATTTTAGTTCTCCTATAGCCTCGTGTATCATTGTAAAATATAGTTTGATTCTATAGAGATCATGAGACGTATATGGGAAAGTGTTGTAAATATAAGGAGTTGTACCTTCAAAGGAAATATTATAAATAATAGGAGATGGACATCTAAGAGGAAATGTAATAAATATCTTATTAACTTATTATGGATGTTTATATCATATAATTATATAGTATACAAATTCTAAATTTAATAGCCCTATAATTCTCATTAGTTGTAATCATTCTCCTCATTATGGTTGTAACTTATAACTCTTCATCCCCTCCCTTACTTCTTTTCTCATGACTCCTCTAAATATTATTATTTACACCTGTAGGTGTAAAGAGATTGAGACAACTTGTATACATGCCATTGTGAGTAAGAGACTCTCTCCTTTATTCCTCTCTATTTGATGTTCCTTATCTATTTGAGTTTCTTAATTATTTTACATTATTATGATTATTATTCATTATAAATTAATAATTATGATATTAAAACTAATTATTCAATTAATAATTTTATATTAATAATGATTAATGCCTTAAATATATTATATGATATTAATAGTATCAATAATATTGTTAAATATTTTTTTGTTAATACTAATTATTTTTTAAATTTGTCACTAATTACTATAAAATTCAATACTTAATAATATTATTAATAGTAGGAGTGGTAATAGTATACTTAGAATATCACACTAGACTAGACCAAGAGCATGATGATCAAATCAAATAATATGCATTTGGATTAAATTAAATCAACCCAAAAAAGTTGAGAAGAAAAAATGCTTATTCTCTTCCTTCTTCATTATTAATGGCCTAACCTCCACCTTGTTTTCTTAAGATAGATTTATTTATCTTCTTACAAAAGTAAAAGGTCATTTATTCATCTTATAGCTTCAACTATGTAATGCATTTATTTATGTCCTATCTTATTTTCATTTTATTTATTAATTTCAGATAACATGACATATTAGTTTTTATAAAATTTTAAAATATGCATTCTTATTATCACAAGTTATTATAAACTATAGTAAAAAATTAAATTAATATCAAAATATTTACGAATAATGGCAATATATATTATTCCATAAGATATATTAACATAACATATAGAACTAATGACCCTATTTGGTAATAAGCAAGTAGGGATAATACTATACCTAATAGAAAATTATATGAGTAGTAAGCTAACAATAGATTTCATTGTATTATTTTCACCAACTAATAACGACATTAGTGGTTTGTACAAAATTATTTGGTAAAAATTAGCTAATATTTGTTAATTTTTAGTTGTTTAAAGATGTAAAATGATATATAAAGACATAAATATAATTTAGTTTTTATAGACTTATACTTTTCTCTTATAATAACTTTTCACAATAAAGTAATAAGATTTTAATGATTAAAAGCATATTTCAATATTCTTTTTTTTCTATCTTATTAATATTTTATGTATCACTTATATTTTTGGGGGTTAAAAAAATGAAAACGCTAATTAAATATTTTTAGTATTTTTAAAAATATCTAAATATTTTCCTCTGACATTAATAATATTTTATAAATTTTTGAATATTATAGTGTAAATTTATAATGGTTAAATGGTCTAAATATTATATTAGGTTATTAATTTAAGGTACACCACCATGTGAACTACCTCAGCCCAAAACACTATGTTCAACCCTTCCTATGATAACATGCATTGAGCCTTCTCCAATAAGGTTCTGTTCATACACTTAGCAACCCCATTCTGTTGTGGTCTTCCAACATAAGTGTAGTATCTCATTTTTAGTGAAACTCTGCCTAACAAACTAAAGACCATTATCTATCCTAAGACACTTAACATGCTTCCCAATCTACTTCTCTAGTAAGGTCTTTCATCATTTGAAAACCCAAATACATCATTCATATGGTTTAAGAAATAAACCCATACCTTTCTAGAGAAGTCATCAATAAATGTGAGCAAGTAAAACAAACCACCTTTGGAAACTACTCTTGTTGGACCCCAAAAATCTAAATGGATATACTTAAGAGGCCCTCTCATACTATACTTAGTTGTTGAAAATCTAACCCTCTTCTACTTTCCAAACATACAGTGCTTATAGAAGTCTATAGTATATGTACTATGTCCATTCAGCAACCCTCTCTTAGAGAGATTAGTCAAACCCTTAACATTTATGTGTCCCAGTCTCATGTATCAAAGTCTTATTACATCTGAATTTGACAAACTTGGCAATGTCAAAGCAAATGTCTCCACAACAGTGGAACCCACAAACTCACACAGTGCCCAACCTTCTTTTCCTTTATTGGCACTGGAGCCCTTTTTTTAAATCTCAGGGTACCATCCTTGATAACACACTAGTACCCATTACAATCTAAGGAACTCAAAGAGATGAGGTTCTTAGTCATCTCTGGAACATGTCTCACATTACACAGTGTTCTAACCACACCGTTATGCATTTTCACCTTCATCGTCCAAATCCCAGCAACTTTACAAGGAAAATCGTTTCCCATAAAGACATATCCACCCTAATTCACCTCGAATGTCTAAAACCTAGAATCCAAGATATATGCTAAGAAACCCAGAATCTAAGATCTATCTATCACTGATCTTATTCTATATATTAGTGGCCGTCAACATATCTCTATCGCTATCATCATGGGAAACTGTAGCATCATCCTTTGCACTGGATGACTCACGAGCCCCTTCTTGTGACACCCATAGCATATCACATTCTTTTGCCAACTCTTCAACTTAGATCTGGACTTCGTATAGTCACCAA
Organism: Tamarix chinensis; assembly: GCA_030549775.1. NCBI lineage: Eukaryota > Viridiplantae > Streptophyta > Magnoliopsida > Caryophyllales > Tamaricaceae > Tamarix > Tamarix chinensis. The sequence goes on along the minus strand of CM060177.1, from coordinate 24,466,782 downwards.
ACCCTTGCTATTGTGTTCTCCCCTTGGCTACCAATCTCTCACTATATGAGTCCTTAGAAGTACCACTACTGGTAAACTAACTATCAATCAACTCCCATTATAGTAGGGTAGATTTCATATTCACAAGGACTAAATCATCCTTCCCATACAAAATAGTTTCATGAAAATGCTTAAAGCTTGTAGGCAAAGAACATAACAACATAATAGCCAAATCTTCATCATCTAATTTAACATCTATATTATGTACATCCATAAAAATAGAGTCAAATTCATCTAATTAACTTTTTAAAGATTAACCCTCACCTAATTTCAAGTCATGAAGCCGACTCTTCAATAGTAGTTGATTTTCTTCTGATTTTGTCGTATATAATAATTCAAGTTTCAACCACAAGGTAGCTGCCATTGATTCCTTTGCCTTTTCCTCTAATACCTTGTTAGACAAACACAATTTTATGGTAGAGAGGACCTTCAAATATAATTCTTCAAATCTCTCATCCATAATTGATTCTATCTTGGTCAAATGATCGGATAACACTTTCTCCAATCTTTTGTGAATTAGAATCCCCCTCATCTTCAATTTTAATAATCTAAAATTGATAGATCAATTAAACTTCTCAATATCGAATCTTGTACGCATCCCGATTACCATATCTCTTCAGTAATATAGCTCTGATACCAAATTATTGTAGAATAGCATGGATTGAAAGGATTCAAACCAAAAAATAGAATTAACAAGATTATAAATAATTGAGTATTAAATAAGAAAACAAAACAATTGAGGAAAAAATATAGGTCCTTTTTCGTGCTCGTATGTAATTAAAGGATGATTTAATTAATTAAATACACAAATCTATAATTCTATTTTAGTGGAAAATTCTATGGAGAAGAAGAAGAAGTTGGCTCACAGGACTTGACGGCTAGGTTTTTATCATGTGTCATTTTGTAGAAGATAAAATCCTCCGGGGATCGAAAATAAAGAAAAAACATGGTATGTGTTTAGGAAACACAGGACCCCCATGTTTATTTCATTACTCTCAAATTTTGCCCAACAAATACATCAGAATTTTTCATGAGAAACATGATCCATATTAATAAACATGGGATCTCCATATTTCTCATATAATTCACATTTTAGACTTAAACTTCTCCAACACCTATACGAACCAACATAATGTCATGTTATACTTCAAATACCCAGTCAAAACTCAAAATTATGGTACAAGGTAGAAAAACAATCAAGTTTAGTATAGGTTTAATAAAAAAGGAAAAAGGTAGAATAATCAAAAAAAAAATTTAAGAAATTATTTGGACTACAAGTCGAAGGTTATTAGCAAAATATTTAGGCTGAATTTTAAGGGTTAGTTTTGAATAAAAAGGTTAAACACTTGAAAACAAAGGTTATGAAAATTTGAGGTATTACAGCACTACTTCCTTAAAAATAAACTTCGTTACCAAAGTATATGTTGCACTACTTGAAAAAAAACACTGTATAATATATAAGGCACCTGGGGGAGCAACTACCCCCTTAAAAATGGGAAAGACTAATAACACAAGAATGCCACAAAATACACAAACATGAAAAGAACACACTCAAATTGACCAAGGAAGACACCTTAGCCTACTGGAAGGAGAAACATTAGGATTTAGTACTTGCTCAATTGCTCCTACTAGACTAGCCAAGCGGATCGCTCCAAAAATTGGATATTGCTAAATTGGTTGTTGTTGGGACCTCTTTACTCTACCATAGGGCATGTTATAGCACTCAAAGCTCCTATTCCTAGGCTAACCACAATCATGGAACTAAATCAGCTTCTTTATGCAATCCTTAACTGGGTGACCTCATCTATAACGATGACACTGGTAGTGTCGAATCGATCTTTAACTAGATATGCTACGGGAACCACTCTAACCATTCTGGTGTCAAATCCCAGTATGATGGTGAAGGCTAAAAATTCTAATACTATGGTGTTGACTATTTACCTTGGAATACTGAATATCAAGTATCCTCTTACTCAAAATCAAAGTCTGATCTTGAACCAAAGGGGCGACAACACACGCTCACTCATAAAGCGTAGCCAAATCATGGAAAACAACTGCACCATCATATTTTGGATACTAAAGTAAAGTCCTTGCTCAAATTTGAAGATGATCATAACTTCATTAATGGCTATACTTGGTTTAAACCTCAACAACTCTGTAAACAGTGCATAATACTCCCGCACGAGTAGATTTCCTTGAGCTAGCTACATGAATTCCTAGAGTTTGTCCTTCTTGAGGCTCTTGGTGTAGAAATGAGAATGAACTATTGCCTTGATGTCTTCTCAAGAAATTGGTAGCCCTCCTTCAACATGAAAAACATTGAATGTCCTATCAAAATCCTGAATCCATCCTTACAATACAATGAGGTCTTCTTCTTCAACGTAGATTGGAGAATGATGACCCAAAACTCTCTAAAGCTAATCTTCTCCAATATCCTCATATGGGTAATATGGAGATTGTGGATGCTGAGAGGAAGGTGGACACTAAATGAACTTTATGAAAGCCTCGAACGCTCCTTCCAAATGGCTAACATGTCCATTCAAGGCCATGTTGAACTAGCTGCAAAACAATAAATGCATTAAGAAGAGTCCTATCTTATTAGCACATAACACATAAGAAAAAATCATGACCACTTAATCTACCCACACTTGATTACTCAAAAGATTAATCCGGATTTAAAAATGTTGAGAGGAAGAAAATACATTTTGTAGTTAAAACATATGGGATCATGAGAACAAAATCTTAGACCAAAACCTAATTATGAACAACCAAAAGCTTTGATACCATCTTGTAACACCCTAATTTTTAGGACTTGAAAAATTCATTTTAAAGATTTAATTGTAGAAGCTAAAATAATAAAAATGAAGGGTGTTACTATCGCACTTAGTACAATTCTAATTTTTTCTACCCTTATCAAACTAAGTGCTAAGGCTAAAATCATTACTCCGCTTAAATTAATAACATGATTATAAGAAAAAGAATAGAGAGAATAAACCAATAAGTATTGTGCTAAATAAAAGTAACATCAACAATTACAAAAGTTCAAAAAAAAAGAACAAGAGGACTCAAGCGTGCAAGTATAATTGAAATCAAATATATCAAAAAGATACCAGATAGTCCCAACTTTTGACTAAGCTCAAAAGCTAACCTATATAGAATACTACCCATTGAATAGGCAGAGGATTACAAAATGAACCCTTTAGTATAATGGTATTGATCAACCATTTATACTAAACTAATATGAAAAACTACCATGAAACACATATAAGGCATACAAAAAAATTAAAGTATAATTAGAAAAAACATCAATACTAAACCCAAACAATGACAACATATCTCATTATCAATACCAATAAATCTCATAACACAAGTAGGCTTTCAATCATAGATTAATAACAATCCATATCATCACAAGTAGCATGAAGGCTACTACCAAACCCCATGTAGGCACGGAGGCTGCTACTAAACCATAGATAGGCACAAAGGATGCTACCAAAACACAAGTACACACATATGCTACTATTGAACCACATGTAGGTATGAAGGCTACTATCGACCAATCCAATAAATCATTAATCATTTTTATTTTTATTTACTTGAGGGGAGATCAATCAATTTGGAGACACTAAGGTACTCTAGTCATACTGGCCCACCAAGGGAACATAATTCTACCGACTATCAATCCAAGGACGCAAATGTACCCTTGTTACACTGGCACATTAAGGTAACACACTACCCTACTAATAATGATATCTAATCCATAAGTATGCATACCTCCTATTAGTCCACAGAGCTAAATAGAGTAAGATATATGACTTGGCTAGGGCACTAAAACACACCAGCAAAAATCCATAATCAATCATGGGCTAAACCATGTCTCTAGGGTAGCTACCCCTAAAAAGATACCATTTTTGATATCGTGGTCTTTTACTTTAAGTATTAGTATTTTATTAAGGTGGTAAAAAGATCACATAGATCCAATTTTCAAACTTTAACCATTTTACTCATTTTTAATTATTCTAAGACAACCATAAACAATAAAATTACCAAGTTCAATGAAAAAATATACTAAGACCATCATTGACTCAATTATTCATATTTGGTTGCGTTAGGCCAAAAATGACCAAAATGCTCTCAAGATTAAAATTACCACATTAACATCATCTTTAATTACTAAACCCATATCTTTTATTAAATTATCATGAAAAATCTAAAACATAATAATTAAATTATTTATCATGAAATTAAATTATCAAATAAGATAAATGACCATTTTGCCCTTATTTAAGATCTGTTGCATAAAACCCTAATATGTGTGTCAAATACATCCATGATCATACAATCTCATGCTCAACAATATATAATACATATTATACATGCTTGTCATGATAAATATCATAACACACCCAAATGACCAAATTACCTATAGGGTATACATCCACAATTATTATTCTATAAATGTATCTGAGCATGCTCGGCCTATCATTTTCTATGCACATGTCATACATAATCATAAAAGATTATTTTTGCCATACTTTCATACCTGAAATATTTCACATATGATAACATGTTCTTTTTATCGATTTTCATGATAATAATAATAAACACATAATTAAAAGATAACTAATTATGCTTAACATATTTCATACACAAAAACTCTAATTGCTATCATGTGATATTTATCATTTTAGTAAAGTTTAAAAGTTATAATATAGCACATTCTTAACACACTTATACATCAAAATATTATTGTGCTATAATGCGATGTCTAGCATTTTAGGTAAGGATAAAATTTACAATTTAACAACATACTCAACACAATTATACATCAAAATCTTAATGTGCTACCATGCGATGTCTAATATTTTAAAAGAGTATAAAAGCTACAATCTAGTAATATACTTAACATAGTTATACATCGAAATCTTAATGTGCCACTATGCAATGTCTAACATCTTAGGAGAATATAAAAGTTACATGAATTCCAATAAAAATGCAAACTAGTGGTATTCTACTAAAATTTATAAGGCTTGCTAATCAAAATTTTATACCTAAAAATAATACTACAAGTACCAAATTAATATTTAATTAATAAAATAATAATTATAATATTAAAAACATATTTTTTACAAGTACCAAAATACCCTTCCTATTTAATAATAGGTTCTAAAAATTATTAGAGAAATTCCTCATAGCATGAGCTTGGGTGCATAAAGGGGTTAAACAGTTGAGGAAAGGGTTGGGCTGGCTGGCTTGGTTGTGGGTGGTAGTGGTGGTGGTGGTGAGGTTGAGGGAGATGCAAAACAGTAGTGGCTGGTGATGGAATTTTGTGGTGGAGGGTGGTAGTGGTGGCGTTGGGCTCAATAGGGCAACTCATGAAAAAAAACAAGGGGTTACTTAGTGGTGAGCTAGTGGTTGCGAGGTGATGATGGTGTGATGAGGGTTGTGGTGAGGGGCGGTGCAGGAAGCTAGAGCCATAGAGGAGGGAGCGGAAGTGAAAGGAGAATCAACAGTAGTTTTTGCTATTACCCATGGTTGCATAATAGGGGAAGCAATCGGATTAAAGGGAGGGGCAATAGGGGATTATGTTGAAGATGGTGGAGGTGGTGTGGTATTTCTGACCAAATAGGAGGGTAAGGAATGGTAGTGACGACCATAGAGGAGAAGAAGAAGAAATAGGGCATGATAGGGGTGAAGGAAGAAGAAGAAAAGAGGAAAAGGAGAAGAGGAGGCTAGCGGGGGTGAACGTTGTGGTGGCATTGGTGACGGTGGGGGATAGTTTGCTGGGTAGTGAAATCAAATAGGGGAGGTGAAGGAAAGTAGGGGCTATAATGTTGGTTGTGTGAGGGAATGTTGGGGAGGGTCGATGCATGAGTAGGGTTGCATTTAGTTGAGGAATTGAGGCATCTAGGGAGAGGGTTGGTCGATAGAAATGTAGAGGGTTGTTCGGTTGTGGCTGGTTGGATGACGTGGAACGATACGAGGCAGGGAGGGGAAGGTTGTAAGGGTTGTGTTCGGTTAGTGAGCAAAATTGAATAGCTAAGTGGGGAATATGAGGCTATGTGATTGGTTGGTTAAGGAAATGCGAGGTCAGAGATGAGAAAGAAGCTAGGGATAATGAATGAGTCAAAAAGGGAGTAGGAAAGAGGTTATGTATGTGTGTTGGTGTGTGTCTGTGATGGGTTGTGTGGTGAGGGAGGTGATGATGATAGGGCATGGCTTGACAAAGAGGGTAATGGTGTAACACCCCCAAAAATTACAGTTGAAATTTTTTGTTTAATTAAAATCATACACAAGGAGAGGGAGTGATACTGCTGTGATTAGCACAAGCCTAGTCCCCAACCAATCTTGCACTAACCACAAGGATATAAAATATTTTCATTAGACATTAAACCCATTTAATACATAGAACCGTAGAAATCTAAAAGATTCATAAATAAAGAGAAAATCATAGTGCGTGAATTAAGAGTCATTACAAAATTGAAAACAGTTACAGTGTCAAGCTCCCAAAAGGAAAGAACAATACAATAGAGATGTAGAATAAAATTGGAAAAAGGGGAGTTTGGTCGACACTTGCTCTTAGCCCTATGCAAAGTCCAACGGGTCATCACTCTACTTTGCTAGATGCACCGAGTGCGTCATAGGCATCGAATACGACATTTCCTACCTACACCAACTCAGAAGGGACCTCTACTCTTGGGAATAAGCAGCACCCATGAAATGGGTGATCAATACGCTACGTACTGAGTAAGGTAACCATATGGATAAGGCCATGCAAGAACAATAGACAAGTAAGGCATACAATGCATGATTCAAGTTCATATCATCAATCCAGACATAGACCATTATTTCTGTCTTACACAATTTCCATATTAATTCCATGTGAGTATGGGAACCCCACTTTTATAGCCGGTGGACCGAAAACACTCCATAGGACAAAACGCATCTAACCACTAGTATAGTCGATGGACCGGATATCACTCCACAGGATAGAACACACCTGACCACTATTATAGCCTGTGGACCAGAAATTACCCTCATCGGCCCCGACTCACGTGGTGTTCCACTATAAGTAGTTAGTATCTTTCCTTGATTTAATTCCTATAAGGTTGGGCTCATCGAGCTTAGAACCCCCACTATTATAGTTGGTGGACCGAAAACACTCCTTAGGGCAAAATATTCTTGACCACAATTATAACCGGTGGACCAAAAATTATCCTCACCAAGCCCGGCTTGATAATCTTTCACTTTAAGTGTTTAATGTTTTACTCGTAACTTATTACATACACAACCCAAACTAGATATGCATGACCCACTAAACTTCCCATGCTCACTCCTTTATTCCCAATTCTCCCAAAAAGCCCTGTCCCATATCTTGGGACCTTTACACACCCTATAACTTCGAGACTTCTTCCCTACCTTTTTCCACTCAACTTGAGAAACCCAAGCTCTTCTGCACATGGTTCAAGGTCCACTCCCCATAACTCTGTTTCAACACCTCATTGCCCTTTTGGGTTTCCCTCCGAAACCCTAATCTAGCCTATGTGGCCTGACTTCTCTTCATCCTAGTCTTTCCTTATTAAATTCTTTATTATTTTCCTCCTTTTTTGTCTTAATTTCTCCCATTATTTTATTAAAATATTATATTTAATTAATCTCACCAATAAATTTTTATTTTATTATAATATTCTAAATTAGAATTTTGGGGTATTACATATGGTGATGGTGAAGGTTTGACAGACAGGTAAGGTAAAGGTATGGGTAAGTTGCATAAGTTAATGAGGGAGATGAAGAGAGTGATCAGGGGATGGTAATAGGGCACACAAGGGGTAAACTTAATACCCCATTTAAAAAAACAGAATTATAAACTATTAATTATGTATATTAGTTGTAATAGTTATTTTAGGATGTTTGGTATTAAATTATTGTTAATATGTGTATTATTATGACATAATAGATATAAAATTTAATTTAGTTAAATTTTGCGAAAGAGTGCATATTAAATTTTAATCCTAAGTTAGATATTAATAGGTATCTATTGCATCAAGTAAATTATATTTTAGTAATCAGATATTTTCTACTCAAATTTTTACCTAAATAATGACCCTACCCTATTCTAGATCATGGTCATACCATACGCTGTCTACCAAGACATGACCTCACCATACCATCATGCCTCCTTCTCCCCATGTTTCCCTCTACTTATTTTGCTCCACATTTTTCCTCATGCCATCCTCTTCTTAAGCCCTTCTCCTCTCCCTCCTCAATCGTGCCTTCCCCCCTAGTAGCTTGTTTTCTCCCTTATTTCACCTGAGCTCCTTCACGCTAGCAAAGCCTCCCCATTTCTCCTCTCCTATTTCATTTCCATCATTTCTTTCTCCATAACACACTCCACCACCGCTCCCTTACCTCTAGCACTAGCCATATCCACTAGTTCCTCACCCTCTACACCAGCAACTCCTACCAAAACCACCCCAACACCAATGTACAAACTCACACAAACACACTCCACTACTTCATCTAACCACACCAAACACCATCTTTGGCCAAAATCACCAAAGCTCCCCCTTCTCCTTCGGCCAAAACTATTGCCCTCCCCTACTTGATACACCCTCCACCACTAAAGCCCTTGCCTTTTAGCCTTTTCATGACAAATTTCTCATAATAATAATGTGTTTTTAGAAATAAATAAAATGGCAAAACTAAGGTTTTGACGGAAAATTTGGTAATTTTGATCTAATGTATCTTTTATGAATAATTGAATGTTAGGAAGGCCTTAGACTTTTAATAGGTTAACCTTAATGTTTATTGGGATTGACATAGACCAATAATCTTAGGATTTACCTTAATAATTGGAAATAAAAGGGAAAATGGTTAAGTATGGAAATGAAAATTGTTGTGCAGTATATGACATATGTGATCACCTCATAAAATATTAATACTTAAAGTGAAATACATCGAGTTGGGAATGGTTGTTCTCTAGAATTAGATACCCTAGAGACTAGGTGTTAGCCCTCATTTGATTTAGTTTGTTGGTATGTCACCATGACCCATTAAGGCCCTATTCTACTCTATAAGTGACCTACAAACCCTATAGGGGAATCAATACTTCAAGGTTGGAGGATACTGTATTGTCTTTGTACACCAGTATGACTAGGTGTATTATTATATTCCTGAATTCATGAGTAAGAGTATTGTGTCACCTTTAGGTGCCAATATGACCAGGTATACCTTGGTTTTCTTAGGTTTATTTTATCCCCCTTGATTATTTTAAAATGGACAAACCTATTATGTAAGAAAATAAAAATAAATTATTTAGATTTGTTGGTTTGGTATTTTCCTTAATGCCCTACCTTGGTATTGTTGTGGGTTTTTTGGTTTGGTAGTTGTCACAGTGCCTTACCTTGTTATTATTTAGATTGTTAGTTCGGTAGTTTTCTCGGTGCCCTAACTTGGTATTTGGAATCTATTTAACTATTCATATATGTCTATTGTACCTTGAGATGATGTGAAGTGAACTAGTATGTTTTATTGTTAAGCTTGAGACTTGATGTTATTTATACTATTCCATAATTATTACATGTGCTTATAGTACATGTTAGGCTTTTTCAAATTTTGTGTGAGTATGTGCGATGTGGGTATGCTACCTCTTATGAGGAATTGTGATTTAATCAGTATGAGAAAGTCGTGCTAATACTACTTTTGTAGATGACTATGTGAAGGGTATTGAGTGGCTTTAAGAGTAATATAAGGACAAGGAAAAGAGTAATTGGGAAGAGATCCCATTTTCAGAGTGGGACTTTAGGTCTAAGAGATAAAGCAAACTAGTATTGTACATTCGGATGCCTATTTTTAGACGTGATTGTTTTTTTGGACTCTTATGTACATGGCATTTTAAATTTCCATTGTTGTACAAAGTATACTACCCACAAATTTTGTTTATGTAATGTCTCATATTTCTGTCAACTTACTTTGGTTATGGTTCTTTTAAGCCTTAGTATATAGCATGAGAAATGTGAGGGAACTAAAGTTATGTTAAGTGTGGCGGTAACATCCAATAATTTGGTAATTAATGCTTCTACAAAATAATTTTTTAAGTGGTAAATATAGGGATGTTACAGTTAATCAAGGGATAAAAATGGTAGGGTAGATTAAAAATATTTTATTTTAGTTTTAGGTTTGGTTTGAATATGTTAGGGTACCGAGTAGAAAAATAATCTAAAAAAATTGATTTAGGATAATTTTAATAGGAAGGAAAGAGGTAGAATAATCGAAAAAGATATTTAAGAAATTATTTGGGTTATGGGTCAAAGACTATTAGTTAAATAATTAGGCTAAGGTTTAAGGATTATTTTTAAATAGAAAGTCTAAACACTCGAAAATAAAGGTTATGAAAATTTGAGGTATTATAATTTCACACATATGTCATCTAATAGATATTATGGCCATGAAATTCACCACATGCATTTTTTTCTCATATGCATAATCTTAAGCCTACACAACATTACATGCTCATTTTCCCACATGGAAAGGTAAAAATGACTTACCTTGGGTACTTAGCAAAATACACAAAAAAGAAGATGGTATAGTTCTTTCAACTATGAAGTCTAGAGATTTCCACCACTGGAGTTCATTAAGAAGAAAATTTAAAACTTAGAAAACTTATTAAAACTTCAAGAATTCAAATAGGGCTAACAAAATAAGAAAAACATAATAACTCATCACCTTTTTTCCCAAAAATTAGAAAAAACCAAATGAAAATTCACAGCTTCAAACTTCTCCCAAATCTAACCCTATTTTTTTTTATGCAAAACAAAAGAGAGTTATACACCGGATTAGGAGAGGAAGGAGAGGGGAAAAGGAGGAAATATGAGGGAGAGAGATCGATAGAAGGGAAGGGTGCTAGAGAGAAACTTCTAGCACTTAGAGGAGAAAAGAAAAAGGTGTAAAGAGAGGAATGGGATAAGATTTTTAAGAAATTGTTTTAAAGGTTCCAACATCCATGAAATTTCTCTCTCTTGTTGTAACACCCCCAAAATTTACTACTGAATTTTTTTTATTTAAAATATTTAGTGGAAGCGAAATAACAAGACTTGTGAATTTTGGGGATATTACCGCCACACTTGGTACCGGACCGGTTCACTCCTACCGTTCGAGTACCAAGTGCTAAGGCTAAAAGTGTAAAATACAATTTATGAGAACTCAAACCATAATTAAATCAGAGTAGGGTAGTAAACCATTTCCAAGAATAGAATCCACCGATGGTGGTTACAAGAATACAAGTTACATTAAAACCATAAGTTAAAAGAGAGAGAGAGAGATGAACCCTAAAGGATTCCAGATAATCCTTATGCTCTTTCCCGTTACCCACTTGAATAGCATCTGAAAAAGGACCTGGAAGGGACACTACCCATTGAATAGGTAGGGGCCCCATGAATGGGACTATCCAGTACTATAGTACTGAGTAATCCTTTAAAACACACTTAAAAGCAAGCCCGCAATGCAACGCAAGAAACAAATCTATATACATATATAATAAGAAATGCATGCACCACAATCACATACTTAACAAGTCCATCAAATATTAATAAGTCATAATGCGAAATCAATACTTTCGAGCCTTAAGCCATTAGTCCATCATTATTTAATCATCTCTCGGATTTTATATCCATGTGAGTGCGGGGACCCCACTATTATAGCCGGTGGGTTAGAATACATACAGGGCAGAACGCTCCTGGCCACTATTATTCACCAGTGGACCTGTCTGGCCCTGACTCACATGGTGTTCCGCTATAAGTGAGTAGTATTTTTCCATAATTTATTCACATCCATGATTGGTTTTATTGAGCTTGGGACCCCCACTATTATAGCCGATAGATTGGAATACATATATACATCATCCGGGGCAACATGCTTCTGGGTCACTATTATATCCAGTGAACTGGTACTCATAAACATCATCTAGGGCAAAACTCTCCTGGGCCACTATTATATCCGATGGACAGGTACTCATATACATCATCCATGTAACACCCCCAAATTTACTACTGAAAATTTTCGTTTAAAATCAAAAGGTTTAGCGGAAGCGAAGGATAAAACTATAAACTCGGGGGCGTTACCGCCACACTTAGTACCAGACCGGTTCATTCCTACCTTTTCGGTACTAAGTGCTAAGGTTAAATCCGATCATCAATAAGTACGAAGTATCATAAAATGCAAGACGACATTTAGCATAAATCATTAATAAGATATAAGTCAAACAGAAGTTGGAATACGATTTAGGATTACAACCCCATAATACATTTTTTTTCTTTAAAATGGGAAACGTAATACAAAATATAGCTAACAAAACAAATCCCAAAAAGGATCAATATCCGGATCGCTTACTCACTCAAGTCAAGCCTTAAACCCCAAAATAGTACCCGATCATAAACCTGCACAGGGAGTCTGCTCCCCACCATCGGTGGATCATCACAGGACCTATTCAATCAAGGTAGTATCAGCACAGGTCCAATACTAAGTAAGGGTGCAGGTGCACTGAGGCCAAGCATACCATCATACAACATAACACACATAGCACAATCACATAAGCAACATGTAATAATATGGATGATGTAGGTCGGTTATGGTCCAATCCAACTTCTTCTTTTCATAACTCTAATAATTATAGTCGACTCACATCATAATCATTATGAATCCATGAGAGTGCGGAAACCCCATTATTATAGCCTGTGGATCGGTCTGGCCCCGACTCTCATGGTGTTTCACTGTAAGTGTATAGTAGCTTTCCCATGATTCATTTACAACATACTGTTTGGTTTGTTGAGCTCGAGATCCCCCACTATTATAGCCAGTGGATCAATCACTTATAGGGCAGAACGCACCTAACCACTATTATATGCCGGTGGATTGGTCTCCAAGGCACCCCGGCACCTGGCCACTATTATGCCGGTGGATCGGTCTGGGCTCGGCTCAACAATCTTACTCTTTAAGTAATTAGTATCTTATTCGTGTCTTATCAAATGAAGCTTTCCACCCTTGACATGCATATCAACTACCCTCTACGTTTATCCTCCCCAGGGGCCCGTCCCATATCTTGAGACTCCTGCGCCTCTTATCACACCCCGACATCCATTCCCTTTACACTTACCTTTAGATGAAAGAGTCAACCCCTACGGGTGTGGGTTAGGCCTTACACTCATGACATCAACTCCACCTCCCATCACCCCCTAGGGTTTTCCCTTGAAAACCCTAATTGGGCCGATGTGGCCCAACCTTCTCCCACTTACGCTACCTTTACCTCATTCAACGTCCCACATCTTACCTCAATTAGATCCTCTCCCAAAACATATCACTTTACCTTTCGATTCAGCACGTAACCATGAAAAACCCTAGTTAATCACCTCAACCCTAGTACCTTTCTTCTCCCACGAGTAATCTCTCTCTTTTCATCCCAAAGTCTCTTATTCCACATGGGAGCCCATACTCACCTTTTATATAAATGAAATCTCACTCTTAACCCATACTCCACCCTTCCTTAATCATTCTTAATTTTGTACTTCCCAAATTTTCACTTTCTCCCAAAAACCCTAATCGGATTCCTTATACACCCTTGCACCAACCTACATACTATTTTTCATCCCAAGTCTCCAATCGCTCCACAACTCTCCCATTCTCTTATTTACACCATAATTCAACTTTTCTCACGTAAGATTCGCCCCCATGCAAGATTTAGCCATCCCATGCAAACACCCCAAGTCACCATGCAAATTTTATGACTCCCATGCATGGTTCCCCAACTCTCATTTATTTTGGTCATTCCTCACTTATTAAATCTTCTCTCATGGATCATGAGGTACTTAGGTCAACCTCATGTCCCCCTTAGTGAACTCACTTCCCATTTATTTCCGGTCATCCTTATATTCCCAACTCATATTACCATTTATCCTAACATGCATGTCCTAGAGGGCCATATGACATCATAAACATCATACATATACATGTCATGCTCATGTCATAGGGAACACATACAAACATACCTCAATTTCCAAGCTGCGCTACATAAGACAAGTTGCCCGAAATCATATAATACACGACATAGCATGGCATATACAACATTCAAAACATACAGGTCACACATCACACAAAGGCCATAGCTTCGTCCTTACCTAAGGCGACGCCGGGCTTGGAACACGCTCCTCTAACTCCTTAGGGCTTGGATCGGGGTCACCTATGAAAAGGGGGAAAATGCTAAGTATTAGTTTCCCTTATAAATACCATCAACCCTTATTCTAGTTTAAGATTAGGGTTCTTATCCTTAGTAGGGGCGTTGTACAAAACTAGGGTTTTTACTCTAAATTATTATGCTAAGTATTACTTATTGATATATCTTTAGTTTCAAAACTCATTGTTACACTTATATCGTTAGACCCGTTAGTTCCATCCTTATAATATTAGTTTTTGCTAGTCATAGTAAAATAGTGATAATAATAGTAATAATAAGACTACTAATAGTGACACTTATGTTTCAAGTATTAGAACCTTAGCGCTTCTAAGATTAAGTCAAATAGTGGTGTTAGTGTTAAAATACTAATACAATGGTTGTAATATCAACAAGTTAAAACACTCCTAGAGGTAGTAATGATAAAAGTCATATTTTGAATAAATAGTATAAGGGCTCCCATATTTTGTCACCCTAATAGAAATAGCATATGGGTAATAGTAATAATAGAAATGACAATAATATTAAAGGTGTTAGGTATAGTAAAACAATATTAACATAATTACAATACTTCACATAAGGTTGGGTTAAGTAGTAATAACACTAATGGTGGTAATGATCTTAAATAATAATAATAATGATACCAACACTAATGGTTAAGTATGATGAAAGCTAGGGTTTTGGAGGGATGATGGCCTTGTAAGAGAATAACACATTTTGGATAAAGAAGTTAATAATGGTAATAATAATAATAGTAGTAATAATAATAGTATTAGAAATGTTAATACTGAAGATAATGATACTAACCCTAAGTTAAGTATAATAGGGGTTAGGGTTGGAAGGGGTGGTAGTATGATAACATTAAGGATAATAACAGAAATGGTATTAACTAATAAGCTAATAATAATGATAATAATAATAATAATAATAAGTATAATAATACTAATATTAGTTAAAAATTTACTATAGGTGGCATAAGAAAAGGTTTTAGGGTTCAGGTGAGTGGAAGACCACCTGAGGACGGTGGTGGTCCGGCGGCGGCGATGGAGGAGGAGAAGAGAGAAAAGATGGAGGTGGTGCCGTGGTGGTTAGATGGGAGGAGGAAAAGGGAAGTTAGGTGTGGGGGAGGAGACAGTAGGGAGAGAGGAGTGGAATGAGGGTGGTGGCGTGAGAGGGGCGGCGGCGCGCGGTGGTCGACGCGGTGGCTGAAGGAGGAAGAAGGTGGTGGAGAAGGAGGTAGGGGTAAGGAGGGTATGGAGAAGTAGGGGAGGACCTGCTGATCACTTTGGGAGGTGGAAGGAGGGTTGATCGCGGGGGAGATGGCGGCTACGGGCGGCGTAAGGGGCAGCGATGGCTGGAAGGGGAGTTTTCCAGCAGGGAACTTTGCACGGCTAGGGCGGCACGTGCAGGGCAAGGCGGAGGGTGGCAGTGGTTTGGTTTTGTTGAGGGAGGTGCAAGGATGATAACAGTGGGCAGCGGTGGTGGTGGTGGTCACCGGTGGCGGCGGAAAGCCCGTCTTTTTGAGGCGGCGGAGAGGCAGGGTTTCGAGGCAAAATCGAAGGAGGGAGCTGATTTATGGCTGCCAATGGGGGTATTTATAGGCAATTGGGAGGGGAAAACGACAAAGGAGGAGAGGACAAAGCTAGGTCACAACAGTACGTTGTCCGGCGGTGGTCGGGCAGGCCTGCAGATTCTCTGGCAGGTAAATTTGGCTCGACCTGAAGAAAAAGGAAAGGAGGTAAGGCCTGGGCGGTGTAGGACGGGTAGGTTGGGACAAATTGGGAAAGAAAGGACGAAAAAGGACGGGGAGGACGACCGGACAGAGATGCTGTCAGTGGTTGCAGCGTCGCGGCTGTTGCAGTCGCGAGGAAAAAGATAACAGCGGGGGGGCTGGACCGGCGGTCCAGGGAAAAGAAAGAAAGGGGAGAAACTGGCCGGTTGGCAACGGTTATAAGATTCATAATCCCAACGCGTCGTTTCATTAATTAGAAGGTCGAAATGCAACGTCGTGTCGTTAGCTGGCAACAGTTATAAGGCTCATTAATCGCGACGCGACGCTTCGGCGGATCGAAGGGCAAAACGCTGCGTCGCACTCGAGCGTCGGCCAGCGAACGACGCTGGGATGCGGGGGAAGGAGAAAGGAAAAGAAAAGAAGGGATGGGTCGTGGGGAAAGGCCCAACCGACGGGGGAAAAAGGAAAAAGGAAAAGAAAGAAAGGAAAAGGAGGGAAAAGAAAAAGAAAAAAAGGTTTATTTAGGGTTTTGGATTTTGCATAAATTATTTAGAATATTTTTGGGCTGTTTAGAATATTAATATTTAGAAAATATTAAATAAATTCCTTTTTTGCTTAGTTTAGACTATTTTAGATAATTTCCTTAACCTCCATGCTAATTAGAAAAATACCCAAATTTTCTTCCAATTAAATTCTTTATTATTTTCCTCTTAATTTACCTTAATTAATTCTCTACATTTTAATAATGAATTTATATATTTGATTTTCCCACTAATTCCTTATTTGGCCATAATTTCGGAAATTAGGATTTTGGGGTATTTCAATCCAGGACAAAACGCTCCTAGGCCACTATTATATCTGGTGGATCGATACTTAATATTATAATTCAATTGGACCCGGCTCATTAATCTTTCACTTTCATGATTAGTGTTTTCCTTTTTTTAATCAACACAACAATTCCATTTATTTGCCTCAGATGGGAGATCAAGATCCCAGGACACAAAGGTACATCGGTCGTATTGGCGCATACAAGCTACTCAGTACCCTTCAACTATCAACCTAGGGACGTAAAGGTACCTTGGTCGTACTGGTGCATAAAGCTACTCAGTACCCTACCGACAAGGACACCTAGTCCATAAGTATGCATACCCCCTAAATAGGGCTGTAGATTTAGATAGAGTAAGATATAGGGCATGGTTGGGGCACAAAGGCACACCAGCAAATACTAGAATAACCGTTCACTAAACCATGTATTTAGGGTAACGACCCCTACAGAGCCACCATTCCCGATCTTGAGATCTTCCACTTTAAGTATTAGTATCTTAATCAAGGTGATCACGAAAAGTATAACAATCAAATATTTATTTACTTTAAATCACTCTAATATCATTAAGTATTTTTAATTCAAATAGTTATCCAAGATAACACAGAGGAATCATTAAAGCCATCATAACCTCATCCAATTTTAATTTAGGATTTGTTCTCTTGATACTCACTAAATACTATTATCTTACTATTCGGTGTTACTTGAGGCTTATTACGAAACTCCGTTATCCCACCAACATATTAGATATGAATTACTGATTTACCCCTTACTTGTATAATTATTAAGCTATCCCTTCCTTACTTGCAAATTTACCATATTACCCTTCATGTTGCATAATTACTAAATTACCCATTGCACAGTTTAGGTTACCTAGTTATCTCCCATACTTAATGGGTCACCAATCACCCTTCATAGTCGTTACGCTTATCATATTTCCATTTGGTTGGTTAGATTACTAATTTGTCCTTCTCCTTTGTTATAATTACCAAATTGCCCTTTTGTTGGTTAAAATTACCAAAATGCCCTTCTCCATTATCATATTTACCAAATTACCCTTCTCCATTATCAAAATTACCAAAATGCCCTTCTCCATTATCATAATTACCAAATTACCCTTTAGTTGGTTAAATTACCAAATTACCCTTCTCCATTATCATATTTACCAAAATGCCCTTCTCCATTATCATAATTACCAAAATGCCCTTTAGTTGGTTAAATTACCAAATTGCCCTTGTCTATTATCATATTTACCAAATTACCCTTATCCATTATCATAATTATCAAATTACCCTTCTCTATCATCATAATTACCAAATTACCCTTTAATTGGTTAAATTACCAAATTGCCTTTACCCATTTTCATAATTACCAAATTACCCTTCTCTTTTATTAAACTATCATTTTACCTTCATGTACATTGAAGTATCATTTTACCCTTCTCTTTTATTAAATTATCCTTTTACCCTTCCTTCATACCAAGTTGCCATTTTACCATTCTCTTTTATTAAATTATCATTTTATCATTCTACATTATTATAATTACCATGTTACCTTTCTCCATTATTATAATTATTATTTTTCCTTTTTTACTTATAAATTACCATTTTATCATTTTTCCTTATTTTTAATATTACTATAATGCCCTTTTACTTATAAAATTACCAGTTTTCCTCTTTACAACCAAAATTACCTCTTTGCCCTTTTATATATAAAATTACCATTTTACCCTTCACTTCCAAGATTACCATTTTACCCCTTACTTCTAAAATTACCATTTTACCCTTTATTATACCACTTTTACTAAATTACCATCACTACATAAAATATTAATATCAATACTCCATTCTCATCATCCAACTCCACCAACTATTATTATTCAACATTCTACTCATTAGCACCCACACATAATAGGCCACATTCTTGCACATAACATATTACTAAAATGCTTCTAGGGCTTATAATAATATTATTCATGCATTAATGATCACAATAACATAATACAACATGGATAAGTACTCAACATTTTCATTACTAACCAAACTATTTCCTTAAGCAATATTTCCACATATAGCATTGGGGTTTAACAATTACCTTAATTTCCGCAAAGATCGAATCTTACCAATATCCCAGTTAAAGATTCAAGCTTTAATTAGTAAAATCAACCCCTAAAAATAATATTAATAATTATTATATTAGAAGTAGGAAAACTAAAAAGGATAAAACTTTATAAAAACTTAAGTAATAACACACTTTACTCAGCCATTAATATACCTTAATAATTAAAAAAATCCTAAAATAATGTGGAACTCACGCTGCATGAGCAGCGTGAGCCACATGCAGGTTGTAAGGGGGAAATAGGGTCAAGGGTGGTGAGGTAGAAGGGAGAGGGAGATGGTTCGGGTTGGGGTTTCAGGGGCCAAGAGGAGGGCAGGTGGAGGAGAGTTAAGGTAAGGGAAGGGTGTAGGGGTGGAGAGGGGGTGTAGGTGGTGGTCGGGGATAGGTTGTTGGCAACCAAGGATGGTGGCGGCGGTGGCGGTGAGGCTGCGAAGTAGGCTGCAAGAGTGGACGGGGCTGAGAAGGAAGGAAAAGGGAGGAGGAAAATGAAGGGGTGAGGGGGCTTGTTTCGGCAAAAGGAGGTGTGGGGGTGGTAGAGGAGGTTGTAGGGAGTAGTTTGGTGGTGTGGGTGGTGGCAGAGACGGCGGGACAGCGGCAGACGAAGGGGTTGCAGGGAGGTTGCTGAGAAGGGAGAAAAGGGAGAGAAAAAGAAGAGGGGAGGAAGAAGGAGCTGTGGGGTGGCTTAGGTGGTGTTGTGGTGGTGAAAGGTGGAAGTAGAAGGGTGCAGAAGGTGGTGCAGGTGGTTGGTGAGGCGGTGGAGCCAAAACAGAGAGGGAAAAGGAAGGAGAAGAAAGGGAGAAGAGGGAGGTCGGGGAAGGGGAAAGGCTCGAAGAAATGGGGCAGAGAGAGGGCTTGTGAGGAGAAGAAAAAGGAAAGGAAGAAGAGGGAAATAAGTAGTTGATGGGGTGGCAGCGTGTAGGGTGGAAGGGAGAGGGAAGGGAAGAAGGGGAAAGGAAGGCCATGTATGGTTGGGGAGTGCATGGCCGGTTGGGTCCAAAATGGTGGAAAAAGCAGAACGAGGGAGAGAGATAGAGAGAGGGGGAGGGTTGTAGTGGTGGTAAGCTAGTGGCCGATGTGCTCGAGGTGGCATGCATGGCAACAAAGACAGGTCAGGTACCTTGGGGTGATCAATGAAGAATGAAGAAGAAGAAATAAAGAAGAGGGAGGGAGAAGGGGATAGGCTGGGAGTGGGGAAAAAAAAGGAACCGGGCCGGCCCGGGTAGGGGGAGAAAAGAAAAAGAGAAGAGGGTTGGTCTGGGTCGACGCATGCGGGGAGGGAGAGGAAGGATAGGAGGGGAAGAAATGGGCCTATGGCCCAACGCGCAGGGAGGGAAAGAGGCTGGCTTGGCGACCCAAGCTAGGAAAAAGGAAAAATAAAGAAAGGAGGAAAAAGGAGAAAGAAAAGAAAATGGGAAATGGGAGAATTTAAAATAATTTAATTTATAAAATAATAGAATGTAATATTTTTGAAAAATAAATTTATTTAATAATTTAATTTAATATAATTAAATATATGGGCTTAAAAAGGATAATTTTAGTAAAATATTGGTTCGGAAAATTATTTAAATAAAAAGAGTATGATAAAATAAAAAATATTTATTTTAATTTATTAAATATTCCTATCCACTTTTATATACTCAAAAATCCATAAAATAATTAAATTTAATAAATTTAAAGGATAATTTTTTCAAATAAAAGCTATTTATTAAATTATAGGTTTTTAAAATTTCGGGGAATTACACTTGTGGTCTAATAGGGTAGGAAATTTATAGTTGGAAAAAGTATTCTTAAAATGGTGGGTACAAGGTCTTCTAAGCCAAAATTTGCCATCAAGCATAAAAGGAAATAAACATAAGGCATGGGGAAAAAGAATAGACCTATACTAGAATTATCTGAGGTTGATTCCTCTGATATAACGAACCATAAGGGATAAAAAGAAGAAGGCAAGAATATGAGGTCATCCAACACCATTTTAAGAGTTCGACACTCAAATCTAGTTTTGATTGGTAAAATCATGTTTAGATACTCACAAAAGCTTGTAAAAATACTTATAAATGGATCACATCATAAAAATATAGCCCTCAAATTGTTTGGGAAAATTTTGATTTAAAAACAAAGATGGTATTAGATCAACTCGTCAATTGATCAGCTGTTAGGATGCATTGGTTGACTGATTATTAATTGGTTGGAAAATCAAGAAAACACAACACACATCGATTAACCAAAGAGAGTAGTCGACCGATGAGCTAGAAAACCTATTTCCACCCCTCATTTCAAACTTTTTCCAAATTATTTGCAATCCTAACTAAAAATAAACTTCCAAAACAAGATCAAACACTCTCAAATTATTCTTATATGTATAAATTTTCACACGTTATAGGCCTAAATAATAGGATATTAAACAACTAGGGATGCAGTTAATGGTTTGGTGGTAAGGTATTTACTATTAAGTGGCTAGGTCTCTGGCTTGAATATGATCCCCATGCTTGGGTTTTTCCATCCCCCAGCATACTACCTTATATAAATAATAATAATATCTAAGTGGAAAATATTATATATTTAAAGTATTACACACACACACACACACAACAATAGTGTAAAAAAAATTCTTATCTTTGCTTAGAAAAGTATATTTTTGGGAATGTTGTAAATATGTTCTCTTAGTACAATTTTCTTAACATAATATAAAATAAGTGCATTACCTTTCATTTAATACATTAATATATAATTTCTATGAATTTGTGTGAGCAACAACTCACTATTTAAATCCATTATTTGATTTTATTTGTTAAAATCTAGAGGATCATATCTAACTACCTAGTCTTTAGTGGATACGTTTTGTTTTACAAATTGTTAAATATTATTTTTATATCTTAATATATTGTGTTATTATTTTCTCCATTATTTTAAACAAATTTATAACTTATTAACGATGTGATGATACATAATTTTTATTATGATTTCTTTTATATTGAAAGTAAAATAATAATAGTGTTTATTCATGGAAAATCTCATAAATATTTTGATAAAATTATTTTATTTTTTAATAGCCAAAAATAAAGATAATTTAATTATGCTTAGAATATAAGAGGTAGGAGCGACAATGATGAAACATGATATTTATACAATATAAGGTTAATAACATTAAAACATAAATATAATGGTGCTGAAATATAACATAATAATAGTGAAATACATGCATAACAAACATCAATGAAAATGGAAAATGTTGAAATAAAAATGATAAAATGTAATAATAGTGAAATACATGCATAACAAATATCAATAAAAATGGAAAATGTTGACACAAAAATGGTAAAATTTTGACGCAAAAGTAGTGAAACATAAGTTTATTAATAGTAAAATATATCATAATAATGATGGAGTACAAGTATAGTAAACATTCGTAGAGAAATGATGAAATGTGAATAAAAAATGATAGAAAATAAGCACAATAATAGTAAAATATAAGTATAGTTGTAATATTCTATAATGTTATACCCATATTTAATTCTTTTGGTGACCATTATTCTTATATAGTTTTATAAAACTAATACAATGCACTTTTAGTAATTAATTAATAATGGTTTATGTTGTAGTTATTACTATAATAATGTGTCGATTATAAAGTTATACTAAATAACAATAGATATTGAATAGTTAAGTTTAATTTGACAACTTAGAACTTATTTTTATTAATTCTCATAATTATCTTTTCAATAGTATTTTATCACTAGTAACTTTTGGTTACTACCCATTTATTGGATACAATAATTAATTTATTTTATTTCTAGTAATAATTTAATAGGCTAGTAAAAAGATAAGTATTTCCCTAACCCTAAGCGTTTCTTACTATTATATTAGTAGCTAGTTATTTATTGGAATGAAAACTCAAACATTTGTAGTAGACTCTAATCACCTTCTCCAAAAGTAATCTCACATCATTATCTATACTTTAGCCGACCATAGAAGATGACCTTTATCTAGCAAGCGATTGTAGATAAAATTATTTTTCAGGTAACATTTATTTCAAACTCTTTCTATATAAATAAATAATTATATACTTGTTTTCATATATTTGAAATTATGAGTTTTGTGAATATAGGTATTTATATAAGAGTTTGATAAATTTATATTATGTGTTGTGTGTGTTATTTAGTAATTATATGAAATATGTGGTATTATTGGATTTTATGTGATAGTGGCGTCATATAAAATTGTGGTTTATGTTATTTTACAACTTTATTACATATTCATGAGATTTGATGGCTTATTTGGTTTTGATCTGTGATGTTGATTCAATGGTGACCCGAGTGACCTACCATCTTTCTCAAAAAAGTTGTATTGTAGAGAATTATATTTTTGTAATATAATATATATAGAAGTATATTTTGTTTTGAAAGTGTTAGTTGTGTAAGAGCTATTATAGTGAGTTATTATTTTTGAAAGGTGCCAAATGTGGATAGTAACTAATATTGTAAAGGTGGATGCTTAAGGAATATATAAGCGTGTGTATATATGGTTGTGTATTGCAATTATATAATATAGTCACCTTGAACAGTATACTAAAACTTAAAGTGAAAGACTTGAGTTGGGTTTAGGGTCTATATTGGGTTAGCTACAGTTTTATATATTCCGCTTTTGATTTGATTATGCTAACCATCTATATTGGTCAGCTGTGGTTGTATATATTCCCCTTTAGTTTGTTTCAAATCTACTTTATCTAAGGTTTCGATCTTAGTAGGGGGTGTACAGACTTAAAGATTGGGAGTGTTGGTAGTTCTCATTGGCTTAGTCTAATGGGAAGACCTAGGTGTAACCTTTAGCTCCTCATGTGGTTTTGGTTTACATTAGTTTGATTGGTTATTTGACTCCAACCCTTAGTTGGGTTGTGATTCTTCGAGCCTTTATTGCTTATCAGGTGACTCTCTTGGTAAATCGATTTCCCATACTCAAAATATTAAAATTAATATTCTTTGTTATGTGGCCATATAAGGTAGGGAGGTAATAAAAAGGTATCGGCACATCTTAATTTATTGTTTAATATGATTGGCTTACATATTATCCTCATATGACTTATATCTATGCATATGTATATGAATAGTATACTCCTCTATACTTATGTGTCACTTAGTTATTCCCTTAACTAATTTCTTGCGTGTTTTAAGAAGGGCTACGATGGTCCATGATGTACATGGTGAGTAGATGACTTAGTACAAAGAGAGTATGAACTTGTATCAGATGTAGATGACATATATGGTTGGGAAAAGTGAGAGTGGCGACCATTTTTAAAGATTTATTTATTGCCATTGATTTCAGTTAACTAGTTTCATAATTTTCAATTGTATTGATATTTTTACTTTATCCTTTCATTTAGTTCTAATTTTCAGTTTACTATAAATTAATATGTTCTATTGGCTTGAGTTCATATTAAAGTTTGATGTATATTTTTATTTTAACTAGCCTTAGCAATTGGTGTAAGTAGAAAAGTGGTGTTTATTTACACTAGTTGTGGTAGTAATATCCTCATCCTATTTACTTTTCTCATATATTTTTACTTATTTATCTTATAGATTAGTCTTGAAAAAGGAAATATTACTATAGTAATGATGAGATATAAATAAGATAGCAATAAAATACAAGATGATCAACAATAACAAAAGACGGGTAAACCATCAACAGAAAAATCATGAAATATAAGCACAACAAATGTAAAACATAATATAATGATAATGAAACATAAGTACAATAGTTATGAAGCACTAGCATGATGAACATTAGTTCAATAATGGTGAAATTATAATATAAAAATGGAGAAACAAAAGTAATTCTTTTACATCATAAGTATATTAATATATATACACATCTATCGACAACAACATCGCAAACATTAGATTATCATATATTTTTGTTGTTGATACTTTGGACTATAGATAATTTAGTTTTAAAATGTTAAAAAAAGTCATATATATTTACAATTGCTCATGTAACCACTATATTAATTGAATGAAAACAATTTCATTTTAATTATAAAATTACCACGAGTCCCATAATATAATTTGCTTTTTACGGCAAATTCCTGTTTACAAATTGACTTTCATATTAAATAGTATCTAGGTTCCTTTTGGCAAACTTGTTATTTTCTTATTATCTAATAATATATATATATATAATTGTTTATTTTACCTTATTATTTTTCGATCCGCATAATCTCATTATATATAACTTATTCTCACTTTGTAAGAAAGTTCCATCAATTCAATTAAGTGTCAAAAAAAATTATACTATTTATATCTATTATAAAAATAATGATTATTAATTAAATTACACTAATTTCACCAACATATCTAAAATAATTATTTTATTCTATATTAAATAAATAACTGAATATTATTATTACTTTAACCATACTTGTATATGACTAATTTATATCTATCAATCGATATATTATATTATCGCTTCATGTATGTTGCTTCAAATTAAATTTACATCATATAAACACAATTGCATAAGAATGAAAGTGAATAGGCGGGTTCCTTGAAGTGCGGATCTGAGGTAAATGGTGCCCGACTGCCGGCAGCCGATTCTCCAAGCCAAAAACTCCAATAGTCTCAAATAACTAAAACAACAAAAATATTCAGGGGCCGTCCCCGTTCATTTTCGCTTTTGCTATTGTGCATTTTTCTCCGGTTCCTCTCTTTCATAGGTGCGGAGAATGGCTTAAAAGCGAGAAATTTTCTCTCTAGGCAAGTAGGCAAAACCCTCTTCGCCTTTATTTCAAAAACATTTCAAATTTTCATCGGAGCTCGCTGCCTTGTCGGTGGTTTATTTTTTCCCTGCTGCTGGTACGATGGAAATAATCACCGGTTCAAGTGTTTCATGCTCGAAAGAACAGCAGAAGATTTATCAGCAATGGTTCTTATCTGCTGACACTGGTATATCTGTTCATTAATTCAGTGCACGTAGTTGTCCAATTGGCTGTTCATTTTGTGACCTTCCTCTTTTTTTCCTCTTGTAGATGGAGACGGTCGGATGACTGGAAATGATGCGACGAAGTTCTTTGCTATGTCGAAGCTCTCCCGGCCTGAACTTAAACAGGTTATCAGATCTTTTGTCTCTCTAGATGTTTTGGCTCAATAATTGAAGTTCGAGCTGTTGTGATGCGGTTGTTAAATGCTCTAATTAGCTCTTCGGTGTTGGATGTGGATTGTGCAGGCGATGTGCGAGATTTTCTCCATTTATGTAGTTGACATTTTTTCTCTGTCTCTCTTGCTCTGGTTGGCATATGATTTTTTGATGTTTTAGAGATTACAAAAGGAGTTGGAAATATCTTATTATTGGAACGATGGCCTTTGTGCACTGATCGTTCAGAATACCACACTCAGTTCTACTAGTTGGATTCTAACTCTATTCGATAGGATTGGCGATAGATTTGTTAAAATTGTATTCCACTTCATGATCGTGGTCTGAAATGTGATATAGTGTTTAAAAATCGATGCCTGCCTTATGTTTGTCACTTAAGGAGAAGGTAAGATGTTGTAGCCATCAATTAAATGTGCTGTTGGTCTTCTTTTTAAAATCATGCGATGTTCATTGAAGTTGCATTTTAATTACTCGCTTCTTTTGCTGCTAGAAAATAGAAATTGGCTATTGCCATTTTGAAGGCAATGATCTTTCCCTGGTTGCTCTTTTTGGCAATTAGAAATTTGGAACTCATGTCATTTTGATTATATTTGAATGATTTGGATCAGTCTCTTTGTATTGCTGCTTCTTTCTTATTTTCTAGCTGCTCCCTGTCTCTGTCTTCTTCCCCTCCCCCCCCCCCTTTTTGATTATGCTATATTTTTTTGACAAAGTCAAAATACTCTTTGTGAAGGTTTGGGCTTTAGCTGACACCAAAAGGCAAGGATATTTGGGTTTTAAGGAGTTTGTCGCTGCAATGCAGGTGTAATCTCAAATTTATTGTACTTGCTATTCATATTGATTATCATTTTTTTTTCATTCCTTCATAGCAATTGTTCTTAATACGAAAAGGAATTGAAACCTTTATGCATGTGTTCTAGCTGATTTCTTTGGCTCAAGCAGGGCACGAATTGACTCCTGATCTGCTTAGCAATGCAGGCATGTCTATTTTTTTTCCCTCTATTGTTTTTATTTTATTTACATTTGCTATTCTAGCTAGTTTAGTATCCTTCCTTTAGCTACTAGTTGCATGCATTGTTTTTAATATGTTTTGTGGTTTGTCAATGTTTTCAAAGGCTTGAGGCACACTAGGCGATAGGAGTCCTAGAGCCGAGGCACTCAAAGTGAGATGCCCAGGAAAAAATTCTTTCAATCCTTCTCTGTAGCAATTATTTTTTCCTTTTCTTTTGCACTAAAAATAATTTCTATTTGTCTTGCCAACCCCCTTTCCTTCTCAATGTGAGTTTAAGTTATCTTATTGATTGCAGAATTTTTTGAATGAAAATAAGGCCTGCATCATAGTAAGGCATGTGCCTTAGTGGCCTTGTGGTTGCGCTTAGTGCACTTTAGCAGTGCCTCATCCAATATGAAAAACCCCCCTGTCCCTTAGTGCCCAACGCCTTGTGGCATGCCTATTCACACAATGTAGTCTGTCTAAGAGGACTTATTAAGACTTTGTTTATTTATTTGCCCAAATGGTGTAACTAGGGAAATTATTTTACATAAATGCTTGGTGTTATTAATTTTTTTTCCTTTCAATTTTTGGTAGTTTTAACAACTGCCTCTTAGCAGTCATTAGGAAAACCATATGCTCTATACCTCTAATTAAAAGTCTGATTAATTTCATAACAATGCAGCTAATATGGAGGACATCAGCCCTCCAGAAATGGAAGGGCTTGACGTTTTATTAGCTGTGAGTATCCATTTTTTCTGTTCATCTACTGTTTTAACCAATGGTATGCTCTAGCCAGTAGCCACTATATCACTAGTCAAAAATCCTCTGATGATGGTTTCTTTGACAGAAGAAGAAGAAGGTCACAACCTATACTGAGGCTGAAGTAAATGGTTAGAAAGTTCTTTCACCAATAGTATGTGCAGAAACACTTATTTCTGCTGCTTGCTAATCAGATTAGTTCTTATGATGCAGGGACTTTCCAGGAGTCATCACCATCATACAAGTGGTTTACTTCTAAGTCCACCAAAAAGGTAGTTTCTGAAATGCATCATTCGGTCCTTTCAGCTACATGGTTACCGATTAACAGTGTATTTTACTGTATTAATTTCCGCCTTCTTTTGAACCATGGGTATGCCACCTTTCATGATTTAGCCCATGTAAATGATTGATAGACCCGAAAGGGAAAATCATTCTATTGAACTGACACTGACATATGAAAAAAATACTTATTCAATTCCCTTAGCTCTACTGTCAACCAGCAGAATGATAAAATAAACAAGTGTAGTTTTCATGTGGTTGTCGTATGAAGCTTTGTGCATCATGTGGGTATTCTTTCTAACTTAAAGTTTGATTGACAGGCAGGAAGTGTTTTTTCATGGAATTGATGTATGTTGCACATGTTTGCATTCCTATCCAAAACTTCTTATACATTGCCCTTTTGAGTAGCTGTTCTATTTTTCTTCGTTGAGGATCTGATTTATTCAAATAGTTATGATAATATTGGATTCAATGTTTCTTTTCACAACTTTATTTCACCCTACTTTTGTATGCATTTTCCCATTTGCCGTTAACTGCAAATAACATTGTTTCTTTACTGCCTGCCTAATGATTTATTTTTTATGTTCTTTGACAAATTACAGGTGCCAATTAGTTCCGTCACATCCATAATTGATGGGCTAAAGAGATTATACATAGAGAAGCTTAAACCATTGGAGATCACATATCGCTTTCATGATTTTGTGTCACCAGCTCTGGTGAGCGCTTAGAACCTTTCCTTTTTTTGCTAAATTGATATTGTCATACAGAGCAAATTATTGAAACCTGTCACAGACCCTTTACTATTCCTGTGTTTTTGCTCATTAGGATGAGTAGTAGGTTGTGCAAGGGATTAATTGATGGATGGATGATGATAATGGCTAGGTATGGTGATGATGAGGGTGCCTATTGATGATGGTGGGAAGAGAGACTTAGTGTCAATCTCTCAAGTCTCAGCCTCTCAGCTTGGCTCTTTGTTCCAGCATAGGGTTGTTTTATTTTATTTTTATTTTTTTATATAGGGCATTGCAAACATAGGTTACCATAAGAGTAATCTTTTAGCATGGTAAACCAATTATTCAATATCATTATTGCCTATCACTGAGGTATTGCCTTATGACAAAGAGGCTTGTGATCCATTTATTTCCTATAAATAAAACTAACATACTTAGGCTAATAAATAAAGAATAATATCTTAGCAACAATCTAATAATAATCCAATGTAATAAAAATATCAAACATTCAAATAAAAGATAAAATAATATAATCTAATTATATATGAAGAGGTATGCCTTACCAAAGCAAAGCTCTGTGGCCCATGTCCATGACATATTTTTCCTTTGGTTTGTTAGTTTTTGTCTTTCTCCTCTTAGAGCTCCACCTGTGTTTAAGAGGGTGATATCATTCTTTTCCCCTGATGTTCTGGGTTGGGGCATATTGAGCTAAGTTTTATGCTTATCTCTTGTCCAGACAAACAGTGATTTTGATGCCAAACCAATGGTGATGCTTTTGGGACAATACTCAACAGGGAAAACTACATTCATAAAACATTTGCTTAGGTGTGATTATCCAGGTTAGTTGGATTTGGACATTATTGTTCTTTATTGCAATCTTGACCTAGCTACAATGTCTCTTTTTTTTTCCTTTCTCCAATTCAACAGGAGCTCATATTGGACCAGAGCCTACAACTGACCGTTTCGTTGTTGTCATGGTATATTCATCCATATTTCCTGAATTAAGATTCCATCACACAGGACCATTATCTATATCCTTGTAGCTGTTATGTGATTATAAATTAGTAATTTGCAGCACTATCAAGTATCTTTCTGTAGTACCTTCATTTTTGGGTGGCTTGAAAATAGCAAATAATGAATTTTTCATTCATATTTATGGAGATCCTAGGGAATAGTTTTTGGGCTAAAAATGATTGCTCTTGATTGCAAAATCTTATGCAGCATCTTGATTCATTGTCTTATAGTTGGATAACTAGAAAACATGGCATCCTTGTGATTCCTCAAAGATTTGAGACTTACATAAGCACTGAATTGTGTTTTTTGAACCCGTCAAAGAATTAGTTTTAGCAGTATTGATGATATATGAATCGAATGTGTCAAGTATTTGCATATCATGGGCTTGTGGAATATGATGTTTATCGAACTTGCGTTGTGTCTTCATGTAACTTGTCCAGCTTCATTTCTTATGTGTTATGCATGCCATGTTTACCTGGTTTAGTGACATTAATCTGGTCATGATGTGTATAGTCTGGACCCGATGAAAGGAGCATTCCTGGTAACACTATTGCCGTTCAAGCAGACATGCCATACAATGGTCTTACAAATTTTGGCGGGGCATTCTTATCAAAGTTTCAGTGCTCACAAATGCCTCATCAGGTGAGTTCATGATTTTACTTTTCACCACAATCTTAGACAAGGTTTTGTTTTTTCTTTCCGCATTTCCTGTATGATAATTGGTATGCTTTCAGCTATTGGAGCACATAACGTTTGTGGACACTCCTGGTGTCCTATCTGGAGAAAAGCAAAGAACTCAAAGAAGCTATGATTTCACTGGTGTTATATCATGGTTTGCAGCAAAATGTGACCTCATTCTTCTATTATTTGATCCCCACAAGCTTGACATCAGTGATGAATTTAAGCGTGTGATTTCGTCTCTGCGTGGTCATGATGATAAGATAAGGGTTGTATTGAATAAAGCAGACCAAGTAGATACCCAACAAGTAAGATATGCAGGTGCTGCCTTAGTGCTTCTTATATCTGTTTGTCTGTCTTCAATGTTATTGATTCTGCCCCCCCCTTCCAAATTTTGTTTTATTTTGTAGCTAATGAGAGTCTATGGAGCTTTGATGTGGTCTCTCGGGAAGGTTCTAAACACCCCTGAGGTTGTTCGGGTCTATATTGGGTAGGTTGTCATTTGTCTTTGTATTCTGCTGAATTTGATTGCTGATCCAGATTGCAATTACATCCACGTGTTATTTATTGTCCCTGATATAGCTTTCTGTCATGCTTATATGCAATTGAGGGCTAGCACACTGCATTTTTGTAAGTTCCAGTGAGAAAATGGTAAATGAGCTATTAATGATTCCATTATATAACAGAAATTTCATTCGGTTTATGTTTGAATTGTTCTAGATAACATATGAATGTGGCTATCAACCGTTACTCTCTCTCTCTCTCTCTCTCTTGATGATGTACTAATTATTGCCTCCAACATGATAAGAGGCAACTTCAGGGCTTTGTTTCTCAGTTTTATATGCTGTCCCCATTTGACTTTACCTCGTAAGTTGTGATAAGGTCCATCTTTCCTACTTCCAACGAAGGTTGTGAATGCTAATTCTCATTGATTTTTATCATTTTATGAACATGGTTTTGTAGGTCATTCAATGACAAGCCCATCAATGAAGATGCAATTGGTCCTATGGGCAAAGACCTATTTGAGAAAGAACAAAGTGATTTGCTCTCCGACTTGAAAGACATCCCAAAGAAGGCTTGCGATAGACGGGTATGTTCATTGTCCCTGATGTTTTTCCACCGTTTAAAATTTATCCTGCTCAAAGCTCTTCACTTCTATTGTAAATTCATGCAGATCAATGAATTTGTAAAACGTGCAAGAGCAGCCAAGATTCACGCTTATATTATTAGTCATCTCAAGAAGGAGATGCCTGCTATGATAGGGAAGAGTAAAGCTCAACAACGGCTAATTGATAATCTTGAGAATGAATTTGCAAAGGTTTCTTCCTGAGCCCCAACTTTTTGACATTCCATCCTCCTTGGAAATGGCTTTCTTATGTGCTTATGTGTCTGTTGAATTCGTGAAACAGGTACAAAGGGAATTTCATTTAGCATCTGGTGATTTTCCATATGTAGAACACTTTAGGGAGGTTTTGGGTGGATATAGTATTGACAAGTTTGAGAAACTGAAGCCTAAAATGATTCAAGCCGTTGATGATATGCTTGGATACGACATACCAGAGCTTCTAAAGAACTTTAGAAATCCATATGACTAGAGGAGACTTGTAAGTTGTAACGTGATGGATATGTACTACCATTTGTTCTTGTGTGAATAGATTCTATATGCTTACATCTTAGTGTCATGGCAGCTTCTTTAATCTTTGAAGTTCGTAGATGCTAGCCTTCTCGAACCTTGCGAAGTATTGCACCCGGTATACGCTTGTATGTATGAGATTGCAAATATGTCACGCTTGCGTATAGAAATCTGTGTTTGAATTGATTTCTTGATGGTGGTAAATATATAGGGAAAGACATGGTATATTGTCTCTTTCTCAACCAAGCCAGCTTGCATCAGTGCCCGGGCTGTTTAAGGTCGAAAGGCTTATCTGGGCACAATCGTTAGCTGAACTTAATTCATTCTACCTATTTACAGTAATATTAATCTTTCATAGCAATCTTTTACATGCACTTGTTACCATTCCGACGGGGTCTATTAAAGGCTCACGTAGTAATAGAGGTGGCAATTAGGACAAATGGATTGAGTTGTTGTGAGTCATTTTTCTTAGCAAATTGGTTGTAGGGTGAATT
This sequence comes from Tamarix chinensis, assembly GCA_030549775.1. Classification (NCBI taxonomy): domain Eukaryota; kingdom Viridiplantae; phylum Streptophyta; class Magnoliopsida; order Caryophyllales; family Tamaricaceae; genus Tamarix; species Tamarix chinensis. The sequence goes on along the minus strand of CM060177.1, from coordinate 24,434,124 downwards.
GGGTTATCGCACTATTTAGATTATTTTATATTTGATTGGATTAATTCATCGTAATGGGTTTAAGCTGATATAGCTTGGGTTTGAATTATTTTAAGTTAATTTGATGAGTTTGGACAAGTTTGAGCTAAGCTATCTCGAGTTTAAGTTATTTTGAGCTAATTTAATTGGTCGGTTTGGGTTTGAACCAAATTAATATTGAATTAAATTATTTTGAGTTTAGGTTAAATTTCATGAATTTTTTGGTTTAATTTCCTTGGATTGATTTATATCTCTCACGGTTGTTATTGCAGAAGGACGTTTGATTCTTATTTTTTATTTTTTTTTGTTTGTCAGCAATATTTATTAATTGGTGAGGAAGTTGTCGGAGAATTTAGTTGCTACTATCACGTTGTGTGTTTACATTCATTTTGTTTTATGTTTGCCTATATATAATTTACTTCATTTTATTTCATGTGTTTGAAAAAATTGAGGTAATAATCAAAGTGGTTGTTAATAATAAGATGCTATATATAGAACTAGAGGAATTATGGAATTTCACCCATGCGTACCATATATTATAGTGATTTTCTTGTTGAGGAAAGTTATTGTTGTATGTATAGGTTTATTTAGCATTATAAGATGTGTTCTATGTCTATGATATATATTATTAGCTTGCAAAACTGGTAAGAGAGGATGAAGATATTAAAAAATTTTCTTATATACACCTTGAATATCAAAATTAGTCCGACTTCATTAATCCATAAACTTAGTTTCATATAGGCATATGATTAAAATGTATTAGTTGTTAATTGTTTTGCTATTATGGCATTTTGATGTCATATTTTTGTGCTTAAAGAGTGATGGATCTAAAATATGACAGTAAAATTTATAAAATAATATATTTTCAATAGCTTTAAATGAAAAATAGAGTTTGTGTATTTTTTTTTAATTAATATAGAATTAGGTTTTGTTCGCTAGGTTAATGTCGAATCATATTTATACATGGTACGATTGTCAGTTGATGTCGGATTTTAGATTTGCTTGGATTACGGATTAAATTCAGATTGGTTGAATTATTTTTGAATTAATATTTGGTTGGGTCAATGTAAAATCGGATTGATGAATATTTTAGATTGGGTAATTGCATCAACTTTTACCAACTCGAACTAACAAGTAAGAACCTATGAAAGAATTACTTATCCAATGATAAGATCATCTTTTCGGGCATTGCCAAGAGGTGGGCATATTAATAATCAATAATTGCTAATAGAAATAATAAATAGCAACAACATTGTTTTTAATAATAATTATCACTAATTAATTTTAAAATATAAACATTAATGATAATTATCAATAACAATAATTAATAATATCAATACTAATTTAATAATAGTAATTAACACTTATCAACAATTGAAACAACAAATAGTAAATAATTATCGTATAGTCAAATAATTATTTATATCAAAATTAATTAAGAATATTAATTTAATTTAATTATTATAATAATCCATAATAATTACTAATAATATTTGACAATAATAATAATTGAATAATAAAAATAAAAATAATTGATAATATAATAATTTTAAATATACTTATTAATTTAATTATATTCAACATAATAATTAATAAAAAATACTAATTAATAATAAATGATATTATTATTAATTTAATAATATTTAAAATAATTATAAAATAATTGATCAATAATAATAATAATAATAATAATAATAATAATAATAATAATAATAATAACTTGGACAAAGCAAAACTAAGCTAAAAATAACTAGGGCTTAATATTTGTTTGGATATAGAAAAATTGGGATGATTAAATTTACTCATCTAAATTCACCACATTTGGAAACCTGTTTAGAAATCTTCACTTAGGTTAATTAACGTAAATCATTCAACCCTATTCATCCTTATTCACCTTACTTTTATCGGCCTTAATTTTTTAGATAATTGGGGTGAAGGTCAAAACTTAAATAATATAACTTTAATTCACCTTAATTAACTCTAATATAAACAAAGTTAAAATAAAATTTCCCCTTTATTAAATAAATATTATTTAAATAATATTTTAAAATATTTACTCCCTTTCATTTAACAACGCATTTATTATTATTATTATTATTATTATTATTATTATTATTATTATTATTATTATTTATTATTATTATTATTATTATTATTTATTCCAATTCATTTTATTCTAAACAAACCATTGATAGTTGTTAGAGTTCTTTCTAGGCTTGTCCCAAAGTAAATTTTGTAGCAATTGTAAAGTAATAATTCATTTCCATTGTACATCTTAATAACCACTTCAAGTTTTCTCCTTTGCCCTGGGATTTCCACTTTGACACAACATTAAACAAACGAAGCAAAGTGATCAAGGATAGTCAAACGGTGTAAAAAAATCAATCTTGGCATTTGATATTCAACTAAAGAAACACTCATATGTATTACTTCCATCGAACACAAATTTCTTAAGACATCAAAAAAATTGTCCCGAGGGGAGACTATTAAAAATAATTCGATAAAGCTTTTATATACAGGTTAATGAAGGTGTTGTTTAGGTTGAATATGGAAAAATCTTCTGATGTAGCTCAAGGTTGGAGGAGGATATTTTCTTCCCATTCAATGTCCCAATCTACAACATTTGAGGCCATACCCAGTGGATGCACGAGGACGGGGACAGAGATAGAGAAAATTACAAAAACGTCATGATTTAAAAAAACTAGGAAATAGGGATAGGAGGAAACGACAACATATATATGTATCAAAATAAAAAAAGATATATTAAATTCAAGGTTTATATAACCAGAATTAAATTCTCAAACTCATACTAAATTACTAACAACCATAAATTCAAACAAATTAAATAAAATGTTCATTTTCATTAATGACATCAACTACTTCTTAGGGATGTAAACGGGACGAGTTCGGGTCGGGTATACTATACCCGTATCCGTACCCGATAAGAAAATCCATACCCGAATCTGTACCCGTACCCGAACGGGTATCCGCTAGCACATCCATATCTGTATCCGTTGAATATCCATTACCCGATGGATTATCCGTTTACCCGTAAATGGATATTATCCAACGGATAAATCCATTACCCAATGGATAAACTCATATATAGTTAAGTCAAATGACAATTTTAACCTTAATTTATACTATATTTATTTCAAAATTAAGGATAAAAAAGTAATTATATATCGGGTAAACGGATACGGATATGGATACGGTTATAGTTACAGGTACGGGTATGGATATCCCATACCCGTATCCGTACCCGAACCCGACGGATATTTTAATCCGTCATCCATATCGGTATCCGTATCCGTTTATCCATATCTGTTTAAGTGTCCATCGAATAAAATCCGTCGGGTTTCGGGTAAAACCCACCCGGCCACCCCGTTTACATCCCTACTACTTCTACGTATTCATCTTGAAGCCTTGTTTTGACAAAACCACCGCCTCTAACTTGGGTTTATCAAGAGAAAAAAAAAGGCAATATCAGGCAATCCAATATCTTTAAAAGAACCAAAGTCATCATCTATGCAACAGAAAAAAGAAAATAGTTTTGTTGTTTAATAGTTTTCATAGCTTCTAATGCAATACATAATTAGTAAATAACAAGAAAATATTACCATAGATGTCTCGTATCATTGATTTTTATTCTTTATATTCTCGAAGTCTCCTTGCTAGGAGACGATGATTTTTATGAACATACACCAAGTCTTTGGCACACTTAGGAAGCAATCTATTCCTCTTCATAGAGTGAATAAAACTTACTCCAATTTCATTTACTGCATAAAGAAGATACTTGACTAAGCAATTTGAGGGCAATATCTTGAAGCAATAGTGCACTTGAGCCATGAACTCCACACCAAGCCTTTGGAACAAGAACTTCTCTACCATAAAGAGAATCAAATTCTCCAAATGGGTCATGTTTAAGTGCAAAATTCACAAATTCCATATTAACTTTGGAGAGAGCTTTGTGATTAGGGAAACATCTTTTGAAACAGTTATTCCTTTTGATGTAAACATCTTCCTTTCTAGAAGGAGTAACTCTAGGTGACTTATTGTAACACTAGAAAAATTTACTATTAAAAAATTTTGTTTTATTTAAAAATTAGCGGAAGCAAAAACTATAAATTTCAAGGATGTTATCGCTACACTTAGTACTAGATCAGTTTTCTTTTACCGTTCCAATACCAAGTGCTAAGACTGAAAAAAAAAATACAATTTATACAAATTCAAGTTCCTTTTAAATCATAGTAGTGCATTAAATTTGTTATAAGAGATAAAAACCCATTACTAGTGGTTACAAGAATAAACTCATTTTAATAGAAGGTTATAAGAGAAACCCATATATCTTCCTGGACAATCATTATACTCTTACCCGATAATAGCTTAAATAGTACCTGCAATTAACCTACAAGGGACACTACCCATTGAATAAGCAAGGGTCCAAAAACATAACCCCTTAGTACTTTGGTACTGAGTAACCCCTTCAGACTAAAATGAATGGTAAGACTCTCATGGAACACATCTTACTTAAACGATATAAAAATGATAACATACGTGGGCTTAGGTAAAATCACAATTGATATAAAAACTATCACACAATGCAACACCACGTACAATAGAAAAAGCGTAACACAAAGTACATGTACTTAGCACTCCATCACATATCAAAATAGGAAAAGGCACTAAAGCCAAACTTATACCATATCAATGGATCATAAACGTGAAATTAATACTTTTGGTTATAAGCCATTATTTAAACATTAATCCAGATCATCTCTTGAATTATATCCATGTGAGTGCGAAAATTCCACTATTATAGTCGGTGGATCAAAAACACCTAGGGAAGAACATGTCTGGCCACTATTATTCACCAGTGGATTGGTCTCTAGGGCACCCCACACCTAACCACTATTTTCGCTGGTGTATCAATCTAGCCCCGACTCACATGGTATTCTACTGTAAGTGATTGACATCTTTCCATAATTTATTAACATCCAATGTTTGGTTTATTGAGCTCAAGATCCCCCACTATTATAGCTAGTGGATCGGAAACACCCAAGACAGAACACACTTGACCACTATTATTTGTCGGTGGATCGGTCTCCAGGTCATCTCGTATCTGGCCACTATTTTTGTTGGTGTATTGGTCTGGACCCAACTCAATAATCTTTCACTTTTCGTGCTTAATATCTTACATTTATTTAACATAACAGGTCCATTTATTTAACTCGAGGTATACTAGTCATAGAATCAAGTATTCTATATCAAGGATCATGACATACATAAAACCATAACATGCACTTCAAACATATCTAACACACATTTCTATACATAATTAACAATCCAAGCACCTCTTGCATGATTATGAAATAAACAACATATCATATTCGTAATCACCTATTCAACCCTATACGATGCATTATCTTGATGATATTCACCAATTTACCAAAATACACCTTTTGTTATGGAGGCTTATAATATACATAGATATACTTAAACAAGTGTTCCTAATGCCATAAACCCTTGTTCTTTTATTTAACATCCTTTATGTCTTATTATGAAGGCTTAATTAATCCATGGTCATGTTATTCGTAATTTACAAATTTACCCCTTCATACTTACAAAATTACTGAAATAACCCTCTTGTTTGTAAAGTTACTAAGTTACCCCTTTTTCTTATTAAAATTACCCAATTACCCCTCTTATTAAAATTACTAAATTGCCCTTTTGGTTAGTCAAATTACCAAATTATCCTTCATACTTATTAAAATTACCAAATTATCCCTTATTGTGCCAAACTACTAGAATACCCTTCTTACTTATCACTTTGCCATTTTACCCCTTTTTACTCACAAAATTACCAAGTTACCATTCCTTTATGAAAAATTACTAAAATACCCTTCTTATTATTTTACCATTTTACCCCTTCTACGCACCAAATTACTAAGTTATCCTTCTTTTATGCCAAATTACCAAAAATACCTTTCTTACTTGTTATTTTACTATTTTATCCCTTTTACTCACAAATTTAACAAAATACCCTTCCTTTATGTCAAATTACTAACATACCCTTCTCAATTAATTAATTTACTAAAATACCTTCTTACTCACGAAAATTACCAAGTTATCCTCTTTTACATATAAAATTACTAAAATGCCCTTCTTACTTATTAATTTACCATTTTACCCCCTTTACTCTTATAAATTACCATGTTGCCCTTATTATACCAAATTTACTAAAATACTCTTACCAAATAAGATATTAATATCCATGGTCCATATACATCATCTAACATCACCAACTATTATTATTATTATTATTATTATTATTATTATTATTATTTATTTTTAATACACATTAACACCCACCATATATATATATATATACATACTTACTTAGGCCACACCTTTTTCACAAGAAAAATTACTAAAATGCCCCTAGGTCTTATATTAACATTATATATGCAACAATTGGCCACAGTAGTTTATTAAGTCATGCATATGTATTTAACATTATCATTAACAATAAGGATCCTATCTTAAACATTATTTCTACACATGACACATAAATTAACATGCTTTCCTTTTCAACAACCAACACATGCTACAAGTCATAACACACTCATCACACAACATGCTCATAATCATATTAAAAACCCTAATGTGCTAGTATATGTATATCCACACATTTTAGTAGGGTATAATTGTTACCTTATTTACAATAATAATTAAATCTTACCGTTAACCTAGTTAAAGGTTTGAGCTTTGATTAGAAAAAAAAAATCAATACCTAAAAATAATATAATAAATTAGTAGAATAGAGGTAGAAAATCAAAGGATAAATTTTTATCAAAAGCTTAATTAATATATACTAATACTAACAATTGTTATACCTCAAAATTAGTCAAAATTATTCAAGGAGATGCAGCAGCCTCATAGTGCCATGCATTGTGAGTTGCATGCACAAGTTAGAAGAGGTTAAGGGTCAAAGAGGGGGATGGGAGAAGGGAAGGGTTGGTTCGGTTAACAGTTTTAGGGTAGGGTTGAGAACTTGTGGAGGGGAGTGAGGGTGGTGGCTAAGTGTAGGGAGGGAGTAGGGGTGTAGGTGGTGGTCGGGGGTCAAAGGTTGGTGGCTTAGGGTGGCGGAGGCAGGGATTGCGGGGCTAGGAAAGTGGCTACAAGAATGGGCAAAGGAGAAGAAGGAAGGAAAAATAAGAAAAGAGTGGAGGGCTACAGGGAGAATTTTGGCTAAGTGTGGACTATTGTCCCGCAAGTGACCGATCCACCGGTGAAAAATAGTGGTGTGGACTATTGTCCCACAAGTGACCGGCCCACCGGTAATAATAGTGGGATGTTCTTGTGCTTACATGGATTTGATAAAAGACATGGTGTGATTCGAGTTCCAATAAAAGATTAATTAAATAAATTAATCTAGACTAATTGGGCCTTTATGTGTGGGCTTGATCATTTATAAGTTGTATACTTTTCGGTATGACCTTATGCATTGTATATGAGGGCATGAAAGTGTAAGTTGAATATTATCCTGCATAATATTATGTGTTTATGCGTTGGCCTTAGTATTTGGTTACCTTACTCAGTACGAAGCGTACTGATCACCCTTTTTATGGGTGTTGCTCATTCCCACGAGCAAAAGGCCCTCCTGATGTGTTATAGGTAGGGGACGCTTATTTTGATACTATTGATGTCTATGGGACATCAGGTGGGGTCTAGTGATTGTGGGCTAGATCGGGTCCTGGAGTGGCATGACACTTTTCCATTTGAGATTATTATTCATGTTACCTTTTAATTATGTTTAAGCCTATAGAAACAATTTTATTATTGTTGTTATTTTTATCCTCTTAAAAATAATAGCTAGTATTTCGAATTATGTAAAGACTTATGCGTACTCTGATTTCTGTATTTATGAAGTTAGACTATTTAATAATGTTTTATGTAATTTTTCTTAGCCTTAGCACTTGGTACTGGAACGGTAGGAGTGAACCGGTCTGGTACTAAGTTTGGCGGTAGCACCCCTAGAATTTACGATTTTAATTTATAAGTCTTTTTATAAAAAAAAATGTGTGTGTAAATTTTGGGGGTGTTACAAGTTGGTATCAGAGCGGTTGATCTTGTTGACCACGCTCGTTTTTGGAAATAAAGTTAATGTTGGAAGTTGGTATTGAACTTTGAAAAGGATTTTCCGCCTTAATTGAAAATCTTTCTGTTTTAAAATTTTGGAGACCGACCATAGTGAGGAGTACAATAGTAGATTAGGGTTTTCCCTAATAAGTAGGAAATCTTGCTAATAATTTTGAACCAGTGGGTTCGTTTCTAAAGTATTTCTTTTTGTGCAGCTAGATGGCAAACAACAAATGAATTAATCGATTAGAGGAGGTCGTAGGGATGGCAATCGGAAGGGTTTTACCCAAAACCCGATGGGTTTTATCTGTTGGATATATAAACAGATATGGATAAATGGATATGGATACGGGTATGGAGGAAGGGGAGAAATATCCGCCGGGTTTGGATATGGATATGGGTAAGGGATCCTCAAATCCGTACCCGCATCCGTTTACCTAATATAAAATTACATTTTTACCTTAATTTATTAATCTTAAGGATATGTTCTAAGGCTAAAAGTGAAGATATGATTAAAATTTAACAATCTAAGTATATAATTCTAACATTAAATGATTTTTTACTTTATACTTAATGGGTTTTACCCGATGGATATGTAAATGGATATGGATAAACGGATATGGATATGGATATAGATGAAGAAATAAAATACCTGTCGGGTTTGGATACGGATATGGATATAGGTTTTCTTATCGGGTTTGGATAACAAATAGGGGGTACCCGATCTGTTGCCATCCCTAGGAGGTTGTCACTGCCTTTTTGGAGTTCACCCAGCACTCTCAAAACGTTGGGGAAGACTGGCTTAGGAGGGTTACCGGACATCACCCTCCAACGTATTCCAGGGAGGAGAACCCGATGGTTTTAGAGGGGTTGATCTGCGATCTGGATCGCACCTTTGAGGCCATGGATTTCCCACTGACCAACGGGACGCCTGGTGGGAGGATTTTCGCACCAGAGATGATCCTCTGGCTACCTGGGAGGCATTTAAGACCACCCTTCTCACCATATTCTATCTCGAGAGCCTCAGGAGGGACAAGCTTTGGGATTTCATGCAACTGAAAAAGGAACCAATGACCGTCCGTTAGCATCACACCCTATTAATTGAGTTGATCCAGTTTACTCCTAGGATCACTGCCAACGAGTCCATGATGGTCTTTCAGTTCGAGTAGGGACTAAATTTCAGCATTCCCCGGATGATGGGTGTGGTGCCCTTCATAGATTTAACGTCCCTATATGAGCATGCTTGCATAGTAGACACACTGGTTCATGAGAAGGCCGCCATCCTTGGGAAGAGGAAGCCTGAGGTTCAAAGTTCTGGGAGCAAGACCCAACCTAGGGTCGAAGAGTCTAGGAGGCTACCACCGAGAGGTCACACGGGAGCTAAGGGCCCCCGAGAGGCCCAATTTACAAGAGATATAGCCGACTCCATCTGAGCAGGAACTATGAAGGCAAGGTGGTCACTTGCCTAAATTGTGGGAAGGCAGGTCACCGAGCGATGGAGTGTTGGAGGCCTCCTAAATTTCAACAGAGTTAGAACCAACCATATCAATAGGGAGGAGCGCTGATGTCCCAACAGCAGGCGTACCAGCAGTACCGCCAGAATTCATCCCAGTAGTATTATCAGAGAGCACCTGCTCCATCTGGTGCCTCAGCTTGAGAGACAGGAGAAGACCATAGGGATCTAAGCCTCATCCTCAGAAGGGAGGCCAATCAAGAGGACTTCTGAACGCTATCAGTCAAGCTGAGGCAGACCGACAACTGGACGTCGTTACTGGTATGTTCACCATTTATTCATTGCCATCATATGTTCTATTTGATTCAGATGCCATGTTATCTTTCATTTCCTCTACATTTGCTGCTAAGGCTGGATTGTCACCATCTACTATAGTAGAGCTATTTGTTATGCTTCTGTCGGGTGATAGGATGGAGTGTAGTCAGATGTTTTCCAACGTGGCCTTAGACATAGGAGGGGTAGACTTCCTTGTAGATCTAGTTAGGGTGGATTTAAAAGATTTTTGACATGATTCTGGGCATGGATATGCTGGGGAGGTACAAAGCAGTTATTGATTGTGCTTAAGAGCGGGTGATTTTGAGAGGCTCGAAGGGGACTAGGGTTTCATACCGGAAGACTCAGCCCGAGCTGAACACTAAGGTAGTGTCAGTAGTCACATTGCACGATTTGATTCAGAAGGGGTATCCTTTATATTTATGCAATGTGCAGTAGTTGAACAGGGATGTGACAACATTAGACATTATTTCGGTAGTTAAAGAATTTATGGACGTGTTTCCAAAAGAAATACCAGGTATGCCTCCGGTTCGGGAAATTGACTTCAAGATCGAGTAAGTGCCGGGAGCCGAGCATGTTTCTAAAGCACCATACAAAATGGCACCAGTTGAATCGAAAGAGTTGAAGGCCCAACTGGAGGAATTATTAGATCATAGATACATCCGCTCGAGTGTATTACCATAGGGATCACCGGTTTTGTTCGTGAAGAAGAAGGATGGTAGTCTCCGTCTCTACATTGACTACTGAGGGTTAAATCAGTTGATAGTAAAGAACAGGTATCAGCTCCCGAGAATTAATGATTTATTTGATCAGTTGAAGGGTGTTACAATGTTTTCCAAGATCGATTTGAGATCCGGGTACCACCAGTTGAGGATTGCTGATGCTGATATCATGAAGACTGCATTCTAAACCCGATATGGACATTATGAATTTACGGTGATGCCCTTTGGACTTACAAATTCTCCTCCAGTATTCATGGATTTGATGAAGACGATATTCAAACCTTTCCTCGACCATTTTTTGGTGGTGCTTGTTGATGATATTCTGGTGTATTCCCGAGGAAATGAGGAGCACGAGCAGCATCTACACACCATTTTGAGCACATTGAGAGATCATCTGTATGCGAAGCTGTTGAAGTGCGGGTTTTGGCTCCAAGAGGTAGCCTTCCTTGGTCACATTTTATTGGCTAAGGGAGTGTTTGTGGACCTAGCTAAAATTGTGTCCATCACAGAGTGGAAGCCCCCTACGAATATATTAGAGATTTAGAGTTTTTGGGGTTTGGCTAGTTATTATAGACAATTTATGAAGAAATTTTCCAAGATCGTCACACCCTTGACTAATCTCCTGAAGAAGACCACGAAGTTCCAGTGGGATAAGGCTTGTGAAGAGGCTTTCAGAGAACTGAAGAAGAGGTTGACTTCTGCACCGGTGTTGACTTTACCCGAGGGGACCGAGGAGTTTGAGGTCTACAACGATGCATCTAAGCATGGGTTGGGATGCATGTTAATGCAAAAGGGTAAAGTGGTAGCTTATGCCTCATGGCAGTTGAAAAAACATGAGCAAAATTATCCCACGCATGATCTGGAGTTAGCTACTGTTGTGTTTGCTTTGAAGATCTGGAGACATTATCTGTACAGGCCTAAATGCAAATTCTTTACAAATCATATGAGTCTCAAGTATATTTTCAAGCAGAAGGAACTCAACTTGAGGCGGAGAAGATGGATGGAGCTTATGAAGGATTATGACATTAAGTTGACCTACCATGAGGGTAAGTCCAACGTGGTTGCCAATGCTCTAAGTAGGAAGATTGCACATTCTATGATGTGTCACGTGGTTTCTAATCGAATGATAAGGGAGTTATCAGATCTGGAGATCGAGATGATTTAGCAGGGAGACCTCGAAGCCTGTATGCGTGCCCTAACACTCATTCCGACTATATTTGAAGAGATTCGAGCTGGACAGATTGGAGATGTTAAGCTAGAGAGAATCAGACAGAAGATGTAGGGAGGCAAAGCAAAGGGGTTCAGAATCCATGAGGATGGCAATATTCGATTCAGGGGTCGTTGGTGTGTGCCATAGAGTTGTCCGGATCTTAAGCGTTGTATTATGGAGGAAGGACATCATACTCCCTATTCGATTCACCCAGGAGTATCTAAGTTATATAAGGACCTCAAAAAGGTGTATTGGTGGCCACGTATGAATTGAGAAGTAGCTGAGTTTATATCCCGATGTCTTGTATGTTAGAAGGTCAAGATTGAACATCGGAGACTAGCGGGGTTACTTCAATCTTTGGAGGTGGCAAGATGGAAATGGGACTCCATTTCTATAGACTTTGTGAGTGGTTTACCGAGGACCCGAAGCGACTGTGATACTATTTGGGTTATTTTTGATAGATTGACCAAGTTAGTCGTGTTTATTCCTATGAAGTCCACATAAAGTATGGAGCAATTGGAAAACGTGTATATGAAGTTTGTGGTTAGCTGTCATGGGGTTCCGAAGGATATTGTGTCAGATCGAGATTCAAGGTTCCTCTCTCACTTTTGGGGGAAGCTGTATGAATTTTTGGGGACCAAATTGAAGATGAGCACAACTTTTCACCCTACCATGGATGGACAGACATAGTAGACTATTCAGACCTTGGAGGATATGTTGAGGGCCTGCATATTGGATTTCCAGGGGTGTTGGGAGGAGTGCTTGCATTTGGTGAAGTTCTCATATAATAACATTTATTAGACTAGTATTGGGATGGCTCCCTTTGAAGCGTTGTATGGACGGAAGTGCAAGAGTCCTTTGTGTTGGAGCGACATTAGTGAGACGATCATGTTGGGACCAAAAATGATCGAAGATATGACCCGTCAGGTCCGAAAGATCTAGGATCGAATGAAAGCATCTCAGAGCCGAAAAAAGAGTTATTTCGATTAGAGGCGTAGGGATGGGGATTTTGAGCTTGGAGACAAAGAGTTGCTGAGGGTTTCGTCTACTAAAGGGGTGCAAAGGTTCAGAAGGAAAGGCAAGTTGAGCCCCAGGTATATTGGTCCTTATGAAATATTGGAGCAAGTGGCCCACCAGTAATAATAGTGGGATGTTCTTATGCTTACATGGATTTGATAAAAGGCATGGTGTGATTCGAATTTTGATAAAAGATGAATTAAATAAATTAATCTGGACTAATTAAGCCTTTATGTGTGGGCTTGATCATTGATAAGCTATATACTTTTCGGTATTACCTTATGCATTGTATATGTGGGCTTGAAAGTGTAAGTTGAATATTATCCTGCATGATTTTATGTGTTTATGTGTTTGCCTTAGTATTCGGTCACTTTACTCAGTATGAAGCGTATTGATCACCCTTTTCATGGGTGTTACTCATTCCCATGAGCAGAAGGCTCATTTGATGTGTTACAGGTAGGGGACGCTTATTTCGATGTTATTGATGTCTATGGGACATCAGGTGGGGCCGAGTGATTGTGGGCTGAATCGAGTCCTAGAGTGGTATGGCTGTTTTCCATTTGAGATTATTATTCGTGTTACCTTTTAATTATGTTTAAGCCTGCAGAAATAATTTTATTATTGTTCTTATTTTTATCCTCTGAAAAATAATAGCTAGTATTTCAAATTATGTAAAGACTTATGTGTACTATGTTTTTCATATTTATGAAGTTGGACTATTTAATAATATTTTATGTAGTTTTTCTTAGCCTTAGCACTTGATACTGGAACGGTAGGAGTAAATCGGTCTGGTACTAAGTGTGGCGGTAGCACCCCCATAATTTATGATTTTAATTTATAAGTCTTATTTTTTTTAAATGTGTGTGTAAATTTTGGGGGTGCTACAGGAGAAATGGGAGAGTCTACAGGAAACTAAGGGAGGTCGAAAATGGCTAGAGAAGGGGGAGATAAGGAGAAGAAAAGGAAGAGGGAAGGAAGGTAGGTGTGGCTGGGTTAAGTGGCTGCTGTTGCATGTGGTAGGGTGCAGGGTGGTAGGGAGAATGGGGAAGGAAAGGGAAGGCATATAGGGAGGACTGTAGGGTTGTGTGTGGTAAAAAAATAGAAGGAAAGGGATGGAGAGAGAGAGAGGGAGAGTGAGAGAAGGGCAGTCGGGCTGCCATGGTAGGTGCAGAGGTGGCGGTTGCAAGTTGGCGTGCGATGGTCAAAGGATAAGGAAGGAGGAGGGAAGAAGAAGAGAAAAGAAATGGGTAGGTTGGCCTAGCGAGGAAGGGAAAGAAGGTAAGCTTGTGCGCGTAAGGGAGAGGGGGAAAAGAAGAGGAGAGTTGGGCTAGCCCAACCAGGGGGGAAGAAAGGAAAAGAAAAAAAAGAGAGGAAGGGAGGTGGGCTGGGGCGATGATGTGGGGCGAGGAGGAGAGAAGAGAAAGAAGGTTGGCAACCCGACGAGGAGGAGACAGGCTAGGCGGCCCAAAGGAGAGGAAAAGAAAAAAAGGAAAAAGGAGGAAAAGGAGAAAGAAAAAAAGAAGGAAAAAGGGAAAAAATAAAATAAAATTAATTTTTAGAATAATGTTATTTAATTATTTAGATAGATAAATTAATTTAATAATTTAATTTATGTAAAATTTAATATATTAGTTTAAGAGGGTAATTTTAGTAAAATATAAGTTTGAAAATTTATTTAAATAAAATAAGTATGATAAAATAATAAAATATTTATTTTAATTTATTAAATAATAATATCCATTTTTATATACCAAAAGTCCACAAAATAATTAAATTAATTGATTTAAAAATTAAATTATCCTAATTAAGGATCATTTATTAAATTCTAGGTTTTAATATTTTGGGGTATGCCACTTATCATCTAACTAAACATCAATGTAATACTCACTCAAAGGACTAAATCAACAAGATAGATACTATTATTAGTTGTTAAATTAAAGAAATAAAAAAATTAAAAAAATTAGTAAAAAAATAAGGTTACTTAGGTAAAATGACAATGAATATGCCAAACAATGAAATGATGTATTACTTTTAGTCCAATGAGCTGTGAGTATGGTATATACCACTTGAAAGAAAGAAGACACTTCTCCAACCTCTTTATATTCATGCTTATAAATGACATTTCTCACTTCATCAATCATTGTATTCCGCATTTCATAAATAAGGTAAAGGGTTGGCTTATTGACGTCACACTCTCTAATCATATGGTAAATAGGTCGTGTAAACTCAAGAACATAATCAATCTTATTCCACCATAAATCATCAAGCAAATTTTTCTTCACAAACCTTGATTATCCAATATTATTAGCTTTATAAGAAAACCACTTTTCACTAATCACCATAGCTTGAAGACTATATTCTACAAGCTTCATTCTCTTTAATGTAACAACTTGATCAAAACGAGTATCAACAACTACAAGCAACTTTAAAGAAGAAAACCATTGAATATGGCTAATCTCATGGAATGCATCATTATAAAATATTTGAGTAGCATCTCTATGAATCTCAGCTATCCAATGATACTCCTCGTATATCTCAACGTTATTGTCCACACATCTTGCATTATAAATATTTTTTAAATTAAGGTTAATATTTTGAACAACACATGGAGTCCAATAAATATGAGGATTGTAACACCCCCAAAATTTACACATTTTTTTTAAAAACGCAATACTTATAAATTAAAACCGTAAATTTTTGAGGATGTTACCGCCACACTTAGTACCAAACTGGTTCACTCGTACCGTTCCGGTACCAAGTGCTAAGGGTAAGAAAAACATTATCAACACCATCATTAATAATCTAAATTTATAAAAATGAGAGTCAGAGTACGCATAAACCTTATATAATTTGAAATACTAACTATTGTTTTTCCAGATAATAACTAAACAATATTAGTAAAATTATTTTTGCAATTCAAACATAATAAAAGTAACATGAGTCATAATTTTAAACAAAGGAAAACAGTCACTCCGCTCTAGGAACTGATCCAGCCCAAACATCATTCAGCCCCTCCCGATGTTCTATAGACATCGATAGCATCAAAGTAAGTGTCTCCTACCTGCAACAGATCAGACGGGCCTTCTGCTCGTTGGAATGAGCAGCACCCATGAAACGGATGATCAGTACGCTACGTACTGAGTAAGGTGACCGAGTACTAAGGCCAGTACACATATTTCACACAACCAACACATAATAATAAAGGCATAAAATTCAATCATAATAGCACAAAATGAATACTCAGATAAAAAGCCATGGTTCAGTACGTATCAAATTATTTACTTTATCGAATTTATTTTCACACCATGCTCTTATCAAGTCCATATGAGTATGGGAACCCCACTATTTTAGCCGGTGGATCAGTCCCGAGGGTACATGCCTTGCCACTATTTTAGCCAGTAGATCGGTCCCGAGGGTAACATACCCTGCCACTATTATATGCCGGTGGATCGATCTGGCCCCTTCTCGTACGGAATTCCACTGTAAATATTAGTGTCTTCCCACATCTAACAACATATATAATTTGGTTTGTTGAGCTCAATATCACCCACTATTATAGCCGGTGGATCGGTCGCGAGGGTACATGTCTTGCCACTATTTTAGCTGGTGGATCAGTCGTAAGGGAAACATTCCCTGCCATTATTTTATCCGGTGGATCGGTCTGGGCCAGACTCAACATCTTCTACTTTACGTATTTAACATTTTAAGTGTCTTATTCGAATGTTCATTTCAAGACATACAAATTAGGTTCCTACCATGTTCACTCCCCAACTCAGGTTAACCACTTCAATCCTAGCTAACCATCCCACCATAGTTAACCATGACATACCCTAACACACCAAAAAACCCTAGCTCCCATGGAAACCCTAATTTCACGTAAACCACGCTCCCATGCAAACCCTAACTCTACGTAAACCACGCTCCCATGCAAACCCTAACTCCCATTCAACTCCTAATTCCACGTAAACCACGCTCCCATGCAAACCCTAACTCTCATGTAAACCCTAGCTCCCTTGCAAACCCTAATACCGTGCCACATCAATACCACCATGAAAAACCCTAAGATCATGCAATATTAATACCACCATGCAAAACCCTAACTCCATACAATTTCATGCAAACCCTAACACCATCCCATTTCATGCAAAACCCTAATACCACATTGTTACACTCCCCATCATTATTTTACAACCCTAACATCATGCAATATTAATACCACCATGCAAAACCCTAACTCCATGCAATTTCATGCAAACCCTAACACCATCCCATTTCATGCAAAACCCTAACACCATATTGTTACACTCCCCATCATTATTTTACAACCCTAACATGCATGTCATAAGGCCACATCATACAATAATAGTAACACCATTATACATATAATTATCATGCCACAACTTTATTCACACCAACATACTACAACTCCAAAATCATGCTGCATTCATAAAACTTATATAATATTCATATGAATTACACTATGATTCATATCACATGGCATGCATAGCATAAAATCACATAATACACATATAGCCTTAGCACCCCTTACCTATAATGCCACTGGTCTTAGTGTACGCTCCTATTCCACTTAAGGGTTTTGACTAGATTCACCTATTATGGAAAAATACTAAAGTTAGGTTCCCTCCTAAAAATGTTATTATTCACTAACTTATAAAAATACTTGGTTTTTAATTAAAATAATATTATACTATAATTAACTATACAAAATGCTACTAACATACTACTAAAATACTATTGTAATTTAAATGAATAGTGGAATAAGGGTTTCTACCCTTCACCCAAAATGATATTGGTAAAGATAATAATAATAATAATAATAATAATAATAATAATAATAATAATAATAATAATAATAATATAAATCTTAAAATTATAAAGTGGGCTTTCGAGCCTGCCCAAATAATAAAGTTACTGTTCAATGATAATAATAATAGTGTTAATAATATATATACTTATAAGAATATTTAATTAGTAAAGATAATAACCATAATAATATTAATAATAGAAAATAATGATAATAATAGTAATAAAATGCAAGGGTGAGAGAATTAATTAAAATTTTAAGGTCTCGGCTCTCATTAAATAATTATAATATTAAATAAATAATTATACTAATAATAATATTAGTAGTAGTAAACATGTAATAATTTCATTAAATAACTAAAATTCAAGAATAATAATTTATCTAACTCAAGAATACTCCCAAACCTTGAGTTGGCGAGGATGGGTGGCACCGGCGATGGCCGGAAAAGTGATCTAAAGGGGAAAAAATAAAGAAAAAGAGGGAAGGGGATGGAGAAAAAAGAAAGGAAGGTTATGGGTCGGTGGAGGAGAATTAGCAGGAGTTTTTGAGTGGTTCAGAGGGCAGTAGAAGTGGCGGATGTGGTGGTGGACGGTGGTTTAAGGTTTCTGGGGAAAAATTCTGGTGAGAGGACTAGTAAACTTTGTATGGTTATGGTGGCCCGTGCGGGAAGAATCGAAGGTTGCAAATGGTTTAGTTAATTAGAGTGTGTTACAGGGAAGAGTTTGGGAGGAAGAGGCGGCGACGAGGTTGGATAATGGTCGAAATCAGGCCATACGAAGGGTATTTATAATGGTAGAGGGTAGGCTCAAGTTCTAGAGGTTAACAGGAGGTCAAAATCGGTGAGAAAATGGGGTGGTTATGGCGTTGATCCGGGCCGGTTTGGCTGCAGTTATAAGGCTTTTAAATGAAACACGGCGTCTCAGAGAATTAAAGAAAACAACGACGCGTCGAAAGGAGCAGAAAGAATGTTGCGGCGCTGGGCCACGGGAGAAGGGAGGAAAGGAGGATGGGTTGGGCCGCGCTCCAGGCCCAATCCGGTGGGAAAAAGAAAGAGGAAAAGAAGGAAAAGAAAGAAAGAAAAAGGAAAAGGAAATTTTAAGTGGTTTGAGGTTAAATAAGTTAATTAGAATATTTTGGGTAATTAGAATAAAATATTTAATTAAAAATAATATTAAATTTCCTTTTTAGATTAATTTAGGATTTGAAAAAAATATTTCTCTTAAATCCCTTTTTAATTAGCAAAAGCCCAAATTTTCCTTTATAAAAATATTTACAATATTATTAATTTGCCCTAATTAAATCTTTTCTATTCCAAATAAATAAATAAATAAATAAATTTACTTATAAATCCTCATTTAATTATATCTCACAAAATAAATAATATTGGGGCATTTCAAGGATAAATTTGTTCAATTATTTCACTGGCCACTTTACAATCTGAGACATTATTAGTGATAACTTGTACAACATTCTGATAACCGACCTCATTAATTATTTCATTCAACAATTTATAAATAAAGTGTTTGTCTTTGATCTCACCCAAAGCATCAATTGCCTTTAAAAACATAGAACCCACATCACAAATTGTAATAAAATTTATTATTGGCCTTCTTTGTGTGTCACTCCAACCATCATACACAATAGTAAGAACCTTTCCCATACATGTCTTCTTGATTGATTCCAATAATCTCTCTATGTTCGATTTTTCTTATTAAAGTAACATCATTCTCAAACAATTATAACTTGGTGGACCATAACCATATAAACTATGGCTAGTAGCAAAAGCAAAAGCTTCGATGAAAAAAGGATTTATTGTCAAATGAAATGGAACACCGCTAGTGTAAAATATTCTAGCTATAAATGCATCTAATTGAGAGTGCATTTGATTGCTAAAAGCTTTCTCTATAGGATTCATCTCACTCACTCGTCTCTTCTTCAATAGAGACATGTCCATTCTCGAATTAGACATGCTTGAATTAGGTAAAGGGACATTCTTTGGTAGCATCTCTTTAACTCTTTTCAAAGCTTCTTTTTCTAAATTTACCATCTCAATCTTGTCCTTAGCCCTCACTTTCTTACAAGTTGCAATACCTTTATCAGGAATATTCGATAAATGAACTCTCACCCTTATATAACTTTCTTTCTTTGTTTGATTACAAAAATTACAATTTCAATAAATAGTTCATCATCCACGAGTTTGCTCTCCTTTAGTAATATAATTTCAAAGAGGATTATCATTAATATATTTAGAATATACACTAGCACTTTTAGAACCTATATTACTATTATTACCACTAGAACCCATTATACACTTCAACCACAACACAAACCACACAAACTGCACAAATTGAACGAGCTTCAATTAACCACAATAATAACTGAATAAAGCTTTTATCAACTAATACACAAAATGTAGAAAGCGAATACAGGCTCAATCAATCACAACACAAACCATACAACATTCAGCAATTAAATACACATTTACAGCAATCACAACATAATATACACATTTACACAAACCATACAACATTCAGCAATTTATAGCCATCACAACATAATATGCACATTTACACCAACCACACAAATCTCAGCAATTGAATACACATTTATCACAACATAATATACTCATTTACATAAACCAGACAACATTCAACAAAAAGCAACATAATACTAATAGGGATTCTATCAACCAATATACAAAATCCATGAACTGAATATATATTTAATCAATCACAACATTCTTGCTGCAGATTCAATCAATTGGCTTACTAGTATACCACAATATTTACAGCAACAAAGCACTAAAACAATCGACCGTTGCAGCAACAAAAATTGCTGCACATTTTCAATGGTCGAATTTCAGGTTACACAGCAACAAAATAGTCAAAATTCAACAAATTTAAGGAATCACAATAAGATTAAATAGATAAAACAATTGGTCTTGCAGAACAATTGCAGTCTACATATTGATCTGTTGCCTCAACATGCATTAACTTTTAGGCCTTAGATTCAATAATATTTAGTGCCATAACTGAGTGGTAATGCTTCCCTAAGTAGTTATGGTGAGCCTTTTATGGTTTATTCAATCACTTGGGTTCGTTTCCTTTTTGTTTATATCTTTTCGGGAGTCAATCTCTACAAATTATCTTGTTTTCATTATTACTACTTTCATTGTTCTATATTTTATGACTTGGTTGTGAACTATTTTACCTTACCCTTAGCATTAGAAATGTGCAGATACTAGACTCGTGTTAAGAGCAGTGGTAAAACCCACATTTTGATTTTAACTTCCATAAAACTATAGTTTTATAGAAAAAAACTGACTTGAAAATTTGGAGTGTTACAACAATGGATTAGTTTTTCAAATCCAGTTGAATGGTTCTCCCAAGGCCAAAGCAATAGAGAGCCATATAAACTAATCATAACTCAGCCTTCTTAAAAATCAAACATCTTCCAGATCCTTTTTAAAATCAAAATTGAAACATAACTCCAAACCACAATTAACACATCTAGATCATGATCACGTACACAAATTAACACACATCAAGTGATCTAAATTTATGGGGCATTATAGTGTCTCTGTTAATAGGAAAATTTCTTCTTTTTTTGGTTAAAATATTTTATGACTATTCCCTTGAGGGTAGGTTAGCTAATTGATACTACTTCTATTACTATTTGTAGCACACTACAATAGATGTCCAAAGTACCAGACCCTACTTAATGACTAAGGGTTTGTTGATTAGTCTCATTAGTGTTGACCCCAATCATGAAGGGATAATGATCATAGCTACGGTTAGCTTTCTAAAATGATTATTTGATAGTGATTGTTTCATCATTTTGATTTGAATACCAAATTGTTAGTCTGACCCTACTAACCATGTTGTATTTAGTTGATTGATAAATTATTTGATAGTTTAATTTTATTTATTTAAATTTTGAGTTATTTCTTTTATAGTAATTAGTGATAAGGCTTTCTAAAATTAAATGTTAATTATTTTAATAAGCAAAATCAATTTGTTTTGGATAGTGTTTTGTTATGATTATATGAAAATTAGATATTTTGCTAAATCATTTTGTATAAATAATCTTATTGGCAACTTGATCTTTGTTTTGCCTAAATAGTCTGTTACTTTTTGAGCAATGGCATTGTTCACACTTCACACTCCTTTTACCATTTCAAGTAAGGTTATTTAATAAAATTTTCAAGTTGTAAAAATTTACCAACACAATCAAAGTGGCACCAACTAAAGGGATATATTCAACTAAACAGATTAATGCACTAGGGATATATAGTGAAGTATAAAAATGCATTTCATTGTGATAATACTTGCCAATCAACAAAGGATCATTTGCAACCAAATGTTATGAATGATGATATTCACGAAAATTTTACATTAAAGCGAACAAAAAAAAAATGCAATGGGGATATGTAGTTTCTCATCAAACTTGTATTTAATCCTAAAAATTTCTTTATTATCACGGTATATATTGGAAAAAAAATTCATTATGACTTTGATTATTAAAACTATCTAATAATAAAAATATTTAATCCTATATTTAATTTATAATTATAAAAAATTTAATATTTAATTTATAATAAAGAAAATATATGTACATTTTTCTTTGATTACAAAATATTATCTAAAAAGTAATTTATGTGTATTACTATGAACTAAAGTAAAGGAATAACTTAAAAAATACCAAATTGTGATGATACAACAAAATTCCTCACTTTAAAATTCTTCTATTGTAGATAAAGGAATCATTCGTGGATGAAATTGAGGAAAAGCCGAAGAGAGGATGGAGGATAGAAGAGGTAAAAAAACAATACCGTAATCCTCTCATACAAAACTTGTCTATTAAAATTGCCTTCATTCTAACTAAGACCTAGGTTCTAGAGAGT
This sequence comes from Tamarix chinensis, assembly GCA_030549775.1. Taxonomy (NCBI): domain Eukaryota; kingdom Viridiplantae; phylum Streptophyta; class Magnoliopsida; order Caryophyllales; family Tamaricaceae; genus Tamarix; species Tamarix chinensis. The sequence continues at coordinate 24,411,501 of CM060177.1, read as the reverse complement.
GGATTTTATTGATGCATGGACTTTATAAAATAACATCCAAATTTGATGATATTTATATAAATTTACAGTTTTTATATTTTATGTTTTGTATTAAAAAAGAATAACACAATCGCATGCAATAATGAACTATTGATATTTGTTCCGATAAAAAGAGAAGGAAGAAATTTTTTTAGGCCAACTAATTTAAACTATTTTAGATTAAATGATTTATTTAATATTTAGATCACTTTTAATAATATTATTTATATATATATAAATAATATTATTTATACATTGTACATAATTAAATGTATATATTGATATAATTAAATATATATAATATTTTATATTTAAAATTAAATATTTTAAAACTATATTAATTTTTGGACTATTAATTTCCTTCTCTCAAACTAATTTTTTTAAGAAGGCGCCTCCTCTGGTTAAAAGCAATCATAAAGCAAAAAAGCTCCTGAACTCTGATGTCCGCTCGAACTTGTTGGACAAAGTTGGCGCAAGGGCAGCAGGAGTCCGGTCGCTCCTTCCCTTTCATGCTCCACCTTGTTTGCAATCCAACTTTCGAGCTAAAGCAATCACGAGACACCTCTGAAATGTCTCCTATGAATTCGTCTTTCTGCTGCCAAGCGAACGAACCTAACCCTCCGGACAGTGTTAAAAACCGTGAAAATATCCAATCTCCAGTCTCCTCTTTCTCTTTCCTTCCTTACTGCTTCCTAAACATTCCTTTTCTTGCATTTTTATTTTTCCTGTTAAAGTTTAATCACCAGATTTCGCCATTTTTTGTCCCTACATTCAGAGACATGGAAATCCAGAAGCTGTATCCGAATCTCTTCGTTCCATCGCTGAGTTCTGTTTCAGCATATTCTTCTTTGATCTTATCGTTTCTCTGAGAATCAGTGAAGAACCGAACATGCCCACCAAGTGTATGACAAAATTTTTTGATGAACAGAGAAGTTTGCCCACTTGGGCTCTCTCCTGGTTTTGTCATCTGTAGCGGGGCTTTCTTGATTTCCATCCCTTTCATCCGGTTTCTTATTCATGAATGCCCATTCCATGTTTCGTAGTGATACTAAACCATGCATTTGAATCAATTCATGCATTTCCTGAAATCAATTCACACGTTCAGAAGGAAAGCTTCTCTTCCTGCTGTTTGCTTCTAGTTTCCTTTATTTTGACCTATCATTAAACTCATCTTTCCCATGGCAGCTTCATGTTTCCATTCACTTCGGCTGCGAAGGTCGAAGAGAGACCCTCTACCAATCCGTTCTTTTTCTGCCTCAAGAAGGACGAATGGAGATTCTGATGTTGAGATAATGGAGAAGAAGAGGTTTGATAGCTTAGAGTCATGGTCAATGATATTGGACTCTGAAAATGTGGAGACCTGGGAGGCACCGAAGGAAGATCAAGAGGAATGGACAGCTGATCTTTCTCAGTTGTTTATTGGCAATAAGTTTGCTTCTGGGGCTCATAGTCGGATATATAGAGGTATTTATAAACAGAGAGCTGTCGCTCTAAAAATGGTTAGGATTCCTACCCACATAGAGGAGACTAGGGCTAAGCTCGAGCAACAGTTCAAGTCTGAAGTTGCCTTGCTTTCACGTCTATATCATCCTAATATTGTGCAGGTAACACCTTATTGAACCAAATAGATATCATGTGTGTTACATGTTCCTGTCAACGTTTTCTATTCTTATAATTTTTCAGTACATATATATATATATATATTTGTTCTGCTTGATTGTAGTAGCTAATGGAGTGGAGTAACTATTATTTCTTCGGCATAATGGAGTACAAGGAATTCTCTGTTGAGGGGGTGGTATTGATAATTGAGTGCATAGAGTATGGAGGATAGTGGCAAGAGTTTACAACGTCGCATTATATATTAAAGGGGAAAATAGTTGGTGGTCCATTTGGACCAAAATAATTAAAGTTGGTCAATCTATTTAATATTTAGTCCAATTTTTTTGGTACCCCAACATACATGTATATATAAAGAATATTACCTGTACATTTATATATAATTAGGTGTGTATATTAGTATAATTATATGTACATAAAATTTTGTACTTGTAACTAAATAATTTGAGACTATTTTGATTTTTATCTAATTAGTTTTACCTAAGTATACTACAAAGAAATTTTCCCTATATTAAAAATCTGGCCATCTTTTCCATATCTATGGGGTGACCATCAGTGCTCTCTTCAGAATGGCAATGCTTTGGAAAAATGGAAATATGAGCGGTTAATTTACTTTCAGGCTCTTAATCATATCAAACACAAGAGTTTTTGCCTTACGGTGTAAAATAAATTGGTAGACGGGGAAAAAATCCAAATATGCATGGTTTTTCTCCAGATTTTGTCCAATTTGTTGCTCTTGTGGTCCCACTTCTATTCCTTCAAGCTAAGGCGTGGTTTTCCATCGACTTTTCTTATGTGTGTCATGAGATTGTGAGCCATGAGTAGAGTCAGGAAGCAGTTTGTTCCAATCGAGTTTCTCTGAGAGGATAGGGTGTATGACTGGAATTTGAGAGAGACAAGCGATTTTCTTGGGTCCTAATTTTGGTCCTTATTTATAGATGTGGGGCAGTTAATGAAAAGATGTAGATCTTGTTTGCTGACTAGGCTTTGATCTTCAAAGTTACTCTTAATGTCATCAAGTTTCTTTTCTTGGTTTGCCTGCTTAGTAATAGTAACCAGTTGTGAGATGTGCAGTTGTGCACTTAAGTGGTTGGCAACTTAGTAGTTGATGTGTTTGTGTAACTCATGTGCTTCTGAGATTTGATTTCTGAGGTATAACTTGATCGCTGAACATCACAAGTGATCTTTTTAATAAAGTCATAGACAAGTGTGTGGCTAACCTGTAAATAAATATTACCTCACACTCAATGTTTTCAACATCTAAGAAGCCATTCTTTACTTTGCAGTTCATTGCAGCTTGCAAGAAACCTCCAGTTTACTGTATTATCACAGAATATATGTCTCAAGGAAATCTCAGGATGTACCTCAACAAGAAAGAACCATACTCCCTTTCGACGGAGACGGTCTTGAGGTTAGCCCTAGACATCTCCAGAGGAATGGAGTATCTTCATTCACAAGGGGTGATCCACAGAGACCTCAAATCTAATAACTTGCTTCTGAATGATGAAATGCGGGTTAAGGTGGCAGATTTTGGCACGTCATGCCTGGAAACACAATGCCAAGAAATAAAAGGGAACATGGGAACTTATAGATGGATGGCCCCTGAGATGATCAAAGAGAAACCATATACCCGAAAGGTTGATGTTTATAGCTTTGGGATTGTGCTTTGGGAGCTTACAACAGCTTTGCTACCATTTCAGGGTATGACCCCTGTGCAGGCTGCATTTGCGGTGGCAGAGAAGGTTAGTTGTCACCTTACTTTTTTTTATACCCCAATCGTTTTTTACTTCCAGTTGTATAATAATGTTAGTACTCTGCATTCTTTTCATTGTTTTGCAGCAGTTTCTGCCTCTAATTTAGAAACTCTGTGGTGGATAAATAAATTTGGTACTCTGTATACAATGTCAGATGCTCAAATCATTCACAATATTGTGGCTGCCATCTTTTTCAATATTATCTGCATTCTGCAACTTGCCCCTTCATTCTTCAAGTTTAAAGATGGTTTGAATCTGTAATACTCAAGTGGTGCCGTTAAACAGAGGAATGGAGTTGAGGACCTGGAACCACATTTGATGAGTTTGAAGACCATTAATGCCCTTACTTTTCATGTTGTGACTATCTCAGCACCAGACAAGGCTGGGGTACTTTGGTGGCAACATTGTGCGATGTGTGATCTATGATATATTTTGCTAATATTTTATGACACTTTGATATGCCAATCTCTGTTTTATCTAGCCACATCATGATCACTAGAAAATTTGCTAGATCTGGAGAGGATTTTTCTGGTCGGTTGCTGCATTGTGCTGAAGAATATTGCTCTCTGCCATTGGACTTGGCAACTCAATAATATAGCGGTCTATACTTGAATGTACCCACGACAAGTCACCTAGCAATCCATGATAGTGCTAGAAACTGAAAATTGTGGATTAAATAATTGATGCACTATGATCTCTGATCTACTCTTTCCTGCTATGGGGTTTTAATTTGTGGCACTCGATTTCCTGCCCCGATTGGATACCTTATATGAGGGCATCAGAGTTGTTCCTACTTGAATTTCTAATATGTGTTTCATATGCATCAGTTTGGTCTGTAATTTGGTGCTGGCCGTTTGCACGCTTCACTTGCTTGGTTTAGGTTTGAAAATTACTAACGCTGCAACATGAACTACTAATGGATCTGATGCTGGAATCTGTTGTACAATTCTCTGCACCTAGCAATAGGCTCCTTGAGCTTCCATGGGTGGAGCTTACTGCAACAAATACTATAGGTTTGTGACTCTCAATCTCAGGCACACATTCACTTGGACAAAAAGACCCAAAGCTTATTTGATCTTTCAACTTGTCTTCTTGAGTCCTGACTACAGTCACTAGGCATATAATACCTCTTGCATACAGTAATCTAGTACACTCTGCTGTTATCTTGTCTAGGAATTGTATCATGTATACTTGAACCAAATGACTCCCTGTAGTCCCAAAATATAAATACAGAGAAAAGTGCTGTATTTTCACTTAATGGTTCTCATTTTTTGAATGCCAGAATGAAAGGCCGCCCCTGCCAGCTAGTTGTCAGCCAGCACTAGCACACCTCATCAAGCGCTGCTGGGCAGCAAATCCTTCAAAGCGACCAGATTTCAGCTACATAGTCACGACACTGGAAGAGTATGATGAATGTGCAAAGGAAGGCCTTCCTCTGCCTTCTCACAAACGATTAGTGAATCAAAACCTTATTGTCCGCTTCAAGGGTTGCATGTCCATGAACTCTTCTATACTTGTACATGCCTGATCATCATGACCAAGGGTTGCATGCCCACCAACTCTTCTATACCTGTACATGCCCGATCATGACCACAATAACCAAACCCTCAAGAGGTATAACCATCGACTTTCGCCTATTTCTATCTCGTTACCATTCAAGCCAACCTTGTCCATATACCAAATTTCAACTTCCGAATTACTGGCTATCCCTAATATGTGCATCAGTACATAAATATGTTCGTGATGTAATTTGATTAGTTATTATTATTGTAGTCTTGGTATTAAATCAGGTATATGGAGCCTTTCTCTCAGCTTTTGCAGCATTTCATATATTGTTGGCAAATATGTATGAAGCACTTTTTCATAGCTAACATCATATATTTACTTTATTCAGTGCACTGGATGATCTAGGACACTATTATGCAACATATGCTTTGAGTTAAACATCATAAAAGGACTAATCATATATGGATTCTTCTAAGAATATTTTTGTGGCTGGTTCCATCAAAATTGATTCTACCTTATTTTTTTTGGCACAAAAAGGTATCAGAGAACCAATTGAGAATCCGATTCAATTATATTTGTACGTCAATTGTTCCTAATTTCAATATATATTTCACATAGTTTATCTATGATAATTATTTAATTACGTTATTATTAATTAGTAGTCATTTTTGTGTCATGATAATATTTGTTATTAATTGAAATTATTTCATAAAATTATCATTAGCATTAGTAATTACACTTTATATGAGAGTTATTATATGTTGTTATAAAGATAATGATTATTGTTGCTAGTAGATAATGATATTAATTATTCTTTATTATTAATAATAATGTTACAAATTATAATAGTTAATATATAGTATTGTTATTTTTATTATTAAAATTTATAATTTATTATATACTAACAATGAATAATTATAATAAAATTATTATTATTGACTAACAATTGTTAATAAATGTTGTCCTTAATATTATATACTAATAATAACTATAACCAAGTACTTATAATTGAGTTTAATATTAATAAATGTATACACAGTGCGCCTCAAATCATGCTTCTCTTGCCAAGCTTCTTTTCAATTATTGTAAAAATCACAAAGTAGATACCAAGCACTTTACTTCAAAAAATGAAGAAAAAGGGGGTGTACGCTCTAAAGTTTTACGGTCGCTATTAGGCGTATCTCTTACCATTTGTCATTTAAAAAACTTAAATGAATTGAAGTAAAATTATTGAAGTACCTTTACTAACATAACATCTCTTTTTCCTATGCAACAAGAGGTGTCAATCGAGTTGGGTTGTTTTCGGATTAGGTTATTTCAAGTCATTTATCTTTTGCGGGTCAGTTATGGGTTGGGTCTGGTCATTGCCTTGTTTGGGTCGGGTAAGTTTCGGGCCGGATCATCGTAGTTTCGGGTTAATTTGTAAGGTCGGGTTGGGTTCGGGTTAAGCAAACTCGGATTAAGGTCATTTCAGATTAACTTAACTAGTGGGATCGGGTTAATTTTGAGTCATTTTCTAGTTAACGTGACTAGGTGGGCTTGGTCCGTTCGAGTCATTTTGTGCAATTTTAAGTGTTGGTCCCATTAGATCCGAGTTGTTTCGGGTTAACTTAATGGGTAAGGTCATTTCGTGCAATTTGATGGGTTGGGTTTGAGTAGTTACGGGTTAACTTAATGAGTCAAGTTGGATAGAGTTTTAATCGGTTGAGTCAAATTCAGATCTAGGTAATTATCATTTATTATATTGTAAATATTAGAGATAATTATAAGATTACTAGTACAGATAAATGAAATAAGAATATTATATGTGCTTTATTTTCACAAGTAATAAAGATATTTATAAATTTTAACAATAAAAAGTATTGTATGATTTAATCTAACAAAGATATTTATCATTTATTATTATTTATTTGATTACTTAAAAAGATAATTTTATAAAATAAAGATGATCATAATATGAATATACAATGTATAATTATCATTTATTACATTGTAAATATTAGAAGTAATCATCCGATTACTAATACAGATAAATGAAATAAGAATATTAGATGCAATTTATTTTCACAAGTAAATAATAAAGGTATTTATAAATTTTAACAATAAAAAACATTGCATGATTCAATCTAACAAAGATATTTATCATTTATTAAATTATTTTAAAAAATTTATAAAATAAAGGTGATCATAATATGATTAATTACATTGTAAATATTAGAGACAATCATAAAATTACTGGTACAAATAAATAAAATAAGAATATTGGATGCGTTTTATTTTCACAAGTAAATAATAAAGATATTTATAAATTTTAACAATAAAAAATATTGCATGATTCAATCTAACAAAGATATTTATCATTTATTAAATTATTTAAAAAAAATTTATAAAATAAAGGTGATCCTAATATGACTATATAATGTATAATTATCATTTATTACATTGTAAATATTAGAGACAATCATAAGATTACTGGTACAAATAAATGAAATAAGAATATCAGATGCGTTTTATTTTTACAAGTAAATAATAAAGATATTTATAAATTTTAGCAATAAAAAACACAGCATGATTCAATCTAATAAAGATATTAATCATTTATTTGATTACTTAAAAAATATAATTTTATAAAATAAAGGTGATCATAATATGACTTTACAATATATAATTATCATTTATTATATTGTAAATATTAGAGACAATCATAAGATTACTAGTATACATAAATGAAATATGAATATTATATGCACTTTATTTTCATAAATAAATAATAAAGATATTTATAAATTTTAACAATAAAAAACATTGCATTATTCAACCTAACAAAGATATTTATCATTTATTTGATTAATTGTTTATTAAATTATTATTATAACTTCTTGATGTTGTATTTTTGTGTGAAAAAGTTTATTAGGATGTCATTAATAAATAAGGATTTTTAGGGTAAAAGTATAAAAAAAGTATAATTTATAAAACACTATTTTTAAAAGTCGTTAAATGAATAATAAAATATGTGTAATTTATTATTATTATAATAAATTTTGATGTCTAATTGGGTCAATGTTGAGTTGGGTAAATGTTGTGCTGGATCAATGTCGGGTATGGTTAGCGTCATGTCGGATCAACGGAAGGTTGGATCAATGTTGGGTTGGGTCGATGCGTGGGTCAGGTCTATGCGGGGACGGGTCTATGACGGATCATAGATTGGGATTAGATCAAGTCAGGTTAATTGTTATCGGGTCCGTGTCAGATCAGGTTGTCAAACTTTTCAGATTTTATCAGGTTGAGTTCGCTCGAGTCGGGTCGGGTTGGACAGGTTGGGTCAACTTTTGTTAGCTCTACATGCAACAACAATATCTTCCATACATCTTTTTTCTTTCTATAGAAGCTCACCTCAATGAACAAGAAATACTCACAAATTTAGCCTTCAATCACTCTAAAATTCATATATATTTTTCTTTCCTTCTGCTCCTTAAAACAACAAAAAATATAGCTATGTCATCATTCAATTCCTCCCCCCTTCCCCAAATATATTTGGTGTTAGCATAGGTTAATTCATATCATGCCATTATACCAAATGTGTTGCAAACCATACACTTCAAGGACAAGGAGTGATGGTAGCCCTGATTGTATGTGTTATAAGTGTTAGATGTGAGATTTCTTTCAATGGTTTACAACGAAATTAGGAGCTCCACTTGTGACAACAACATCAATGAATCCAATGTTGCAACCTCTATTTAACAACAAAGATGTTATAGATACGATTGAAAGTTAAATGGAGGTAGAAAATTGAAACACGAAGTACAAATATTAAAGATAAGCATTACTTGAGGGTTAGAGAGTAACTCATGTCATATTGGTTACCATTATTCATAAATTTTATAGGTGGAGCTCTACCATTATAGCAAAATACAGAAGATTGATTGAGGTTATTGACACCATTATATATTTCATGTGTGCTAAAATACACAATACCAAATCCGTAAGGCATAAGATGTAATATCTTATAACATAATAATTTTCTTCCCATTCACACAAACATATTAGTCTGTCAATCAACTAGATAATTATTCCACCCCAAATGCATACAATTACCTAGAATACAGGGAAAACTATGTAACTCCTCGACATGAAGCAATTGATGAAGGTCTAACAAGGTTGGTCTCCTTAGGTACTCTGCTTAAAAATATTGATAATATTTTGATCAAATTTCATAACACACTGTAAAGCCATAAATATGCTAAAATAGGTGTGATCATCAATATTATAAATCGATGATTCATATGCAAGCATTCAAAGTGTTGATATTGTAACACTCCCATTTTCACCTCCTAATTTTTTTTGAAAAGGTTTTATGGAAGCCAAATAAGAAAATAGAGTGTTATCATTACATCCAACACAAATTAGGCCACCCTCAATACCCAACCCATGTAGGGTGCAAGACTAAAAGTAATTTATATTTGGTGATCAAGTATAGTAGCATTTGATCCCAATGACACAAGATACAAAACTAAGTAGGAAAAACATAAGAAACAATTAGGGCACATGCACCTATAAAAAAAATGGGTCATAAACTCCAATCATAACTTTAGTTGACACTAGCGCTAAATTCAAATTAGTAACCTTGAAGTATGACAAGTACCTACACCAACAACTAAAGAGCATAATATTCATTATAAAAGTAATAAATAAACACAACCAAGTCTATGCAAATAATATAAACACTTAAAAATATGATATCATAAATGTATTAAAATCATGAGATCAATCCATGACACCATGTTAGGTAGACCCAAAAACATGACATGAATGTTGGTGCACATAATGCAAGTCAAGCAAGGCATGTCAACTCAACTAAGCAACCTAGAGTAGATAATAATATTCAATATGTTATATCCCTATGGTATTCTAGGTAAAGATAGAGAACTACAAATGTCTCATTATTTCATTGAAAGGAAAATGCAAAGCATTAATGCATTCTTATAATTTACCCTAAACACATAATAATTGCACATAAAAACCTCCCATCCCACTAAGGGACACACAGACCATGGGGCTTCATAAAGAAGAAAAAACACATAAACCATAGGGCATATGAACACAAACTTCAAGGCACAAGCTTGGGCATGCTATTCCACCACTAATGGGTACATAGGCCATTGGGAACTAACATAAAAAAAATTAAAAAAATCAAAGACTCTTTCTCCTCTTCACATGAAAATCTATGTTGAACGTATGGTACATGAGCTTCAACTTCTACCTCACTCAAATATAAAATTCCATGGTAGCTATGACATCCCATCCACCACCAATAGACTTCAACTGTGGCATCCTCATTAAAGTACTCCTTATACGGTCTGTAGATATCATAGAGTAGATAAGATATCAAGCTACTATACAATTAGTGTGCCCTTATGTTTTAGAATTATATGAAATGTCAAGTTCATAGATTGTGTTTTATACAATAAAACCAAAGGAATCCACAAGTGTATATATCATATAAATCACACGATACGTGTAACAATTGTTTATAGTAAACACTAAATATATAAAAATATGGATGGATCACACATTTTCAAAAAAATTCCACTTTAAGCCAAGAGACCATTTAAGAGTTAATTAACAAAAATACTAGATATAATAAGTTTAGTTACCATGAAAAAAGGTTGTACAGTAATTTTGTAAAATTTACTATTTGTGAAAAAATAATATTCAAGGTTGAAAAGAAATGTCATTTTATATTGAGAAGCTTAAATCTAAAAATCATAAAAATAATTATTACCAAGCATCACTATTCACCATCAAATTACTTATTACGCTCATGGTGGGAATGTGGGGTTAAGTGCTTTTAGTGGTTAAGAAATGTATCACTACACTATGTGCAAGTATGCAAACTCATTCCACGTAGTAAATGATGATTAGAGTGTCATCCCACAAAGACTACATAAGCTACACTAAGTAAGAGTAATATTGTAGATAAAAATAATATGTAAATAAATAGAATTGAACTACATTAAAAATATTTGAGTAAAAGAAAAATGGATCAATAATACACAATCAACAGATAGGGGAAATCTATATCAAGATATATGAGGAGGGGGTATCTCCTATCACTTACCAAGCAACACATAGCATATCATTGTATGCCAAGCTCGTAACATATGAACACCCTAGGGTCATTAGAATTCATTTAAGGTAAAACATAATCTCAAGTAATGTTATTAAATTTATGATATAGATAATGGTAATGTTCTACCTGATCGTATTATGAAGCAAAAAAGATTTTTTTTTCATCTATGGGTATGATTTATGAGAAGATACATGCATTCGCTAATGATTGTATATCATTTCACAATAAATATGCATCTTTAGATAATTGTTCTAACCATGAATGTAATGCACCATGATACAAGAAGAATAAGGTGTCATCTAAGGCGTTATGGTATTTTTCTATAGTACTAAGATTTAGGCAGATGCTTAATGATGTCCAAGATATATAGAAATTGAGATAACATGCTGATGAGAAGATAAATGACACCCTTCTAAGGCATCTATACTACTCTCCACAATGGATGATGATTGATGGCTCATTCCCTAAATCATTCCAATAACCAAGAAACTTACGTCTTACACTTTCTATGGAAGGTATGAATCTACATAATCAAGGAACATAAAGTATATGGTTGGTGATTTTGGTTATATATAATTTAACGTTGTGGCTCTACATGAAAAACAAGTGTATGATGTTGTATTTACTCATTTTGGGGTCAAACCAACTAAGGAATGATATTGATATATATTTGGCATGGTTGAATATTGATTTGAAATTCTTATAGGACACGGCTATTGAAGTATTTGATACATATGGTAAAGAAAATTTTACTTTGAGAGAAATATCATTTCGTCCTATAAGGGATTTTTTAGCATATGACAACTTGTGAGGTTATAATATAAAAGGTTATTACACATTCATGAGATGTGAGGATAGTACTTCAGTTACTCAACTAATGGATGCCTGGAAGACTATTTATCTGAGGCATAGTATATTTTCATTATCATTGATAAAGAAATGCTTTTAATGGCTTCCTAGAAGAAGGGTATACATTAGTTTGGTTGACGGGTAAACAAGTGTATTTGAACATAAAAAATTTAAAGGTAAAGTTTAGGAAGAAGAATAAAGATAAGTCTCCATTAGTTGGGTAGAAGAAGATATCTATACTCTTCGACCTTCCAAATTGGAAATCTCTATACATAAGGCATGCCATCTATATGAGGCATATCGAGAAAAATATACATGATGTCCTTGTCGATACATTACTAAATGTTCCAAAAAAGATTAAATATGGCATCAATGTTTGATTGGATGAAGAGGAAATGGGCATTAGGTATGAGATGGCATCACAAGAAAATGAAAAAATAATATATTTACCACTGGCTTGTCATACTTGATATAGAAAAAGAGAAAATTACATTTTGTGAATTTTTTTACTAATTTTAAGGTTCTAAAAAGATATGCTTCAAATATTAGAAGGCTAGTGTTGAGAAAATAGTTGAAAATAATTATTGTGATTTCTCATGATTATCATATTTTGAAGTAGCATTTGATAATGATATCCATACATGGAATTCTATAGACGCGCATTTGAATTGCTATCACTATACTTCATTAGTTCTTCAACATACTATTCTCCAAAATCATACACCCTGATAATTTAGTTGCCTTGAAAAGAGGGATTGTGATGACTTTGTGACAGCTTTAAATGCATCTTCCTCCCTCATTCTATGACATTATGGTGCATCTAACCATTTAGTTGGTTAGGATATATTCATGGTCACTATATTTACCCTTTTAAATGATGTGATTAAAAGGTTATGCCAATAATTAATATCATCTAGAATGATGTATTATTAAGATTTACCTAGTAAAATAGGCATTTAAAATTTGCACAAATTAATTGCAATTTTGAAGCTCTTGGTATTCATAAATCTTGACATGAAAGAAAAATTAAAGGATGGGGTATTAGGGGCAAAGAATTTAGACATGTAGACCCTAACATGTTATGTAAGGCACATCTCTTTATATTATATAACAATGATGATGTTCGACTATATGTTAAAGATCATATGTGTATTTTGAGGACTGAAAAATCCATCAAAGACTAAGAAATAGATAGTTGATAAACATAATTTCCTTCATGCATTGGCTAAGAAATTGCATTATTCCACTTATAAGGCATTCCCCAACATAAATTTTTGAAACCCTCTATTAGTTGTCTCAAATTCCCCATTATAAAGTTTTCTCATATGCCATCAACATATATATTTTTTACATGAAACAACATGATGAGAAGATTATAATGTACAACGATGGAGGGAATTTAATGGTTGAGGTATTGCATATTACTAATGCAAAGGATAAAAATCTAACATATGCATATATGAATTATTATTGTATGATTAAACAAATTTGGAAGTTAAATTACACTATGTTTAAAGTACCTATTTTCAAGTGCAAATTGGTTGATAATATTCATAGCATTAGATATGAAGATGGATTCACATCAGTAGATCTCGCTAGGGTAGAGCATAAATAAAAGTCGTTCATCTAGAATCATAAGAAACATAAGTTTTCTTTGTCGCCGATCCTACTAATAAAAAATGGCATGTGATAATATCAATGACAAAAAGAAATATTAATGAATATGATGATGAAAATGATTCCAATCAGGAGAAAGAGTGTGCCAAAGCTAGGTAAACAACTCAATCATTGAATGATGATGGAAATGAAATTAATGAGGAGGAAATATATATAATATATGATCATTGTGAAGTAATATATTTATTAGATCATGTAACCTATCTAAAAATAAGGAAGAAAAAAGGAAGGAAAAAAAGTCTATCAGGATAATAACATTGTAACATATGATATGTGTGCTATAATTTTAACTTCGTATATTATATACATTCATAAAACATAAATTATATCTTATTTCATAACATTACAATGTATGATATGTTTTCTTGACACTTCAAATTCATATTTTGTATATATTTATTCATAGTCTTGTTTATAATACTTTATTTATTAAAATTTTGAAGAGACATGATGAAGAAAACCGTTGATAAGAAATCTAGTAATTAAAAAGGAAGAGATGATCTAATATGATGAGAATTATCAATGACATGAGAAATAAAGGAAACTAAGTAGAATTGAGATGGAATACTTATAATCTTCCTATTGGTGAGTATGCGAGCATATTTCTAACATATATTTCACTTGTCACCTGTAATTGTATTTCTATTTCCTAAAATAATTGGAATTAGGTTCTGAAAGCTCACAAGGAACATATTTGGCAAGAATTCATTGTGTGTGTGTGTGTGTGTCTATATATATATATATATATTTGTTAATTTTTAGATGGCATATGTTGTTAATTTTAATACATTAGCATCGGTATGCATATTTATGTCTTATTTCTTATAGAGAGTATCTATTGTTCCAGAAGTGAGGAATAAGTGGCTTCTTAGACATTACAGTGATCATCTAAGAAAATTTAGGGCATACTTGGAAAATAAATGAAAAATGCATAAAATGAGGGATGGTAATTTATGCACAAAGCCTCCTAATAATTATGGTTTTATTGATTAAGATAATTGGGAACAACTTATTTTATATCATATTTTAGAGGAGTTTAAGGTATTTGTTGCATAATAATTAAGCTTTGACATAAGTCTTCTAGAAATGTTGAAGATTCATGTGACTGTAGAATGAGTTAGGACTAGTAATTGTTCAAAGGAGAAGAAGGAATGAAGATATTTAAGCAAGAATTGATAAAAAAAATCAACTTTTGAATATAACCCTATCTAAAATTACTCTAAGTATTCTTAGGTAGGATTATTCAATCACAAAGAAAAAATTAACCAAGTGATTTACTTATATTAGATTTCAATATACTCAACCATCATGTTATAAGTTGTCAACATCATGCTATATATAGGAGCCTTACATTGCTAACTAGTACACTAATTTAGCCACATGACACATAAATAGCTAACTAACACATAAACTAGTATTAACAATGTAATTATATCATTTACAATACATGAATCCACAAAGACTAATACAAACAAAGTAAGCTAATTAGTACATGAAAATAACTAACAAAAGTTCTAATCAAAACAATGATGTTGACTTAAAATGTTGACTAAGCCTCTTGACTTGTAGAGTTAAAGTTCATACACAATAGCTTTCTTTGTAATAACTTGTAACACATGAAATCTTTTGTATCTTAACTTATTAAATTGTTTGATCTTTTTTCTGTAAATATGATACAAACCTACAAGAATGACTTAAGGTTAGTCATATTATTATTATCAAATACACATAATGTGATTGGTTTCATAATCAAGTATGTTAAATCACTATCATCTTGAGGATCATCTATGGGGGCTCCTGCATCAAGATTTTTATTATTTAAATAATCATGAGTAAATATTTTAACTTGTAATATAGGAGAAAAGTGAAAAATAAATAAATAAATTACTAAGTATAATATTTACCACCATAATATGGCTTGAAAAGGCTATTTAATCCTTAAAGAAAAGTTGGCATAACATTTTTTATTTATGTATTTAAATGTTTATGCAAAGAGTGTTATGATCATACTATTAATATAAGTGCATATTTTGGAATTACAGCTCGTAGCCCATAACTTAAATCCATGTACCTTATTCATCAATATTGGTATATTATGGAAAAGGTTAGAGAAAAAAAATATGGATATCTTAATAAAGATATACAAGACGCTTCCAAAAAATTACAATTTTGAAGATATCCCTGACCCTAGTTAGCTTTCTTTGAAAATATTATATTATATTTATTCCTATATTCTGAATTGCATACATTACATGATGAAATTAAAACATATGATTATGTTAAGGGTTTAGATCAATATAGCATCATTTCACAAGTAATAGGAATTTAAAGACACCTTGGAAGATGCAAAGGTCTTAGATTAGGGGTTATGAGAGCAAGCGTATGTGGTCAGTCTTGTAGACCCCAGAACACCAATGACTAAGTGGCTTTCTTGACTCAAAAATTAAACATAGAATTCGAATGGATGGCCACAATAGAGAAATAGTTTTCATTTATCAAATCTCAAATGGTTAAAGCTATCTGATTCAAATGCAGATGATATATTTCACATACCTAATGTAAATAGCATCATAGATGGTTGTGAAGTTGATACACATTTTTCGTTTCTTCTTGAATTAAGCATATCGACCTACGAATGGCTATGCAATTTATCAAGTATCAACTCAATAATTAAAAATATATAATATTTTATTACAGGATTTACATAAATGGGACTTGTTAAATAATGTATCCTCAATTCTTTTAGTAAAAGGTATGGTATGCATCAATTATGTTACTAAAACATTGACTATCCATGGTCTATTATGGCCCCAAATCCGAGGCTTTTAAGTATTACCATTCCAATGATTGGATATGTGCAATTTTCTTGTTATAAAGAGCGTAATGAAGCAGTTATGGCATTAGAAGTTTATGGAAGCTTTGTGCCTTGGCCCATAGACCAAATACATATCACTACTAAAGAAGTAATAACATTCTCCATCCATGTTATACCTAACACATTACAAACGTTGTTTAAACCTTATATATATATATGATCATTATATGTTGTTTAATATTATAAATTAAGGAATTAAAAATAAGAATGCTCCTAAGGAAAATGAAAAGAGAGTTATTAGTGGAAGCAGCAAAACAAAAGAAGGCACTTATAAAGGAAGGTGAGCTTGAAGAAAAAAATTGTTTGCCCCACAAAAGATTACATCTTCACAAAATAACCAACAAATACAAGAATCCAACCAATCACCACCAACTTTGATGATGTTATATTTCTATGCCCAAACTACCTTAGTAGCAATCTAATTATAGTTAATTGTCCTTCCAAGTAAGTTGAGAGGGGTGACAACATTCACATGATATCAACGAGGTTATCAATGACATTTAAAAGTAGAAATGGATGTCAAACACAAATGATGTTGTGCATGTTAAGTAAGCATTATTTCATATGATATATTTTAAAATTTTCCTGTTGATTCGCATATTTTTTTGACCTCTTATATATGAGTTATTAGTTATTAATAGATATGCATTATTTTTATCATCTATAAGTTGGTAGCTAACTGTGTTGCGGTAGAGGTGATGTCATCCTTTATTGTGTTTGTGTATATGTAATACATATCTGATCATACTATAATAAGTGAGAGTAGACACATAAACTATATAGAAGATTACATCTTTAACGATGGGCACAAAAAAGTATTTGTATTTGATTACCTCCAAAAATATTTCGTTCTTTTTTATCACTCATTCTAAAGGGAAATATTTAATTTACATATTAGTATTCTTCTTAATTCATTAAATTTGTTATGCATATATTATGCTTTGAGTTTTTGAGGTATATAAAGTTATAATATTGTATATTAACTTTATTTATTAGGGCACTACAAACAATGTATATGAAGGGAGGTAGAAGTGGTGTGTCGAACCTAAAGAATCCTAAGTATGAGACTGTAATGATATGTAGAAAGATAAATTGTAATACCCCAAAAAATTTGCTTAGCCTAATCCCACATTATTAGCACCCTAATTTGATTCTAATATCAATAAATCTTATGTTAGCCTTAACCTAATTCCTTAATCCCAAAACTTGGATAAACCGTAATTCGTAAACCAAAGTCAAAACCCACTAAAATCTCCATTAATCCTAATTACTTTAGCTAATCTAAAATTAACCTAAACTAATCCCCCAACCCTTCTCTTTTCCTTTTTCTTTCTCCTTTTTTTTTCTTTCTTTTTCTCCTCCTCTCGCCAACCTTAAGCTACACTTTTGAATTGTTGCAACTTGCACCACTACTTGCACCATCACCTTTTTGCATCCATCACCCATCACCTTACTTCCTTTCTCCTTTTTCTTCGTCTCCTTCTATTCCCTTATCCCTGTCCGACTGCACACCTTTATGCAGACTCTACACACCCCATCTTCCCCTACCATTTCACTTCTCACGCAACACCTAAATATAACCATCACCACCCTCACCCTGCAGCTACTACCCTACCCCTAACCATCCTCTACAACCATCACCATTGCACACCACCCCCTATTCTTTTTCTTCTTCCCCGACTCACACCACACACACACACATGTATGTATACATATATATGCTTCACACTCTCCTTCTTTCTCTTTGGGTTTGCCTCATTTTGCCCATATTTGTGTCAAAGAGCCATTGTCCAAGCTCCCTCTTCCTTCTCTTTTCCTCCTCCTCCTCCTCCTCCTCCTCCTCCTTCTTCTTCTTCTTTCTTTCCTTGTTTTTGGCCTACACACCACCATTTTCACCACCGTGCACCACCTCGGCCACCACTCGCCGCCCTTTGGCCAGTGGACTAACCACCAAGGTCAACCCAACCTTCCCCAATATGGGCTAAGTGAGTTTTTGATAAATGGACTTAAGAATTCTCATGAAGTATGATGATTAATTATGGAATTGGAAAATAACATGTGTGGAGAAATAAAGGCTTTTATTTTTGCTTAAGGGTAACTTGGTCGTTATGGGATAACAAGAAATTTTGGATATTTTGTGTGTTATAAGGTTTAAAATATGATAAGAATAGTATGAGGAATTCATGGAAGTATTATTGTTATTTGGGATCCTTAAATAATTTAATGGCTAATTTGGGAGAAATTATCTTGTAATGATAATACCATTATTTCATGTTTAAGACTTAGAGGTTATCTATTGGGATTGGTAGTCATGACAACTTCATAGAAGATGTTATGACAATTCTATGAAATGTGGATCTTGGATATTTCTATGATTAACATATCAAGATGAGATTATTAAATTATACTTATAGGAATTAGATCGTATATATTGGGTATGATAAAAATGAGGGGATTTGGAGATGATATAATATAAGTTGTGTGGATTAATCAATATGGGAGAATAAATACTAAAGGGAGTGTAATTAAGGTTTGAAAGGAATTAAGGATTTGGACCTATGCTATATGTATATCTATTTTGAATGTATCCTATGCTTGAGAATCAATCTTGAATAAGATACTAATTACTTAAAGTGAAAAAGCATGTGAGTAGGGCCAAGGTGGTCTATTTATATATATATAAAAAAAAGAATGAAAATGGATTATACTTAACAAAGGAATCTGGATCATATTCTGTCTTATGAGATGCTTTATTTATTTGGTTATTTTCTTATTATCTAATGTGAGAGCATGTGCTATTTGTATCCCTACTTTGACAGTATTGTTCCCTTAGTATGTAGCGTACTGACCGCCCGTTTTATGGGTGCTTCTCATTTCCATGAGCAGGAAGCCCTGAATCTTATGTGTAGGTTTCAAAAGATCAATTAGATAATTATGCTACCTATGACGACTTATGTGGGGATGAGTGACTTCATCTATGTTAGGGTCGGATGAAGAGTAATTGTTATCTGATTTATATTATTAGTTGGATACCATTTTTGGACTCTTGATCTATAGTATCCCCTCTTTTGTATTTTATATTGTTAAACTCAGAGTTAGGCTCCAAACTCGGTATTATAATATAAATGTCCTTTTGTTTCTAATTTCCTTGTGTTACTTTAAATGTTTTAGCGTTGTGATTGATGTAAGGATGGTTGCATAAGCTAGAGTTATGTCAATCACGGCGATAACCCCCAATAATTTACTTATTTACTTTCGCTACAAAATAAAATTTTTCAGTAGTAAAAATCGTGGTGTTACACAGGTATTTTATATTTTCTTTCAATTTTGATTAATATCTAATTAATAACAAACTAACTAAATTTATCTTACAATTTCCACAACAACAAAGCGGTAATGATTTTGGACACTATATTTGTAGAGTAATGTATCTCATACCCAAGTTAAATTTAATGGTTTATTATCTTTCTAAGATATAATTTATCTTTTTTTTAATTTAAGCAAAATCTATACAAGTTGATCAAATTATTTATCACTAAAGATGGATGTGCCTTTCATTTTTACAAGATCTATAACAAGTACATAGCCAATCAAGGTTTTGTAATGATTTGTATAAAATATTAAGATCCTAGTATGTTAAGAAGATTTTAAGGTATAAATAAAATTACATATATATAACATATTATGATCAAAGCCAAATCAAATATCATGCCAATTAGCCTAATATTAATTGCCCGTAGTTATTGTCAGATATTTTTTTTTCATTAGTCTAATTATTAAATAAAGTAATAAATAACATTCATAAAGTTAGTTAACCATGTGATATTTTACTTTTTACTATTCTTGATAATTATATACATAGTTGGATTAAAATAAGAACTTAGATTTAAATAATAACTTGGAAACATTGATTTCAACTTAGATTAATACAAATTAATGGTTAAGATTTCAATTAGAATCAACCAAATTAAATCAAACCAATACAAAACTCTACACTCCAAACCCAAACCCCAACCCCAACCTTAAACCTCAAATCCTAAACCCTAATTTTTTATTCAAAAAATGAAAATAAAAAGATAACTAAATCCTAAACCTAATATAAAAACCTAAAATAAATAGAATACATCCCAAATCCTAAAAAAAATGTTAAATCCTAAACTCTAAACCCTAAACCCTAAACCATAAATAAATCTACAAACCTTAAAATAAAAATAGTCTATAAAATAAATAAATAAAATATAAGGTATTTAGAATAAACCTTAAACCCTAAAATAATTGAAATAACCCCTGAAAAAATATTTTCAAAACTAAAATAAAAAAGTATAAAAAAATAAGTTAAATGAAATAAACACTAAATAAATCTAAAAAACCTAAAATACATGGTATAAACACCAAAGTATAAACAAATTCAAATAACCTAAAATAAGGGGGGATAGGCAAACCTAAAACAAAAAGATTAAACCATAAGTCCTAATAAATATACACACAAAAAATAAATAACATAACCTACAAATCTAAAATAAAATAAATATAATAAACCATAAACCTAAATATGAAAAAAAAACATATCTGAAAGCTTAAAATAAATAAAATAATCCATAAAACAATTTCATTTTAAAAATATCAAAAAATAAAAGAAAGAAAATAGAACAAAGTCAAATAAATATTTTGTCCACCATTGAACTTGTTTATGTTAGATGATAATAATACTAGTAAGGTTATTTATGTAATCCGATATTTGATGAATCAATCTAATATTCGACTGTATATTATTTGGAAGACTAAGTAACTAATATAATTTTTATTTTCTAATTAAGTAACCAATCAAGTTAACAAAAAATGAACAAATTAAATATCTGATTCAATAAATTTAAATAATATCCGATCTAAAATATTTTATACATTTATAGATATAGATTATAAACATTATATATATATATTTTTTATAATACTTTATTATCTACACACCGTAATTTACTATTAAACTCTTTTTTATTTATTTATTTGTTGTTGAAATATTATATATTTTCTAATTTTATTTTTGTTAAAAAATTAACTATTATTAGTAGAATATTACGTAATTTAAGACATGGCTAATATATCAAGTTTCTTAAAAACCATCTTTTACGGTAAGTACTGAGAACCAAATTAGTTTTCTAAAATACTTACGGTAGTTTCTATCACTTAATACGAGTAGTTTATACCATCTAGTATAGGTAGTTTTCTAATTTGAAACATGAATATTAATATTTATAAAAATATCATCATATTTTTTTTTCTAACACTCAAATACTATAGTTTTCTGAGAGACTTACAATAGTTTCATATATCCTACTAGAAGTAGTTTCTACCACCTACTAATATTTATAAAAATGCCATCATTTTTTTCTAACCCTCAAATATTATACTTTTCTTAGAAAATTATAATAGTTTCTTTCATCTACTAAGAGTAGTTTTTACCACCTACGGTAGGTAGTTTCCAAAGATGAAATATAAATATATAAAATTTATAAAAATATCACCATCTTTTTTTAACACTCAAATACTATAGTTTTTTTAAATTATTTACAATAATTTTCTTTACCTACTAATAGTAATTTTCAACACTTACTGTGGGTAGTTTCTTTAACTTGATATACTAGTTTTAAATTTTCACCGAAAGAGCTAGCTCTCATTAGATAATAGTAGTTTTTTTTGGTGTCCCATGTGATGCATGAATATTTATTCTTTTATAGTCTAATATGCATGTGTTTTATTATATGGTAAAAGTATTAATAGTATAAAGAACAAATTTGTATATGTTTAAACAACCAATAGAAAATAAAAATTAATATTTTATTACCAAATATATAAAAAGAAAATGTTTCACACTTAAATATTTTTTAATATTTTTGTAATTCTAATATTTTCATAATTGAGCGAATATATATATATTGTCAATCCAAATAACAAAAATTTAAGTATTTGTATGTAATTACTTCATCATAATATAATTTATTAAAGTTCATACATACATAAATACATACATATAGTATAACCTCTATTTAAATAAAATTTCAAAAAATTATTAAAGCTTTGTTTGGATTGAGAACTTTAGAAATAATAGAATTTTAAAAATGATAGAAATTTACAAGTGATTCACTTTTAAAATTCAATAGTTACAAATTCATTGTTTGTTTAGAATTTTTTTTATATACATGGAATTTGAATGACTTATTTATATTACTTTTTTAGCTATGAAACATCATAATTACACTATAAACTCACTTTAGAATTTTATTTGATGTCATTTAACCCGAGATTTTTAAAACTTTTAAGAAGTATTTGAATCATGCTTTACGGGTACCCCAAATAAAATATTTATATGAGAGAAACATATAGATCCTCTTTTGAAATGAGATTTCTCTTCAAAGTCATTCATTCAAATGAAACCTAAATTTAATACATAATTAATTTATTTGGATTAACACCTATTTTGCATAAACTAAATATCAAAAATGTATTAAAAAAAATTGCACAAAGAAATCAAAAAATAGATTGAATTCAATTCTTAGCTTCATCCTAAAAGGCTACCTAAAATGGAGGGGGAGGCTCTTCTGGAAAATCTCCCATATTGAAGATATTCTTCTAATTTGTTTAGTCGGTTTGAGTGGATTAATTTGACTGTTCATTTTAATAACTAAAAATTCAGAGGAGAGGGAAACGATTTATGTAATTAAAAGAAAGAATGTAATTATCTATAATTTATAACGAAATAAAAGTAAGAAAAGTACAAAAAAAATTATACGGTTAAGTAAAAAAGGTGAACATTTTCTTAATTTCTTTAAAATAAATTGAGTTATTATTCCATTTTTTTGCTACGTTCCACGGAAAGAAAAAATAATTGTACCTAAAAATAAGATTGTGTCCTGAGATACGGGAATAGACAGAAAAGTTACATCTATTTTTCTTTTGGCGGAAACACCGTTATATGCACATAGATTACATAATACAATGTTATTTGATTTGGGTGATTTGCATTTTTTTTTTCGTCTATCATTGTTTTAACTTCACCAAATATATACTAGGATTTTGCAAAATAATTTTAATAATATCCCCATATTTATTGATGAGACTGTCATAACTTCTTTTTCTAAACAATTAATATATCTTAAAAAGTGTAATTACAAACTAATATCTTCATATTTAATATTATATTTATCATTCTAATAAGGTTCTTTTTTTAACTTATCATTAGATACTTTGAGTTGAGTTTAATTAATTTTCGTTCGGATCATTAGATTAGTTTGAATATGGTTTATTATCCAACCAGACAAACTTAGGATATTTCTGAGATTAAGTTATTAAAGATCTTAGATCAAGATTGGCTTTCTAAGTCAAAATCGAATAGCTACTATATTGTGCAACTCCTATTTCCTACCCATAACAATGAATTAATCTTTATTAGTCATAATAAGATGACACCTTATGTGTATTTTTTCCACAACATAATTGCCGTTATCAGAAGAACGCCACTGCAATTAAGCAACATCCCGATTATCCAAAATGGAATTTGAACGGGTAGGAAAACAATCTTTAGCCACTGAACGATGAATAAAGAAAGAGAAAATTATCATTTGATCTAAAAATGTTATGAACTTCGGATAGATACATACATATACACATATATGGAAGAGGCTAATGTCTCATTGATTTTCTCCTTGTTTTCCAGATCTGGATGACCATCACCATTTCACATGAGATGAAAGCATTCAAATTCAAATCAAAATTGCACCCTCCCCCCTTTATCTTATTTTCTTTTTTACAGCGGTTAGTATAATACAGCAACAGAGAAAGATAAGAAGATCTAACAGTGTGAGAATACAGCGGAAGAGAAGAAATATTTCCAAAGGAAAAGTGACCAACCTCTTTTTCGTTAGATTCTAGTTCTACCCATTTCGGGATAAGAAAATTAGTAATACTACATACTAATTTTTAACCCCAAACATTCCAAATCTTATCTCCAAGAAAGCTCACAATCTTCCTCACTGATCCTTTCTCCGCCATCTCCTCCTCATCATCGTCTCGCCGCTCATCTTCCTCTTCATACCCACCGTCTACCGTCGGTTCCGGTGCTCGGACCAACTCAGGATCATTTCTGCTCGTCTCATGATCGATTCCTCCCGACGATGACCCACCATTTTTTTTGCCCCCGCCTTTCTTCTTCCTCTCTCTCCTGCTCATCCAGTTCCTGTTATTGTTCTGACCCGCCGTGGGGCTCAACAAACTATCTTCGTAGGCATCGATGATTTCGTGAATTAATTGACGATTCGGCGATGAATCCCAACGTACCCAGTAACTCATATAACACCTAAAACAGTTACAATCAAAGATCGGTGGATGGTCGACTTCTCCTCCACCACTACTCCTCACACCATCAATGTTCTTATCATTAGTCTGCTTCTTCTTCTTCTTGCTCTTCTTCTTGTTCTTCTGCTCCTGCGGAGGTATTGCTACCGGACTGCTGATGCTATTCTTGTCTGGGTAGATGGCGGTAGTTGTGGAGGGGGAAACGTAGTTACTGTTGTTATTTGAGGCCGAACAAGATATGAGGTACGCGAGGACTTCTCGGTCTTCCGGCGTTAAAGCTGCAGCTAACGTGAGGATTGTTGCTGGAAGATAAGAAAGTTGGTCGGGGATAAGAGGTGGAGATGGGTGTACCGTTCCTTTCCGACAAAGTTTCTTCATTATGGCTAGGCTAGCTAATGGATGGTGGTGGCGTATACCCGCAGGTGATTTGTTTGAAGATATGCAGAGAGAGAAGGGGGGGGGGAGAGAGACCGGGGGGGGGGGGGGACAGTACTCTCTTATGACTTATCTACCACCGCCGGAGATGAGATGGTCCTTGAATGTTCGCTCGCCGTGTAAAAAATAATTTTCCTAGATTCCTAGTTTCTAACTTAAAAATTGGGAGAGAGGGAGAGGATAATAGGGTTGGTGCCGTGGTTTATGGGCTATGGCTTTACGAGGGGGTATTCACCGCGACACGGTGCATCATTCCGCGGAAGAACGAAAGGTTTCTATCAAGGGTGGGGGATTAGCATCTAGCGGTACAATTACATATTTAATATGTTACGGCAATTGGGTCCGGAAAATTTTGGATCGGGTCCACTATATTTCATTTATAAAATTTAGGTTGAGTTTGTTTATGTCATTTAAAATTCAGGTCTTTATGGATTATTTTAATATTTAATCGATTGCGAATTAGATTCAGATTAATTAAGATTGTCGTTATTTTGGATCGAATCACTTTGAATTTATTTTATTACGGTTCATTTTGGTAGTTAGTTCTAAATAATTAGGTTCAATTTGTTAACCCAAATCAATTTACATTAAATTTACGTTCTTTATGATTCGGGTTAATTTATCATACATGTCTTCAAATTCTAGTAATTTTAGCTCAATTTATCCATTCAGATTGAACTATCCTAGGTTTTGATTTTCTTAGGTTCTTGGTTGCTTAAAGCTTGGTTGAATCATTTCAAATTTGATTTATCAAGGATTGATTTGTTAATTAGGGTGGAGTTCAAGTTGGATTAAATTGTGTTCACATTTGTTCATATTTTAGGTTTATTCAAGTTAGATTGTATCATCTCAAACTATTTGAAATTAATTGGCTGATATTGAGTCATGCTAATTCTAAGTCGTGTTGATATTGAATTTGGTTGATCTTCAGTTGGGTTGGTATTGTGTCATGTTAATATTAAATTGGGTTGATATTAAGTCAAGTTAGTATCGAGTTGAATTGTGTTGGGTCTAGTCAGCTATAAGTTTCGAGTTGGATAAAGTTATGGGTTACATTTAAGTCGAGTTATGTTCAAGTCGAATTAATAATTAATGGATTAGTTTTAAAACAGGGTTAGTTTTGGGTCTGATTAATGTTGCATTTGGGTTATTGATTTTTTAAATTTTATTGAGCCGGGTTTTGATCGAATTGAATCGGATTAATTTTTATCGATTGTTATACATTTGAATAGAAACCGATGTATTGAAATATTTGATTAGTGATGGTGATGATTTATGGGTGTGAGTTTCGGCTGACTGGGCCCTTCATTTTTGCAGCACGCACTTGTTTTTGCAACTAATAGTCTGTTCTTCTTCTTCTACCATGAAGCCAAGTTCTACCAATTGCTACGTTTTTTTTTTTTTTTTTTTTTTTTTACTTTTTCGCTAATGTTCCTTTGCATGCATGAGGCACGCCGTGATGCCAGCCAGCCCATGGGACAGGCCTCCCTCCTCTTCTGAAATTTGTCTAATTTAATTGGCTCTTTTGCTTATGGGGCAGCCTGCCCTATGTATGCTTCTATTCTACTTATGAGGGAGGAGGGAAGCTAGAGCTAATCTTGACATCACTTATTATCATCATAACTAATAAGATACGCCAATAATCAAACACTGAGAGAGAGGAAAAAGAAATTCGGAGATCTCAGATCAAATCTCAATCATCATAGAATAAATGTAGACTTTAGTGGCTAAATTAGGATAGAAATAGTACAATAACTAAATTTATATAATCGAGTGAATAAAAATAATACTTGTCACAACTTTGAGGAGAGCAATGCCGAGGGGAGTGGATTAGCGATTTCTTCTATTCGATTGAGATAATCTTTTTAATGCCAAAGTTGGCAAGGATACGACAGTAAATAGTAAAAACGAAACCCAATTATATTTCGATTGAGTGAAGCGTTGGGTTAGTGACGGCTACAAACTTGCTGGGAGCCCCTATATTATATAACAAGTCTGCCAATAATATATAGCTATTCACTTATCCAAGTTTAGGTGGCTAACTTATGGAACTATTACAGTAGAAGGCCAGAAGCACGTCAGCAAAAGGTAGCTGTGACTTGAGAATTGGTTGAACTCGCGCATCCCTCTTTCGTCTGCATGAAACGGTAATAAAACTCCAGTGCGGATAATTCTGTTTCAATGGGGTTTGGTGAGGATCTGGTAAAAATATAGCCAGCCAACTGTTGAAACGGTCGCACGCCAACAGTCCAATCATATTTCCTAAGCAGCCTTCTACGTTACGATGATGACGAGAGAGCTTTGAAATCCCATACTAGTGTCAGAAAATGGTATATCATTGGAGATGTGGAGCGTTGGTTTTAAAAATCAATCAAGGTCCAAAGAAGACACAATAAGACTGACTTTGAGTTGAAATACGAAGTTCGTCAATCATTCATTCATCAGATGAGTGATCACAGGAAGGAAGCATTTGTGCTGAAACTTATTTTGATGAGCTCCCGAGACGAGGTTTGATCCACGATTCCAAGTGTTTCAGCTCTTGATCACTTATAGAATGGCCAAGACCTGGGTAAGCCTGTCAATGAGGACGTAAGTTAGATGAAGAACTTAGCTTCCTAGCTGCTCAAGGATGAAGTTTATTTGATTTTCTTTTCTTTCTTTTTTCAATAAAAAAAAATTAAACAAATCATGTTATACCTTAAACTCAGAGCTGAGACCAGCTTTACTGAGGAATGGAGGACCAGCCTGTCCAGCTTCAAACAATACTGTGCTGTCTGCCACCCCATGGGACCACAGGATAGGTGTCTGGACAAAAAAAAAAGTTCGAATATCAATTAATTAAAAGCTGGAAAGAATACATTGTTCCAGGTGATAGGAATGAAATCTGGGAAGAGTACATCATATAAAGGAGAAGACAATATAAGAACACCTGGATACGACAGCCATGAAATATTCGATGAAATTCTGTGGTGGACAATCTACAACTATCCAGATGAATGATTCAACAAAAATGAAATCAAAATATATACATGAACAAGTCTTAACAACAATGATGACAATGGCGACCCAATGTGAATCCCATTACACATGGTAGGATTTAGGGAGGTCTACACTAGCTTGAAAAGATAGAGATGAACGCTGAAATAGTCAGAACAACAAAAAAATAAAAATAAAAACGATTGAATTATCGCATACGTATCCCTTGGAGAAAAGATTAGGAAGAAGCTTTGAAACAGATGTACCTTCTTTGCGTCTTCTGGGATTTGCTCTGTGATGGAGTCATTAAAAGGAACCCAACCACTGAATATTGCACCTCCCCCTAAAGTTTTTGGGTACAGCAACACACTTGCCAGGGTCAAAGCACCTGCAAGGCACACAGTGATTCGTATGCTCCAAATACTGAAGAGAGCTCGATGCGAATATATTTATGACAAAGTGGGGAAAAGAGTCAGACCTCCTTGACTAAATCCACAAATAAATACATTATCAGGACTTACGCCTCCAGCGATCTCCTTGTCTATCATAGCGTGGACATTCTTAACAGCTTTCAGCACACCATTTTCATCTTTTGGAGAATGCTGAAAGTTCAAGAGTATCGGCATAGATTAGAAAATGTAACAAACAGGACATTATCCCCAATCCTGAAGCAACATGAAAGCCTAAAATTAAATATCAGTCCCAATACGTAATATTGGCTGATATATATTGGATTTTGGGCCAACCGATACGCAAAATTGGTGATACGCGACGAATTTCAAATTTTACATATTTATTGGCAATATATCGGTTATCAGCCCATACTTGCCGATATTTACCGATATATGCTAATGTTTATTGATATTTGCAAATATTTATTGAGAAAAAAAAATTAAAAAAAATCCTATCACGACAACCACGACATATAAAATATCTTTTTTGCGACACTTCAATACCACAATACCGTGACCACAACTGCAATCACGACCTCAATTTTATTGCTTGCGTGAAAGTAAAATGCCTCAAGGATGTTTGGAAATCAAGCATAGTAAAAATTGAAATGAAGTAAATAAAACTATGAGATCTAATATTTTCTCTCTAACCACAGAAACCAGCAATCATTCTATGAGGATCATGTATGAAATCCAACAACACACTCAATATTTGTGAAACTAAAGTTGCTCACCATGTTTGCCAGGCCACGTGACCTGCTGCAAACTATGGTGACTATGAGTAGACAGCGGAAGGAAAAAAAGATTATGCTCTGTGCTTTGCTTTCTTCCCCTATGGCCCACATCTGGTATGAGAGGAAGAATAGGGTCTTCTCAGGTATCTCCCATGACATGACCCAAGAACTATGCTAAGGAGTGTTGCCATTGCTGGATGTTATACTTGGTTGGTTGGTTTTTAGAAGTCTGGTTGTAATTTTTCCATTTTTGATACTGACATAAAATTTCTTACTTAACAAATAACTGTTGTACAGTCAATGGGGATGGAGAATAGATTATCCAGATGATTGATTCAAGAAGTGAAATCATTGGTTTAACCATATTCATAGACCAGCTGCCTGTAAATCATGATGACAGGTGTCAAGAATTATCCGTCAGAATTCCTAACATACTACCAAACACAGACGGGGCAAATTATATGATTACTAATCACTAATCAGGCATGGCAGTAAGGTACCCTCAGTCAGGCCCCCAAGCCAAAGGGATATTCATCTCAGATAATCAATTGACAGAGTAAGCATCCTATTTCTATTACATCCTCTGTTGGAACAACCACATGACTACAAGTTGAAACCAGAACATTAGTCAAGAATACTATGCCCTGAGCACCTAGCTCCAGAGTTCAGAGTGCCCAACTATGTGTTAGAACCTATGCAGGACATGAAACAAGGATGGCTCTTTCAACATGCAGCACCACAGTTGCAATTGCAAGGTTTGTCAGACATTTACATGGGATACTGATATTGTTAACAGGCTGCCTCCTAACAAGCTGTAGATGGCTGAATACAGGAAAGACTATTAAGATAGCTCAAAGCTGAGCCTATCAATGCAACAGAAACAATAGTGATGATACTTCAGAAGCAGCTACAGTGGTAACTTACAGCGGTAACTGGTATCTCGTGAATGTCAAACCATGAAGGCATTACATGACCATCTACACAGTAGATTAGGGCATCAGTATAAAAGGGATGTTTAAATGGTTCACATAATTGAGAAACATAGCCTGCTGTATGTGCTAGAAAAGACATTCAAGGAAATATTTAAAGTTTACTGCATTGGCAATTCATCTAGAAAAATCATTGTTTTCCACAGGTTAAATCTAGAAACGCTGATACTTTCAACAAATTTAAAGAGGATTTTAGGAGTTTAACAGCTTTCGAGCATAACTTTACATAAGGGAAAGCCATGTGAATTTTTCTTTCAAGTATTAGCTTTCTGGAGCTGAGAATCAGCCAAAAAGCTTGGCATATTATATTTAAGAGTCAGAAATCCTACACAAGCCTAACTATGTCATTTCATACATCTTATAACAGTTAAACAGTTTCCATCTTCTTCATCACCCAGAACAGGTATCTTTCACCACAATAAATGAAAAGATTTATTTAACCATCTACAGACAAGGATCCATTTATTGCACAAAACAAACAAGAATCACAGCCCAGTATAAATTCCACCATTGAAAGGGGTTGATGGTTGGGACAAGCTTGTGTTCTTGCAACCTCACCTCTATTAGCCTGTGAACTAGCAGCGGACTACTTTCAAAAGGACTGCTGGAAACTTTCATTTTTAGAATTTTTGAAATAGAAGGGGCAATTGGGTTGACTAAAATTCCTTCTTTGGAGTTACTTGCAAAAATAAAATAAAACCACTTTATCTTAGAAAATTTAAGATAGAAGTTTCCAAAAAAAAAAAAAAAGAGTAGTTATTTTCACTAACCTTTGTTCAAAAGTAGCTCCAAATAAAGATGTCCATAATATGGTCTGAATCGTATTTTAAAGTTTAATTTAAAAATTATAAAAGCGGTTTGGATATAGTTTCAAGAATCAAACTATAGTTTATAAATTGTAAACCATATAAATATTGTTTAATAATTTTTAATGATAACATATTTTTATATAACAATGTGCAACTTCAAAGTGGTAAATTATAACTTGTGATTTTTTCTTCTTATCTTTTTTTTTTTCATGAGTGCTATAAAATTAATTTAATGTTGATCATTTATAAAACCATATTATAGATTTGATTTTCAACTGCAAAAATATGAATTTTCATTTGTAAAACAAACACTAAATTGACTACTAAAATTTAAAGTGCATAAACCACAAGTTGAACCAAACCACGCCATAAAACTATGGTTTGTTTTAGCTTATGATAATTAGAAAATGGTTTCATTTGATATTTTTTTAAAACCATAAAATTAGGGTTAGGTTCAGTTTGGGGCCTAAGCCACAGCAAATCGAATCATGTGCACCTCTCTCCAAACAAGGGGTAAATCATCTCCGAAGAAGAAAATGAAGATCCCTGAAATTCAAAAGTGGAAGCCCCACTTGGCTATCTAGCGATTCTCCTTGTATATGAATCGTTGCTTCTTTAATGCATTACATATCAATAAGAGCCAATAACACATTCAAGGTTCTGCAAATGCAGTAACTTCTGCTTTTTTGCCATGATTATCATTAAATCTACTTTAGTCTTTCTGTCATGTTAGTCAACCCAAAATGTAATGCCGTCGTCCCAGCTAGTGGAAACTTATTTGCCTGTTCAACTTCTTTTAGTTTAATAATTATAGTAACTGGGGTTCATCAACTATCCAGATATAGTAGAACTGCGCATTGCAGTTCTTACATTCAGAAGCCTTATGCCAGCAAAGTCATTTGCTTTAGCACTCCCTCCAGTTCCCTTCTCGTTTTCCTTCATGTTTTCCTTTAGTGGCTCCTCCGGTTCCAGTCATGCTTTTTGGAACAGTCTACCTCTGTACAGCAACGTCCCAAATCCCCCAACATGGGTTAGCTTTTAGGACAGAATCACTACCAGATTATGCATTCCATATAAGCAGTTTAAAACAACGAAAACAAAATACCCACATAAATAAAAGAGATGGAGGTATAGTGAGGGATGAATTTCAGAGAATAAAATGAGCTTGCCTGTTAACCACCCTGAGCTCAAAGGCAAAGCACATAGCACATATACAGAAAATCAGAATCTCTACCCTGTCCATCAACAGCCACAACCGTTGGTCGTAACCTGAGAATCGTAGTCACTTATACCTCTCATGTTCTTTCGTCTCCACAAATCCAGGACAAGTCCAGCTTGGACAAGATGATGGAAGATTTTCAAAATGAATAGCAGATTGATGACTTTATTTTTTGAGAAAAGAGTTCAAAGTGAGGCCATCATGTAGGCCTAAAAAAGCCCTGTCAGATTTTATTCTGATGAAATTACTACCCTTCTTTTGTGCAGATGGAAGGGGGTATGTGACACAGATTTTAGTAACTCATCCTAAATCTTTCAAAATATATTTAAAATTATATTAAACATAAATAAAATGGTTTTGGTTTTGGGAAGAACTTAGTGAAAATATGAGTCTCAATAAAGCCAATAGACTTTAAGGTATTTTCCTGTTTTAATATGATTCTTCTCCAAATATTTGTGAAACATACTTATTATGAAATTTTTGTGGCAAGGAATTATTTTCATAATATTCCGAACATAATTTTAATTTATTTAAGGATTGTTTGGTATGAGGGTAATAGGGGTGGAAAAAATTCCCTCTTATTTTGTATCTTTTATATAAAGTATTTAAAAATCATAAAAATATTTTTAATAAAATACCTATTTTAGATCAAATTAAGATTAAGATATCCCTTCGAAAAATAATTTTTTTAATTTTAAATAGGGTATGCAAGATATATAAAATATAGGGATAATTTTTCAACCCCTATTACCCTTATACCAAAAGAGCACTTGGCGGTACTTTTCTCACCAACTTACATTTTCTTTCCTTTCTTTGTCCCTAGGCTTCCAGGATCCGTGTCATGCTGCTCCTAACTATCATTAATCTTATTTTAACTTAGACCATTCCCTTCCTCCCTCACCTCACCTCACTTCACCTCATCATGGGTTTACTTACGCCATTGTCCTTCACACTCCACCCTCCCTGAGTGACCTCTTCTCTCCTTCCCTTCTCTTTGTTGACCAAGAAGCTGGAAGAACGCCTTCATTATTGATTTCCTCCCCTAACACACACACACATACTCTTATGCTCTCTTTCTCTCTTTAGCAAAATTCTAAGTGTTAGAAGAGTGTTCACCTTCCTTGCTTCTTCCTTTAACCAAACTCTCCCACTTTCTTGTTCCTCAATTCTCAACTCATTCTTTCAATCTCATTCTTAATCCTCATTTTAATTCCTCTTTGTTTTTTCCTAAACAAGGAAGAGTTAACGATTTCATTCATTTTCCTCTTCTTAACATTTTCTAATTTTGGGTTGAGGTTGAAAAAAATACTTCTTTTCCTTCCCTTCTTGTGTTTTGGTATTGGTTTTAAGTATTTTTACTAATTTTGAGTTCTTGATTTTACCTAGAAAATCAAGAGGTCTCAATAGTAGAGCCATCAAGCTAAGATTTTCTATTTTGCTTGAAGATTGTGCTTGCTAAGGTAAATCGAACTTACCTTAAACATGATATGGCTAGGTGCTTGTACGTTAATGTGTTTCTTTTAATTTCTTAAGCATGAGGTTGTAAATCATGTTAGAATATTTTTATATATTTCGGTTGAAATATGCAAAAATAAGAGGCTAAGCCTCTTGGCATGATTTATGCTTGTGTTAAGTTTTAGCGTAATATGTATTTTTTCCACGTATATTGTCATGTCCGGCATGATTTGGTGTATAACATAACATATTAGAGTATGAAAACATGTTTGGCCATTTTGTTGGATAGATATGCATGATAGTTTAATTAGATTTCCAAGCATGTTTTAGCATGATGAACAGTGTTTGGTTAAAATAATAATTTATTTATGCTTGAATAACATGGTTGGTTGAAATTAGAATTTATTTATGCTTGAATAACATGGTTCAATGTGTTAGTCTAGAGGGACTAGTCAACTAGCAGTAGGCAAAAGCAATTGACTGGTTCACCGATTAATTGGTTTTAACCCTTCAGTCAGCTGATTAAGCTAGTATTTATTTGTTTCCCCTTGATTTGCACCGGTTGGTTACCCTTGAGTCAGGATTCAATTGGCTGGTTTGCCTAATATATTTGGTTTGTTTGTTGTAATTATTCCCAAACCAATCCATTTGAACCATAAATAATTTTGACGATGTTGAAGCTTGATCCTTGTGGTTTGACCATATATTTGACCTTGGATTATTTGTTTTACCTTAGTCTTCATCTTTTACTTATGCATTTGGCCTTCGCTAATTGGAAGTAAGGAATTGATTAAAGGATGAGGAAGTTTGGGTGTCTTCACCAATATGCATACCCAAGGTTAGGTTACCAAGGTCACTTTATGTCTTCTAACCTAGGAACCCAAGTTTAGTGGATATTGAATATCAGATACAAGCCCATTAACAATAATGGCAGTTGTGGTAGGTGCTACAAAACCAAAATTAAACATATGTCCCCTGGCATGAGAGTCTAAATGTGGTGGATCTCTTAGATCCCGGTATAAGCTCCTTGACACCAGTGGCTAATGACTGGTGGGAGTAGCAATCCTACATTCATTTCCATCAAGATAATGCCACTAATTAGGACATAATTAACGGTGATTCTTTCAGGTGGCCTTGCTTTTATTTCTCAAGTTGTAAGATTGATATATATCATGATTATGCCATGTTGTGTGAATTAAGTATGTCCCCATGTGTTATATGTAAACATATTCCCTATGTGCAGCATGAGCCCTACCTTGTATTAAAGTAGGTTTGTTTTACCAATTGTACTAATCCTACCTTATTAATTATTATGGTCACTATTTTAATCTGGGCTTTTATTCCATGTAGCAAAGGACTCACAGGGTTACAATTCTTGGCTAAAGTATGTTGAGGATCATGATGTGAGCCAGTAGTCGGCTATGGCTTGGAGAGACATGTTGGCCTAAGAGTTAGGATTATCGAAATAGATCCTTTTTACCCATTGGGCTCAAACGCTTTTGTCTTTTTTAGTTATCTAAACTCTTGGCTATTTTCTTTGTATTTTGAAGCCTTTTGTAAAACACTATCATTATCCGTCTCATTTTAGTTCTCTCCTAGACATATGTGCATATTTAGTTTTGTTTTACCTTACATCAGGCATATCATACCTCAGGTGAATAATCATACCTCTCCCTTATTTGATGCGCTGGTGACATCTTTGGCTTTGATTTGTATCACTTCCTCGTGTATATAAACAAAAAAATTTAATTGAAAAAATAAGGGGTGTTGACATCTTTGTTAAACCTTAACATCACCTATACAAGTGAGTGAACTCAACATTTTGAACATTTTAGGGAATTTATTCATACGCTCCGTCCATCCATCATGACTTCTCTCAATGGTTTTCAGTAGAGGGATTGGTGAAACTACCAAGTCCTAAATCTCGAGTAGCATAGAATTTGTCTTGGGAGCACAAGATTTTGGGTAGTTAACGATGCCTAAATTATATGGATGTAGCTATTGTTGAAGCAATTTGGTAGCCCAATCTATGGTTCCCACTCTAGATATGAAAAGGCCCATGCCAAGCTTATGAATTCCTAGTTGTTGTACAATTCATCATTATGAGGCCACTTTGTCTCAAAATCAAAGATGACACACCATGACTGTTACAGAGACAACGACTGAGGTCATGATCCTGCCAGAGATAGTTTGGCTGATAGAATGACTAACGAAGATAAAGTACAACACTAGATACAGTAATAGGTCCTTTCAGATAACTTAGAGAGAGCAAGTGTGGGCTTCCACTTTCCAAAGTATTTACGGGGTCTAATTCAGGCAGTGTTGAAGTCAAACTAATGTTGTTCCAACTACGTGACCCAAATAAAGACTTCTCAATATTCAGAACAATGTCGCAATTTAAATCAAAGACCGCTCCAAATTTTGTGCACCAAAAATTTAATACATCTAATGACCAAAACAAAATTCATGTCATTCACAACACCAGTATAGCTCTAATGAAAGGATAAAGACTTACAAACGATCAATTTCAATTCCAACCCCCAAAAATAAAAAAAGTCAATGAATCGATTAAGAGACAGACAAAGAAAGAACGAGAAAACTCACTGTTGCAAGAAACAGGGTTGGCAGGAGCGGAAGGGAAGGACCACTTCGTTGTATTAAACTCAGGAGAAGCGAAGAATGTTTTGATGGGTTCGTTCGCTGGGCCTGAATCGCCCAACCCATGAAGCCATAGAATGAAGCTTCGACTGCCACGAGACATTGGGTATTGGGGTTTCGTCAGATTCAGAAAAGCAGAAGATGATGGCTTTGGGTTTCTGTCGGCGAATAATGAAGTGATGAAGATGGTGATGCCGAAGGTTATTGTTAATAGCAGAATTGGTCTAGTTACTAGTGCTAGCTTCATGTCATTTCTCAGGGTTTTGGATCATGGACTTCCCTCAATCGGAGAAAGTTCACATTTTTCAAGGGGGTTGTTAATTAGTGGATATAACGCCCTTAATTAAGGAATAAAGTAGATCAATTTTTTAGTTTTTCACGGATTACTATCGAAGTTTTTTTAATTTAAAATTTTATTTTAAAATAAATTTTGTTTTAAAAAGGGTAATGTTTATTTTTTATTTAATTTCTACTTTTTATACATTAATTATTATATTATTTGTTAATAAAGAATATAATCATTATATTAGAGGTATATTTTTACATCCTAAAATAATGTGTATATTATTAAAAAAAATATTTTTTTTATAAATAGATGGAGTATTTGAAACTTTACTAAATTATATCTCATCAACCTATAATACCATTTATATATCTATGATTAAAACGCTCAAAAGTTAATATGACCCAAAAAATTCAACAAACATAGATTTAATTTGCCAAAATTTTGATCCAATATTATCTAATAATTAAGAGTTTAAAACATATTTGACCTGATCCAATATATATTCGATATTAGATATAACCTAAAAATTCATAAGTCTAAATAGATCACACCCAACCCCCTACTTACCCAAAACATGATACACCCCAAAACACTACAAATCTAAATTGACATAACCCAATTTGTTGTTTATTAGAAATTCGATATAACCAAAAAAATTATAAATATGAAAACATTTAATCCATTACCTACTCAAAATTTAACACTAACCTATAATTAAAATTACTTAATTTTTAAAAATTTCATAAGACATGAAAGATTATAGATGTATAACCAATCCAACCTAATACTTACATCAAAACCTTGAAATAATATGCTATCTTAAGGTGTATATCACTTCTTATGCATACATGATATTCATTGACACTAATACTAAAGGATAAAAATAAAAGTATAAGGGGGGAGAGAGAGAGAGAGAGAGAGAAACTCTACTACACCACCTCAATATCAGTTCACTTTCATATAATATTATAAGATAATAAAAATGCAAAAAGGTCAAATGTTTTTAACTCAAGATACAAACAATCAAACCTCTAAAGATATAAGCACTTAAAAAACTTCTAAAGGTATATATCCATTATACGTAACTCAAACACACACATATGCAAGCCTTAAAAGGTACTATATAAGCACTTCCATCACCTGTAACCCAAAATACAGATATACAAGTCTCAAAAGGCATCATAAGTCTAATAATAACTTAAAATGAATATTACATTATCATAGCTTATTTAATTAGTCAAAGTATAATTAATATTATTAATCATAATACTAATTCTAGTATTTAAAATATTTGGAATAATTCTGTAAAAGTATAAAATAAATAAAAGGGAGATTCAATCATAACTAAAATCTAACTAAACATGGGAAAAGATTTATCGATTTTATTACAAGCACACATCAATAAAATTTTGCAGCCTTAAACACTATATGTTGATAATGGTATCTATACCTTGTTATATGCTACCTATAAAATCATAGAAAATTAAGAAAAATATAGAGTGATAATGTTTATTACTCATTATGAAAATTGAAGATCAACAATTTTTATTACACCAAATATATTAAATTGTCAATATATTACATCAAATATATTAAATAGTAAAAAGTCAATACTAGTGGGTCAATTGTCAATGATCATTATTTGATCTAATTTTTCTTAATGTGATCTAATCACTATATAAAAATTTGATGAATTATTATTATTATTATTTCCATAATTGATATTTATTAAATAATATTATTATTTTATTATTAGTATAATTTTTATCATTAATTTTCTATTATTATTATAGTCACTAAAATCATGTTGATAATATGTGATCAATATGTTATAAAAATAATATGAGAAGTTTAACTTTACAAGCCTTTATTAATTATCAATGATCATCGCAAGTTAACATTATATAGAGGCCGCATAAAATATGAATATAATATAAAATTAAAATAATACTCAAACTCAGTATGACATAGCTTATAATTGAGATAAATTATAAACTATACATTAACATAAAAAGGAAAGTGATATGATTAAAAAAAACTTTTAAATCAAAATGTCCAATACACCTCTAACGATGAAATAATGATAAAAAGTTTTAAGGCCTTGAAACAATCAATATCCAAGAATAAGATAAATTAAAATAAACAATCTCAAAACACTTAGCTTTTAATAGCATCTTAGACCAAAAAAAGGACACAATCATGACGCAAATATGAAATGATTCAAAGCCAATTCAAAATCAACCTAAAATGTAATAATTCGAACTTACCCAAGCCCGACCCAAACCCAATCCAAAATAGAACAATCTGGAGTTATCTGAACACAAGTCTATCCAATCTCAACCTGACCTAATTCGGAAGGTTAGAATGATCCAAAATTATCCGAATCAAACTTGACCTGACAAAATAATTTTAGATTATCCAAAACAAAAATGATCTAATTATCATGTGACCCAACACAATAGTGACCCGATCCGACTTATTGCTAACTCTACCCACGAGTTTACTTCTTGGCTATTGCATATCTTCTAAACCTTCGTCTCCCCAGTTATGTAATTGTATCTCCATATCCCCCACTTATGCAAGTGCTCCATTGATATCAACCCCTCTCTTTATGCATTAATTTTTGACTTTCATCTCCATAATATCCTACACCTTTATTATTGTGTAACATTGTGCTCCTTCAATGGTTATTAATGGTTCTTCATCCATTTAGGTATGTATCTATGTTATTTGATTTCAAATGCAAGCTTATATCTAACTGTAATTGATTGTGTGTTTTATTAATGAAATTAATTTGTGAAAATCAAGTGTCCTTTCATCTTTTTGCCATTTTATAGTTCGATTTAGAGGGTTTTCAAATAGTTTGTTGAAACTAATTTGTTAAAAATAAAATTGACTTGTGAAAAATCAAATTGATTCATAAAATTTATTTTCAACCAATTTCTATATTCATAGATTGAGGGTTTCAGTTGATCTTCCATCACATTTTGCTTCTTTTGAATATTACATTGGTTGATTTATGTGGTTTGTTGATAGGTAGAGGTACTCTTTTATTTTTTTTTCCTTTGTTGTTTATCTTCGAGTTGAGTTACTATTAAAAGAAATCTAAATCTAAGCAAATGAGTTATTAGTTTGTGGTTGTTCCCCACCATTTAGCATTTGATCATTTAGGAGTAATTATTGGGTGAACCAGATGCACTATATAATTTTTCTGATGCGGTGCGTCCAATTTTGTATAATGAAATAAGTAGTTTTGTATAATGGAACAAACGATTTTATTTAAACTTAAAAAATTTTAACTAGGCACTTTTAATTTTGTATAAATGTAATATTAGTTTCATAATGCAACAAGTAGTTTCATATACATTTTCATATAATGGAGCATGAAAGGATATGTGTATGAAAAATTATCAAGAAGAAAATTTTATAGGCGTTTTTAGATATCCTTTCTAATTACTAGTATAGTTAATAAGAACTTATAAGGAAAAAAAATAGTGTATAAGAATCTTGTTTATGGATTATGATTGTTATAGCTCTTAATTATGTTTCATACATAGTTTATAAATTCATTCTCTATTTGGGTATGTGTGTAATACTTCAAATTTTAGCCTAACCCTAATCTCAGCTAGTTAATATCTTAACATAATCATAATCCTAAGTAATTGATATTTTTATCTTACCCTAATTTCTTAATTCTAAATATAAACCTATCATAATCTTAATTTTAGGTGATTGATGTTTTAACCAAATCCTAGCCCCGGATTATTGATAAATTAATTTTATCCTAATTTTCTAATCTTAAATTCAAACCTAATTATAATCCTAACCCCAAATTATTTTTCCTTTCCCCCATTTCTTTCCCTTTTTCCTTCTCCCTGTCTTGATCTCCCTTTCTCCTTCTTCCTTTTTGGACCATCCATTCTCATCTTGTAGGGTCTTCTTTCCCTTTCATTCCCATCAACCTGCTCCCCACACCTCTCTATACCTACCTTACTTGCCCTGCAACCATAAAAGGCATCCTCGGTTGCCATCTTTCCTTAGGCTTCTATCGAGAGAAATCCATACTAAACTAACTCCCTAGACTATGCATCTTCAGTCTTTCTCATTTCACACCCTCAACTCATCTCCTATAAATACCCATCCTCTCCCTGCTTAATTCATTTTTACAACCCCCACAACTCCCCCATACTCCCTCTTCCTTCCCTCAACCCATTCTATCCTTTTTTTGTTATCTTTTTGCCATTTTTCTTTAGCAAAGTTTTGCAAAACCTTTGTCACCTCATGTTACAAACTAGTCAAAATGTGAGGAGTTGATGTTGCTCAGCCTTAGTTGTGGTTCAGTGATAGCCTTCAGGCATACTTGTGGTTTGGTCGTAATATTTGTGCCTACCTATGATGCTGTGAAATTTCATGGTCTTTCCTATGATCTTATCAGTTTTATTTATATTTGATAATGAGATATGTGATCGTTGATATTATTATGTCTAATTATATTTCAAAGAACATACCTTGGATGTTCTATTGGTAAGTTTTAGTTGTTCAAGATGTGTAAGTTTGAGCCAGTTTGAAAAGCATATGTCCTTGGTGGTATTTGGTTATATGATTGATTATCATATTCCAACTAATACATGTATACTTAAATGCTTTATACCATGTATTATTGGCATGCCTTATATGTGTTTCATGCTAGTTTCTCACATTAGTTCTGTATAAAGGGTTCCTTTTGTGGGCCCCTACCCATTCAATAGGAAGTATTATTTGTTATGAGTTCAGTCAAAAGCTGGTAGTTTGGATTGAGAGTCTAGGACTATTTGGTGTCTTTTTGGTATATTTAATTTTTGTTGTACTTGGATGCTTGTGTCCTTTTGTACTTTCTCTCTTGAGATTATATAACCATTGATGCCTATTTGTATCCATAGTGATGATTAATCTGATTGACATATGCATTTTGTTTCTTGTAATCATGGTATTAATTTAAGTAGAGTAATTATTTTTAGCCTTCGCACTTAATATGATAATAGTAGAGGAAATCACACTCGTACGAAAGTGTGGTAGTGACATCCTTTATTTTTTTTTGTTTTAACTTCCATGATTAACTATTTAAAAAGAAAATTTTAAGTCCTAAAAATGGAGGTGTTACAGTTATATCTAGTGACTATTATGAATGCTTAGCAGAGTCTAACTATGACATTTGTAT
Organism: Tamarix chinensis; assembly: GCA_030549775.1. Classification (NCBI taxonomy): domain Eukaryota; kingdom Viridiplantae; phylum Streptophyta; class Magnoliopsida; order Caryophyllales; family Tamaricaceae; genus Tamarix; species Tamarix chinensis. The sequence goes on along the minus strand of CM060177.1, from coordinate 24,369,516 downwards.
TATTGATGATCAAATCTTTTTACATGCTATGAGTAGTTCAAAATCTGAATTATGGTATGATGTCATAAAGGAAGGGATGAATTCCCTGAAGGTCAATGAATTTTAGATACTTATATTGTTACTTGATAGGGCTAAGTCTATTGGTTGTAAATGGGTCTTTAAGACCAAGAGAGAATCATCAAGAAACATTGATAGGTACAAGGTTAAACTAGTTGATGTGGGGTTCACTCAAATATAGGGAGAATACTACAAGAAGATTTTCTCTCCCATATCCCCTAAGGATTTCCTTTGCATAATTGTAGCATTAGTAGCTCATTTTGATTTTTAGCTACAACAAAAGGATATGAAAATGACCTTTTTTAAATTGTGGGCTTGAGAAGGAGGTATATATGAAATACTTAAAGGGTTATTCTCTCATGAAGGTAACAAATTTGTATGCAAGCTTAAGAAAGCCATATACAGATTAAAACAAGGCTCCCAAGAATGGTATATAAAGTTTCATGGTGTCATTTTTTCACTTGAATTTGAAGAGAATACCATGGATCAAGGTCAATGGGAGTACGCTTTGTTTTTTTGGTTTTATATGTATATGGTGTTCTACTTGCATATAATGATAAAGGGATACTATGAGGTGAAACATTTCTTTCTAACAAATTTGATATAAATGATATGGGTGATGTATCTTATGTTATTGGCATTAAGATTTATCAAGATAGATTCTAAGGGATATTAGTGTTATCTCACGAAGCATATATTAATAAAGTGTTAGAAAGATACAAGATGGTAAATTATACACCAAGCGTGGCTCCTATTGTCAAGGGTAGAAAGTTACAATTAAGTGCAGTATCCTAAGAATGACCTAGAGAAAGATTAAATGATGAACATCCTATATGCTTATGCAGTTGGAAGCCTTATGTATGTTCAAGTTTGCATAAGACTTGATATTGCATATGTTGTTGCGGTATTAAAACATTGTCAGAGTAATCTAAGAGTTGACCACTAGAAATTTGTAAAGACATTAATGAGTTATTGAAAGGGAACTAAGGATTACATGCTCACGTATTGTCACGTGGAGGATTTAGAGGTATTTGGATATAGACTTTGTTCGCTATGTAGATTCATACGAACCTACTTTGGATTCATTTTCCTATTATCTAGTGGAGCAATATCCTAAAAAATCAAAAGCATAATTGCATAGCCACTTCTACAATGGAAGTAGAATTCATTTCATCGTTTGAAGTTGCAAAGTATGGTGTGTGGTTAATAAATTTTACATAGGGTCTTAGAATAGTTGATTCCATTTCTAGACATTTGATGCTTAAATGTGACAATTTAGCTATCATCCTTATCTCAAGAAATGATAATAGTGGCAATTATGCCAAGGACATAGGCATCAAGTTCTTAAAGATAAAGGAACATGTTTCAAAAGTAGAAATGGTCTTACAACACATAGGAATTGATTGTATGTTAACTAATCATTTAACTAAGAGTATGTCACCAAACAAATTTAAGGATTGCATGCAAGTATTGGGTCCTCTATGTGATTGTATTGTTGTAATACATCATGATGTTTTTTTTATAAAAAATTATGTTTGTTTCTCATTTGGTTTGTATAAATATGGTTAATTGAAAAATAACACATTAAATGTAAGATCTTGAATAAACATTAGGTTTATTCATATAGTTAAAGTTATGGGTAAAATTAGTACATTGTGATATATGAAAATAACTTTGAAATGTCAAAAGATTGTCACCATGATCTATATATCAGTTTCATCATTCAACTTGTATTAACATAAGGAGGTCATATTGAGAATCTAATTTATATAGACCAATTGGTAGAATGTTAATATATTTTAGTTTTATAAAATTATTGTTATTATTTTATAAATAAAGTGTTTTATAGTTAATGTATATATTAACCCTTAATGTGGTACATATTAAATTAGATATAAAGACTTCCATATAGACGCTAACAGTCTCCATTATATAGTTTGAGAGTGAATTCATAGTATATATAAATTTCTACCGTGAATCTTATTATTCATATTATGATTATTATTATTTTATATCCACACTAGACCATATAATAATACACATATAGGTGAATGCATAAACTCTGAAGTCTAAACTATTCCTAACTTGTGCTTTTACCATATGATTGTGGCCATGCTTTTCACCTTGTGTATCCACAAGTAATGGGATGAATAAAGATAGTTATGTATGAGATTATATTTTTGGGGGCTAAGGGAAACATTATCCAAATTTTTTGTATCTACTTGAAAGGTATAGGTATATTTTGATGGGTTAGATGATTAGTTGGCAATTTTCAATTTCTTCTCTCCTTTTGAAAGACCCAAATTGCTTTAGTGGTTATTATAGCTTGTGGGAGGCAATAATTTTTATCCCATTGAGAATTGATCAAATCATTTTGTTCTTCTTTTGCCTATATAAACTAGTTGGTTTTGATAAGCTGATTTTCTTATTTTATTATGTCCTGCTTCCCAAGTGAATATTATATATTAATCAGAATGTATATTAATGACTATAATTGATACGAATTACATTGAAGAATAATATTGTCTCTTCATGAAATGTATGGTTTGAAAATTATATTTCTTGTTATTTTCATTTTATTGAGAATGGATATAACTATATATTTGGATGAATAATTATTATATGGTTTTGTGTATCTTATGTGTTATGCCATTGCCTTTAATTAAAATATTAGTACTTAAATCAGAAGACAAGAAAATTTAGGGTAGCATAGCTTTTGGAATAGTACCTCTAGAAGAAAAGAACACACAAGTAGTAGATCAACAAGAATTATCGGGCCTACTTATTATTCTTTTGTTATTACACTCATATCATTATAGTTTGTCTATCATCCACTCATCCTCTTTCTTAGTCACAACTAAATAGAGAGATTTTCCCCATATGACATTTATGGCTATAGATTGGGAATGTGCATACTAGAAACTTTGTTATCTATATGTTGACCAACTATTATTTTTGTGAGTGACTAGATGACTTTTTTTGAGTCGCCTTTAGTAGAGTGACTCTCTTTCCTAATTCTAGTAGTATTCTCTTCTCTTGTGATTTCATAAATTATAATGTATTTGATGATAGATTAATTTAAGAGTTCGTGAATTGAATAGTCATAAGGATATTGATAGCATGTTAAAATTGATAATTTCACGTTAACCCTTGTAAATTATAATACCAAAACCTCATTATTTCTATGTAAAGCTATAAAAAAAAAATGTTGTGTATATTTATACTTTGTGTTACTCCACACTTATTGCAAATGTACTATTTTAAGTAATGTTGATGATATTATCCCTGCTTAGGAATACGGGAAAGGCTTTTGATCTTTGTTATTTTGGTCATCATTACTAATAATCACTAAAAAAGTTTAAGGTTGTATTCATTCAAGATCAGATTTAAAATTAATTTCATCAATATATATAATAAACATTGTTTTGGTTGATTTTGTTTACATGGTTTTAGCATTATCATCTAACTTAATCAATCGTGCCAAATATAACTTAAGTGTGGCAGTAATATCATCCATTTTGTTTAACACGAGTTCCATAACTTATTTTTATATGATTATAATTTCTAAAAATCGGGGGGATAACTCTAGCTGAAATAGCATGCCCGATATATAGAAAATTTACACAAATCATAGTGAAAATATAGGACCTAGCTATTATACAAAAGATAGATATTAACCATCATTCATGGTATATGCTAAAACCTAAAGCAGAAAATCTGCATGTTAATAACCTATGTCTCAAATTCTCAATTGCAAACATGTAAACAAGCATACATACGCTTTGATTAAATATAACCTGAAGCAAAACTACATATTAACCTGTAATGATATACCAAATCGCAATCTCATCCCACAAGGATACTGCAACTGCGTTTCCTCATGATGTTATGAGATGCAACTCTGTAAATGCAACCGCTGCTGATCAAAGCACAGGGCATGCATGAACTCATCAAACATCCAAGAAGTTGAAGTCAACATCAAATAACAGAATTAATCAAAGAACACATACCATGTTGACAGCTTAAGGCGCATAACTGCAGATGACTTAGTATATAAACTCTATGTTTCATAGAACTAGTAAACAGAACAAACCCTATTCAATTTAATAGCAACAATAACGTAGTTAGATGGAGGCTTGCTTCTAATAATGAATGTTGCCAATCCATATTGCTATGGAATCAGAAATATCAAAAGAGCTGTTTGGAATTTGCATACTTACCATCACACCCATAATTGAGAGATGTAATAATCACTCCATCTCCATGATAATCATTTCTCCCTTATTTCAAAGACCAGAGTTCTTATATTCAACCTTCTACACAAAAGAGGGCCTAGGACCAGGAATCAACATGTCTTGGCTTGCACGTGTACACTTTTTTTTCTAGATAGTTCACAATGTTTTCATGCTTAAAATGCTGCAAGCATCACGTTACATGTTTAAAATTCCTGACTTAAAAAAAAAATTGACAACCATTTATTACATAAGCAGAAAGAGAGGCTTAAAAAATAAAACCAGATAAGCAAATTAAGCATTGCATGTTTTCAAACCAACAGAAACAATTAGGTATGAAGCTGAAATGACAAAGACCATTAGTTCCCCAGAATCATTGTGCTATTGTTCTCTATAGTTTTAGATCCGTTGGAGTGCATAGACTTCACGGTAGGCACATAATAGTCTTATAAATGTTTATGAATCTGATTGCTGATATAAGAAAAGGTTAAAGCTTCTCAGAGATATTCTAGATGACTCTTGCACCCATCTCATATGGCAAGTTGACAATGGTGAGTTTTTCTTGTTCTCCGCTCTTACACTAGTTCAAAAGATTTGAGAAGCTCTGAGGGAACTAGCCCACTCTCATCAGTTATAGGATAAATGATTGGCTCCTTGGCTATAAAGCACAGATTGAGGATGATTAGACCTGTAGAAAGAAATTTTAATGTCAACTATACGAGGCAGATAAAATAAATCCACAATTTAACAAGCGACTTCCTTTTATCAGCTAGTAGTCTCTTTCTGGATAATATGAGGAAAACATAATATCCCAACTAATATGTTACACAAACACAGAGGAAAAGAGGAGCGTTGCTATTGTTTTCAATCAGAACCAACATCAATTAATTAGCCTTTGTAAACGGAAATGCAACAATGAAGTAATGAACTGAATATATTATGATATCATCTCAAAGGCCGGAAAGCTAAAATGTTCGGGCAGCAGATATGATAAGACATATATACAGTAAACTAGATGACCATCTCCATCAAAGTTCAGGGTAGCTATATACATTCCCCACACAAAACATTCAATGCCCCACTCTTTGACCAATTCCATGCTTTGCCACAGCATAAAAGACAAGTATCCATGTCTTTTGTCTCACCAAAACAAGCTTTGATTCCAAACATTTTTCAGTCTTCCACCCACATTTACTTCTCCCCATCTCTCCTAAAGTTCCCCAGGACTAAACTAGATACAGGATCCTGTTCCAAGTATATCACAGAGCTTAAACAACGTAATATTTTATCATCAAACAACCATCATACCAAAGGAAGGCCAACAGTCCAATATATAACAATGTAGAATGAGGTATAGAGATTGAGAAAAGGATTATAAGAAACTAAGAAGGAAAGGAAAAATGACCACTGCATGATGCCCATTTTGGGTAAATCTAAAATCATGATGAGCTGAATGGATAAACCAAAAATGTGAAAACCAACTTATGATAGGCAGCATACATCTTGAGTGTTCGTTTGGTATGGAAATAAAAAGATATCTTTCAATGTTAGGATTTTTCAAATAGTATATCTGGAAATGACAAAACATTTCTAAAGAAATACCCATTTTAGTCCAAACAAATACCTAAAATGGGTAATTTCTTCAACTAAGTTTTCTTCTATTTTAAATAGATTATATAATAAGCCTAAAATTTGAGGGCATTTCTCCTCTCCTATTATCGCCATAACAAACGAGCGATGGCTAGGAGTTACCGTGTTTCGTCTAAGAGTTGGCGAAACAAGTCGCATCAACTTCTGCCTTCATTTTAAGGACAAAGACACATAAACATGAAATAGACTAGGAATCTCATTTAAGCAAAATCTTAAACACTCAATATTCGCAACTGCAATATGATTTCTATGCACAAATAACTGACACACGACAGGTACAATCAAGTCCAATTGATGTAGCATCATTTTTTGACAATTCATAAAACAAAGGGATACAAACACGAGAGTATGTAACTGCACTAACCAACTCAATAAACATAAGGCCTCAAATATTTGAAATCAAGTTCTACTAAGACACCTCAAATTCCACATAATGACAACTGACAGTAATTCAAGGATGCACAAAACAAAAATGACAGGATACACCTCCATAACCCACAAAAAATCAAATTGCAGAAGGTTAGGAAAACTATCCAAACTCAAGATTCAAATGGAAATTAGAATAGCAGTGAAATTAAACAAAAGAACACAATAGGCTATGCCAACATTGGAGAGAAGGGAGGCAAGATAATTAGAATTTTGGGTTTCCATCAACATCATCGACACATGATTTTTGTTGATAATCATCATAAGTTTCCACATCAGGAGTTGAAAATTTTCGATGATACCTGTACTAATCTAGGGTACAGCTGACAGGTTGACTGATGGGAAGCTTTGACTTCACGTCTGATGAACAACTCTTAGGCTTCCTTTGAACTTCGGAAAGTACCAATGTAGGAGAGATCAGGAAGTGGATCGAACAAAGGAAGAACAGGGAAGAAAGAGGTAGCATGATGAATTTCTGCATGGTTTCATGATGAAGAATCTTGACGGAGCTATTTGAAACGTCCGAGTCGGATTCTCAACAATATTTTCAATGATCTCACCTAATTGGGAAATATTTATGTATAGTTTTCTTCAGCCATTTCTTCCATAATTTCTTTCCTTGCACTTTTCCTAGTAACCGAATGACTGGAAAATATTTTCCATTGAACTTTCTTTTTCCATTCCTTGTAATTTTCTTAAAACAAAAATCGCGCCTAATCAAAATGATACCTTCCAGCACAACTTACCGATCAACATTTCATTGTCAGCAGCTAGTGTTGGAACCTCCCATCAATTTCACGCATTATCAATTTAGAATTATCCACCAAACGATGGCTTTCACGAACAAGATCACTACATAACTCGTGCCGTGGTTCAGGCTTCAATTCTCTGAGTTGGATGAGAGCATTGGTGATCACATAGTTTTCACACACCTCCCTTGCTGGCTTGACATGCTTCCACCAGAAATCCGATACAGCTATCCGCAAAGTATCCCAATATTCCTCATCACGGTATATTCTAAACAAACTACTTCCCCTAACAGTCCAACAATAAAAATCCATCCAATCCTTATCCATGATCTTCATTAAACCCTGTGCTTGAGGCATGTAATAAAGAGGAATCCGTTTCCACGGGGAAGCTTCACTCATGTCTCCACCAAAAAAGGGACATTTTATCTCTAGCACACCTCGAGAAGGCAACTCATATGTCATGTTTATAACTAACCCATCTGGCGAAGCAGCAAGCCATTCATCTTCTTCATTATTTGTATTGAGAACCTGAAATTCTGGAAACAAGACAGTATTTCCTGTAATCAACTTGTATCTCTCTAAAGCTTCCTCTTCTTTGATGTTGTTCCAACAAGTAGCCAAGTTACCAGTGAAAGGCTCAATGGCACCAAGCTTCTCTAACCATAACTGAACTCTACGATGAGGGAAGAACCCAATAGCCTGACCAAATGTGCTAGCTGTCAGCTTATTCTTCCTCAGTTCTTGCCAGTTTTTAAACCAATGCTGAAAGGCACGAGACTGCAACACTGTACATTTGGGATGATCAACACCATATTTATGTATACTTCGTCGAAAATAACAACTCCAACAGGGAGTACAATCAGCAACTAAACACAGACCAATTAAAGGAGCCCTGGAACTGTGCCCAATACTGCTAGTACATCGAACTGTAGGGAAGCAAGAAGCAAGCTCTGAACTGAACATGGAAGATAAATTAACCAGAAAATCAGGTAAATCAGCGCATAACTGAAATTCAGGATTCACATAACCACTAACAAATGCAAAAAGTAAAAACACAGACAAATAAAGGCAGCACTGTATCTACCTTTTTAGTTTTCACACTATAAGATTCATTCTAATTATAAAACCTACAACTTCTTGAACCCAAAAAAAAAAATGAATATACGGCCAAGCAAATATTATAAACATCAGAATGAACTCTATCAAACTCAAACAAAATTCGAATCTCAGAGAGACGCTGACGCATTTCAGTAATCAAACACACTCTACACACAGAACTCAGAAGAATGGCGATTCTTGTAGGAATAATTAGATGAAAAGTCAATAGAACAGGTAATAATAACACAAAATTCACACAAAACACAAACAAAATGAATTAAGATAAAATGGACACTGACCATTTCATTCGGCGAACAGCATGCATAGATTTGAAGTAAACGACGAAAAGGAGAGAGAGAATCGTGGACTATGGGAAGGAGGGAGGGAGGGAGGGGAGGGAGGCTTAGGAAGTGGATGAAGCTGCAACTGAGGGGCTGCTAGCAGCGTCGCAGTGAACAGAGAGGGGTTTTCAGGGGTTTTAGGTTTTAGGATTTTTTTTTCCCAAGGTCCGCGGCGACAAAAAAAAAAAGAAAAAAGGCGAGCACGCCAAGTAGATTATAGAGGTCAGATAGAAATGTTTCCGCGGCGGCGTTGGAGCTATTTAGCTCATCTCCGATTAGTATGAGTCTATGACCATACTTTTCCTGTGATATTCTCTTTCCTCCGTAAGCATCATCGTCTCCCAATGAAAAAACAAATTCCTCTTGCCTACTCACCTCTCTCGCAACTCGCAACCTCCTTCCTCATGTACCACCTCATCTCTTTACAAAATTGCAGACCGAAGTGCACCAATTCAGTCTTTTCTTCACAGGAATGGAAAAATTTCTTAATTCCGGAAGTTTTTCAACGCAATAGACACAAAAGGAAAAAGAAAGATAGTAGAATGAGGAAAAGGAGACATAAACTGACAATTTCCTCTATGAAGTATGAACTACTAGTGGTATGCAAGTGGCAGCAGACTTTCGTTTTCTGGTTAAGTTATGAAAAGCTAGGTTTCTGGTCTGGATGAGGGTGGCAAGTGCCCCCGTCGTCAATCGCGTTTAACAATACTAATTGAATTGGCCGGATATCCATAGTCAGCCATGGCAAGCAGTGGCGAGACTACGACGACGCGGGGTTTCGAGACTGCAGTAATTCGGACTAATGCAAAGAGAAGATAAAAGATATGAGGTAGAGTAGAGATTTCTGTTCCGATCGGCGGCTTACGTTTCTTCTCCCCAATTGATCTGTGCAAAGATGAAACCATAACAAAATGAATGGGTCACCGAAACAAATTTAAAATTGGGTGGTTAAGCTAATATATTTGACTCGCCAAATAGCAGTAATTATTCGTCCGTATTCAAACTTTGTCGTTGACCACTATTATTTTTTTAAATATAATTTATTATAATATAATAATATAATTATTATATTTATATTAAAATAATGTTTTTATAATATTTTTTAATAATATATATTAAAAAATTTTAATAATAAAACTTCATTTTAAAAACAATGAAAATTATATAATAATAATACTTGACCAAATATCAACGGCCGAGAATGGGCAGTGCACCATCCATTTCAGTCTTTGACCTTCCTTCTTCCCCCGCCCAATTCTCAGTCATTTGGATTGGGAAATTGAGACGGGTAGACCGTAGACGCTGAGCAAAAAGAGATCAAAATTGAACTCATGGCGTCAAAGCTTCAAGCTTTATGGAATCACCCAGCTGGACCCAAAACAAGTAAGTCAGCTCTCAAATTCCCTCTCTTATTTAATTTTTTTTCCTCGATTCTTTTCCGTAATTTCGTCTAACATAATTTAAGCAATAGATTATAGATTTCGTAGTAAAAAGAGTGGATGAATTGTGCAGAGTTATTGGGAATTGAATGGTTAGCTGGAAGTTCAAAGCCATAAGCAAAAAGGTCATAAGCTATAAGCTATTTTTAAACGGCAGCTGGAAATGCAGTTTTTTTTAAACATACCAATTTCGGAAAATTTATATTTTAAATTAAATATAGTAAAATTAAAAACCACAACGACAAACAAAAAACCACAACAGCTTCTCTGATCATATCGTCAGTAGTTTTTCAAAAGCTATGAGCTAATGAAAACTTACCTAAAAAACAGAGCTTTTTATCAAAAACTAGCTCATTAGTTGCTAAACAAGCCAAAATCCGTTCCTTCCAGCGCAATTATATGGGCCAACGTGATGAAGTGGAGACGCATTTGAAGCATTACCGAACATATTGTGGTTGTTTTGTGTGAGAAATTCACTTGGAGACTGGAATTTTCTGCCTATTGTAATATGGAATCAATAGATAAAAATACTTAGGTTTCCTACGAAGGTTACGTAAAAAAAAAAGAAAAAAGATTAGGATGTCACTGATTAGGAATCAACTGCTTTACTTACAAATGTGTTTAATCTTGCTGAACAATTAATAATATCAGTGATATCAGTCCATGTCTCAATATGTAACTTCAGTTCAGAACTTCAGATAATATTAGGATACGCGCTAAGAGAGGCGATTCTTATTAGTTGAATAATAAGCAAATGAGGGAGACAATTGATGGACTTCATATGTAGGACTTGACATGTGGATGCTGTAGCAATGTTAAGTGAGGAGCAGACATGGGTGATGCACAAGAAATATCTGGAGAGTGAATCTTGACAACTTCACATCTTGTTCGTAGCTTACTGCTGTATTGATTATGCTTGGTAGTAGTAGGAAGGAACCGTCTAGGGATTTATTGTTTGGTCCATGATTTGTATGATGAACGCGTTGTTTTAGGATTGGGTTTTGCTTTAGTACCATTTAGTTACTATCTTAGTAGAAGTAATCTTGTTAACGCATGTATGCATCCAATTAGGATTTTACGTCCTGTTTTTTGTTAGAAGAGTGATCCCTACTCAATGTGATACTGTTATCTACGAAGTACAATTTATTGTTGTAGGGCTGCACTTTTTGGTGTCTAAAAGGTCCATCAAGAGGATGTCTCTTTCTAAACGTTACTTTCTATCTTGCCTGCCCTGTATAGATTCACCTGTATTCATACTTTTTCTCAAATCATGGGAACAAAGCGGGATGAGGGCTCTAGTCTTGCCTCTAGAATGCTTGATTGTCAAATTGTCTCTGCTTTTGGAAGAAAAGATGTGGCATGTGGAGTATACCATATCCCTGCACCTCATGGTTGTTGGTTGGAACTGAAATGCAGTCATAAACGGTCTTCTTTCTTGTAAACTGCAGATTTTTAAACTCGTTGTAGAATTCTAGATGGCAAAGCACGAATCATGGATAGTACTAGATATGATTCACATTCCGTAGTGCTTTTAGTTATTTTTTCCTTCTTGAATCCATATCCAGTGAGGCGTTTACTGGGCACGGACAATTGTTGACTGGTTTATACTTGTGCATGCTACAATGATCAACAGCCAACACCTTCGCTAAGGATTTCAGTTTTGTACAATCTTCTTTCTCCCTCTCCCTGGACTCCAATAGCCTAGATTTGTTCTTTACATTAATAATGGCTCGGTGGTAGAATAGAATTTGGGTCCTTAATTCTTTTTAAGGTGAAGTTGGGAAGTTTCTAGTGGACTTATTAGTAAGTTTTGATGTTTACATTACTGAATCTGCGAAGGATAGGAACTGGCAGTATAAGGCCACATTAGATTTAGATGATGTGAGCAGCTTCATGAACAGATTGTTGCTTACATTTTGTTTATTATCCTTATCATATGATTTTTGGGATGTGTTATTGGGCCCACACTGGAAAGATATTAGTACTGTTACTCCTGTGATTTCTTCTTGTCACTAGAATTTCATGTTACCTAACTAAGCTTGCTATTGCAGTTCATTTCTGGGCACCAACTTTTAAGTGGGGCATCAGTATAGCAAATATTGCAGATTTCTCAACACCACCTGAGAAACTTTCATATCCGCAGCAAATAGGTAAACTGCATGGGAACAACCTTGCATATTGATGTGTACAATTTCTGCTTATAGTCCCAATTAATAGCTTGTAGAACATTAAATTCATGCAGACACAAGGACAGCTGTATAGCTCATGCTTACTTCAGTGTTGATTAGTGCTGGCGTTGTTGGATTCAATAAAATGTAGGGAAACTAGCATTAACTTGGCTATTTTGCATTGTTTTCTTCTCCTTCCCAGTTGTTACCTGTACTGGGCTGATCTGGTCGCGGTACAGCACTATAATTACACCTGTAAGTATCCTCCATGACATTGGGCCGTTCCAGTTACAATAATTATGCATTATGATGATGGCCCTGATGCTGTACCTGCTTCTACAATAGTACTTTTCTGAACGGCACCCCTATCTTGACATTGTACATTGTACGCTGTTAGAGGAAAAGGAGGGGGGGGGTGCTGTGCATACAAATAGAACTACAAGAGCAGTTGTTTTCTTTCTTCATGATGTACTTTTGTGGGGTTATTTGAAGTTCTGTGGTAAAGTTAAGATGGTTGCTTCAATACCTTTCCTGTTTTGGACACTTCCAAATCCCCATGTAACCAATGCAAGTTATGATTTGCATAGATTGAAGACACCTCATAAGTGAATACCCGTGTTGTTGTTAGAGTTGAGCTATTGAGTGATAGACTTTCTATGACTAGCCAATTCGACAATCCAATGATTTTTAAGGTAGACATAGTTGCTGCCCAATTCCTTATAATGTTCTTATGACAGTGACTTATAGCCTTTGCTGTCTTTTTAGTCCAGTTTGCCCCTGCATATTACTAATGCAATTAAAAAATTGAAAGTAATGTATGGATATGAGCTTCATGTAGCTTTTGGCAAATAGATTTATAATTTGTAGAATGACTTCCTACTGATCGTGTTTAGTATTGTAATACCCCAAATTGAGCGGAGTGTTATAAGGATTGATTTGGCTACTTATATCAACATGGTATACCATCTTTTTGGTGATTCCGTCCTAAGAACTTCACAGTTAAGCGTGCTGGCCGTGGAGTAATTTTAGGATGGGTGACCTCCTGGGAAGTTTCGGAAATTTTCTGAAAATTTCTCGGGAAGTGCGTGAGTGAGGACAAAGCGTGCTAAAAGGACTCGTGTTGATCTGTGGGGCCAGTCGATCAATCCGAAAGCACTCCAAGGTAGCCCCCGTGTGGTCGTGTCGACTTGGGGTGTTACAAATGGTATCAGAGCAAAACCGCGACCGTGAGCTGAACTTGGATGAGCCAGTCAGCCACCTAGCGGGATGATTATTGGGATGAACTGTATTGAGACAATCATTGGTTGAGGCGCAACGAGGACGTTGCGTTCTTTGAGTGGGGGTGAATGTAATACCCCAAATTGAGCGGAGTGTTATAAGGATTGATTTGGCTACTTATATCAACATGGTATACCATCCTTTTGGTGATTCCGTCCTAAGAACTCCACAGTTAAGCGTGCTGGCCGTGGAGTAATTTTAGGATGGGTGACCTCCTGGGAAGTTTCGAAATTTTCTGAAAATTTCTCGGGAAGTGCGTGAGTGAGGACAAAGCGTGCTAAAAGGACTCGTGTTGATCTGTGGGCCAGTCGATCAATCCGAAAGCACTCCAAGGTAGCCCCCGTGTGGTCGTGTCGACTTGGGTGTTACAAATGGTATCAGAGCAAAACCGCGACCGTGAGCTGAACTTGGATGAGCCAGTCAGCCACCTAGCGGGATGATTATTGGATGAACTGTATTGAGACAATCATTGGTTGAGGCGCAACGAGGACGTTGCGTTCTTTGAGTGGGGGTGAATGTAATACCCCAAATTGAGCGGAGTGTTATAAGGATTGATTTGGCTACTTATATCAACATGGTATACCATCCTTTTGGTGATTCCGTCCTAAGAACTCCACAGTTAAGCGTGCTGGCCGTGGAGTAATTTTAGGATGGGTGACCTCCTGGAAGTTTCGGAAATTTTCTGAAAATTCTCGGAAGTGCGTGAGTGAGGACAAAGCGTGCTAAAAGGACTCGTGTTGATCTGTGGGGCCAGTCGATCAATCCGAAAGCACTCCAAGGTAGCCCCCGTGTGGTCGTGTCGACTTGGGGTGTTACAAATGGTATCAGAGCAAAACCGCGACCGTGAGCTGAACTTGGATGAGCCAGTCAGCCACCTAGCGGGATGATTATTGGGATGAACTGTATTGAGACAATCATTGGTTGAGGCGCAACGAGGACGTTGCGTTCTTTGAGTGGGGTGAATGTAATACCCCAAATTGAGCGGAGTGTTATAAGGATTGATTTGGCTACTTATATCAACATGGTATACCATCCTTTTGTGATTCCGTCCTAAGAACTCCACAGTTAAGCGTGCTGGCCGTGGAGTAATTTTAGGATGGGTGACCTCCTGGGAAGTTTCGGAAATTTTCTGAAAATTTCTCGGGAAGTGCGTGAGTGAGGACAAAGCGTGCTAAAAGGACTCGTGTTGATCTGTGGGGCCAGTCGATCAATCCGAAAGCACTCCAAGGTAGCCCCCGTGTGGTCGTGTCGACTTGGGGTGTTACAAATGGTATCAGAGCAAAACCGCGACCGTGAGCTGAACTTGGATGAGCCAGTCAGCCACCTAGCGGGATGATTATTGGGATGAACTGTATTGAGACAATCATTGGTTGAGGCGCAACGAGGACGTTGCGTTCTTTGAGTGGGGGTGAATGTAATACCCCAAATTGAGCGGAGTGTTATAAGGATTGATTTGGCTACTTATATCAACATGGTATACCATCTTTTTGGTGATTCCGTCCTAAGAACTTCACAGTTAAGCGTGCTGGCCGTGGAGTAATTTTAGGATGGGTGACCTCCTGGGAAGTTTCGGAAATTTTCTGAAAATTTCTCGGGAAGTGCGTGAGTGAGGACAAAGCGTGCTAAAAGGACTCGTGTTGATCTGTGGGGCCAGTCGATCAATCCGAAAGCACTCCAAGGTAGCCCCCGTGTGGTCGTGTCGACTTGGGGTGTTACAAATGGTATCAGAGCAAAACCGCGACCGTGAGCTGAACTTGGATGAGCCAGTCAGCCACCTAGCGGGATGATTATTGGGATGAACTGTATTGAGACAATCATTGGTTGAGGCGCAACGAGGACGTTGCGTTCTTTGAGTGGGGGTGAATGTAATACCCCAAATTGAGCGGAGTGTTATAAGGATTGATTTGGCTACTTATATCAACATGGTATACCATCCTTTTGGTGATTCCGTCCTAAGAACTCCACAGTTAAGCGTGCTGGCCGTGGAGTAATTTTAGGATGGGTGACCTCCTGGGAAGTTTCGGAAATTTTCTGAAAATTTCTCGGGAAGTGCGTGAGTGAGGACAAAGCGTGCTAAAAGGACTCGTGTTGATCTGTGGGCCAGTCGATCAATCCGAAAGCACTCCAAGGTAGCCCCCGTGTGGTCGTGTCGACTTGGGGTGTTACAAATGGTATCAGAGCAAAACCGCGACCGTGAGCTGAACTTGGATGAGCCAGTCAGCCACCTAGCGGGATGATTATTGGGATGAACTGTATTGAGACAATCATTGGTTGAGGCGCAACGAGGACGTTGCGTTCTTTGAGTGGGGGTGAATGTAATACCCCAAATTGAGCGGAGTGTTATAAGGATTGATTTGGCTACTTATATCAACATGGTATACCATCCTTTTGGTGATTCCGTCCTAAGAACTCCACAGTTAAGCGTGCTGGCCGTGGAGTAATTTTAGGATGGGTGACCTCCTGGGAAGTTTCGGAAATTTTCTGAAAATTTCTCGGGAAGTGCGTGAGTGAGGACAAAGCGTGCTAAAAGGACTCGTGTTGATCTGTGGGGCCAGTCGATCAATCCGAAAGCACTCCAAGGTAGCCCCCGTGTGGTCGTGTCGACTTGGGTGTTACAAATGGTATCAGAGCAAAACCGCGACCGTGAGCTGAACTTGGATGAGCCAGTCAGCCACCTAGCGGATGATTATTGGGATGAACTGTATTGAGACAATCATTGGTTGAGGCGCAACGAGGACGTTGCGTTCTTTGAGTGGGGTGAATGTAATACCCCAAATTGAGCGGAGTGTTATAAGGATTGATTTGGCTACTTATATCAACATGGTATACCATCCTTTTGGTGATTCCGTCCTAAGAACTCCACAGTTAAGCGTGCTGGCCGTGGAGTAATTTTAGGATGGGTGACCTCCTGGGAAGTTTCGGAAATTTTCTGAAAATTTCTCGGGAAGTGCGTGAGTGAGGACAAAGCGTGCTAAAAGGACTCGTGTTGATCTGTGGGGCCAGTCGATCAATCCGAAAGCACTCCAAGGTAGCCCCCGTGTGGTCGTGTCGACTTGGGGTGTTACAAATGGTATCAGAGCAAAACCGCGACCGTGAGCTGAACTTGGATGAGCCAGTCAGCCACCTAGCGGGATGATTATTGGGATGAACTGTATTGAGACAATCATTGGTTGAGGCGCAACGAGGACGTTGCGTTCTTTGAGTGGGGGTGAATGTAATACCCCAAATTGAGCGGAGTGTTATAAGGATTGATTTGGCTACTTATATCAACATGGTATACCATCCTTTTGGTGATTCCGTCCTAAGAACTCCACAGTTAAGCGTGCTGGCCGTGGAGTAATTTTAGGATGGGTGACCTCCTGGGAAGTTTCGGAAATTTTCTGAAAATTTCTCGGGAAGTGCGTGAGTGAGGACAAAGCGTGCTAAAAGGACTCGTGTTGATCTGTGGGGGCCAGTCGATCAATCCGAAAGCACTCCAAGGTAGCCCCCGTGTGGTCGTATCAACTCGGGGTGTTACAAGTATACCCAGCGTACCCTCATTTTCACGTCTTCCGGTACTCAAATAAAAACTGTTTTGGTTAACAAAGGCATCCAATCGGCAACTGTGGCGGATCAAACTTAGATGAGCTTGCAATTTGCATCTAAGTTGTGTCCGGAGCATTATGGTAGAAAAAGTATGGTATGGTATGGTATGATATTTTTCTGCCTCACTGGTTTTGATGTCTGCTTTGTGGCTTTACTATTGGGTTTTGGTTTTTTTTTTGGTAAGTTACTATTGGGTTTTTATCCCTGCAAAACATCACTATAGGATTCATTTGGATGAGGTAGTTTTGGGATTGATTTTACATTGAGAAGGATGATTAATTTTCTAGTCTAAAAACCTGTACAAATTTATTCTGAAAGTGAAATCCCTCCTAGAACTACCCCCCCCAATCCAAATGAACCCTAAATTCTGTTGCCTGGGATTGTTCTGGCTTTGAGTTGAGCTTACGAGTTGTGTTGTCCCTCCCGTGGACCGCTTATAAAGTATGCAGTGGATCTTTTGTGGTTAGGGAGAATTTATTTACCTTTTTTCTATGTATTGGTTTCACGACTCTGTGATCCCTATCTAAGAAAATCGCGATATTTCTTACCCGTGTTAGCATACACTGGTTTCAGAAAAACTGGAATCTCGTTGGCGTTAACCTTACGATGGCTGGAACGGGCATCTATCAACTTACTCGCAAAATCAAGTTAGTTCAGTTTCATTTATAGTTGAAGATGATAGATTTTTCTATTTTGTAGTATAAAAGTTTTGTTGCAAATATCAGGCAGAAATGGATTATTTGATAGAACTACTGATTTATGCTGTGTCACCTTTTTGAATTTCCAGGCATGATTACTTCCAGGAGCCGGAAGCTTCCGTTACAAATGAACGATGACAAAAGAACCTTTGAAGCTCGCTTTGACGAAGTCTTGTCAAACACAAGGGGCTCTTGTTTGGCTGCCAATCTCATTGCTTTGTCCTCCCATGTTTTTGGGAATGAATGCTGTGGTAATTGTAAGTTCTCGGAGTCTGATTTTATCAGGTGATAGCGACATTGTTGGTCATTTTAGTCCCCATTGAATGCACTCCCATTTGTTTACCTTTGTAGATTCTAGTGTTTGCAATCCAAACCTTCTGAGATCTAGGCCGAACATGTTATACTCAACCGTAGAGAAAGGACAGCCGATGGTTCCAAGTCGTTATACCATGCAAGGTGCGCGGGGAGGGATGAATATGCGGGCGTTGTATCATAAATAACACAATGGTTTGATGGTTGAAGCACGTTTCTATTATTTTGGAGGCATACGGCTCGGGCTTTCATTCTCTCACTTGAATGAGTGGATCAGTGATCATATAAATTTCACACGACTCCTTTACTGGCCTGGCATATGCTTCCACCGAAAATTCGATAGAGCTATCCTCAAAGCATCACAATATTTCTCATCACAGTATTAAATAAACTACTTCCCCTAACAGCCCAACATTAAAAATCTGACCAATCTGTACCCATGATCTTCATTTAAAACCCTGTGCTTGAGGCATGTAATAAAGAGTAATCCAATTCCAAGGGGAAGCTTCACCCATATCTCCACCAAAACAGGGACATTTTATCTCTAGCACACCTCGAGAAGGTAATTTATACGTCATGTTTAAAACAAACCCATCAGGCAAAGGAGCAAGTCATTCGTCTTCTTCATTCTAGAAACATGACAGTATTTCCTGTAAGTTGTTCCAACGCGTGGCCAAGTTTACACTGAAAAGGCTACCTATCGGCTTATTCTTCTTCAGTTCTTGCCGGTATTTAAATCAATGCTGAAAGGCATGATAATGATTATTACGGATGATCACCGCCCTATTGATGTATACTTGGTCGAAAAATAACGACTCCAACAATTATTACAATCAGCAACTAAACACTGACCAATTAAAGTGATCTTATATATGTTCCCAATACTGCCAGTGCATAGAGAAGCAAGAAGCAGGCTCTTTACTGAAAATGGAGGATAAATTACCATGAAAAACAAGTTAATAAGTGTGCATTCCTGAAATTAAGAAATTACGTAACAACTAACACATGAAAAGCAATACGCACACATCCACATACACATATTTAGGTAGCATTGTGTCCACCTTTTTAGTGTTTATTGCAATATGAGATTCATTCTTATAAAACCTACCATTTGCTGGACCCAAATAAGAAGAAATTTTAAACATATGGCCATATTTTGTAGCATAAACATCAAAATGAAATCCATCAAACTTGTTAGGAGTCGGATGAAATGGTGATCGAATTGATCTACCAAAATGACAATCAAAACCAAACAAAGTACAAATACAAATTAAGAAATGTGTAAAAGAAATCAAGAACACAGATTTACGTGGTTCGGTTAATTAACCTACGTCCATAGGCGAGAAGAGTTGAATTAATTCTTATTATATATGAGGATTACAAAAATTGAGAGAATTACAATTAGATTGACTCTCAAATCTCAAATAGGGTGTGTAATAGTTGCTTTGTCTCTATACTCTATTTCAAACAAGAGATGAGGTAAAACATGCATAGGAAGAAAACGAGAAATCCCTTGAGCCAAAAACACATATAGACCAAAAATACACAATCCGTGTAAATTTACATGGGTCTCTTGTGTTTGTTTTGTATGCTCTTGGGTTGTACAAAAAGAGCTATAAGCATTTTTATAAATATGAACCCCCTATGTTTTTCCATGGATGCTCATATTTGCACCAGTTTTTGCATAACGACTCCCCTAATGGTATTCAATCCTATTATGTTTCATTTTCATCAAAAATGCTTTCATAATTGCACTAATTCAAGGCAAACACTCAACAAACTTCATTTGTAATACCCCCAATTTCCTTGATTAAGATCTTTGTGTTTTAAAAATAAAAGGATATCATTGAATATTTTATTATATTATTTAAGAAGTCTGAAATGCCAAAATTTTAAAACATTGCGTTCTAGCTTTCTTGATCTTTTTTTTTTACATTTTTGACTCCCATAAGATACTTAAGCCACTTTTAGATATGCTACTTCTTTTGAATTATTCTAGATTATCCATATTCAAATTCCTTGACTTTTTGAAATATACTATTTGATTTCAAAACAAGAAAAGGAGATTACGACAAAAAAAAAATATTGTTCATATTCTAATTCACGTTTATTCTTATTTTAGCCCCCAAGTTGGCCCTTTTACTTATCTTAAAATTATGAAACTTCAGGGATCACTATATTTTAATATTTTTAATTCATATATATAATATATATATATATATATATATATATATGAATTAAAAATAAATTATATTTATTTTTATTATGTTTAGATTATTCATAATTTTTTGGTATAGTTATTTACCAAAACTCACATTTTATCTACTTTGTTATTATTTAATTTAAGTGAAATCTTATCTAAGTTGCCCATTGACACCAATATTCAGCCTTAATCATTGATTGACCGTGTATTATCCATTGACGCCCCTCATTGTTAGCAAATGGGATATTTATTGAAAGTATTCCCTAATGAGTACCAATAAGTACTAATTCATTCTCCTTCAACACTTTTTATTTTCTACCTTTAGTTCCCTTCCTCTTCTTCCTTCACTCATGCCACAACCCACTATCTCTTCCTCTTGTTTGTGTGTATCTGTATGCACGCATATAACATAAGTTCCCATTATATTAGTATTTTCAAGCTAATATTCCCTCATTGTTATAAAATTATCATCTTATATGTGGATGTGATTTGGTATTAATTGGTATATTTAGGCCAATTGATCGACTCCCAATCGGGAGTTGAAACAAAACTCAACAATATTCAACAAAATTGAATGGGAACAGGGATAGGGTTGATTGGGATTGCCCAATCTAAATCCTCCAACTGGAGAATAACAAGGGTTGCCGAAATTCTGACAATGAACGACATAAGCCGTGACAATAATTAAGCTGAAAGCTTTGTTTTCATAACATGAAAAATCAAGTCAAAAGTTATGTCTTTGTACATCAATTCGAGGGCTTTGTATAGAGCAGCAACTAGCCAAAAAATTTGGGAGTCGAATGTTGGAGCAATGGTCAAAAAGGAGGAGAGGATGGGATGGATTAATGGTGAAAATCACCATTGATGGTGAGGGAAGAAGAAGGCGTGATTTTGGGGAGGAAGGATTTGATGGATGTCGAGG
This sequence comes from Tamarix chinensis, assembly GCA_030549775.1. Taxonomy (NCBI): domain Eukaryota; kingdom Viridiplantae; phylum Streptophyta; class Magnoliopsida; order Caryophyllales; family Tamaricaceae; genus Tamarix; species Tamarix chinensis. The sequence goes on along the minus strand of CM060177.1, from coordinate 24,348,358 downwards.
AGGAAGACGGTTGGGCATGGTGTGATATGTTCAAAATCGAACCTCCACCGAAGAGTTTTGGGCTTGGGCTTTAAGGGTTTATGGGTTGTTTGGGTTTTTAAGGGTTGATGGGTGTTTAGGCTTTAAGGTCGGTGGATGTTTGGGCTTTAAGGAGCTTGAGTTTTATTGAGGTAAAACAAAAGGGTGCTGATTTTTTTGGGAGTTGGAAAGATGGGCTGGTGAAGGATTAGGTAGAGTAGAGATTGGGTTTGGGTTCTAACTTTAGACTAGCTGCTTAATATCCATATTACAAGATAAAATAATAATAATAATAATATTAATAATAATAAAATTGCTAATTGGCCAATAGTGCCATTATGATTGCTAATAATCTTAAACTAGAATATATTTTCTCAGCAATAGATCACAGTTCTTTATAGCAACAGATCTGGATTTTATTTCTGCTTTTAGCGCCAACTTGTTAATTTGCTCAATTATCTTGCAAAGTAGAAACACAAAGATAATTAATTATATTTACAAGATTATTGAAGTTCTGTTTGGTAAGGTTGCTAAGAGTATTTGGGGTTTCATCACCAAATTTTCATTTTTACTTATGATATATTCACCATTTTTTCTTGAGTTTTTCTCCATTAGCTAAGTTGTAGGAAGATATAAAATTAGAGAAACTTAAGAGAATAAAAAATGTGGCAATACAAATAGGAAGACTTGGATACAAAGGTATATGAGTATACCATCATTAAATACCCCCAAAAGAAGTCACATACAGGAAAAATCTTGTGAGAATGCAAAAGGAGCAAGAAATATAGGATCCTAGAATTTATTAATTGAAGTTGTATTTCTTAGATATTTTATCATCAGACTATTTAACCTTAGTTAAGAAGATGGGGTATTGCATTTTTTTAAGGATTTAATTCTCACACCCTCTTATTGATATATAGGAGACATGTTAGAAAAAATAGAATGGAGATTAAGCAATAATTGATCGTAGTTCATAATTCTCATTATTTTCTAGCCACTAGGGCTTAATTACTAGATTTAATCAATAGAGTTATAATCAAAGTGAAGAGTTGAAGACCAATCGGAGTTGTTAATGTGAATACACTCCTAAGTTCTCCCCCCTCTCTCTCTCTCTCTCTCTCTCTCTCTCTCTCTCTCTCTTATTTTTTTACGTCATTTCATAATTTTGTATTAATTTAATTCAAGTTGGATTCTTTTTGTTATTCAATTGAATTTTAATGCTTTTGGGTACTTTGATTCGAGTATTATTTTCTAATCCATTTAGTTTTATCAAAGTTATAATTTTAATTCATTATTTAAATATATGTTATTCTTTCATTAATATGTTAGGATATATTAGTAAAGGGTAGGAGGATAATTAAAGGTTATGAGATTATTGATCATGAGATGTGATTTGGATTTAGTAGTTGTATATATTTTTGGTTAGATTGATAAAATATGTTTAATGATCACTTATCCAAGATTAGGACTTTATTATTTATTTTATCCACTTCATAAATTTTAGTGCTAATATGATGCTAGAATAGTATGGTTAATCTATAATTGCTAATATATATATATCCATAAGTAGTGAATAAGCTGGTTGATTTTTAAAATAGAAGGATTAGTTCAATCTAAGACTGTTTAATTTGAGCAAGCTGTAATTGTGGCTCTAACTAGTTGCTCCATAGTAATTAATGTTGCCATTAATTTAATCTAGAAAACTTATTCTAGGTTATTAGTCAGTTATATAATAAATTAAAAACGACTTAGGTGTACTTGCGTAAGGGGATTCTAGGAAGCAGACATGTACGAGTGTTTATAGCTTAACATAATATAATACTATATGACCCTATTATTCGATGATTGATTGATATCCCTATACTAAATGTGCCCTCTAGTCATTATTATTGCATTGTTGTTATTTGACTAAACTTCTAATTATTATTTGATTTATTCATTCATTCATCAATATCTAGTTTTTCATTATTCAACTACTGGAGAAATTAATTTGATAATAGAAATTTATGGATTAAATTACAATTTATGTGGGATCAACCCGTACTTACTACTTACTTCTTATTTTGATGTTTAAGGTATAATTTGGGTGTCTAAGACAATGCATCATCAAACTTATCCTCCTCTCAACACACAAAACATACTTCTCCTTTGGCTCCATCTTTTCTCGATCATGCAACCCTCTTTCCTTCTCCTCTTTGGCTACATGAACTACATCCAAGGTTATTAGCATCAAGATTCTACATAGGATTGATTTGAAGGTTTAAGATTGGATCATATAATTGGATCGTATGATCTTAAGATCTTAAAAACCCATAAAAATATGGAATTTATATATTTATATGTTATAAAATAACATATTTTAAGTTAAAAGAATACAATAATTACACTCTTATGCTCTTATGTAGCCATTGATTGAGTTATAACAACTTAAAAGTAGCATAAATAATTGAAGACATTGTTATATATTAGGAAATATATTAACTCAACAACATCAAAAATAAATTGTCAAATAAAATGTCAAAAATATATTGAGATTTATGGGTAGATGTAACATAAAACTCATTATGTTCAAAATATATAATATTTTTAGCCTTAAGAAAAACACACAAAGAATGAAGAGAGTGAAAGATACTGAAGGTAACGATGAGAGACATTATTTTATACATTTAAGATAGTAAGACCAAAAAAAAATTAAATGGGATTTTGAAATTTGTATGAATCAAGATAAAATAAAAAATAAAACTTGAGAAAAAGATTTTTAGCTATATATGCACATTTTGAGATACTATATAAACCGTGTGTAAAGTATAAAATAAAGCTTGTTTGAATTATAAAGCTAACATGACCACAAAAAAATATTCATTTAAAATTCAATAGAATTTAATCATTAATAATATTATAAAATTTAATATATTTATTTTACCATTTATATGAAGATTACATTATTTGTCAACAGTTTACATCAATAATAGACTTCATTTCCTTAATGGTGTCTCAATCATATTTATTTTTTTTCAACTCAATTTCAAAATATGTTTCAAAATAATATAGGGTAAAGAATTAAAGGATTAAGAAATAAATATATCTAAAATAAAAGGGAATATATATTTAGAGATAAATTGATTAAATAAGTATAGTTATTATATATAATTATAGGATTTTACCTAAGATCATAACATTATGTTGTAAGATTGTAAGATTTTGTTATAGGATCATAAGATGCTATAACTATTTAATTAATTTAATATTCTATATAGGATCTTTAATCATTTTATTATTTTTAGATCATAGGTTCATAGGATAAAATTAGGATTTTAATAATTATGACTATACCTTGTAGATGATAATTGATGCACACAAATATCTACTAAACTAATGATGATACCATGTGCGCAATCATCTTCCTTATGTTAGCATTTTGTGTGTTAGTTTAGCATTAACCAAATCCATCTCCTTCTCTTATCCTCATTAGTATGACTTCATCATTCTCTTCCTTATAAAAAAAGCTAAAATTTAGTTCCTTAGTGTCTTTAGGAAAAAGGGAGTTAAGTTGTAGCATTTGATGAAGTTATTCTCATCATTATCCCCTCTTTTCAAGTTTTGTGAGATTCATTCGATCCTTTGAAGGGTATGGTTTAAACTTTACTATTTTTTCTTTAGTTTTAATTTCCTTTGATTTTCTCTTGTTTAATAATGATTTTAATATATGTTTTACAATCTTTTTAAGGGTTTTCAAGGTTTTTTGGTGTGGTGGTGTTAGCGTGTGCTCCCCCTTTCTCCTTTGTCATTTTGTGCCTTGATCGAAAGGTAAAATCTATTTTTTTATGCTAAAATAATGATTTGGTTGTTATCACATGTGTATTGAGGGTTTTAATTATGTATGCTTTGTTTGGCATAATTATCATGTTATGTATGAAAAATGAATCAAATGATGATATATGATGATGTTGAGACCTGTGAAGCATAATATTATGTTATGGAAAAGCATGAAATAATTAGTATTATCATGATTTTATTTCTTTATGCAATTATGACATTAATTTGAAAAGATGCATTGTGTGCTTAGTGGACCATTCGGCCGAATATCCTATAGGGATGTTAGGCTTGAGTTGTGTTAATTTTGATCATTTCATGATACTCATTGGTATTATTAGATGCAATTTGATATATCATGTGATATCTTTTTGACTAGAATGGCATTTTTAATTATGGATTAAATCTTAGAAAGCCTAAGACATTTTAATGGTAATTTGAATATTTTGGCCTTTTGATGTGATTATTAGTACTTTTAGTGAATTATGAGATTACCATGTTAATCTTTGATGGTTTTAAAATAAGATCGGTTCATGACATGTTATGATTTGGAGTTGGTAAGCACGATTTATAAGAAAAAGAAGTTTAAGATGTTATAGGCACATTCAAGTGTTCTTCATGATGCTCAAGGTGTTCTTAATGTTATTTAAAGTGATATTGGCCAATTACTCACTCATCAATATAAGTAGGGTTCATGAGAATTAATCATGATATTGGTGACCTAATATGTTTATATGCTTATTTAAACTCTAAAAAAGGTTTAAAATTTTTAATTTAATTTTAAGAGTCAAAGTAAAACTTTTGACTTTGGCCATTTACTAAGAATAGTAATTCTTGATAATATTTCTCAGTATAAAATAATATTTCCATATATCATGAATAGTATTTTATGTGAATAGTAATTTTTTCCAAAATATTTTAAATTGTTTTAGCTAAATATATTTAATTTTTTACTCTTTGTGTAACACACCAATTTTTAGGACTTGAAATTTTTCATTTTAAAGAGGTTACTTGCGGAAGCTAAAACAATGAAAATGAAGGGTGTTATTGCTACACTTGGTATATATCAGGTTTCATCTACCATTCTCATACCAAGTGCTGAAGCTAAAATTATTACTCCACTTAAATAGATAACATGATTACAAGAAATAGAATAGAGAGGAAAAATAGATAAGTATTGTGCTAAATCAAAGCAACATTAGTGATTACAAAATTAAAAAAAGAGAAAGAATAGGAGGACAAAAGTGTCCAAATACAACCATAATCAAATATACCAAAAAACCCACCAGATAGCCCTAGGCTTTCAATCCAAACTATTAGCTTTCAACTGAACTCAAAAGCTAAACTGTAATGACCACTATCTATTGAATAGGTAGGGTTCCACGAAAGTAACCCTTCAGTACAACGGTACTGAGCAACCCTTTATACTAAACCAATATGAAAAACTAGCATGAAACACATTCAAGACATACAAAAAACATGATACAAGACATTTAAATATACATAGGAGGATTGAAATGCAATAATCATTCATATAACAACATACCATCAAGGTCATATACTATTCATACTCGTTCATATGGAACAAACTAAAACTTACTAATTTAATATCTAATAAATGCTCTTTGAAGTATAATTAGGAACAACATCAACCTAAACCAAGACTATAACAAAATATCCCATTATCAATATCACTAATTCTTATACATCACAGGTAGGCTCACAGGCACAAGACCAATAAAGTCCACAATATTTCAGGTAAGTACAAAGACTACTACCAAAACACAGGTAGGCACAAATGGTGTTACTGACTAATCTAATAATCCATTAATCATTTTCATTTATATTTACTTGAGGGTAGATCAATCAACTTAGAGACACTAAGGTACTCCAGTAATACTGGTGCACCAAGTCAGCATAGTATCCTATTGAATATCAACCCAAGGACATAGAGGTACCCTGATCACACTGGTACACAAAGGTAATACAATACTCTATCAACAATGACACCTAATCCATAAGTACGCATACCCCCTATCAGTTTATAGAGCTAAATAGAGTAAGATATAGGGTATAGCTAGGGCAAAAAGACACAACAGCAAAAATCCATAATCAATCCTAGGATAAACTACGTCTTTAGGTTAGCGACCCCTAAAAAGTCATCATTCTAGATCTTTAGGTCTTTTACTTTAAGTATTTATATTTTATTATGGTGACCACAAAATCTCATATAAATCATATAGATTCAATTTTCATATTTAATCATTTTACTCATTTCCAATTATTTTAAGACAACCATAACCAATATTTTTACCCAGGCCAATCATACAAATATACTAAGGTCATCCTAGTCTCAATTATTCACAATCGGACATATTAGGCCAAACAAGACCAAAATGTCCCTGAGATGAAATTTACTGCATTAACATCTTCTTTAATTACTAAATCCATTTCATTTATTAAATTATCATGGAAATTATTAAACATAACAATTAAATGAATTTATTATGCGGTTAAATTATTAGATAAGCAAATGACCATTTTGCCATTATTCAAGATTCGACACATAAAACTCTAGCATGTGTATCTAATACATTTATGATAACCCAATCTCATTCTCAACAACATATAATACATATTAGATATGCTTGTCAGGATAAATATCATAACATATATAAAAATGACCAAAATACTCCTAGGGAACACATCCTCGATTATTTTCCATAAATATATCTAAGCATGCTCAATCTATCATTTTGCACATACAAGTCATACATAATCATAAAATATTAAATTTTCCATACTTTTGTACCCAAAATATTTTAAATACGATTATCATGCTCTTTTTTACCAATTTTCATAATACAATAAATAACACATAATTTTAACATAACAATTCATGCTTAACACATTTTAGATACAAAAAATCTAATGTGCTATCATGCAATATCTAAAATTTTAGGAGATTATAAAAGTTATTTGAATTATAGCAAAAACATAAATTAGCGGCTTCCTAGTAAAAATTACAAGACCCTCTAATCAAACTTTCATACCTAAAAATAATACCACAATTATCAAATTAATATTTAATAAATAAAATAATAGTTATAATTATACAATATTTATTTTCTAAAATTACCAAAATACCCTTACATTTAAAATAGGTAACAAAATTTTTAAAGAAAAACTTCTCACATTGTATGCTCATGAAGAAGGGGTTGGCCGGTTGGCAGTGGTGCGTGAAGCAAGGGTGGAGATGGTGGTGGTTGTTAGTGTTAGTTTGGGTGGTCAACTAGGATGGCGGTTGTGAGGAAGGTGGTTGCTAGGTTGGGTAGGGTAGTGTAGGAGGAGTTACTGTAGGAAATGGTGTAGGAAGGGCTTGACAGGGCTACGCAAGAAAGAGGGGAGATAAGGTAGGGAAAAAGGGAGGTGCTGGGTTAGACGGTGGCTAGTGGTCGCTAGAAGAGTGGTGCCACTGCTCAATTGGTTGTGAGAAAGCCGTGGTGTAGGGAATGGTGTTGCGGAGGAAGTGTAAAGGAAAAGTAATGATAGTTTATCCCATTGCCTAGTGGTATTTAATGGGGGAAGCAACCAGAGTAGAGGGAGAAGTAGCGGGGGAGAATGATAAAGGTGGTGGAGGTGGTGTGGTAGGATGGGCCGAAGAGGGGTGGTTAGGAATGGCATAAATTGATGCAAGGGAGGAAGAGAAAGAAGATAGGGTGTGGAAGAGGAAAAAGAAGAAGAAAGAGAAAAGGAAGCTAGTGGTGGTGAAAGCAATGATGATGGTGTTGGCAATGTGTTGGTGGAAAGGAGCCATAATAGGGAGGTGGATTTGTTGGTTGATGCACAAAAATGGAGGGGATTAGGGGCTGGATGGTGTAGGGGTGACACACGGCTAGAGAGATAGGGTGGGTCATTGCTAGAGTTTGATGGTGCAAGACTAGTGAAGCGCTAGAGTTGTTTCTATCTGTGAGGAGTTGGAGAGGAAGGGTACACAAGTAAGGATGGAGATGAAACCAAATAGGGAGTAGAGGAGGGATGCAAGGTTTTTTGGTTCAAGAGGAGAGGAAGGTGCTTGGGTAAGGCTGAAATGGAAAAAGGATGGGGTCGTACATGTAATGGTGGAGGATGGTTTGTTAGGAGTGAAATCAAATAGGGCTAAAAAGGGTTGGGAGTAGGGGAAAGCTAGTGTTTGATTGTGGTGGGTTGGAATATGGGGAAACCAAATGGGGCAGAGAGGAGAGTAGGGGAAGGTTACAAGGCCATGTATGGTGTGTAGGTATATATATATACATGCATATGGGTTGTTTGATGAGGGAGATGATGGTGATGGGGCATGGCTCGCTAGAGAGGGGTATGGTGATGGTGAAGGTTCGATAGATAAGTAAGGCGAGGGGTATGTGTAAGTCATGTGAGGTAAGGAGGGAGATAAGGAGAGTGATCGGGGGAGGACAATGGAGCACGTAAGGGGTAAATTAGGGGTAAAAATTGTAGGGTAGAGTAGGAATTTTATTTTAGTTTGGATAGGTTAGGTGTAATACTCCAAAAATTTTAAAACCTAGAATTTAATAACTAATCCTAATTTGGGATCATTTAAAATTTAAATTATTAATTTAATTATTTTGTGAAATTTTGGTTTATAAAAATGGATATGATTATTTAATAAATGAAAATAAATATTTTGTTATTTTATCATACTTATTTTATTTAAAAAAATTTTTAAACCCATATTTTACCAAAATTATCCTATTAAAATTATATCTTAAATTTTAAATAAATTAATTTATTAAAATAATTTACCTATCTAAATACATAAATACCCTAATTCCAAAATCATTTTTTATTTTTATTTCCCCCCTTTTCCTTTTGTACTGATATTTTACGCGCTACTCTGATTTAGTAGAAAGTTGAATTTGTGTAGATTTTGTTTTGTTTCTCTTAATCTTTAGCACTTGGTATTGGAACGGTAGAAGAAAAGTGGTCTAGCACTAAGTGTGGTGGTAACATCCCCGAAATTTACCCTTTTGCTTCTGCTAATTTTTAATTAAAATAAAATTTTTCAATAGTGAATTTTGGGGGTATTACATTAGGGTACCAAGTAGAAAATATATCAAGAAAATAATTCAATTTAGGACAAGTTTAATAGGAAGGAAAAAGGTAAAATAATACAAAAAAATTAAGAAGTTATTTCGGTTATGAATCAAAGGTTATTAATAAAATAATTAGGCTAATATTTAAGCATTATTTTTCTGAATAAATGGCTAAACGCCAGAACACATAGGTTACAAATTTTGGGATGTTACACTTTGGCTATTATACGAGTTTTTGGTATAAAAGTGGTTATTTTGGAGATTATGATTGGCGCATTTTTTTAATTTGAGTTTTGTACTATCTTTAAGCACCTGTTTTGAGTTCAATATTGTTTAGTGTGATTATACAAAACACCTATGCCTAAAAGCTATGTTGCGTGTTATCGATGAAAATAATTGTTGTGACATTTAGTGTAAGTATACATAAAACATGTTCCAACGAGCTACATTGTGTGTTATTGATGAAAACACCCATTATGGCATTTAGTATAAACATACAAAACACATTTACTGATGAGCTACATTGCATGGTATCTATGAAAACACCCATTTTAATGTTTTGTGCAAGCGTGCAAAATGCCTATGTGAATGATCTATGTTGATTGAAGTTGATTAAAACACTAGAGTTTGTAGATTATTGAGAATTTTGGGTTCTCGATAAAACTCAAGGCCCCTAAACTTATATTAGTGGTCTAGTACCTTCTATACTCTATAGGCATCAAAAGTATCCTATAAAGGGTTTGCATACTTAGGTGGGGTGATGTTACCTAGGCTAAGACCTTGGTTGGTGGTTGTGTACAACCTAACCCATCATATTGTAGGTATTCCCTAATGACCATGATGGTAGCGGACTATAGGATTCCTATTTACATTATTTCAATGTTTGGTTACCTTGGTGTGTAATCATATGTGGCAAGTGTGTATAACCTAATGTTTTGAATTATTTTGTTGCCTTGGAGTGTGATCATGTGTGAAGGGTGTGTATAACACAATGATTTTGAGTTGTTGTTCTACCTTGTCATGTAACCATGTGTGTTGGGTGTGTATAACCCTTTTTTTTATAAATGTTTTCAGAACATTATCTTTTAGGTTGGTGTAACATAGTCCATGCTTACTCTTATTGAGATTGCATTATATTTGTACTAGGTTGCTCATATATAACAACATGATTTAATAAAATGTCATTTATCATGTAATTATGTGAATCATGTTATAAGTGTTCATAGGATCTAGATATTACTAAGTATGTCACTATATTGATGTCCATTGTAGTGTTGCATCGATCCCAACTCATTTAGGGTGTAGTTAATTTATTTTGTAGGTTGTCCAATCTTTGTGAAGCCTTAACTAAGGGGAGTGATGTTAGCTCTAACTTAAGCTACTTTACATTTATTTTCCTTTACTACCTATCTTTTTATCTATTTTCATTGTATCCATTGTAAAAACTTTATTTCTAGCACTACTCTGTAATTATTTTATGTATCACTCTTTGAGAAGTTCTATTGTAAAGTTTTGTAACTTCTATTATGTTTTACCCTTGTGTTGATTATGTGCTAGGTGTATGGTCACACCTCTTTTCATGGTTAGCAAAGTGATTTTATTCCTTTTATTTATTTATTTTGCTTCTACATATTATACTTTAAAACAAAAACAAAATTAGTTGGTGAAAATAGGGTGTTACACTTACTGTCACGTCAAACATAAGAAATGTGTAATCATTCATCTAACTTATGTACAATGCTAGGAAAAATGAAACCCAAAATGCATAATGATTAGAGATAACATATGTGTGTGTGTGTGTGTTTGTGAGAGAGAGAGAGAGAGAGAGAGAGAGAAAGAGATGTTTTTTTTTGATAATGGTAGAGCTTTATAGAATAATACAACTCCGAGAGTAGGGTAGTAACAAAGAGGTTAAAACCAATAAAAAACAAATAATATAAACAATAGGTAAATAAATAAACTAGCAAGCTTAACTCTCTCAAATCAAATAAACTCTCAAGCATGACCATCTATTAGCCCAAATCAAGCTGATCAACCCGATAAATCAATATCATCTATCCATCAAATAGACAATGACCATAAAATGGTTAGTATAGTAATTTATTGAGTAAAGCAAGCATATTCTAAACATAGCAGGGCTCATGTTTGACATAAGGGAAACATGAAATCACAACGTTAAGGGCATAACATTATCACTTATAAACAACTAACTCAAAAAAGGTACAAGTCCACTTAAAGACATCTCTATTAATTATCTCTAATTAGTGTCATTATCTACACAGGAAAGAAAATAAGAATGCTACTTCTACCACCCACTAGACGCATGTCCTAAGGGCCTGTACTAGATATTTTAATTTCACCATACTTGGACTCCCATAATAAAGGGGCATATTGTAATACGCCATCTTAAAATCATTCAGAATGTATATAAAACTATGTTAATATAAATAAAATGGTTTTGGTTTGGGAAGGGCTCAAAAAATGAGTGGAAATGTGAATTTTAGGTGGTATTAGTTGATTTTTCATACTCAACATCTGTTAACAAGTATATCAAAAGAATTTCAATTTCATTCCAAGACCCCTAGTTTGACTAACCCTCCCTTACCAATTAACTGGTCATGTTGTGATTCTAAGTTTCTTTTTGTTTTTTCATTGATTATTTTTCAAATGATTTTATAGGCTTCTAATTGATGTCCTTTTATTCTAATAAGAATATTTTGGTGCATGGTAATTATTTTCATAATATTTAGATCGTTACATAATTTTATTTAGCTAAAAATCTCCTAAAAATATTTTTTAAGGTATTTTCTCACCTAGCCCCTCTATCCCTCAATTTCCTTTCTCCTCTACCTTGTAAACTTGCGTGAAAGCCTATCCCTATGCCCCAAACCTATATTGCCTTTATCCTAGACTAATTGCACTCATTTTATTTTATTAGAGCATAATAAGATTATTTTGTTAAGTTGGAAATTTATGCAACTAATAGTGTAACACCCTGATTTTTATACACAAAAAAATTCACCTTTAAAGAAGATTTGCGGAAGTCAAATAAGAAAATAGGTTGTTATCACCACATATAATATAGAGAAGGTACAACCCATATCCAATCTATACTAGATGCTAAGTTAAAAAGTAAATTCATCCATTGTGATGAAGTGGGGTTATCACCCAATCCCAAATACTATAAGGTTACAAAACCAATGAAATAAATACATTTAGAAGAAAGGGAAGAAGAGCCCAAGAAAACTAGATTATGAGCCACAACTATTACTGGACAACTCTAATATCATTCCAAACCCAAATATAAAGTTATAGAAAAAGCATTCCACTAATACTAAATATCTAAGAAGTGTAGAATCAGTATAATATAGGTATTGAGTAAACATAACCTACTAAAAGTGATAACATTTATACGCTTAAGACATATAGAAATGTGCTTACATTGAAGAATACCATATTTCATGCTAATACATAAAAAATAGAACATTTACTTAAAAACCCCTATCCAAACTATTTCTTACTATTCATTCCTATTTATCAAATCCATAAAATCACATGAACACTTAGCATATAATACTGAATACCAAAGTGATAGACTTCATACACACATAAGGTCACCTAATTATTTTGATCCATATTATGCTTCACACCTCACAATTCTCATATTTACTTATTCCCTAATGTACATAAAGTCATAATGCATTTATATCACTTATTCCACTGATATCCCACATAATAATATGATTAATTTCTCTATTTTTAAACATAATATTAGACATATTTAAATCACAGGGGCCAAGGAAACCATATCCAAAGCACTATCGGTTATGCCAAACAAAACCACATAGGATACCCTAACCTTTAAGTATCGATGTCCCTATAGGACTTGTAGGTAACCTATAGAGTAGAGAGAGAGGTTTCACTAACACTCAACGGTGATATCATAGTCACATAAAAAATAAGGAGTGCATCTACTGCAAATCCTACCTTAGAGGTCATCCCGAGGTGATTCACCTAAACTACTATTTAGTCCTACACTTTAATTATCCATAAATTACTATTTTATTCCCCTTATCACTTAAATAATTTAAAATATCATAGATATTATTAATCACAACCCCAAATCAAGCCCACACACCAATTTATGAAAAAATTATTATTTATCAAACATGATTTACATACAACAAGATTTGTAGGAATATACCAATAAGCTTATATGTAAAAACCAAAATTTATTTTATTACCTAAAAATACTATTCACATTAATTTACTTTTCAAAAGGTCAAATAAATGATCAAGATAAACCATTGACCCTAAAATATCTAAATAATCCTTTAACTATAAAATGACTAAATTACCTCTAATATGCCTTTAATTTTAAAATTATAAATAAAATATAAATCTTTCTCTAAAAATAGTGGAATTAAATATTAAACATCCTTAATCATTGAATAATATTTAAGAACTATAAAATTTAAATAATCAAATCATTTTACATGTAGAAAAATAAAAATACCTCTAACCCTAAAAATAACAAAAATAGCATAAGTTGTAGGCTATATCTCATAAAACTTTGCATAATATTCATTGAATACCATACGATCACATTAGAATGCTAAATATTTTAGAAAAATGGATCACCCAAAGATTTCATGCTAAAACATCATTAAATCATAACTTTAGTTATGCAAATCCAAATCAAGACTTTGAATATATGAAATCAAACCTAAACAACCTAATAAATCCATTAGAACTATTAAAATTTCATAAAAGAATCAAGATCATTAAAATCTACCTTAAGGTTGAAAATACCATCTTTTGTGGTTAAAACTTCATCTAAATCATACACACCATAAACATGGGCAAATCCAAATATAGTTTAAATAGAAAATGACCTAAATACCCTTAGGAATATTCTCCTAACTTATTCAAACCAACACACAACCAAAATGCATAAAATAGTCATCAAATTTGAGAATCATACAAAACCAAATATAAAGATTTCAAGCCTTTAGCACACATAATCATGATAGCCCAACAAATTCTATCAAATCTTAATATGGTAAGGTTAAACATGACTCTAATGTTTCTTAACAAGCTAGATATCATCCTCTTCAAAGAAAAATGAACTTTCATTGAAACCCTTGCAACAAAACACTAAAAATATGTAAAAACCAAACAAAACTATCAATGTGTAAGACACGAAATTTAATGGAGGGAGAAAAGGAATAGGGTAAGACACGAAATGGAAGGGGATAAGAAGAGAGAAAAGGAAGTTAAATGCATTTAGAATAATTTTTTTTGTTAAGGTTAGGATATTTATAAGATATATGTGTATAAAGGTAGAAAAATGAATAAAATAATAATGGAAATAGGAGATAAAAAAATAAATAGGACTAATTGTTCAAAAGAAGTGTTTTGGCTTTATTTTAGATATTTATATGAGGATAGGAATAAATTTGGGATACTTATAATAAGTTTTGTGTACAAAAGTTAAATTTTAGGGGCAAATTATGCCTAAAATTGATGGAATGCATCTAAAATGTCAAAAAATAATTACTAACCATTATATATATATATATATATATATATAGCTTAAATAAGCCAACATGTAAGTATCCCCAATTTTTTTTAAAAAATTGCTTTAGCTAAAACACTCGTTTTGGGACTTAAACTAGGATTAAGAGAAAAATGGATAGTGAATAGTATTTTTCATCAAAGTCTCCATTGAAATGCCTTGGAGACAAAAAAAAACCCCTAAGAAATCCAAATATGAACAAATTAGAATGGTTTGGATGAATTTTGATAGCCAAAAGTGGCTTGGAAGTCTCAAAGGAGTCAAAGCTGTAAGGAAAGGCAAAAAAGTGTGAATGTATTGTTTCAAAAACACAACTAGGATTTCAAAATTGTTAAATGATTTAATAAATCATTTAAAATAAGATACAGTTATTTACAACTAAAACTCCTTATTAAATAACGTTTTTTGAACAATGGGTATTAGAAATCATATGAAATCTAGTATTTATGCCCAATTACACTAGTTAACTAGTGTTGGTCACCGGTCGAATCATCAATTGTTGATTTGAGTTGTTCTCTATTTTGACACTAGTCTTCTTATATATCTCCACTAGGCAATTAGTAAGCTAGTTTTGTTTTGTTTTTTTTTTTGTGTGTGTCCCAAACCAACCCACTAGTTTGTGGGACCAACCAAGTAATCCCCTAGAACAATTTTGTTATTTTTAAGGGTTTGACCTTGTATTTTGACTTAACTTTAACCATTAGTCTTTGACATTAAATCATGATCTCAGCCTTAGATAATATAACATATGGAAATATTTTTTTTAACTTACGTACCTTGTGATTTTAGAATGCTTATTAATTATCTGTTTGGTGTTGTCTCCCAAACATCCGATATGGTGGATTAAATGCCTTAGCATGTGTTTAGTTTCAACACTTTAAACACCCTTTTGGATTAATGAATGGAATCTTGTTGTGATATGTGATATCACCTATAATATTCTAATAAAGATTCAAGCTTTCACTTGAGAGCATTTTTTCTCCAACTCTCGAGGTAGATAGCTAGGTGTTATTGGGCGGGTCACCTTTTTGTTTAATCTTTTCACTCATTAACAATTTCCTTCTCTACTAGGTTGTGCTTAGTAGAGGTATGTGTATATTAAAATGTTTAGGATTAATATTCAAACCCGACATGACTTGGTGTCCAAGTTAAGTGGGTGTGGTATTCTTAAACAAGTTGTTTAGCGCTTCATATGTATATTGCTTAGGTGGATGTGGTATCCCAATGTATTTAGACTTTGTGGAAGTTGCATATTCAAGGTGTGATATTTTAATACTCCAAAATTCACTATTTTTTTTAAATGGAAGTACTTAAGTTAAAACCTATGAATTCTGGGGATGTTACTGCCACACTTAGTACCAGACTGGTTCACTCCGACCATTCCAGTACCAAGTGTTAAGGCTAAAAAGGATTATTTTCAAACTTGAATCGACAGTTTCATAAAAAGAACTAGAGAGATCATAACATAGAAATCAGAGCATGCATAAGAGTTTATAATCAATAATAAGATAGAAATTAGAGTGCGTAATCAAAATCCCTCATAGGGAATAATGTCTACAAACATTAATATTTAATTCAGGAAAATCCAATACAGGAAAGAAATATCATAAAGAAATAGAATGACATAAGAGAAGATCCAACCATATCACTCCCAATCATTGAGCAAAGTAAATGCTCAACACTCAGCCCCTCCTGATGTCTCATGGACATCGAAGGCATCAAGATATGCATCGCCCACCTGCACAAAGTCAGAAGGGCCTACTACTCGTGGGAATGAGCAGTACCTATAAAAGGGGTAGTCAGTACGCTACGTACTGAGTAAGGTAACCATGCACTAAGGCCAACACATAAAAGTACATAAAATCATGCAAGATAATAAATAGCATATGAACATTCAAGTCAACACATAAATGCCCAATTATAGTTCGAATTAGCTAATTAATGATCTCTTATCGATATTCATTTCACATCATACTCTTTATCTATCCATGCGAGTATAGAAACTCCCACTATTTTAGCCGGTGGCTCGGTCACATATAGGGCATCATGCCTTAACCACTATTATAGCTGGTGGATCGGTCACGTATAGGGTAAAACCCTAACCACTATTGCTTACCGGTGGATCGGTTTAGTTCCTGCTCGCATGGTGTTTCACTGTAAATGATTAGTGTCTTTTAAGTGTTTTAGCAAACTCAGGTTTTGGTTTATTGAGCTCGGGATCCCCCACTATTATAGTCGGTGTGCCGGAAACACACAAGGCATAAAGCTCCTAACAACTATTATTCGCCGGTGGATCGGTCATGTATAGGGTAAAAACCCTAACCACTATTCCTAACCGGTGGATCGGCTGAACCCAGCTCAATAATCTTTCTTTTTAAATGATTAATGTCTTAAGTGTCTTATTTAGAAATTTCACCCTAGACATGCATGACCAACTCCTTCTATGCTTATCTTCCAAAAGCCCCATCCCACATCATGAGACTCAAACACCTCCTAACTCGACCTTACATCCTTTCCTCATTACCCTTACCCACACTAGAACCCATTTCCACATGTGTGGGTCAAGGCCTACTACTTTTTCCCCCTCCTACCCACTCACTTCCTCCCTTTAGGGTTTTTACCTAGAAACCCTAGTTTAGACCTAAATGGTCCATCCTACTCCACCTTACACAATTCAAATTATTTTAACACACCTCTCATCACAACTCATAGGTTCCACCTTTACCATCACACCTTCCTCACCAAGTACACATACAACCACAAAAACCCTGAGTATCCACACCAACCCTAACCGGCCACACAAAACCCTAGATTGGTCTTCTATGCACCCTTATATTGTCCCACGTACTTTTTTTCATTTAAAGCATTCAAGCACCCAAACAACACCTTCACCACCTTCCCCACACCTCAAATCAACTTTTCATACGTAAACTTCATCCCCATGCAGACTTTACACACCCCATGCAACCTTTCGAACTTTCCATGCAAAACCCTAAAACTCCCACATAAAACCTTAGATTCACCCATGCAAACCCTAGATTCCTCCATGCAAAATCCCTAGATTCCTCCATGCAAAACCTTAGATCCATCCATGCAAAATCCTAGATTCATCCATACAAAACCCTAGCTCCATCCATACAAAACCCTAGATTCTGCCATACGAAACTCTAGATTAGATTCTCCCATGAAAAACCATAGATTAGATTCTCCCATGCAAAACTATAGATCATTAAATTATTTAGGTCAACTCACATCCCTTAGTCAACTTATTCCCCTTTGATCAACTTACTCCCCTTGGTCAACTTCTATCTCCATTCTCCCTTTTCATCCTTTCCCCCACACAATATCACATTAAGCATCCTCACATGCATGTCTAAAGGGTCACACCACATTACATCACATTCCACAACTTTTCACCATATATACGTATCAACATATACAATAAGAAGGCACACAACCATACCTTAACTCCAAGCTACTCCATACATAGAATAGTCAACATAAAATAGTCAACTAATAACACATGACACACAACACAACATTATATAAGGCATCCAAAACATATAATACACATAACACACATAAGGCCTTAGTTACACCCTTACCTAAAACGACACCGGTGTTGGAATATTCTCTTATGCCTCCTTAGGGCTTTGACTGGTCTCACCTATATGAGGAAAAAGCTAAAGATTAGATTCCCTCCTACTAAAAATACTATTATTTACTAATTTATTTTAAGACAAGGTTTTTGATAAAATAATAACATATTAATAATAACGACATTAAATAATTACTAAATTTGCTAAAGATATAAGAAATAATATTAATATTGTAAAAGTTGGTAATATAAGGGTTGAAGATTTAATTCTAATAATAATAATAATGAAAATAGAAATAATGCTAATAATAATAATGATAATAATAACAATAATAATAATAATAACCATAATAATAATAATAATAATAATAATAATAATAATAATAATAATAATAATAATAATAATAATAATAATAATAATAATAATAATAATAATAATACGGGCATAATTCAAAAACAAAGTGAAATAAGGGCTTTAGCCCCTTTACCAAAATAATGCTAATAATAATATTAGTAACATTAATAATAAAATTTAGTATTAATAATAATAATGAAAGAGTAATAATAATAATAATGATAAAAGCCATACTAATATTGCAAAATAATAATGATCATAACGGTAATAATAGAAATGATAATAATCGAAGATAAAATGAAGTAGGGTTTCGACCCTACATTAAATAATAATATAACTATAAATAATAAAATAATAATAATAATAATAATAATAATAATATAATAATAATAATAATAAATCGAAATAAACAGAATAGGGCTTCGGCCCTCAATAACAATAATAGTAGTAACATTAATATAATAATAATATATATAATCATAATAATAATAATATATAATAATAATAATAATTAATAAAGTTAATGAAAAAAATAAAGCTTGTAAAAATAGGGTAAAATGGTTGAGAGGGTTTAGGGTCCAACATTAGACTGGTGGTGACAGGCGGCGTAGGCGGTGGTGCACGGAGGTGGCGGGAAAAAAAGAAAGAAAGGGAAAAAGTTGAAGGTTGGGAATAAGAGAGGAAGAAGGAGGATGGAAGTAGGGGTGATTATGGTTGCCTAGTAGGAGAGGAACATAATAAGGGTGGTGGCATAGGCAATGGTGGCGGCGCACGACAGTGACTGTGGTGGCCGAATGGGAAAGAAGAAGAAAAAGAGAGGAGGAGAGGAGAGGGAGGAAGAGGAAAAGAAGAGTAGGGAGAGATAGAGGAGGGTTTGTAAATGTTTTTGTGTGGCGTAGGAGGCAGTGATAGCGGCGGATGTGGTGGTGGACGGCAACGTGTAGGGTGGTAGGGGTAGAGAATATCTACCATTTATTCGCATAACATATACTAATTTCTTGCTCAAGTAAGTGGAATATCTACCACTTGCTAATCTAATGTAAATAACTAGCACATCTCATTACAATAACATAGGTGAAATATCTATCACTAGCTAATCCTTTATAGGCACCTAACACATCTCAATCAAAGGTGGAGTAAAACTACAAGCTAAACCAATATAGATAGGTTTCATGAATCAAATAAAGGTGGACTAAAACCATTAGTTAATCTAATATAAATAGCTAAACCAGCTAAAATAAGGGTGGAATAAAACCACCAATTGATTAAATAAAGCAAGTAAACACACAATTCCACTATCTTCCACTTTAATCATGAATATCTTATTCACCACCAACACTTTACTTTATGCCATACATCCACATTCAAACCAATTATTCCCATTTTAAACATTATCTAAGGAATTTTATGGTTAAAAAAGAATTCATCCCTTAAAAAGTCACCAAAAGACTCATACAAACCAGTCAACTATTCTCATAAACTAGTGTATTGGTCTAGGAAATAAACCAAAAGGTAATAATGCAAAACATGTAAACTAGCCGACTGGTTTAGAAAAATCAATAGACTGGTGCCAACAATTTACTTATCATATGTCTAACTAGTGGATTGGTGACATGCCAACCCAACATACATGCCAAAATTCTATTGAACCAATTAAACGGTGGATCAAAACCAATTAACTAATGAACTAGTGGGTTGGTTATACCCTATACTACTTGGTTAATTTTATTGTAGACTAGTTGGTTTGCTCTAATGGGAAAAACACATTCGAATTATTTAGGATTTTTAGAATAACCAAAAACAAACCCAAATTTTGTGAAACCTTCCAAAATCTCATCATAACATCCATGCTTCATAAATCAACACTTGATGCCTAAATTACACATTAATCATGCTAGATTCAACTCCATAATTTTTCATACAAGACAACCAAAACCTATCATGCTCCAAAAGCCTAATCTTTGTTTTCAAACACATAAACATGCTCTTAACCATTAGAACACTTGTAGATTCATGGTGGAAAAAAACTAGAACACATAACAAAATATTCGACATCTATAAGGTTTAGTCAAGTTCTCAAAGTAAGTCTTTAAGTAAAGAAGACCAATCCACTAGTACATAAACCTAGGATTATTTCTTGCCAATCAATAATCAAAGAAAAAATTTAGAAAAATACATTTAGAGATTGAAAAAAAATAAAGATAAAAAGCAAATAAAAGGCGAAGATAAAGAAAAAATGCATAAGGGGAACACATGAAGTTTTTTTTTCTAAGGGAAAATAAAGGGGTTGCAATGTGTGATGTCAAGAGGTCAGATTAGCTTACAAATGAGAGGGGGAAGTTTTAGTAGAAATCTAAAGAAAGGGAAAAAAGATGGTTAGGAGCACTTGAGCGTGAGGAGAAAAAATGTGTAAAAAGGTGGGCTATAGTAAGTAGGACAAGGCTAAAGGAAAAGAAAATCTTAGTCCAACTAAAAAAAGGGAGCCAAGGCAACAGTCTTAGCTTTCATGGCTAAATTTATTGTTTAAGATAATATAAAATCATATCAAAATAGAAATTGAGAGATGTTACCACCACAAACATCATGAAAGAGGTATGATTATTTACTTAACTCGTGATTGATGTAAGAAAAACATAACAAACAAGAAATCAAATGAGATGACACCAATTTTATATATATGTATGTATGTATGTGTGTGTGTGTGTGTGTGTGTGTGTGTGTGTGTAACATAGTCTATAATAACCCAAATACATGATTAAATCCAAGAGTCTAAATAACTAAAATCTCAAAAGCAACCTATCATAGTAGGTAAAAGAACTAGCCATTTATTTAGCCTAACTCTTGACTATTACAAAAACATAAACCTTGATCCCCAAGTATTGGTCGTCTAAAGGACCACATCAACAATAACATCATTGTCACACCCTAGCTAGGAGTCATAACCTTGAAAATCATCAAAGTTTGATTAACCTATGAATTGGGTGGTTATAGTGCCACATTATAGCAATCAGTACAAAGGTATATAGTAAGACAACTTAAACCAACAAGCTAGATCAAGCCTATGTTGCAGATATAGAGAAACATGTTAGACATACACAACACATCATATAGAGCAACATAAGGAAACTGATGATATAGTGTCATGATACTATATAGTCATAATTCGTAATATGTGCATACCTTTCATAAACCCTATAGAGAAAGAAGTGTATTGACTAAAGAGTCATAAAACATAAGAGGAACGTGTGTCCCACCAATCATTCATGTCCAGAAACCTTATGCTATAATGATGCCATGATGGGCTACCACAATATCCAGCGATACTAAGTAAATAGTTAGAGGAAGATATAAGAACAACCCATCCATTAACTCAAGATTACCTTCATAGGAGTTATAGAAATTGGTCCCAAATTATATCTTAACAACCAATCAATTATAACTGAGGCATCTAGGCCATTAATTAGAAGTTTTGATTATTCAAGATGTTACACCAAGAAGGGATTTAAACTAAGGATCATTCACAGTAAAACCTATAGTTAACCCTAAAGATTTGATAGTAAAATATGCTCAAATCTGTTAGTTGGTTTCCTAAACCAATTAGTTATTGGATAATCAAAACATGTAAAAAAGATAAACTAGTGGCATGGTTGCTTGTAACTAGATAATTGGTATAAACTAGATTATGAGTTAACATAATAACCAATTAATTGGTTATGCTTCAAAAGCACAAGCAATAAAAATCCCAACTAACCAGTGGACTAGTTTGTCAGAACCAGTGGACTCATTTTTGCTATAATTGACACTATCAACATTTGAAACACATAAAATCCAACCCAACTTCAAACCAAAAATGTCAAACATTCTTTCATTCCTTTGAACACTTAATTAAATCATGCTCATCACAATGAAACACGTGAGAGGTGTTTAAAAATTGAATCAAAGACTTTAAATCATACATCTTCTCAAAACTTCATAAATGGTTAGATAACTCAAACATGCTCATAAACATAAAATTTCTTGTATATAGTTCATTCTAAGATACTATGCATCTCATACTCAAATTTATAGTCAATCACACTCTAGATGTGCATGAAAAAAAACACATATGAATGTAAGGATCTAGCCACTAAGTAAGCTCATAGTACCTTAGCTGGAAAAAAACCTCAGGTAATTAATAAAGACTCTCCCCTAGCTTGGAAAAGCCACCATCAAGGCTCGTGATTACTTATATTAGTGAGGAAAAAAGCCAAAAAATTAAAAATTGTTTCAGAGCTCATAAAAATAGAGGAAAAGAGGGGGGGTATTCTCACCTCAACCAATACTAAAATCAAAGAGGAACATAACCGTTAAATCTTTAAATATCTTACACTCTCTTTTCTTAAGAAACAAAGAGAAGTTGAAACCAAAATCAAGAATGGTAGAAGATGCAATAGATTTTGGATATCGAATCAAATAAATAGATATAGGATAACATGAAGAACTCTAGGTATTACAACTAAAAGGAAGACTTTAGCTATAAACACGATCTTTATAGCACAACAAAGAAGGGAGACGAGAGAGGTAAGGTGACAAAAGATAATTAAGGAAAAGGTGGAAAAGTTCTTTATGGATAGAAGATCATATTAAGCAAGTTTAGTTCGAAAATTTTTAGCAATAGGAATTTAAATTTCTATAAAAATCATTTATAAACAAAGTATAATAGATCTTTGAGGGTATATGAAGGAGTGGAAGATAATTTATTTCAAAAATAGAACAAAGATCACAAGTTTTAGTAGAAAAGGTTGACTAATTTTAGATAACTACTTGGCTTGTTCATCAGAACCAATAAAACAAATACACATCTTATGTGTTGACTAATTTTCCATACCAATCAACCGGTCCCAAGGTTTGAAACATCACTTTCACATTCATTATAAATCTATTTTCCTTTAAATATTATATAAAAATACATTTTATACATGGGGTGTTACACTTCATGCAGCATGAGCCCTTATTGTGTTATAGATAGTTTATTTTACTCTTAATTCACCATACTAATGCTACCTTATGTGGTCACTATGTTGATTTAATTTTTTTTGGAGTAGATGATGACTTGTAGGAGTATGACTCTTACTAGAGCATACTAGAGATGATGTGTGCCCTTAGACAACTATTGCTTGGGGATCATGTTTTACTTTTTTTTGTATAGTTTATAGTTAGGCTAATTGGTATTGATAGGTTTTGCCCAATTTTTGGGGATATTTTTGGTTATTTAAACTTTTCAATTTAAATCCTTCATTTGGATGCTTTCATCATTACTTCTAGTATTATTATCTTGTTAGTTCATTCATTTTTTGTCCTTGTTCAATGTTTTACCTTACATCTAGTATGTATTAGGTGATGATTCCAACTTCCCTATATCTAATGTAGCGTTGACATTTCCTGTTTTTATTTTCAAATTCTTACGCATTATCTTAAAAATTTTAAGTTGTGAAAATTAAAGTGTTACACATTTTCTTAACTTTAGGTCTGCTACATCTACCATAACTATCACAAGTATTAAGAGGCTTGTATTGAGATCTTTACATCCATCTCACTTGGACTGTTAGGTTAGAGGGAACAAATCAACCATGGTAACTTAACTTGAAGTATACATACTTGGTAAAGGCACCTAAAATCCTCATCCATTAATCAATTCCTTAGTCCAATTATTCAAGACCTAAAGCATAAATAAAAGGTGAAGGATAAAGTCAAAATCATGAGATAAGGTCAAAGACCAATGTCAAACACATGGTCAAACCATAAGGGGTTAAACATTAAAACATCCAAATTTTCTCTAAGGAATGAGCCATAAGCTTGTGGACTGGTTTGTGAATAGTTACAACAAACATATCAATCATTTTGGACAAACTAGTTAAATGGTCAAGGGTAACTAATTGAATGGTTAAGCCTTTAACTAGTTGATTGGTGCAATGTTTGACTAGTTGATTAATGCAAAAATAAGAGCAACAATAACAAGCCAACTTAACTATTTAACTAGTAGGTCAAACCAAGTTCACCGGTTTTATCCACAACCAGCTAATTGGTTACTTTGGGAAAAAGCTCATGCGAATAAAGCTTATGCAATCCTAACTTAAACCCACACTTCCAACATGCATTTGTACAATGAAAACTCATATTGTTATATGCTCATAATGATAAACGCATAATTCATGCTTGTAAATCAAATTAAAACCATCATACATACTAACCCATCAAATCCCACAAATGGCCAAGATGCTCTCATATAACAAAATGTTCCACAAAATCAAGTTACACATGCCATTAAACATATAAGGAATTTTATCATGCTTGAGATTAACATAAAACATACATCATGCTACTTGCATATATGTATATACATCCCAACATGCTTTATTTATGCTCATACATAAATCACACATCTTTAAACTTAGAAAATAAACCATAAACATTAAGAGGAACATGTTTACATACTGATGATTTAAAATAAAACGTCTCAACACATAAACACATGAATACTTAAGCATCATCCATATTTAAGAGTAAGGCTTTACCTTACATCAAATTAAGTCATCTAGCAACTAAGAAATACTCCTAAATGAATGGTTAATAACCAAGGAGTCTTGATTGCCTTGAAAAAATCAACAACCCAATATCAATAAAGCTATTAAAAATAATAATAACAAAACATAAGAAATCAGAGTTAAAAAAATGAAGTCTTTTTCTCAACCTTAACCAAAAATTAGGAAAGCTAAGAAGAGGAAATATCAATAAAATCCTCAATCTTTCCAAACCTTAAATCTTTGTTGTTTTTTGTTTAGAGAAAACAAATAGGAGCTAAAATAAGGATTAATAATAGGATTCAAGGAGATAATAAGTTGCAAATTAAAGTGTAAGAAGAATAAGTATATTTTAAGAAAGAAAAATAAGAAGGGAGAAGGCCTTTTACAACACTTAGAATATTTTTTCTAAGATAGAATGTGACCATATGAGTGTGTAAGTTAGTTAATGAAGTCATATAAGAAAGGTTGGTCTAAGACTTTTGGTAAATAAAGATAAGGTGAAAAGAGAGAAAAAAGTTGAATTGGGGAAGGTGGAGTGTGAAGTTTAATGGTGTAAGATACAACCATGATGAGGTGAGGGGAGATAGGAGAAATATTGAGGAAAAACAGGAAAAGGATAGTTAGGGGCAACTACTACACGTATACCTCACCAGCAATAGACAAAGGAAAGTGAGACAAAAGAGAATTGGTGAGAAAATTACCTTAAAGTGCTTTTGAAATTTTTTTTAGCTAAATAAATTAAAATGATAAGTATAATATTTTTATTAACACACATCATGAGTAAGGAGAGGGAAAAAAATTACGCATGGCAAAATCCTCCTCACCGCTTGTAAAGGTAAACCATAAGTGTGAAGAATTTGCTATAAAAAGCCCTAATGTATAGAATCATAAGCTTTCCTAATATCTAGTTTAATCATGCATATTGGGGAAACATGCCTCTGAGTGTATTTTCTAACTACTTCGATGGACAAAATAACATTTCCCCTAATTTGTCTCCTTTTAACAAATCTTGATCCAACATGATCCATAAGCATATGCATAATACCTAACAATCTAATGGTGATAATTTTTTTGAGTGTTCATATAGAGAACCCTACAATAAGCAATTGGTCTATATTCTCTAACCTTAGTTTTAATTTCCTATATATTATATTAGATTAAGTATAGAAATAAGATAATAAAAATTTAAGTAAAGAAAAATATTTTATTTTTTTAAAGTATAATAAAATTATATATCTTATAAGATAATATACTAATTATAATTTTTTATTAAAATAGACCTTAAACACTAACCCTAAACAATAATAAACTAACCCTAACCATAATAAACTCTAAATTGTAATATATTAGTATGTTTAGTTTTAATAATAACCCCTTATATTAATATTATTATATATAAAAATCATTTAGATATTCATAAAATAATATTTGTGTGTGTGTGTGTAAATATGTATATTGTAAGTAAAATAATATCATATCATTATATTTAAGTTAAGAAAAATATGTATTATAGTTTATTATAAGATAATATACTAATTATCATATTTAGTATAATAGAACCTAAACCCTAACCCTATGTAGTACCTTGAATTTTATCTAATCTTAATTTCGAGTAATTAATATCTTAACGTTATTCTAATCCTAAAAAAATATTATTTTTACCTTACCGTAATTTCTCAATCATATTTTAACCTAATCCTAATATTTATTCTGGATCATTAATATTTTTAACCTAAACCTAAAACCAAATGGTTGATAATTAATTTTACCCTAATTCCCTTATCTAATTTATTTTAACCTAATTCTAATTATAAACCTAAACTTACTTTCTCTTTCTCCTTACTTTTCCTTTTTTCTCCTTCTTCCATATTTTCTTTTCTTCTTCCTCTTCTTCCTGTGTGAATCACTCTTCCTCCCAACCATTTTCCTTCTACCATGCTTACACCCTAACTTACCTATCCTACATCATCACACCATCAAATCCCATATTTTAATGGATGTGTTCCATTTAAAAACTTACCCCCAATCATGTCTCACTTCTTAGCTTTTTCTCTCTATCAATTCTCAACCATTCCCACCACCCTTCTCTATATACCCTACATTCTTTATCCTCACTTAATTTAACTTCCTTATCTTACTCCCTACATTTCTCCATTACTGTCGAGCACCACAAACCCACAACAAAGACCCTCCATTTTGTGTTGCAAAACCACCAAACATACATCGTTCTCACAACTTTAAATTGCCACCTGCAACAACCTATGCTCCTTTCCTCTAGCATTGGCTCTCACCATAGTTTCTCACCCCTTTTCTGTGGCCCTTATTGTCATTTCTTCCCCATCACCATTGCCACCTCCAACCTTCAACTATGTTTGATCCTTAATGAAATATGGTTAGAGGATTGAGAGCGTAGACATTCAAAGGCTGTGTTTGGTCCTTAATTAACCATGATTTGGGGCTATGTCCTACCATCATTTTATTCCATTGTAGCTCTATACTTTCGGTTAATCTTTCTCTTATGTATTTGAATATTTTAGGGACCTGTCAAGGTCTTATTTTGTAAACATTTTCTTTTAGTATTTTTATATCATGTTTCTTGGGTAATATACTTTTATTTTTTGTTGGTTTAGTTTCTTAGACTTATATCTAACATGGAACATGAAGGATACATCTATCCTATGTTAGGTGTGGCTGCAACACCCTATTTTTGGTAGGTGTGTTTGGTATTTTTCTACTTGTACAATATTTTTAAAAGAAATTTGTCAGTAGTGAAAAAATGAGAGTGTTATAAAAAATGAGTAAGATTAAGACATATGGTGATTTAATAAATTGATGGTGAGAAAATAATGATATTGGACTTATAGGATTTTTGTGAAAAAGATGGATGTCTTGACATCCTTAAGGATATTATGGTCAATATGGGTTTAATATGAAAAGTATGGTGTTTTAATGTTTTAAATAGTTTAAAATATGTGAATAATATCATGTGAAATATTTGGAGTAATTATTAATGGCCCAAGTGCCATCAAAATGAGAAAATGATTAAAATTGGGAATAGTAACCTAAGAGGCGATGTTATTATCGCATATATAAGATACTCGAGTTAGAACCTTCTTTTTGGATATGGTGTGAATATTGACATTTAGGAACTTATTTTCAATTTAGTGATGACGTGAGTCTTATGAGAAAAGTTGTACCTAACTTGTGAAATAAGGGTTTTGTAAGTATTATGATTAATATTTAATATGTATTAGAGAAGATTATTAGTAATTATATATGTTTGATTTATATGATATATTGAAATATATGATATTGAATTTGATGATTATTAGTAAAATGTATTGGGGTTAGTAATATGTAAGGTTAATTAGAATGATTTCCTACGGAAATTGTGATCTTTTCCTTAGTGAATGTCCCCATAACTACGTGGTTGTGATTTATGTGTTTTGTTTATGTGTTTTTCATATCTACATTAGCCTTGCACCATGATATTGATATAAGAAACTCTGCATGAGATACTAATAATTTAAAGTGAAAAATCAAGTGAGTCAGGCCAAGGTATATGTTGTGTTTATTCCACTGCACGATAAGCGTGGGTTAGGAGTGTTTTACCATAAGAGTTGTAGATTAAGAATAGTGTGGCCCTAAAATCAGTGCAAATAAGAATATAATTATGATATAAGTAACTAATAGATAAGACCTTGATCATTTAAAGTGAAAGATTATGTAAGTTAAGACTAAGGGGTTGTGTTTGTTCCAACGAACGATAATAGTGGCTCAAGTGTATTTTTCCCGAAGAGGTGTTTCATATTATTCCATGGATTTAAGAATAGTTGTCAAAAGTGTGTTGCCTTGGTATATGTTGGGTTCGTTCCACTAGACAATAATAATGGCTTAGGTGTGTCTTTTCCTAAGAGGTGCTTCAGTCCATTCTACAAGATTAAGAATAGTGGAGTTTCTAAACTCAATGTAAATAAAAGAATAGTTTATGTTTTTATCTAATAATGAGCTCTAGAATCAGTATTTACCTTGCATAACTCTATGTTAACACACATGTATGCTTACTCTCTAATGTGGACATATGTAATTCTATGTAATCTTGCTTCGATTGTATAGTTATCTTACTCAATACATAGTATATTTATTGATCATCCCTTTTAATGGGACTTCTCATTCCCATGAATAGAGGGCCTAGATATTTTTGTGAAGGTCAATGAGGACCCATTGGATAATTTTGCTACTCATAATTCTTTATGTGTTAAGGAGTTACTCTTTTTTATTAGGGTCGGGTATAGAGTCACATTATCCATTCATTAGCTTTTACCAGGATACATTATTAGACTATTAGTTTTAAAGGATCCCTTTGACCTATTTTAATATTGTACTTAGAGTTAACCTCCAACTCTTATCTATGTTTACAAAAGTTTCTTTGTTTTTTGTTTATCATAATTTATGTTCTAATTATTTTGCCTTTTAATTGACGTAAGAATGGTATGGTAAGCCAAGATTACATTGATTATGATGGTAACATCAAACTATTTTGATATTACATTTCCTTTGAAATAAAATTTTTTGCAGTAGTAAAATTTTAGGTGTTACACCCTAATCCTGCACCCTTACCCTATACAATAATTATCCATAATAGGCCATAAATGAATTATTTTTCAAATAGATAAGATGTCAATAGATAAAATTTGGATGTTATTAGAGAATCAACAATATGATGAATTTTGGAACAGGCTTAAATTGTTTATTAATATGGTTCAGCATTGTATCTAGACCAAAGATATGTTCATTTGGTTCCTTGCACAAAGGATAATAACACATAATGGTGATCGATAGATCATGTTAAGTAACACATATTGAGGACTGGGTTCATACAAAATTATGATGTATGGGTGTATGATGGTGAAGTCGAACCAGAGACAAAATTAAAATAGAAGAATAAGGCCAAGGAGGAAACATATGAGATGAAAAAATTACTAGGTGATTTTTTTGGGCAGGGACAAGGAAGACAATGCCATTAATAATGAACCACATGGTCATAAAGATGATAACTTGGATAAAAATGGAACTTATCTATATTAAAACTAGTTATTCTAGGAGATGTAGAGTGAATTATATTTTGGTTGTAAGGAATTCTTATCATTTTTTTTGTTAAATTGATATATCAAAAGGTGTTGAATAAGTGGACAAAAAATAATTTTGATTGGATTTTTAAGTTGCTAAAAAAAATCTCTTACAAACAAATTTACCTAAATTACACTATAACGTAAAGAAAAAGATAAACAAGCTTGACTTGGGGTATGAAGTAAGCATGAATGCAAATATGATTGTGATATGTATTGGAAAGAAAATTTTGATCGAGATAGTTGTCTTGTATGTGGAACTTCTTGTTGGAGATATGAAGCTACAATGGGGAATACATTACTTTATAATGCTATATGGTGATTTTCTTTAACTCTGAGGCTGAAGAGATTATACATTTATAGACACACATCTAAGGACATGAGGTGGCATCTAAAGGCGTGCTTAATAGAACCAAAGGTATCATGTCATGTAGTTGAGGTTGAAACGGGATACATTTTGACCCTAATTATTAGTACTACAAAAATGGGTTTTGATGACCCTTGATAGATAATAGGTATCCCAAAACCATCACTAAAAGTTCACAAAGTTTTAACAAAAGATCAAAAATAATGCTTTGAGGTTTAGATAATTATTTTAATTTAAAACCAGCATCAAAACCCTGGTGTAAAAAAGAAATTCATGAAACTTTAGACAAATATTTCATTTAAAACCATCACTAATGAAGCTTTTGATACCAATGTTTTGAATAACGAACATCTAAACACTCTCTATCAATTAATGCGGTAGGTTATGTGATAACTTTAGATACAGGTTTTCATAATAACCGACATCTAAAACCCTATAGTTTTCTAATAATCAATTAATTTGGTAGCTTTTGGTATCAGTTTTTGTAATAACCAACATCCAAGCATTGCAAAAATAAATTCCCACTTCATTTTTGAAGGATTTTGTACTTAGTTTCTTACTGCTTCTTTCTATCCCTTATCTTTCTAGTCTAAAATGTTACATACAAAATTCTTCTCTCCCCTCTTGTGTTGTTCATTATTAGCATAACTCATTCCCATTTTTCCATTTTATATATCTTCTCAAGCTTCTTACTCTATTCATTATTAGAATAGCTCACTCTAGGTTCTTGTTAAAGCACTTCTTATACTCGATATTATTCCTCCATCATCAATATCATTAGCTTCTCCTGCTACTCTATTAACTTTTTTGGTTATGGTTGGTTGTTGTGCTTTGTTTTGCTCTTGTAGGTTCTAGTTAAATCTCATTCTGTAATTAGTATAATTTTCCATTTTTGACATCCTTGGCTTCCCTAGATACATCATCATTTTTTTTTTGTTTGGTTGTTGTGATTTGTTATCCTCTGGTCCATTATTGAAGGCTTTTTCTTTTGCTACCTTATGTTTTGTTGAGGGTTTAATAAGGTTGATATGATTTTTTATGATTTATAAAACATTCATTAGCTTTGATATGTGTTATTTTTATACGTTAATTTTTTTACTTTCCTCAAAACACAAGTGAAACTCTATTTTATTATTATTGATTTAGTGTAGTTCTATCCAGGTTAGCACCCCTTTAGCCATTCCATCAAACACTATATTTCTATACAAATGTATAGTTTAAATCATGGTTGAGAATTGTTCTATTTGTAAATCCTTGAGTATTGTATGGTTTAGAACTATTGTTGTTCATATGTTGCTTAAGTTATTGTATGCTTGTTTAAAGTAGAGTTGTTTGTTAGTGGATAATTTCTAGATATTATAATTTAGTTTTAGGAGTAGTGTTATTATGTAACTCTTTTGCTTGTTCTAGTGCAAACATTTGTGAAATTTCTATATAAGCTTGTGGTTTAGAGCTTGAGAATTGTTGCTTAACTAGTGCTTAAAAGTGCACATTTTAGGTTTACTTGCTATTTGATTTTATTTTTAATGTTGTTTGTTTTTTATTTTTTAGACTTTTTTTGTGGTTTTGGTACTAAAATAATTGAGTGTTGTTTATATATATATTCTTGTGGTTTAAAGAAATAATTGTTGGATAGATATTATTGGCGTTTGTTTCATTGTTGAGGTGGTTAAATTAATTTTTGATTGGGCAGTATGAATAACATGGATAATAATACCTAATGGTTGTTTTTGTATATAGTGAGATGGAACTTAGATCGTGTGCATACCCTCCACCACACTTATGGATGTCACCTTATGGGGATCTTAGGAGACATAAAGGCTTGTTATATAAGCAACTAGGGAGTATGATGGAGAGTGGTTTGTATATAGAGCAGTATGGATTTAGGTTATACCATTTATTGTTAACCTTACCTCAATTAGGATCATGGATAAAGATTATGACTAGGTATATGGATTTTTCCTTCATTGATTTTCCACAAATGAGGTTTTTTGAGGGTGAGTGTTTATGAGACATTACCACCATATAGGTAGGGAGCTTATCGTGGTAGATGATGAATGGAGTTGTTGCCAATGGCTACCAATGATTCTATACCTTGGTAGAATGGGTGGACCATCTTAAAATGAAGTGAGGGAGAATATGATTCTTTGAGAAGAGTGAAGTCAAGAGAGCGATAGTGATGTAAGAGCATCCATGGGCTCTCAATAGATTAAATATTTGGCATATTTGGTTATGGAGCAAATCACATTATTTGTCTTTAATAACAATATTTTTAGCCATAATGAATTCACTTTAATTAATTCTTGTAAGCATATAATATATTTGTAAGGAGAAGGTTAATTTATTTCAAGATGTCATCCTACTTAAGATTTCATAAGTTTCAAGTTATTATAAGTCAAAGGAAGCTATTACGAATGAAATTCAAACTTACAAATTAAGGAGATATAGATATCACATAATGTAAATTAGGACTCATGTTAGTTGTTTTTGTTTAATTATTAGATGTGTTTGTTTGTAATAATTATTGTTTGATTCATGTATTATATAGGTTAATGTTATGTTATTACAACTAGTTAGTGTGCTAGTTAGCCATGTCTATGATATGAGTATAGGTGCCAATTGGGTTGGGGGGTGTTGGGGTCGGGTTAGGTCATTTTGGACTAGGATATTTGTGGCTCATTTTTCTTTGTGGGTTGGTTGTGGGTTGGGTCGGGTCATTTTAGGTTCAGATCATTTTGGGTCATCTTATTATTTGGGTCGGGTTGAGTTCGGGCTCGGGTCATTACAGATCTAGGTTGCATGGGGTTAATTTATCAGGTCAGGTAAGGTTTATGTTGAGATAGTTCAAGTTTGAGTTAGGTTAGGTTTGTATTATTTTGGATTAGTTTGTTAGGTCGGGTCGGGTTAGGTCAAGTCTAGAGATATAAATGAGACAGATTTTACCCAAAAATCAATGGATTTTATCCATTAGATACTTAAATGGATATGGACGATAGATAAAAATACTCATTAGGTTCGGGTATGGATATAGGTATGGGATATCCATATCCATATCCGTACCCATACCCGTATCCATATCTATGCTCGTTTACCAGATATATAATTACCTCTTTACCCTTAATTTTAAAATAAACATAGTATAAATTAAGGTTAAAATTGTCATTTGGCTTAACTCTAAATGGGTGTATCCATCAGGTAATGGATTTATCTATTAGATAATATTAGTTAAAGGATAAATGGATTATCCGTTGGGTAACATATATCTAATGGATACGGATATTGATGTGATAGTGGATACTCGTTCGGGGTATGGGTACAAATTTGGATATATATTTTCTTATCGAGTATGAGTATGGGTATGGGTATAGGCATACTTGTCCTAAAACTACTTTATTTAAATCCATATTGGGTCGGGTTTGGGCCGAGCAATCTCATATTCAGGTGATTTTGTAATCACTTTAATTTGATGGGGTCAGATTTAGGTTAACTTGATGAATCAAGTCTTTTTAGGTTTTGATGGGTTGGGTTGAGTTTGGACTAAATTAATTCCGGATCGAATCACTTTTGATTTGAGCCAAATCGGACAGTGATCACCAAAATTAATCTAACTCATTAACCCCGTAGGTAAGCATCAAGTTTAACTTCATGTAAGCATGTGATTAATGATGTATTATTCATTGTTATAATTTTTCAATATTGAATTTGGTTTTGTCGAATCTGGTTGGGTTGATAATGCATCGGGTTGATTGCGGGTTATGGGTTGGGGTTGGGTTGGAGTCAGGTTGGGTTATTTATATTTGGGTTAGCGTTGGGTCTGGTTGGGTTGATGAATTTATCGGGTTAAGTTGGGGCCGGTTTTGTGTGGGTCGAGTTGGGTTGGATAGGTCGGGTCAACTTTTTCCAACTCTAGCTATGAGTTGTAATGAGTAGAGGGTTATGGATACATTAGTGTACTAATTAATTGTGACAATACTCTAGGTACTTATATAAGGCATGGTTAACAATCATTATACACATGTTGAGGACTATTGAAATCATAATATAAGTGAATTACTTGGCTATCTCTCTTGTGAGTGATTGTTACTATCTAAGATTACTTTGTTTGTTATTATAAAGGATCCTTTGAATATGCTATATGTGAGACATTTAAAGATAGCTTTCTTGTTGAGTTCTTCCTTGAATCTTGCTTGTAGATTTATACGCCTCTTCTCCATTCTTCAACAACCAAACAATACTTCTTCTCTTTTCCTTTGAATATTCAATTCTCTTAGAAGATTCACATTAGATAGTTGATATTTGGTGTCTTTAGGATTTTTGGGAGTACCTTAGGAGATTTTAGGAGTTACATGTTACTAGTAAGGTGTTTGAGGTTGTATCAACCTTTTGTTGTACATATTAGTACTTTCTTGTGGGATTTCTTGTTAAGTTGGGGCCATATTTTATTCCCCTTATGTTTATAGTAGTTTTATGTTGTTTTGAATCCTTATATGAAGCTCATATATATATATATAGTTTGCTTCTTTATTCTCATTCTTCTTTCTAAGCTTCCAATTATCCGTTTTCTTTAGTTACTGATAGATGAGATTTATATGTTATTTTGCTAAGTAAAAATGTCATTTATTCCTCATTACTTTTATAACATGTAATCTTTTCTCGAGTTTTTCTCTTTTGGATAGATTTCGCAGGAAAAGATAAAAATGAAGAAATTCAAAGGAGAAATCGATGGAAAGAGAAAAGGCAACAAAGAACACATCAATAGATATGGAATCAATGGAAGAAAAGACTGGAAATGAAGAATATATATCAAAGGGAAGATTGTGTTGAAATTTCATGAAGAAATAATGAAGGAACAAGAAACACGGCCCGTGTTTTTTTATCAGCACACAAATTTCAGCACTTAAAATTCAGCATTTGGCCGAGAGTTCAAGGAAAAACACGGGGGTCCCGTGTTTCCTAAACACGGACCGTGTTTTTCTCAAATTCTGTAACCGTTCGCGCGCAACGTTTCCCCGATATATTTCTAAAGTTTGAACATTCGAAAAGATGGTTCGGGGAGTTCGAGAATGGGATTTTCTCTTTCTCTCTATACTCTCTAGATACCACATGTAATTTGTAATTCCAATTCTCTTTCTCTCCATTGTATTCAATTGAACAATCAACACTCTGCAATTCAATTCGATAAGTTCTTCTCCATTCCTCTTTTAATTGCAAGTTTTGATTTTTGATTGAATGCAATTCAATTCTCTTTGTTGCATTATTATTTTTCTTATGTTTAGTGTTTCATTGTTAATTTATTTATAAGCATTGATGTTAATTATAGATTATTGCATTTAATTGTGTGTTATTGCAATTATGTAGATAGTATAAGGTAGGAGGATTTGATGACGGAATTAGGGTTTCTGATATGATAACGTATTTTGAATTCATGATTCTAAATTAAATTTAATTGAATTGATGGACGGAATTGAATGATCTCGCATCATAGATTAAGAATTTAAACTAATTAGACTGATCACCTATCTAGTTTAGATCTTAATCTACGCTAGGATAACGGAATTAACACGTAATTGTTAATTAATGTTTCTAGAGTAGCAAAAGATTAATTATTAATCTTGTCCATTGATTCGTTCGATTGCATGATCCGAGCTTGTGTGATTATGGTCGTAGTTGACTGCTTTCCATTCGTAATGCTGCCATTAATTAAATCTAGTGTTCTTAACCTAGGTTATTAATTGGTTAGATGATAAATTGAGAGCTTATTCAATTTATTAGAATTAAGAGAAGGCAAAGAGATGAATTATTATGAGTTTCTACAGGTCAACGTTAAATCATTTAGAATCTTTCGTTTCTCCATGATTATTTGATATCCTAATTCCATAATCAATGCCTTCCTGTCCTTATTAGTTAATTAGTGAGTACAATGTTTTATTATTTATCCATAGTTTAGATATTGATGATAGAATTATATGTTATTGCATAACCGGGGTTTTAACATCGATTACAGAATTATTGATTATATTCCATTCCTTGTGGGTTCGACTCCTTCTTGCCATATACTACGTATTTGGAAATTAGGATTTATTTATTAAATTTGTTGTGCATACGACAGTGCATCAGTTACCTCCCTTTGTTGTACTGTACTTGATTTTTTCCCTAACTAAATCTAATTTATTAAAGAGGGGTACTTATAATATAGACATTTATATATAATATTGTTTGCTTATAATTAAGTTGTAATATTCCAAGCTCCTAGCTTAGGTTGTTATACCATGATGTTACAATATCCTTAATCCCTAAACTCTGAACCCAAAACAATGTTGTTATCATTTGTCTTTATCTTATTGTTAACAAAAATTGTAACCCAAAGCTAGCTTTAATTGTTGGGATATGCCAACATTGATTCTTTTTCTTTACCACTATAATATTTATGTGGGAGAAATATATACTGGAAAAATATAGAAATGGAATGGGTGTCTACAAATCATTTATTTAGGGAATATGAAGAAAGGGAGGAATTTTTTTTTATCAATTTTGCAATAGAACATGCCCAAGACTCTAGTAGAATAATATGTCCCTATTTGGATTGTTCTTATGCCAAATATATTAATGTTGATGAATTGAGAGATCATTTTTTTGTGTATAGAATATATAGAGGTTATACTCACTGGATATGACATGGTGAGACAAAGTGTATATATAATAACAAGGTAGGTACGAGGAAATATAGCAAAAGATTTGAGAACTATGAAGGAGATTTGTTATAGAAGATGACTCAAAAGGTTAAGGAAAGAGTTCATGATTGTCCTAAAATGTTTGAGATGTTGGTGAATGATTTTAAAAAGCCTTTGTATAGTGATTGTAATACATTTACAAGATTATCTATTGTTTTAATGTTGTACGACTTGAAATCATGCAATGGATAAAGTGATAAGAGTTTTATGAAATTATTAGCACTTTTAAAAGATATGCTTTCTAATGATAATGTCTTGCTTGATCACACCTATGAAGCCTAGTGCGGTGTGTGCTTAGTTTATTAATTTTTAGTAGGGTAAGTGTGATAATGGAGCATAACACAATCGTGCAAGTATACATGGTCGATTCAAGTAATAAAGTGATGAGAGGATGTCGATCCCATAGGGACGAAGATTAATGAATTATGCTCACCAAAGTCAAGTATCCTATGAATATACTTATTTAACTAAATGTTGGTAGGGCGATGATGAAAATGTAAAGAAATAATTGAATGCTCAATAAGTTAATATTATCAATGCGGGATAGATGAGTAGGAAATCAGAAGATAGAGTCACGAGAGGAGAGTTGTTAACACCAAGTGTGTGTACCCAATGACAATTCATAGCATGTTAGGCTTGATGGATATTAATTCTCTTAGACTCATTGGGTTTCAATCAGTGGTGAAACATACTCTTAGTTTTTCTCCATCACGGTGCATGGGCCTTGGTAATGTCACATAGTGAGGATTGAAGGATTAATG
Organism: Tamarix chinensis; assembly: GCA_030549775.1. Lineage (NCBI taxonomy): Eukaryota > Viridiplantae > Streptophyta > Magnoliopsida > Caryophyllales > Tamaricaceae > Tamarix > Tamarix chinensis. Next base: position 24,310,355 of record CM060177.1, on the reverse strand, counting down.
AATGTTCACCTTTTAGTGCCAACTATATCACCATTTATCATCATAAGTTCTGTACACTATCCTAGCTTATACAAAATTTGGATAAGTGCCTAATGTGGCTAGCTTTCAATACTTCAACAAATGTAGCTCAACAAAATGAAATATCATTTAACTCAACATAACTAGAATGTCAACAATTATAGCAACAAGGGTTTCCAAACTTTTCTTCACTAAGAATTTTAGCCAATGCTAAAATTCTTCCAGCCAACAGAAATTAAAGAAGAGAAAGAAGGGAAGGGGCCAAGTAGATTACGGTAATCCAACCCTTATCTAGCCTAATCACTCCTTCTTCTTTTTCCTCTCTTGATTGAGCTCTGTTTGGACTCTTATTCTTTTTTCCTTTCTCTACTACTCTTCCATTGGCATTGCTATTTCTCTTTATTCGTGGATTCCCCAATCTCCCTTCTTTGATCCTCCATCCTTTTTTTTTGCTTGACATCTTCATAGGGTATTTATAATGTGCAACCATGTAGATAGGAAAAATATCCCCTAATGCTACGATGGTCGACTATACCCTGTTGTCAGGTGACATTACCCTACATTGGTCCCATGATAAATGCTGCCAACTTTAGGAAAATTATGCGTTCTTAATTTTTTGGCATGTAAACCTATGATGGCAACCTGGGAGGTAGCTCCTGCAGTCATAGCAGGGTGCATATATGCTTTGAGATGTTGAAATGCCGCTGTTTCTGCACATGTCTTGAAAGTAATTGAGTAAAATTATTAAGCCTATAAGGTGTCATAAGAGTGGAAAATGTTTTTGGTTCTTAGGATAAATGATCTCTTTGCAGGTTAAACCCAAGCGAGTCATGTGAAATCTCAAAAGATGGAAAATTTGTTCAGAAACACACCCTATGAATCCCTCATATGGAAAAAAAATCATAGATATAAAGATACTCACAGGGTCTTTTAATTAGCTCAAATGCACTCATATCAAAGCCATACAAATTCTTTCATCTATGGGCATGTGTTATATGATGATACACGCATTTCCTAATGATTGATTTTTTTTTTCTAATGAGTATGCATCCTTGAATAGTTGTCCCAATCTCAAATGTAAGGCACAACAAAGGTTCGGACAAAGGTTTTTTGGTATTTTCCTATAATACCAAGATTTAGGCTAATGTTTAATGATGAGAAAGATGTTAAGAATTGACATTACATGTTGATGAGAAGATAGATGTTGGGATTCTTAGATATCTATATGACTCTCCACAATGGATGATGCTTGATAGCACGTTCCCTGAATTTAGTGATGAATCACGAAATCTACATCTTGTATTTTATATGGATGGAATGAATCCACATAATTAAGGCTCTTATAGAATATGGACTATGATTTTGGTGATATATAATCTATCACTGTGGCTATATGTGAAACACAAATATATGATATTATCTTTACTCATTTCAGGGACAAACCAACAAAAAAAATGATATTGATGTTTATTTAGCACATTTGATCAATAATTTGAAATTATTGTGGAACACTAGTGTTGAGGTATTAGATGCATATAATCAAGTACACTTCACTTTGAGAGAAATGTTCTTCTATACCATAAAATATTTCCTAGCATATGGGAACTTGTTAGGTTATATTCTAAAAGGCTAGACTATATGTTTGATATGTGAACATAATAACTAGTTTGTTTAGCTAAATCATGGATGAAAGACTATTTTTCTCGTACATTGTAGCTTTTTACAAAAGAATCATCATTATTATAAGTAGAGGAAAGATTATAATGGCTTGGAGAAATAAGGGTAAACACAAACTCCATTGACAAGGTAGAAAGTGTATTTAAAGATGAAATGATTGGCAATCAAGTTTGGGAAGAAGAATAAGGGTGTGATTCCATTAGTTGGGTAGAAGATAATGTTTTTGTTATTTGATCTCCTTTATTGGGAATATTTGTACAAGAGACATGCTCTCAATGTGATGAACATCAAGAAAAATATATATGATAGTCTGTTTGGTACCTTATTTAATGTTTCATGAAAAATTAAATATGGCATCAATGCTCGAATGGATATGAATGGAATGGGCTTTTGGCACCACAAAATAAAGGAACAAGAATGTATACTCCCATAGGATTTTCATACTTTCACTTAAAAAGAGAAGATTGGATTTTGTGAATTATTTAGCAATGTCAAGGCTTTAGAAGGGTGTTCTTCAAATATCAAAAGTATTGTGTCGATGAAAGAGTTGAAACTAATAGGTATGAAGTACCATGATTTCCATTTTTTAATGCACTATTTGTTATCAATAACTATACGTGGGATATTACCAAAGCATGTTCTAGTTGCTACAACTAAGATTTATTTGTTCGTCAAGGCACTCTATTCCAAAGTCAAACACTCTCATAGTTGGAACTCCTTGTAAAGAGGGGTTGTGATTACATTATATCATCTAGAGATGTATTTTCCAACTTAATTTTTTGACATTATGGTGCATCTAGCTATTCACTTAACTTGTGAGGTCAAAATTTTAGGACTCGTTTAGAGCCACTGGATGTACCCATTTGAGCATTTTATGAAATTGATAAAATGATACGTAAATAATTGATATCGATATGACAGATGCGCTATTGAGAGTTAGGAGACAACTAAAATTTCCACAAATTACTTGTCAAATTCTAAAGCTATCGATATTCCAAATTTTTGACATAAAGGGAAATTAAAGGATAGATAATTAGGGGAAAAAGTTGGGACATGTGGATAATGACATGTTAAGTAAAACACATCTATATGTATTGTATGACATTAATGATGTTAAGCTATATGTTGAATAACATTTGTGTTCTTTGAGGGCTAAAAATCCATCAAAGAATGAGAAGTGTACCGCAAATAAACACAATCATTCCTTAAAAAATTAGCTCAAAGATCTTCTTATTCCACACATCAGACATTAACCAACTTTTATTTTGTGACAAATTTATGTGGTTGTCTCAAAATCCTCCTCTAGAAGTATTCTCATACAGTAGTTATACCATCAACAACTACACTTTTATACTAAAGAACAAGATAAAAAAGTACAATGCAGAATAACAGGGTGACTTTAGTAGCTAGGGTAACAGATATTGCTAATGCTAAAGAAAATAATCCGATCTATGCACATATGAGTTATTCAATATATAGGAGATAGATTAAAATGGGTTTAAAATAGCAATTTTTGGGTGTAGATGGGTTGATAGTATTCATGACATTAAACATGGCAATAGGTTCATTGTGAAGTATTATATATGTTAGATCATGAAATTGGTTCAAAAATAAGGAAGAAAAAAAAGGAAAACAATAAGGGTAAATATATTATGTGTTTATTGATTTATTTATTAAGATGTGAACTAAATTATATATTATTTATATATATAGTTTGTATTGAATCTTTCAATATTATGTAGAGAATGGAAGAAGAAGGTTAAAGAAATGGATAAAAATAATGAAGAAACAAAGAACATAACAATTTGAATGAAGAAAGTGACTAATATGAAAATAAAGAAAAAGTGACGGAGATGGAATTTAATGATAGAGGTCTACCTATAGGAAAGTATCATAGGGAGTTCTTAACCTACATGAGTGTTTCTACTCATTTACATGTTCCCACCAATATTAGTATAAAAAAATGTTGATTAAGAAACCAAAAATCTTATTTGGATGGATGTCAAGGTAAGTGATACATAAAGATAAACAATTGGTTCATTAAACAAGGAAGTGAGAAGAAATGGGAACCAACCACATTGAAAGGAAAATAGAGAAATGAGGATGAAGAAAAATAGAAGGTAGTTATTTGATCTTCAAGTAACCCTTGAGATCAAATACTCACATTCACCACCTTAGGTAACAATACTAAGGTTAAAAATTGTGAGATTTTAGGAGAAGTAAGACAAAGTTCTTTACTTGAACTTTCAATGCATTTGAGAGCTAAATAGCTTCAAGTTTTTGGTTGAGGGTTGATGTAACACCTCCAAAATTCACTACTGAAAAATTTCGTTTAATTAAAAGAAAATTAGCGGAAGCAAATTAATAAAAGTGAACTTTGGGAGTATTACCGCCACACTTAGTACCAGACCGGTTCACTCATACCGTTCCAGTACCAAATGCTAAGACTAAAAGAGTAAAATACAATTTTACGAGAAACTTAAGCATTTAAAAATTATAGTAGCACAATAAACAATTTACAAGAGTAAAATCCAACAACGGTGGTTACAAAATAACAAATACATTAAATTTAAAAGAGACAAATTAAAACCATAGAATTTACCGGATAGTACCTTACACTCTTTCCCGAGAGCCCACTTGAATAGCACCTGAATACGACCTGCAAGGGGTACTGCCCATTGAATAGGTAGGGGCCCCACAAATGGAACCCTTCAGTACTACGGTACTGAGCAACCCTTTAAATACACACTTAAAAACAAGTCCGCAATGTCACACATGATACTACATACATACATAATGAAAGGTAAATACTTAAGATCCAAAGTCATACAACCACATACTTAACGTATCAATAGTTATTAATAGGCCATAGAGAGCAATCGATACGCCTGGGCCTTATGCCCTTAATCCATCATTATCAATCATACCAGGTTATAATTATTTGTGTGAGTGTGGGAACCCCACTATTATAGCCGGTGAATCGGAATACAAGTATACATCATCCAGGGTAAAAACATCCTGGGCCACTATTATATCCGGTGGGTCGGTGCTCATAATATATAATTCAACTGGGCCCGGCTCATTAATCTTTCACTTTAACGATTAGTGTTTTTCTGTTTTAATCAGCACAACGATTCCATTTATTTTCCTCGATAGGGAGATCAAGATCCCGGGACACAAAGGTATACCGGTCACATTGGTGCATAAAAGCTACTTAGTACCCTTCAACTATCAACCCAGGGACGTAAAGGTACCCTGGTTGTACTGGTGCATAAAGCTAACTCAGTACCCTACCAACAAGGACACCTAATCCTTAAGTATGCATACCCCCTAACTAGGTCCGTAGAACTAGATAGAGTAGATATAGGGCCTGGCTGGGGCACAAAGGCACACCAGCAAATACCAAATAATCGTGGGCTAAACCACATCTTTAGGGTAGCGACCCCTAAAGAGCCACCATTCCCGATCTCGAGGTCTTTCACTTTAAGTATTAGTGTCTTAATTAATGGTGATCACAAAAGCACAACAATTAGATAATTATCCAATTTAATCGTTCAGATATCATCAGAAATTTCTTATTCAAATGGTCGTCCAATGTAACACAGAAGAATCATTAAGGCCATCCTAATCTCATCAAATTTCGAATTAGAATTCGTTCTCGTGATACTTACTAATCATCAATTACTCCTACCTCGCTAATCAGTGTTATTTGAGTCATATTACGAAATTCCACAATCACAATAAAATATTAGTTACAAACTACTCATTTTCCTCTTACTTATATAATTTCTAAGTCATCCCTTCCTTACTTGACAAATTACCATATTACCCTCCTTGTTACATAATTACCAAATTACCCTGTACTCGATTTAGGTTACTAAGTTATTTCTCATACTTATTGGGTCACTAATCCCCCTTCATAATTATTATCCTTAGTATACTTTCCATTTAGTTGGTTAAATTACCACTTTGTCCTTTCTCTTTTATTATAATTGATAAATTATCCTTGAGTTGGTCAAATGACCAAATTACCCTTCCTCATTATCCTAATTACCAAATTAACCCTTTATTTAGTTAACTACCAAATTATCGTCCCCTATTATCAATTACCAACTACGCTTCTCCGTTATCAAAATTACCAAATTACCCTTTTATATGATCATAATTACAATTTTACCCTTCTCCATTATTAAATTTACCAAATTACCCTTTAGTTATCTAAATTACCAAATTGCCTTTCTTAATTGTCATAATTACCAAACTACCCTATTCCATTATCAAAATTACCAAAATACCCTCTATTCGGTTAAATTACCAAATTACCCCTCACATTTATCATATTTACCATTTTACCCTTCTCCATTATTAAATTGTCATTTTACCCTTTTCTTTTATTAAATTATTATTTTACCCTTCTCAATTATTATAATTACCAAGTTACTCCTTTTCAATTTCCTCTTTTACCCCTTTGATTAACAAAATTACCGTCTTACCCCCTTTACTTTCAAATTTACCATTCTACCCCTTAACTTCCAAAAATTACCATAACACCCTTTCACTTATAAAGGTTACCATTTTATCCTTAATTACGAAATTACTATTTTACCTCTTTTAATTTCCAAATTACCATTTTGCCCTTTAATCACAAAATTACAATTTTACCCTTTTGTTATAAAATTACCATTTTTCCCTCTTCTTACAAAGTTACCAATTTACCATTTAACCACCAAATTACTATTTTACCCTTTATTCACAAAATTACCATTTTCCCCCTTTAATTATGAAATTACCATTTTACCCCTTACTTCCAAAATGACAAATTTATCCCTTACTTCTAAAATTACTGTTTTATCCTTTTATTAACAAATTTACTATTTTACCCTTGCCTTCAAAATAACCATAATGCCCTTTTTAATCAAGAATCACTATTTTACCCTTAGTACACCCCTTATATTAATATATTATTATTACTACATAAAATATTAATATTAATGCCTCATCCACAACTCTTATAGTTAATACAATACTTATTAACACCCATATATATATATTAGGCCATATTCTTGTACAATATACATTAATAAAATCCCCTAAGGCTCACAAAATATTAAACATGTATTAAATATCACAATCGCATAAAACAACATGGATAATACTTAACATTTTCCTTAACAACCAAATTATTACCTTAAATATTATTTCCATACATATCAGATAACCTATCATGCTTCCTTCTATCAACCAACACAATAACCACATATAACATATTAAACAATACAAACCAAGCATACTAATATATTAAAAATCCTAATGTGCTAACATACGTTAATTCATGCGTTTAACTGGGATTTAATGGTTACCTCGATTCCCGCAAAAACAAACCTTACCGGTATCCCGGTTAAAGGTCCAAACTTAGATTATCAAAACCAATACCTAAAAATAATACCAAGACTTATTACATTAGAAATAATAAAATCAAAGTACAAAACTTTATAACACTTAATTAATCAAATAATTAAATTAAAATATAATTATACCTTAAAATTATTAAATAAATAGATCAAGAAATGTAGAAACTCATGCTGCATTAGCAGCATGAGCTGCATTAGCAGCATGAGCTGCATGCAAAGAATGAGGAGGAGGGGGCTTGAAGGTGGTGAAGAGAGGCAAAATGGGCAATTTTGGGTGAAGGTTTTTAGGCTGGGAAAAGAGGCATGTGGGGGAGGATTTAAGGTAAGGGAAGGATGCAGAGGTGGAGAGGGGGTAAGTGGTGGTCGGGGATGCATTGGAGGCTGCTAAAGGTGGCGGCAGCAGCGGCAGAGAGGCCGCGAAGAGGGGCTGCCGAGAGGGGGTCGAGATGGAGGCTCACGAGGAAGGAAAATGGGGAGGGAAAATGGAGGCTTTGGGGTGACAGTTTCAACCAAAGGAGGATTGGGGATGGTAGAGGGGGTTGTAGGGAGTAATTAGGTGGCTTAGGTGGCGGTAGAAGCGGCTGGATGACGGCGGAATATGGTGGTGCAGGGTGGTCGCCGAGAAGGGAGGGAGAGAAGAGAAAAAGAGATGAGGAGGAAGAATGGGGGCTGTGGGGTGGCTTGATGGAGCCTGTGATCAGTTGGGGGTGAGGTAGAGGGTGGCAGGAGGTGTTGCAGGTGGTGGTTGAGGCAGCGGAAGTGGCAGTGGCGAAACAAAAATAGAGAGTGAGAGGGGAGGAGAAGAAAGGGAGAAAAGAAGGGGCTCGGGTAAGGTATAAGGCTCGAAAAAATACCAAAATGGATCAGGAAGTGAAGAAGAAAAAGAATAAGGAGAGAGAGGAGGTGATAGGGAGCTCGGGGATGGCATTAGGGTGGTAGAGGAATGGCCATGGCAGGGAGAGGGAGAAGGGAATGATAATGACAGGGAGTGGGGAAGAAGGATGGTGGGGCTGGTATGGGGCAGAGAATGGTAGGAGAGAGAGAGAGAGTTAGGGAGGTCAATGGGGGAGAGGAGTTGCAGGGAGAGGGAGAAGGAATGGCGATGGTAGGGAGTGGGGAAGAAGAAAGAAGAAAGAAAGAAGAAGGAGAATCAGGGGAGGGGGCTGGTGTTGGGCGGGCAAGTAGACTGGATGAAGGGAAAAGAAACGGGTCGGCCCGGTCGAGGAAGAAGGAAAAGAAAAGAAAGGGGCAACCAGCTCACGCGCAGGATGAAGAAGGAGCCGGGCCAGGGAAAGGGAAAAGGAAAAGAGGGAGGAGGGGGCGGCCGGGCTCGACGCAGGAAAAGGAGATGGGCCAGGCCCAAGCGCAGGCGTAGGGGAAGAAGGGCAGACCAGGCTAGCGACGACCCAAAGAAAAGAAAACAAAAGAAAAGAGAAAAAGAAGAAAAAGGAGAAGGAAAAGGGGAAAAAGGAAAAAGAAAAGGAAATATGGAATAAATAATTTAATTGATAAAATAATAAAATAGAATAATTTTGGGTAATACATTTATTTAATAATTTAATTTAATATAATTAAAATATAAGGGTTTAAAAAGGATAGTTTTAGTATAATAATGATTTGAAAAATTATTCTAATAAAAAAGGTATGATAAAATAATAAAATATTTATTTTAATTTATTAAATATTTATACCTAATTTTATTTACTCAAAAACCCATAAAATAATTAAATTAAATAGATTTAAAGGCTAATTTATCCTAAATAAAATTTATTCATTAAATTATATGCTTTTAAAATTTCGGGGGATTACAGTTGAATACCCGATTCAATGAGGAACTAATATAATGAAGTGTGTTAGTCTCCTTAAGTTACAAAATGGCTCTCCTAACCCTTTGACTAACTTGGTTACATATATGGTTCCTCTAATTACTTAGTATTCCACTAACTATCTAAGGTATATATTGGATGCAATCAACATTCTACCTTCTTTTGGTTCTAAATTAAGCAATAGAAAACACATCACCTTAAATCCTTTCAATTGGTCTTGGGGAGTTACAAAGAAGATAGGATTAATAAATCAACTTTTAGTGACACCTAACCATAAATAGTAAAAGTAAGCTAACTAAAAATGAATAAAACATGTCTAATACACAACCGATATAATAGCGTTTGTATTACCCATAAGTTAATGGGGTTGGGGCTACCATTAACTCTTTATCTTGCCAATTAGCTAAGCGTAGAAATTTTTTGATTGATATGTTTTTTCATGGCTCAAGAGTGCAAAAACATGGTTGTTGTATAGCTATATCCAAGTTGGCTGTGGAAGAAATGTTTTTGAAACTCTTATGATAGGTTGTGGTGGCTAGAAAGCTCAATAATAGGGCTTCTTTGAGTGGATTGAGTTATGATTTCATTTGGAGCGGGGTTTCAAGGCATGCGGAGTTGAAAAAATCGATGAAAAAAGGTGGTGGCTAGGGTGGATTCATGCATGGCTTACATGGCTTGTAAATTTAGCTACTAATTTTTGTCCAGGAGTTTTTTGGCACTTTCTAACTTAGAAATATTAATTAGCAAATGTATATCATTTGAAGGAGATGCTCTTGTATCTTCTTCCCCTTCTTGTGAAAGATCCATATTATTCTTGTATGGTTCATCATGTAGACAAGGAAGCAAATCTCCCTTGTTAAATTTGTTTGATATGCCCCCTATTTCAAGTGGTAGTTCAAGCTGATACGCATTGTTTCGTATCTTTTCAAGGATTTTGAAAGGTCCATCACTCTGAGGCATGAGCTTGTTTCATCTTTTAAATGATAACTTCTCTTTTCAAAGATGTAACCACACAAGATCTCCTATCTCAAAAAGTTGTTTATTTCGATGCTTATTTGCCCCATTCTTGTTCATTTCATTGATGTGCTCTATATGGGATCTCACTTGCTTATGAAGTTGCTTAAGCACTTTGGCCATATCACTAACCTCAAAATTAGTGTGTGTGTCAATGGGGAGTGGTAAAATCTCAATGGGGGTGGTAATTTTTACCTCATAAATAACTTAAAAAAGGGAGTTCCTTGTAGCATTAGTGGGGGATCGGTTATAGGCACACTTTGCATCGCTTAGCTTTAGATTCCAATCTCGTAGGGATTTATGAACCAAGCTCCTTAGTATCATCATGATTGAGTGATTAGTAACTTTTATTTGGCCGTCAATTTAGGGATGATAAGTGATACTAAATAGAGTTTTAGTACAAAATAACATCTAAAGAGTCTTCTAGAAGTAGCTAAGAAACTTGGTATCCTTATCAGAGAAAATTATTTTTGGGATACCATGTAGCCTAACTATCTCCTTGACGAAAAGATGGGCTATGTAAGAGGCATCATCCATCTTATGATAAGAGAAAAAATGATCTATCTTAGAGAACTGATCCACCACTACCATAATAGCATCATTTTTGCCTTAGGATTTTAGGCAATGCTACTATGAAGTCCATACTCACATAGTCCCTTGGTGGTTGTGTGAAAGGTAGAGGATTATAGAGCCCTTGGTGGAAATGGCTCTTGGACTTTTGGCAAGTAGAAAATATTTCCACTATCCCTTGCACATCCTCCACCATGTTAGGCTAAAAAAATTCTGCTGGAGTACATCACAAGTATTGTTTATATCAAAGTGGCTAAATATTTCTATTCCATGTACCTCATGAACTAGTAATTCTTGGATCAAGCTCTTGGGAATGCACAAATTTTTATTCTTGAAGAAAAAACTATCTTGTAACATATAGGGACCTCAAAACTTTTCTTAATCTTTAAAGAACTTGAAAAAATCTTCATCTTCTTGGTAGAGCTCCTTCAAACAACCAAATCCTAGAATTCTAGCTTTTAGTAAATATAACATACAATAACTCCCATGGAGGAAGTTGGCTACAACATTTTCCTTTCCACTCTTATGCCTGGCTACAAAAGAAAAATATTGCAAAAACTTGACCTAACTAGTATATCTAGGGTTGAGTTTATGTTGCCAATTTATATACTTTAGGGACTCATGATCGATATGTATTACAAATTGTGATGGTCTTAAGTAGTGAGACCAATGATCTAGAGCCCTAAAAATGACATAGAATTCTTTATCATACGTGTTATAGTCAGAATGAGAACCGTTGAGCTTCTCACTAAAATAATCAATAGGATTTCCTTCTTGTAGTAAAATAGTTCCAATTCCTACTCTATTCACACCACATTTTACCTTAAATACTTTGGCTAATTCAGGTAATCTTAGGATGGGGGCCTCACTCAACTTACCTTTAATAAATTCAAAAGCTTCTTGTGTGGTCTTGGTCCAAGCAAACTCCCCCATTTTGAGACATTCGATGATAGGAGATAGTAAGGCACTAAACCCTTTAATGAACCTCCTATAGAACAAGGAAAGTCCATAGAAGGATCTAACATGGGTAATGGATATGGGTGTAGGCCCCATTATTATTTCCTCCACCTTTGACTCCTCCATTGATATGCTTTCTTTGGCCTATTACTTATGTATGATACTTATATCATTACTCATACCTTTGATATGCTTTCTTATGATGCAAAAAACCTTAATAATGTAACTCTTGCCATAAAGAAGTTAGACTTATCTAGCTTACCATACGACTTTTTCTATCTAAGAGCTACAAATACAATATTTAAATACCTTACATGCTCTTCACTACTAAAAGAATACAAAAGAATGTCATCAAAATAGACTACAATAAACTTTAAAATAAAAGGTCAAAGAAATTCATCCATAAGTCTCGTGAAGGTACTTGGTACATTTAATAGCCCCAATGGCATGGCCATCCACTCACATAACCCTCCTTTGGTATTAAATGCGGTCTACCACTTATCTCCATCCTTCATTCAAATATGATAATTACCACTTTGTAGATCAATCTTAGAGAACACCCGAGCCCCATGCAAATAATCTAACATATCATCAAACTTAGGTATGGGGTACCTATATTTGATGGTAATGTTATTAATAACTCTACTATCCATGTACATTGTTATAGAGCCATCCTTTTTAGGTACCAATAGAGTGAGTACGACACAAAGACTAAGGGATTCATGAATGAAACCCTTGTATAACAATTTATTGACTTACCTTTGTAATTATTAAGCCTCCTTAGGGTTTATCTTATAGGCGGGTTTGTTTGGAAGAGTAACATCGATAGCTAGGTCAATTTGGTGCTCTATTCCCCTAATGGGGGTAACTCACTAGGTAAGTCGTTTGGGAAAACATCCCTAAACTCCTTTGAAAAGGGCTTAGCTCGAGGGTCAATGGTGGTGTTATTCTCATTACCTTCAAATAATAACAATAAGTACATGACATTCATTTTTTAATAACCTTTTCCAAAACTCTACCATCTAAAAACAAGGTCTTATTACTTTTTGTGACATCCCTTACAAGTGATGGTTGAATACTAAGGGGGATAATTACCATGGTTTTGTAAGTATACTTAAGACAATATGTCTTATTTCTACCATAATAATTGACACTCTTATCATATTGCCAAGCCCTCCCTAACAAGAAATGACATTCATCCATAGGAACTATATCACAAACAACATTATCTAGGTATATTTTTCCTATAGAAAATGGAACAACCACTTGCTTGGTGACCTCTACCACATTACCATCATTAATCCATTGAAGTTTATAAGGTTTTGCATGGGTTGTAGTAGATAAGGTGAGATTATCCACTAAAGCATGAACCGACACATTCGAAAAACTTACCCCATACACAATAAAGGAGCAAAACTTACCATGTATCATGCACTTGGTGTGGAAAATACTTTCCCTTTGTGAATCTGACACAACCTCCTTAGCATGTAACACCCTCATCATCATTAGCATTTTCCCTACATCTGATGATGCGACTTCTTTCTCCTATTCTTCTTCTTAAGTCAAATTTGCCTCCTCTTCTTCTCTTTCTAGATTTGATTCATCCAACTCCAAAAGAGTCATAACCCTATAATTTGGACATTTTTTTTGATACTTTCCAACCCGTTGACATTTAAAATAGCATAAATTTATTCCCTAACTTGACTCTCCTCCTTCTTACCTCCCTTTTCATTTGACATCAAAGACCTTAGAAGTTGGGGATCGTCTCAAAGTAAATAATGTCTTCTTGGCTGAGAGTATGCTCAATTTAGAGGTAAAACATGGTTGCTTCTTCTCCTTCTTATTTATTTCTAGTTGATGGATAAATAAAATAACTCATCCAAAGTATAACACCGATGCGTCTCAACCTTCCTTTCCACCTCATGCCTTAATCCTCCAATGAACTGAGACATGGTATGTTCTTCCACCTCCTCTAGGTTGAGTCTTGAAATCAACCTCTCAAACTATTTAATGTAATCCTCTACACTTAAAGGTCCATGTCTTAGGGAAGACATTTTGTTGTAGAGATATTGTGTGCATGAAAGTGGTAGAAATTGTTCCTTCATCAACCTCTTCGTTTTGTGCCAACTCTTCACCCTTGTCTTATATTTTCTCCTTCATTGGTGGGTTTAGTTTTCCCACCACAAAGAAGCATGCCCCTTCAACTGGAGTACTGCCACCTTGAAAGCCTTTTCATCATCATATGTTTTGGCTTCAAACATTCTTAGCACCTTAGTTCCCATTCAAGAAAATCCTCCAGGTTGTGAGAACCATAAGACTTGGGTACCTCCATTTTAATATCACAAAAATGTTCTTTCTTATGGCCTCTCCTTCTCCTTTTATGCCTAGAAGAACCAATTGAGGACGAGCTATACATGAATCCATCCTCCTCCACTTTCGATTGTTCCTCATATTCTTGTGGGGGTGGAGTTCTTTGAGGGTGTTGGCTTACATTTAGTGTAAGGGTTTCTAAGATGCGTAACACATGCCTCATATCATTTTATAAGGATTTAATGGATCAATCCCTTATTAATTTGTGTGCCTTATAAATGGTCAGGCCCTTAAGTGGTTGGTCTCCCATGGTTGTTGAAGGTGATGATATAAATGTTATGAAGGTTCGGTGATAAGGCTAATAGGTTTTAGGTTGGCTATAAAATTTTCTCTATGTTTGGGGTCTAGAGGAGGTAAGATTTGAGGGAGAAAAAAAATCATAACTTGGAAGTAAAGTTCTTTAATTTTAAGGTAAGGAAAATTTCAAAAATAATATTCCCAAAGTTTCAACCTTCAGCTAAGGTTGTTAGAATCGGGATTCTACATAGAATTGGTAAGGGTCATTAGAATCGAATCGTAGCATCGTAAGATCCTAAAAATATCATAAAAATATGACCTAGATATACTTGTATATAATAAAATCCTATAATTGAAGTTGAAAAATACTAAAGATCTCATTCTTAAACTCTTATTTGATCATTAATTAAAGTGTAGCAACATAAATTGTTAATTATATGCATACAAAAATATTTTTATATAGACTAAGCATACAAAAAAGCTAACAATACCACAAAAGAAAATAAAAGGGATAATTATAAACTAAATAGAAATTAGTATAAAAAAATCTCACAAAATTAATATATTTGGTTTTCTCTAAATTTAGAGTTTGGACTTTTTGTAAGTATTTTTCTTTCCAACCATTGATTTTTCTATTGTCTTGCTTGTGCATTCTTCGTATTGATTGGTACTCAATATATAGTGTATAAAAAATAATAGGATTAAGTCTTAGAATTATGGAAGAAATATAATGTGAATAATACGAAAAATAGATTTTAAGGTAAACTAGTAAAACAAAATATAGTCGACATGTAGAATCGTAAGATTCTACCTAGTATCGTAAGATTCTACTAATTCTACATGGGATAGTAAGATTCTACCATGATTCTACTACTTGAAGATTCTACCTAGGATCGTGGATCTTTTAATGACTTTTAGATTGTAGAATCGTAGAATCGTATGATCCGGATTAGGAGTTCAACAACTATGCCTTGAGCTTTGATACTAATTTTATGCACAAAGCTTAAAAACCAGTTCATTAAACAAGTGAGGGGAAATGGGAACCAACCACCTCAAAAGGAAAATAGATAAATGAAGATGAAGAGAAAGAGAGGCTTGTTATTTGACCTTCAAGTAACCCTTGAGATCAAATACTCACATTCACCACCTTAGGTAAAAATATTAAGGATAAAGAGTATGAGATTTTAGGAGAAGTAAGATAAAGTTCTTCACTTGAACTTTCAATGAATTTAAGAGCAAAACAACTTCAAGTTTTTGGTTAAAGGTTGAATGCTTGATTCAAGAGGGAAATAACACCTATAAGAAAGTGTGTTAGTCTCCTTGAGTTACAAAATGACTCTCCTAACCCTTTGATTAACTTGGTTACATATCCAATTCGTCTAAGTATGTTGTATTCCACTAACTATCTAAGGTATATGTTGGATGCAATCAACATTCTACCTTCTTAGTTTGGTTCTAAATTAAGTAACAGAAAACACATCATCTTCAATCCTTTCAATTGGTCTTGGGGGAGTTATAAAGAATATAGGAGTAATAAATCAAATTTTATTGACAACTAACCATAAATAGTAAAAGTAGGTTAACTAAAAATGGATAAAACATGTCTAATACAAAACTGGTACAATAGCCTTTGTATTACCCATAAGTTAATGGGGTTGGGGCTTGTATGGCTTGTGCATTTAGCTAATAATTTTTTTCCCAATTCAAGAGTATTTTGGCACTTTCTAGCTTAGAAAAATTAATTAGCAAATGTATATCATTTGAAGGAGATGCTCTTGCATCAATAAGTATATTAGCTTGATTACACGTATTTTATCATGCTAGCTGATGTTAAATTCAATAAATGACATTTTTTTATAGAATGGTACAGAAATCTAAGAAGATATATTTTATGAGGCATTGTGGCAAGCAACATAAAATTTTCATGTCACACCTAATGGTAGACTACGATTGAACCAATAAAACATTACAAATTTATAACTTAAAAAAGATGGGGAAGCATTTTTAGCACTTCAAAACATGAATGAGTTTAAGTGTGCATCACTTTTATATATTGATTTTTGATAATAATAATAATAATAATAATAATAATAAAATAATAATAATAATAATAATAATAATAATAATAATAATAATAATAATGATAATGATAATGATAATAATGATAATAATGATAATAATAATAATAGTAATAGTAATAATAATAATAAAATAATAATAATAATAATAAAGATAATAATGATAATAATGATAATAATAATAATATAATAATAATAATAATAATAATAATAAAAAATAAAGATAATAATGATAATAATGATAATAAATAATAATAATAATAATAATAATAATAATAATAATAATAATAATAATAATAATAATAATAATAATAATAATAATAATAATAGGAGCTTAATAGACAATGCCTTAATGATAGGTGTTTATCTCTATTTTCTAATATCTTAATTTGGCTAATTATGTTTATATCACAATTTTATTGTGTAATTGAGTTCAATGGAAGGCATTGATTAATACAGTGACATTTCATAATCTACAAGAATACAAGAACACCCTTGAAGGCAAAGGGGTATTAGATTAGAGGTTACAAAGACGAGCCTTTGTGGTTGAACATATTGGTCTTCAAATATTAGTGACTAGGTGGCATACTTAACTACATAATTAAACTAAGAGACAAAGGAAATTCTTAGAATATGATATAAATTATTAGTTATGAAATATCAAGGGAATAACCTACATAGTTAAGTGTCACAATAATTGTTTCACATACCTAATGTTGATAGTATGAGAGATAGTTGTGAATATGAGCCATGTTTTTCTTCTATTTTTATGGTAAGCATCATAAACTAGGGTTTAAATTTTTTATTATATGTATTAAGTATCATAAATGATTTATAGTATGTAATATAAACTACTTTGTTATAGTATGCATAAGTGTTACTCGTGAGTTAATGACCCCTTAATTCTCTTCATGAAGGGTAGGGTGAAAATCCTTATGGTGCCACCATATTGATGGTTCATGGGAATCCTTTAGTAGTTAATCAAAAGTGCTATTGCTTTAATACTCCAATAATTCTTGATGCACTGCTACCCTATATAAATAAGGAGATGAGCTTATGACCATAGAATAAGCTAAAGAAAGTTTTGTGCCTTGTACCGCAAACCACATATGTTTGACAAATAAAGAGGTAACAATGATCTTCATTGTTTTTAATATCTTATTTGTTGATTGATTATTATAATTTTCTTGTTAATATTAAGTAATAAATAAAATTCAAGGAATTATCCTAAGGAAAATGTAATTACACCTTCCATCACTATCAATATCCATTTTTTTTCATTAAAGTAAAGACATTAGTTGATATTATGACCACTATAACTTTTTTAATAATTATAAGGCCAAGGAAATAGAAGATGATGAAAGGAATATAAATAAAGGAATCAAAGAGGAAGGAAAAACATAGATGCTTCAACAACTCCTTTAGAGATAACATCTCTAAACCAAAAATCTAAAACTTTCTCCCAACCACAGATTCTAATCATACATAATTTGGCCATGTTGAGTTTCTATGCTGAACATTACCTTAGCATGGATCAGATTTTTTTTAACACGCATGTTAATTTACTTGATAAAATCACATCCAATATTGTTCCCATTGATAATGATTAAATAAGCCTAGTGGTTAACCATAAGTTGATGTTATCTACCATGATATCCATATATATTAAGTAAGTATTATTTAATATCATCTTAATACATTAATGTTTTGGATTTTATGTTGACATTAGTATGAATCATCAATGTTATTAATTCATATGCATTATTATTTTCATGCATAGGGCATTGGAGGTCATGTCTCATATATAGTTTTACTAGTAGTTAGTATGGATTTATGTATTGTTCTGGTTTATGATACACCAACTAAGTAGGAAAGGGAAAACACGATATATATATATATCACAATAGATCATGTATTATGGATCATAGATTTGTAGTTAGGAAAACTAATTAATATCTTTTGAGCTTACAATTTAAATGCTTTCTTTGTTTTGATAGTTTCTAGGAAGAAAAATAACACCTTTTGTGGATACTATGTGTGCAAATCCCTTTATGATATCATGCCAAGAAATTATTTAAATGTAGATCCATAAAATGTATGCCTCATATTTAATTATTTTTATATAATAAATAATGAAATTTGATAACTTTTTTACTAATCGAATAATTAAATGAATTTGATTTGTAATTCTATCATAGTGGATCTTATCTAAGTGCATGAGTAGTGTTTTGGTTGAGGTATTGGTGAGGAATTTTAATGTTTGCTTGATATTAGATATATGTTGAATTTTGATATTGTACATTTGGATGGGTGTATGATAACACATAGTTATGTATGTGGTTTGGAACAAATTAAAAAAAATAAAGGGAAAAGGGAGTAGAAGATAGCAGTTAATATCTTAAACAATTATCTAAAGCGTATCAAAGGAAAACTTTGATTCAACTTTAGATAACAGTTATAGAACATAACTATCATCTAAAGTACCAATTTTTTTTCAAGCAATAAACTTTAGATGCTGGTGTTTGACATAACCTTCATCTAAAGTACCACTTTTCTTTCAAACAATAAACTTTAGAATTAGGTTTCTATCATAAACTTCATCTAAAGTACCAAAAATATTCAAATGGTACACTTTATATGTTGATTGCTTAAAGAACCAACATCTTAAGTTCTATGCTTTTTAACCTTTAGACAATGGTTATTATCAAGAATTAGCATCCAAAGCTACAACGCGTGTATATTATATTTTAGATGGCAGTTTTTACACTATTATAAAATATCAAATAACCCTAATGATAATGATGGCTTAGTACCATTATCTAATATACAAATCAACTGGCATTAAAATCCTATTTTGTGGTAGTATATCAAGATATTTTGCATTGGTTGATCCTTGAATTTACACTTGGGGCAAACATCATATGATTTTCATCCATTTGGCATGAGTTATAAATATAGTATATGGTCACTTATGTTGACCACTTACAACTTACTCCCGTGTTGTGCATGAAATACCCGTTCTTGATGCATGCATTATTGATTCCTAGTTAGAGTTCTCCTAAGATGGATATTGATGTCTTCCTTAAAACCTTTAGTTGACAAATTGAAAGATTTTTGGTTTTTAGGGGTTGATACATGCTAGTCAATTAACAACAAGGTGTTTAAAATGCATGTAGCTCTGGTTTGGACTATTACCAATTTTCTAGCTCAATCTTATCTATTAGAGTTTTCTAGTTAGGGGTATTTAGCATTCCAAACTACAATAAAGACACTCTTCCTTGAGATTGAGGCATAAGATTGATTATTTTGGCAATAAAAAATTCCTCCCCACTAGTCTTCTATTTAGGAGAAATCATTAGTTCAACGGGAAGGTCAAAAAGAAGGATCATCCGAGGAAACTATTGGTTGATGATATTTTGATGCAATTGAGTTATATTACATAACATAACCTAGGAAAGAATCCTAAACATCAAAAGAGTAAAAGAGGTGATGATGACTTGAACTATAAGGAGAATAGCATATTTTATGAATTATTGTATTGGTTGTCTCACCCATTGAAACACAATTTGAAAGTAATTCACGTTGATAAAAACATTTGTTCCATTTTTTTCATAACAATTTGTGAGGATGCAAAATAAAAAGATGCCAATAACGAAGACATGATTTGGAAGATTTAAAAAATTGAAATGAGTTACATTTGTATTATGAGGTAACTAAGTTGATGAAACATAAGGCACAATATACTCTTTCATCTGATGATCATAGAAAACTCTTGAGGTTTTTTCGAAGATGTAAAGGTCCCATACTGGTTTGCTACAAACCCTAAGAAGAATGTTAGTGATAAAAATAAGAAGATTGTAGGGATAGAATCACATGGTAATCATGTGATAATACAATGCTTGTTAGGAGTCGAGGTTCATGGATTGTTAAACAAGTAGGTTGGTAATGCTATTGCTTAATTGTGTAACTTCTTTAGTTAGGTTTGTTCAAGAATAATTCAATTGCCTAATTTGGAGATGGTAGAAAATCATGTTGTTATCCTTGTAATACCCCAAACCTTTATTTTAGGATTAAAGAATAAAATAATAAATTATTGAATAAAAATTTAATTATATGTACCATTTTTAATAAAATTATTATTATTATTATGGCAATAAAAAAATGATACAGGGACATAGTTAGTAAAAACTAATTTAATTAACTAACCTAAAAGAAATTATAAATAAATTATAATAATTTCCTAATTAATAAAAAATTAATTTATTATTATTAATATTTATTATCCCTAAAATTCCTAAAAACCCAAAACACCCTACCACCCTATTTTTCCTTTTTTTTGTTTCTCCTTTTCTTTTCTCTTTTTCTTTCTTTTCTTTCATTCTTTCTTTTTGTTCTCTTCGACTGGCTGGGCTGCGCCCAACAACGACCCAATCTCACCTCCCCTTCCCTTTTCTTCTTTCCTTTCTTTCCCCTCGACTAGCCCAACCCACGCGCACGAACCTGCCCCCCCCCCCCAATTTTCCCTTTCTGTCCCTCTTTTTCCCCTTTCCATTTTGCCCCTATCTCCTACCTCCTACATGCACAACACCTGCGTGACGCTGCAACTTTGCGGCCTCTCCATCCCCTCTCTCCCTATTTCTTTCCTCTCCTGACCCTACAAGGTGTGCAATAGGCATATCCCTTGAACGATCCCCCTCCCCTGCGAGCTCCCTCTCCCTCACTTGCTCCCTTGCCCCTGCAAACCTACCCCCTACCATTGTCCCCTGCGTACTTGTACCGACTTGCACGCCGGTCGGTACCCACCAACTCCCTCTTGTATTCTTCATTTCTTGACCCACTTCCTCCCTCCCCTAAGCCTATAAACCCCCATATTCCCTTCTTCCCTCTCGCTTTCTACCCAATCCCCCTGCCTCCATTACTCCCATTGCCCAATCATATGCCACCGTCATCATTTCCATGCCTTGCTGCCATCTCCACTTCCTCCCATCCTCTTCACTACATCACCCTGCATACACTAAGCCCATTCACTTCCTTCCTCTTCCTTTCCTCTCACCAATTGTGCAAAGTGGGCATCTCAAGCTACTCTTTTGCACCTAGCGCTACCACCTGCGCCGCCACCACCTCCGGTCTCACCACTCTCCCTACCTCCCTCCCTGCACAACCACACCAACACCTCCTCATCTCCTTTTCTCGCCTCTTCTTTCTTCCCATTTTTCCTCTCTTCCTCTCGGGCACCAGCGTTGCCACTGCCACTACTACGAGACCACCACCACCACCATTGACCTCCTGAGCCAGAAAGCTCCACCACCCAAGCAACCCTACCTTCCTCCCCTTTCCAACCCTAAAAACCTCTTCTTTACATCACCACCACCACCACCACCGTCATGCTACTGCCTCCACCCTCACCTGCCTGGTCCTTATTGGCTACACCTTTCTCCATCTTACTTGTTTAGTGTATTTTATTTTAATAACTTATTTGTATTATTAACATTATTATCTTTATTATTATTATTATTATTAGTATTTTGGTTAAGAAAATAAGAAGAAGAAAATAGGTAGGAAAAAGGTGAAATGTCCTAGTTGCTGCTCTCATTATAGGTATTAAAAAATGAGGAGGTGTAGGATTTCTTGCTTCAAGCTCGGAGCCCACTAGGTAAGGATATAGTTAAGATTTGGGTTGTGTTATGAGTCTTGTGTGTGTAATGGGTGTATTTATATGTTATGTGTAAATATATGTGTATGTGAACTAAGTATTTATGGTGCAACTTGGCTTGCAAGGAGCTAAGGTATGGTAAGAATGATTTTCATTGTTTGTTGTATGTATGGTTAAAAGTTGCTATGGGTGGACATATCCTTGTGTATAGTTGAAATGTTAATATATTTATGCCTAGATGCCTTAGGTGTGACTTGAGTGGCCATGGGAAATAAAATAAAATAAAGAGGGTGGAATGAGTGAGGTGATATGTGGAAAATGTCCTAGTTATCTCATAAAATATGGTGGAGTAATTAAAAGGAGAAATGATAAAATGAGGGGTTAGGGTAAAAACTTACATGGGGAGTATGAGCCTTGCATTGCGTGTGTACTTTACATGGGGGAAATATTTACGTGGGGAAGTCTTGTTTGGATGCTAACCATGGGGAGGAAACTATGTTTTGGGTGGTTAGTGTACTTGGGGGAGTTTTGGTCTGTGGGATGATGGGAAGGTGTATGGGGGTATAAACTAGGCTTTGGGGGGAAACAACCTTAAGGATAGGGTGTGTTATGGGGAAAGGTTGAGGAAGTTGGTTGAGCATTGGTGTTGTGATGAGGGGTGTACCACATGGAGGGTGTGGGTCAAGCCAAATGGAGGGTAGAGTTATGTAAGAGAATGGGGTATGGAAGAAAAATGGGAATATTAGGGTTTTCGTGGGTGACTAACTAGGATGTCATTATCACATATGTGAGTTGAGGAGTTGGGCTGTGAGGTTTGGAGTTGGGGTGAGCATGGTGATGGTGCTTGAATCAGGGGATATGTGGGCTAAGTAAGGGGAGGAGAGGCAAGGGCCACATAAACCAGATTAGGGTTTCAAGGGAAAACCTAGTGGGAGATGGTGAGCATAGGGGAGATAAAGGAGAGTGGGCCTTAACCCATATACATGGGGTATCTAGGTTCGTTATGAGGTTTATGGAAAAAATTTTGGGGGATCAAGGGATAGGATTTTGAGGAAGTCTAGGTTGGGCGAGTGGTGGTAAGTCAGGAGTGTCCATTGGGTTGTGCATGTTTGGATAGGTGTTACTTGGCAAATAAGACGCGAATAAAATAGTAATCACTTAAAGTGGAAGATCATTGAGTCGATCCTGAATATAGGTTGATTACCAGTCCATTGATTATAATAGTGGACAGGTGCGTTTTTCCCTGGAGTTATATATCTTTACTGGTCTACCGCTTATAATAGTGGCCACGTGCGTTTTGTCCTATGGTAGTTATTCTTGGTCCAACGGTTATAATAGTGGGAGTCTCAAGCTCAATAAGGTAAACCCGTAGATGATAATAGTTGATGGAAAAGACACTAATCACTTACAGTGGAACACCATGTGGGTCGAGACCTGATGTAGGATGTTTTTCGGTTCATCGGTCATAATAGTGGTCAAGTGCATTTTTCCCTGGGGTTATATATTTTCATTGGTCCATCGGTTATAACAGTGGCCATGTGTGTTCTACCTTGGGGTAGTTATTTCCATTCCACCGGTCATAATAGTAGGGTCCCCGTACCCATGTGGATATAATTAGAGAGATGTATAAATAAGGTACTAATGGCCTAAACTCCGACAGGGGTAAATGATCTAAAAAAACCTACTGCATGCATGATATCTATATTTGTGTTATTGTGCTCTATCTTGACTATATTGTTACCTTACTCAGTACGTATCATACTAATAACCCTTATCATGTGCGCTGCTCATTCCCACGAGTAGTGGTCCCTCCTGAGTCCGTGTAGGTAGGCGATGAGGCCTTAGAGGACTTTGCTGCTTACGATGAGCTAGTCAGGGCAGAGTGATATCTTGGGGCCAGAGAGAGTGTACTTTGAATTATTTTCCATTTGTACTTTATTTTTTTATTCTCTCATTGTGGAATCCTACTTTGTATTCATTTCTCTATTGTACTAACTTTGACTATTGCGTATTTTAACACTTTTTCTAATTTAATGTTAGACTCCTTCGTATTTTAATTAGTTTCTATTGCCATTTTGTATTAAATTTTAGCCTTGTGATTAGTATGAGGTTGTCTAGGGGCTAGACTTATATTAATCACGGTAGTAGCACCCCCTTTTTGGTGTGTGATTTTCTTTAAACAAACAAAAAAATTCAATTGTGATTTTTTGGGGTGTTATAGTCTTCCTTTGTAAGCATAAATGGATATTTTCTCAAGCCCTCTTCAATGTTATGATTCATCTTATAATGCACTTATTAAAAAATCCATGACTTACTGTACTTATGTATGGTAAATGGACATACTCCATTGAGAAAGTTGAAGTACTTAAAAGAGTAAACTAAAAATTTTCATTAGCCTGAAGTTTCCAATGCAAAAGGTTATATAGCTCACGAGGCATTGCTTTTATATTCTATGTATGTGTAAGGTACTGAGACAAAGTTTAACATAATAGAATGAAATGAGGATGTGGTTGTCAGAGGTTTTCAGACGTTGGTTTTCCAATCTCAAGCACTCTCTATTAGTAAGACTAAAAGGGATATCATGCCTATTGAGAAGCCACATGAGTTTTATTAGTACATTCTTAAAAAATTTCAAGAGATACAATTATATTTGAAGTAATTATTATTAATACCATATATCATGTTATGAATGACATTATTTATAATGGTGATAATATAAAAATATATACATTAATTATCTCTTTTATGTAGCAAACACATGGCTAAAATTAGCCAATGTGGTTGTAAAATTCCCAATAGTCAAGAGAAAGAATTTGCTTCCTGGTTTGAATCTAAGTTAAATTGCTATATTTCACGATATATACATTTAGGTAAGGTAATATAATTATAACTTTTTTATAATTTAAGGTAAAATGTTATGGTTTATATATTTAAAAGTTTTGAGATAACACATTAGAGGAATAACATTGATGAATTATTCTCATTATCTTGTCATCCATCGAGTGTTGTCACAACTTATGCTAGATGTGTCATTAATGGAGTTAGATATTTAAATCTCTGTAGAGATTCAAATTTAAGAACACAAAACAATAGTGTGTGCGTATTTGGATTTGATAGGTCTTTAGTATATGAACAATTAGAAGAAATCATAGAGTTATATTACTTAAATGATTATTCTATTATGTTATGTAACTGCAATTACTTCTACACTAATCCAAGGAAGAAGATAATCAAGCATGATTACAACAACAAAAGTGTGTATATGAGGTTTGAGTTGTACAATAATGATCATTATATATTGGGGTCTCAAGCAAACCAAATTTGGTACATTAATGTTCCTCTAAATTGCTCTAACTAGAGGGTTGTTTAGGAAGTCAATGATAACCACATTTAGGATTTGAATGATGATAATAATGAGGTCGATGAGGTATATGGGGTTGATTCCACTATTGCGAACTTGAATATCAGCCTTGAAGATATGGAATTGATTGAGATCAATGAAGATATGGAAAAAAATGGCATTCAAGGTGATGAGATGGAAGAAAATAGTTTAGGGTTTTTTAGATTAAGATATGGACATCACTGAAGAAGATAAATATATTAATAATGATAGTGATAATTATAATTATTTTTCTAATTGGTGTTATGTATAATACTTTGATACTGATAGTGATACTTGGATCCTTCTAATAGTGATACTGATATTATCTTTTTTATAGTGATAGTGATACTTTGATCTTTGGAATTTATGTATGATCTACTAACTTCATTTAGTTTAAATTTTATGCTAATTATTCATGTCATTGTATTCCATAAGATAACTTTATATATATATATATATATATATATATATATATATATATATGGATGACTTTAATGATAGATAATATTGTAGGGATAGAGGATCAAATCGTCTTGAGATGCCTCTTAGATTACTTTCAACTTATGAGTCAAGCAAACATAATTTTTTTGTTAACCTTATAAATAATGAAATGGTTATGGAAGGGGAAATGATAACTAGCTCTATGAAATGTGGTTGGTTGGAGGGAAGAAACCAATCCACATTGATTTTTCTAAGTTAGATACTACATATAATCTAATGGAACTCAGTCCATTGAGCAAGGTATCCATTGTCATGTGCTGATTAAGCCCCTCAATCAACATTTTGATATGACTACTGTTTATGCACATAACACAGGTCAAAAGAGATTTGCCATGTGGAAATGGCTGTGTGATTTGAAAAACACAATTACTAATCCCTGGGTTGTAATGGGTGATTTTAATGTGGTCTGCAAGGCTGAGGAAAAACTTGGTGGAAAAACAGACTTTGGAGATATTGAGGAGTTTGCCAAGTGTCTTCAGTACTGTGGTCTAGATGATATCCACTATAATGGGGGTATTTACACTTGGTGCAACCAACAGAAGTCTGAACAGAGAATTTATTGCAAGTTGGACAGGATTCTTGGAAATACTTCTTGGCTGGATGGTTTTCCAAGGAGCTATGTAGATAATGTGCATAATCCATATTCAGATCATAACCCTTTGATACTTCATTTAAACTCTCAGCAAGCCTCCAATAGTAAACCTTTCAAATTCATTAATTTCTGGGCTGATAGAGAGGATTTCAACTCAATTGTTCAAGAGTGCTGGGAGACAGAGGTCCAGGGGAACTATGCTTTTCAAGCTGTTTCAAAACTTAAACTGCTCAAGCACAGGTTAAAACAGTATAATAGTAGTAATGGCCATGTCTCTGTTAAAGCTCACAAAGCTTGGTTACATTGGCAGAAATGCAAGGGTGCTACAATGCTGGATCCCCTTAATCAGAGCCTTATTGCTGAGGAGAGGGAGGCTAACATCACCTGGCAGAGAAGAGCTACTGAGGAGGAACACTTCTTCAAACAAAAAGCCCATATCCAGCATGTCCAACTGGGTGATCATAATACTAAATATTTCTATGCAAATGTTCAAATGAGGAGAAACAGGAATCGTATTACCAAGCTGTTAAATGATGCAAATCAAGAGCTTACGGCTGACTGTGACATTGAAGAGGAGATTGTATGCTATTACAGAAACCTCCTGGGTAAAAATAACCCATCAGTTCAGGGGATAGAAGAGGATGTCATTCAAGAAGGGCCTCTAATACACCCCACAGATTGTGATAGCTTAACCTGTGAGCCTACTAGCCAGGAAGTTCATGAAGCTGTGCTCTCCATGGGTGATCATAAGGCCCCTGACCCGGATGGATTTAATGCTTATTTCTACAAGAAATCTAGGGATATTATCAGAGATGATATTGTGGCTGTAGTGAAGGAGTTTTGGAGGAAAAGAAGGCTGCTAAAGCAAATAAACAACACAGCTATTACTCTCATTCCCAAATTCCCAGGGGCTGAAAAGATTAAAGACTTCAGACCCATAGCTTGCTGTAACACCATTTATAAGATCATATCCAAAATCTTGGCTAATAGGCTTCAATTAGTGATGGGTGGTCTCATTGATACATCTCAAGCAGCTTTTATTAAGGGTCGTGTGATCTTTGACAATATTCTTATGGCTGCAGATATTATGAGGCATTATTCAAAGAAAAATGTCAGCCCAAGAAGTTTTCTTCAAGTTGATCTCCAAAAGGCCTATGATACTGTTGAATGGAGCTTCATTAAGCAGGTAATGGAAGCTATGATATTTCCCTGGACTTTTGTGGATATGATTATCCAATGTATTTCAACTGCCAGCATATCCATAAATGTTAATGGTTCCCTATCTACACCTTTTATAAGCAGGAGAGGCCTTAGATAGGGTGACCCCATTTCTCCATACCTGTTTGTGCTGTGTATGGAATATCTTCATAGGGATCTTCATAGACTTTGGAAACTTCCTGATTTTCATGGCCACCCTGGCTGTAAGAATATGGGGATCATTGACTTGAGTTTTGCAGATGACCTTCTTCTTTTCTGCAAGGGAGATCTTTCCTCTATTGTTAAACTCAAGACTACCCTGGAAAACTTCTCCAAGTGTTCTGGACTCACTGTTAACCCTAATAAAAGCTCTTTTTTCTGTGCTGGAGTTAGTGATAGGGTTAAGAGTAATATTATTGATTATCTTGGATGTGCAGAAGGCTCCTTTCCATTCAGATATTTGGGTCTCCCATTAGCTGCTTCTTGTTTGAAGACTCACCACTATCAAGCTGTTATTGATAAATTGTTGGCCAAAATTAGAAATTGGACTTGTAATTATCTCAGCTATGCAGGTCGTCTTCAATTGATTTCTGCAGTACTCCAAGGGATTACATATTTCTGGGCACAAATTCTCCCTCTCCCCCATGGTATTATTTCTCAAATCAAGAGCATTTGTAGAAACTTCCTTTGGTCAGGTTCTAGCTCTGGACATAAACATCCTATTGCCTGGAAAACTGTGTGTCTTCCAAAGGATGAAGGTGGCCTTGGTTTGATTGATTTAAAAAGCTGGAATCAAGCAGCTTTGGGAAAGTGGCTGTGGAATATCATGTACAACAAAGAAAGTCTATGGATTAAGTGGGTGCATGGCGTTTACATTAAACACAAAGATATAGCTACTGTCAGATTTCACTCTTATCATTCTTGGCTATATCGAAGTATTATGTCCACTCGTCCTCTTCTCATGCAGCATATTGTTGATGGAAAATGTGGCACTACTTCCTATTCCATAAGTAAGGCTTATAATCTGATCAAATACAATGAGAATAAGAAGCACTGGGCTTCCCTCGCTTGGAACCACTTTGGTAGACCTCGCTGCTCTTTCATTACTTGGCTAGCTTGTCACAGAGGCCTTCCAACCAGAGAGAAGCTAAGAAAGTGGAACCTGCAGGTTCCACCTGAATGCAGCATTTGTACTGAAGATTCAGAAACGATGGACCATCTATTTGTACACTGTGTGTATGCAAGGAAAGTTTGGGATATGATCAAGAATATGCTGGATATGGACATTAAGGCAGAAAACTGGGAAACACTGATTCATTCTGCAGCACATCACACAAAAGAAAAAAACATTGGTGCTGAATGTACGAAGGCCCTTTTTGGAGAAGTCATTTATGGTATTTGGAGAAGCAGAAATTCTTCCATGTTCAGCGGTCTCACTCCACATCCTGTTCACATGGTCAAGGATATTATGAAGCGCTTCCACATTAGACTCAATCATAGTATAAGTAGTAGAGGTGGTAGAAATGCTAAATAAGGAGTCTTGTTGCTCTCCTCTATTTTGCTATTCTTGAAACTCTTGATGTAATCTCCTCTTATTGGTTTTAATAATATTCTTTATTAACTACCAAAAAAAAATCTAATGGAACCAATGGTGCCAAAGTTTTTTCATTGCACTAGTAATATGATTGGAGAGTTTGTTCCGCCCATGTACAAATTGTGGACACAAGTACCAAATCAAGAAAATTCTAAGGTTCTACTTAGACTTGAGGTAATTATATATTATTAATTGAGATGTATCAATAACATTTGAACATTTGTTAATGTTTTTTTATGTTCATCTTGTAAAGGTACTTTAACGTTGATTACTGGAGCCAAATTTGATTATAGGATCAAATCTTGACCGACATTAAGTAGATGTATCAAGATGAGTAAAAGAATAGAAAACATTATACAAAGAAGGCATGGAAGGAGGAAAATAAGAAGGCGACCCATATTGACCAAGTAACTTTAGAATAATGCATAGATTTTTGGGAGTCTCTTGCTAAAAAGTAAAAATACCTAATTAAGAACTTTAAAATAGATGATACTTAGTCACATTCATTAATTATATTTATTTTAATTGAGTAGAAGAGAACTGCTCAAAATTTATGGAATAGATTAAACCTTATAGATTTTAGCCTCCATAGTTCTAGGTTTATTTCAGCTTACTAGTATTTAAAGTTATATAAAAAGTTTATATAAATTTTTACCACCTATAACATTATGGTGATATTATTAATATATTATTTTTACCTATGTGAAAGGTCAATGAACGAACACAATAGTTACCATCATATAAGGATCTACATACAAGAGATGCCCATTGGATTTCCAACACCGCAAGAGAGCATTATGTAAGTAATTTAGAACAAAGCTTAGTATTATTTTGTAAAATAATTGATATGTCTATTTTTTAATCAATATTGAATATATTTTTTTGTAGGATAAAATGGTGAGGTGTTGAAATAAAGTTGTAACACTCCTATTTTTCACTACCAATTTTTTTTAAATATTATGGAAGCGAAAACACACAACATACTCCCCTGAAAAATAGGATGTTACTGCCATACCTAATATAAGATAGACATACCATCATATGTTCCATGCTAGACGCAATACTTAATATCCAAACAAATAAAAAATTGATAAGAATAGAGCTTGCAACTATTATAAGGGCTAAAGAGTTTAGGTGCACAACCAAGTCTAGGAAAGCCCAAAATAGTATGAAATACAAGAGAGAATGGAAGTCCAAAACAAAGACATCATAAAATAGTTTTCGGTCGCAAAGGGCCCTCAAAAGATAATACATGCTGAAATGTCTTAGCTCTATGTGTTTCTATCCCAAACATGCATATGACCTCCTACTAGTCATCCATCGCTATCTGCACAAGATCCTCTACTTGTGGGATTGATTAGGTGACCAACTAAATGGACACATCCATACTCGTATACGGAGTAAGCTAAGTTACCCAATATGGATTTCATAAAGAACATGAGCATACCAATCATGCTAATCATGCATAAATTCATGCTCATGTTAACTTCTAGACATGACATTATAACATGTTGCATACATCACATGGATTAGGAATCACATACATCATCATGAACCTTGTAATTCCCTCCATTTTTTGATGAAAGCCAAAATACCCTTAGTACCCTTACTAAGAAAAACACCAATTATCCTTTAAAAATAATTAATTATATTTGTATTATTGTCTTGCAGGATAATCAAGAAAATTGACAATCTAAGCCAAGCAAGCGGGGAAAAGGATTCAAGACGGTGCTATCAAAAACGGGATTCTGTTGCTGAGAAGACATATTCAAGTTTTAAATTATTAGCAAGAATAATGGCATTATCACCCAATTAGCAAAATTCTACTATTATTATTATCGTTGTTTTGTTTATTTAGTTTTATCTTGTAATAAGGGTATTAAGCAGCTAGTTAAGTGGGATCTGCCTATTCAATTTTAAAGCAATGCGAAAATGGAAAATACTAAACATACTTAGAAAAAACAGGGTGCAACCGTTGTACCTAACACAAGGTAGATGCTTGTTGCCTATCCTATATTAAATACAAGGTTAAAACAAAACCAACTAATTTAAAATAGAGTATGCAAAATTAAGTTACATAAACCTTTAAAAGATCATTTACAACAAAGGACCTTGATGGTCCCTGACAAAGTCAAATATAGGATGAATGATATGTTAAAGACATAGGGCTATATTAATAGAAAATAAGATTAGTGCATGACCCCAAAACCATGGTCTGTCATGGACCGCACAAAACCTCCGGATGTCCATGCTCTCAAGCCCCAAACCCAAGCTGAGTTAGGCCCACTACTGACCATCCTTAAAAACCTACACATATGACCCTCTACTTGTGGGAATGAATAGGTGATCAAGCAAATGGGTATATCAGTACGCTACGTACCAAGTAAGCCAAGTTGCCTCTTCAACGGAAGTCAAAAGCATATAAGATTCTATCATGACATGGATATCATACCTAACATGCATCATAACAATGCCATATAAGTATAATAATGTATTAGGATTTACTAACATGCATAATTCAGACAACTCAAAATGTATCATGCTCATTATCATAGTGTCATATCATGGAAAATCACATACGTACTAAGTAGAGTAATCTAGATAATCAGTAGGGTTTACTGTAACATTCCAAAATTTACTACTAAAAAATTTCATTTTATTTAAGATTTAGTGGAAGCAGTTAAATCAAAACTTGTGAATTTCGGGGATGTTACTGTCGTGATCAGTACAAGCCCAGCCCCCGTCGTTCCCATACTAACCACAAGGCTAAAGGAAGTTTACAACCATCATAATTTAAACTCAAAGCAAGACTTCAATAAAGCATTAAAATAGTCATAAGATAGAAATCAGAATGCGTGAAAAAGAGTTACAATCCAGAGTATATAGTTAAAGTTCCTTAAAAGGAATAAGGTTTACAAAATGATAAAAGTTAAGTCTGGAAAATCCAATACAAAATGAAAGAACAAAAGGAGGGAGTCTGGCCACACCACTCTCGATCTTCGTGCCAAGTCCATGCTCAACTCCACCCCACCCAATGCCTCATAAGCATCGAAGGCTTCAAAAATAGAATCATTGACCTGCACAAAGTCAGAGGGGCCTTCTACTCGTGGGAATGAGTAACACCCATAAAACGGGTGGTCAATACGCTACATACTGAGCAAGGTAACCATGCACTAAGGCCAACACATAAGGGCACATAATACAAGGATGATAACACAACATCATACAATCTTTACAGATAAACAAAGGTCAAGCTGCAGTCTAGATAAACTGATTATTTAATCTCTGATCAATACTCATTTCACACCATGCTTATTATCATTCCATACGAGTGCGGGAGCCCCACTATTATAGCTGGTGGACCGGAAACATACAAGACATAATGCATCTGACCACTATTATTCGTCGGTGGATCAGTCTCTAGGGCAAGATGCTCCTGGCCACTATTATTCGTCGGTGGACCAGTCTGGCCACAAATCTCATGGTGTTTCATTGTAAGTACTTAATGCCTTTCCCATGTCTTATCATAATTATGTTCGGTTTGTTGAGCACGGAATCCCCCATTATTATAGCCGGTGGACCGAAAACATACCGGGCATAATGCACCTGACCACTATTATTCACCGCTGGATCGGTCTCTAAAGCACCCCGACTCCTAGCCACTATTATTCGCCGATGGACCGATTTGGGTCCGGCTCAACAATCTTCCTCTTTAAATGATGAATGTCTTACTGTGTCTTATTCAACAAGTCTTCACCCGAGACATGCATGACTAACTCCATCTACACATATCCTCCCAAGAGGGCTCGTCCCATATCTTGAGACTTCTACACCTCCTAACTCACCCCGACATCCTTTCCTTATTCCACTTGCTCACACTAGAGGCCCAACTCCTAAGTGTGAGTGTCAAGACCCACTACCTTACACCTCCAAGTCCATAGTCTTACCCTAGGGTTTTCTCTAAAAACCCTAATTTGGGACCTATGTGGCCCATCCTTCTTTGCCTCACACAACCCAAACTGTTTTAATACCCCACACATCACAACCCTTAGATTCAAACCTCATCATCTCACCTTACTCCCCCAATGTAATACCCCAAAATTCACTATTTTTTTTTCTTAAAGCGGAAGCAATTAAATTAGAAATACTTAAAACTTGTGAATTCTGGAAATGTTACCGCCACACTTAGTACCAGACCAGTTCTCTCCGACCGTTCTAGTACCAAGTGCTAAGGCTAAGGAAAAGATTTACATTAAATTCAAATCAACAGTTCATAAAAGAACTCGAAAGATCATACCTTAAAATCAGAGTACGCATAAACGTTTATAAACGTAATAAAATAGAAATCAGAGTGCGAAATCAAAGAGGATAAATAATCCAATACAAAGAAATCATAGTAGGAAATAAAATTACATAAAGGCTGAAATACGGCCACGACACTCTCGAACTTGAGCCAAACATGCTCAACACTCAGCCCCAACTGATGCCTCGCCCACCTGCACAAACCAGAAGGGCATACTACTCGTGGGAATGAGCAGCACCCATAAAAAGGGTGATCAATACGCTACGTACTGAGTAAGGTAACCGAGCACTAAGGCCAACACACAAGCACATAATCCATGCAGATTAATAAAAGAACATAAAGACCATCATCATGTCATAATATCGACCAATCATTCAGGTACATACATAAAGACCCAATCATAGTCCAGATTAATTACTTAATTAATCTTTTATCGGAATTCGATACACATCATGTCTTTTTATCAAATCCATGCGAAAACGGAAGCCCCCACTATTATAGCCGGTGGATCGGAGGCGCATAGGGTATCATACCCTAACCACTATTATAGCCGGTGGATCGGATACACATAGGACTACGCGTCCTAACCACTATTCCTAACCGGTGGATCGGTTGGCTTCGGCACGCATGGTGTTCCACTGTAAGTAATTAGTATCTTTTAGGCATTTTAGCAAAATTCTGGTTTGCGGTTGTTGAGCTCGGGAACCCCCACTATTATAACCGATGGATCGGTTACGCATAGGACATCATGCCCTAACCACTATTATAACCGGTGGATCGGTCACACATAGGGTAAACACCCTAACCACTATTATTACCGGTGGATCGGTTGCACATAGGGTAAGAACCCTAACCACTATTCCGAACCGGTGGATCGGTTGGTCCCGTCTCAACGATCTTCCACTTTACATAATTAGTGTCTTAAGTATCTTATTCAATGACTTTCACCCTAGATATGCATGAATCACTCCTTTAACACTTCACACATTGTAACTCATAAATTCCATCCTCATGACTCCACTTTAATCACCAAAAAAAACACCTGATACCTCAAAAACCCTAAGCAGTTGCACCAAACCCTAATTATCCACACGAACCCTAGCTCGGTTTCCTACGTACTCATATAATGCTCCACGCACTATTTTCCCTTCAAATGTTCAATCACCCAAACAACACTTACATTACTTTCCTCAAATCCCAAATCAGCGTTCCATACGTAAACTTCACTCTCATACAAACTTTACACATCCCATGCAATTATTAACTTCCATGCAAACCCTAATATCACCATACAACCATTAACCATTATGCAAAACCCAAAATCTCATCATACAAAACCCTAAATTCATTCCACATAACCCAAATATCCATTCATACCAAACCCTAGATTCAAACCATATAAAACCCAAAGATTCATCCATACCAAACTAAGTATCCATCCTTACCAAACCCTAAGTTCAAACCATATACAACCCAAAGATTCATTCACACAAAACCCTAAATTCAATCCATACCAACACAAAGATTCAAATCATATAAAACCCAAAGATTTTTCCACATAATACAATTGATTAGATTCTCCCCTTTCATAACCACAAATTATATTCTCCCATACAAGACTATAAGTTAGATTCTCCCACATAAAATCATAAATTAGAATCTCCCAAGCAAAACCATAATTTGGATTAATTGGATTCCCCCAAACAAATCATAAATTAGATTCTCCCAATCAAATCATAAATTAGGTTCTCCCATATAATGTCATAAATTACATTCTTCCAAACAAAACCATGCATTAGATTATTCCTTATAAATTCATAAAAATAGGTCAACTCACTTCCCTTAGTCAACTTCTTTCCCCACCCTCCTTTTTCATCCTTCTTCCCACATAAAATCATATCAACATCCTCTCATGCATGTCTTACAGGTTCATACACAAATAATACACATGCCATACGAAAACATACTTCAACTCCACGTCATATCATATACGGCATAATTAATAATCATAAACATATAATGCATAGCATACGAGGCACACAATGCACATTAGCACATAAAAGGCCTTAGCACCCCTTACCTGAAACGACACCGGTCTTGGAGCACGTTCCTACGCCTCCTTAGGGCTTTGACCAAATAATAACATATTAATAAAATAACCTTAACAAAATTCTAACTTTGCTAAAGACATAAAAATAATAGAGATATTATAACCCTTGATAATATAGGGTTAAAGATTTTACCCTTATGATAATAATGATACTAATATAATAATATCAAGGAAAATAAAACTAATATCAATGAGAATATAAATAATAATAACAATAATAATAATATTAATAAAAATAACAATAACATATAAGCTTTTAAAATAACTAATGAATTACCATTTATTTAATATTAATAATAAAATTAATAACCTATACAATAATATTAAAATAATAAAGATAATGATAATATTATTATTAATGGTTTATAATAACAGTAGAAATAATAATACTAAAATAAATAAGTGCAAATGTTAATACAAAATTAGGGCCTAAGATTTTCCAGAATAATTAATAAAATGATAATAATAATTATTCTAATAATTATAATATTAATAATAATAATAAGAATGATAATAGTCCCATAATAATTCAATTAATAACTTAAAATTCAAAAATAATAATAATATTGTTTTATTACCACTCTCCACCCTGCAAGTACAATTCAGAATAAAATTTCTCATCAAATAATAATAAAACATATTAAGAATATAAATATTAAGAATAATAATAATGGTAATTATATGCAAATAATTGAAATAAATTAAATCAAGGCTTATAATAATATGGAAAATGGTTGAGAGGGTCTAGGGTTCAACCTTAAGCTGGTGGGGATAGGTGGCACCGGCGGTGGTTCACGGCGGCGGCGGCGGTGGCCGGAAAATTGGAAGAAAAAGGGGAAAGATGGATGTTGGGAAAAAGATAGGGAGAATTGAGGTGATATAAGAGGTGTTTATTGTTGCCCAAGAGGAGAGGGACAAAATGATGGTGGTGGTGCAGCCAAAGGTGGCGGCGCACGGCGGTGGACAGTGGTTTAAGGCTTCGGGGTCAAAATTCCGGCGAGAACGAGCATCTAACTTTGCATGATTATTGAGGCTCGTACAGGAAGAATCGAGAGGTAAAAATAGTTTGGTTAACTAGAGGAACTTTCAGGGAAGAGAATGGAATGTTTCGGTGGCGCTGATGTTGGCCGGAGGCGGCGGAAGAGGCTTCTGAAGTTGGGGTGGCGGCAGCTCGGGCCGAGGGTTTCGGGGAAGAAAAAACTCTAAAAACTCCTATAACAAGGCTATTTATAGATGTTGGAATGGATAATGAGGAGCTGGAGGTCGAAATGGAAATTTTAAATGCAATAATTTGGGCAGCCGGCGTCGGAAAACGGTCGATCGACGTTTGGGTTGGTTCGAAGGTTCGCGACGTTGGGGAGAAGAAACGGGCGAGATTTAACGTCGAATAATTATGAAAGTTTATTTCTGGAGTTAAGAGGAAGACAATGAGGCAAGAAACGGACGGTATTAATCACCGTAGCCGGAGAAGCCATTGACGGGGGAGGGAGTTGCAGCGGCGTCGACGAAGGAGAAAGGAGGAAGAAGGAAGAAGAAGAGGAGGCGGACCGGTCGGCGGGAAAGAAAAGAAAAAGGGGAGACCGGGCGGTCGGGCGCGGGGTCGAGGGTGCGACTAAATGGAACGACGAGGTTCGAGCGTAAAAGAGTCGAAACGCAGCGTTCCACGGGCGGAGGAAGGATACGCGGCGCGGGCTGGGCTGTGCCGAAGGAAAGGAAAGAAAAGGGAAGTGGGCCGCGGCTGGCCCATTCGGGGAAAAGAAGAGGAAAAAGAAAAAGAAGAAAAAGAAAGAAAAAGAAAGGAAAAAGGAAGAAAGAAAAGAAAAAGGGAAAAAGGAAAAGAGAAAATAATTAGATTAGGGCCAATTAAATTAATCTAAATATTTAGGATATTTAAAATAATAATATTTAAATAAAATAATATTTAAATCCCTTTTTAGGCTAAATTAGGATATTTAAAAATATTTCCATAAATTCCATTTTAATTAGCAAAACACCCTAATTTTCTTCCATTAATTTATTTATAAAATTAAAATTAATTTGAAACTATTTTCTCCTCATTATTTTAAATAAAATAATTTATTTAAATAAATTCCCAAATTAAAATCCTTAATTAGCTCAAATACCCAAATTCCTCCTAATTAAAATACTTATAAATTTATTCTTGATTTTTTCCTAATAAATTTTCTTTTATTTTAATTAAAATAATTTATTTAATTAATCTTTATGATAAAACCTCATTTAAATATAATATTTAAGATTATAATTTTTCGGGGCATTTCACCCAAATACACATATGACCATGAAACCCCAGGTGGCCACACCAAACCATAGCTGGCCACGCCAAACCCTAGCATCCTCCTTTCCACATGTCACCCTTCCATTTTTCACCTTCCACTCTTGCTTTCCCATGATACCCATGCTTACCCCACACATGATAATCCTCCATCTTCATTTCATACTCTACTCATCCTCATTTATTTTTCCTATTTACCACCTTCTCATATTAGGGTTTTCTCCCAAACCCTAGCTCGGTCTCCTAAGCATCCTTATACTATCCTACGTACTAATTTTCACCCAAAGCCTCCAATCACTCAAACTACTCTTCCCTTACCTTCCTGACACCCCAAGGTAACTTTCCATACGTAAAGTCCACCCCCATACAGACTCTATCTATCCCATGCAAACCCTCAAAGTTTTCATGCAAAACCCTA
Organism: Tamarix chinensis; assembly: GCA_030549775.1. Lineage (NCBI taxonomy): Eukaryota > Viridiplantae > Streptophyta > Magnoliopsida > Caryophyllales > Tamaricaceae > Tamarix > Tamarix chinensis. The sequence goes on along the minus strand of CM060177.1, from coordinate 24,272,154 downwards.
AAATTCCCGTGCAAATCCTAGATTCTCCCCTACAAAGTTCACCCACTATTTTATTTTATTTAAAGCCCTTTTTTATTCTTCCACTTATGGATCATGGAATATTTAGGTCAATCCCACCTACACTAGCCAACTTACTTCCCTTTGGTCATCTTACTTTTCCATTTTCCTTTTTCATCTTGCCATCCCATAATACCACATAAATTATCCTTACATGCATGTCCTAAAGGGTCACATTGTATCACATCACATTTCACCGCATATACTTACTAAACACATGCCATAAGAAAACACAAGAGCATACCTCAACTCCAAGCTGTGCTACACATAAAACAGTTATAACAATAGCACAAGATACATAACAGATCATTATACATGGCGTCCAAGGCATATAAGACACATAGCACACATAAGGCCTTAGCTACACCCTTACCTAGCACGTCACTGGTCTTGGATCACGCTCCTATGCCTCCTTAGGGTTTTGACTAGTTTCACCTATAAGAGGGAAAAACTAAGGATTAGTTTCCCTCCTACCAAAAATACTATTATTTCCTATTTTATTCTAAGATTAGGGTTACTATTATTAAAGGAAGCTTTACAAGTGAAAATTAGAGTTTTAATAATATTTATAGCCATATTTATATTATTAAATCTAATAGCTTTATTTCCTCTAATAATAGTACTAACACTAGTTATAGCAAAAATAACAATATTAATAATAATAGTAATACTAATAATCCTAGTAATAGAAATCCTAGTATTTTTTAGGCTAAGGCTAATAATAGGGTTAGGGATAAAATAATAATATAATAATAATAAAACTAACAAAATACTAATATTTCTAAGGATAATAATAATAATAGTAATATTTGAAATAATGATAATATAAAGGTTTGAATATTTTTACCATAATAATAATAACAACAATAATAATACTAACAATCATAACAACAAAAACAACAACAATAATAACAATAATGATAATGATAATCAAAATAATAATAAAATAGGGTTTTGACCCATTAATAGTAATAATAATAATAACATTTTGGGGATAATAATAAGCATGATAAATAATAGTAATTATGAATAATAATAATAATAATAATGATAATAATAATAATAATACACAATAATAACAATATAATACAATTAAAATGAATAAGGCTTGCATAATTAAGGTTTAAGGGTTGAGAGGATTTAGGGTACCACCTAGGGTTGGTGGTGATCGGCAACACCGGTGGCAGCGGAGGGGAAAGAGGGAATTAGTTGAGTGTTGAAAATAGGATAGGGGGAGTGAGGGTAGAAGTTAGGGTGGTTGAGGTTACTCAAGTTGAGACGGTTGGTATGGGGGTGGTGGCACGGCCAAAGGTGGCGGTGCAGGCAGTGGCGTTGTGGCGGCCGATGATGGTGGAAAGGGAGGAAGGGAGGAGGAGAGGAGGAGAGGGAGGAAGGGAAAAAGGAGGGGAGGGAAAGGTATAGGGAGGTCTACAGGTATTTTGGGACGTGTAAGAGGTGATAGTTGCGGCGGGAGTGGTGGCGAACAGTGGTGCGAAGGACAGCGGGGGTGGAAGTGTGGTTGCTCGGGAAGGGTACTTTGCACGGCCTGGGTGGCTCGTGCAAGGAAAATTGAGGGTGGAGGGTGGCATATTTTGGTAGAGGGTGATGTAGGGAGTGGTATTGTGGGTGGCTCGAGCGGCAACACTGGACGACGGCGATGGCGAGGGTGTCTGATTGGGCAGTGACGCACAGGTTGGGATTTTTGGGCTGCAAATGAAAATTCAACTTTGGGGCTGCGTATGGGGTATTTATAGATCAAATGGAGAGGGGAAACAATAGAGGAAGCGGGAAAATAGGGGCAAGTGGGATAGAGTACACCGGTCGGCGATGGTAGGCCGGCGTAGGTCTGCCATGGCAGGCTATGATTGGGTCGGGGAGAAGGAATGGGCGCGCAAGAAGATAGGGGAAGGTTGGTCAGGTAGAAAAGGCAGGCAAATCAGTGGGGAAGAGAGGGAAGGGATCGCCGGTCAGCGGGCGTGGTCGGTGGCAAAAATCAAGGCGCAAGTCGAGGGAGAAGTTGTAGGCTCGCATCGGGGAGGAAGAAGAAGAAGGTTGGACCGGGCGGTCTAGGGAGAAAGAAAAGAAAAGAAAGTGAACCGGTCGGGTGACAGGCGAAGGAAAGGGGGGTGAGGCATTCGAGTTGGGTCGCGCCAAAGGAGAAAGGGGAGGAAGGGATTGGGCCACGGGGGAGGCTAGCCCAAACCGGGGAGGATGGGGAAAATGAAGAAAGGAGAAGGAGAGAAAAGAAAGAAAAAGGAAAAGAAGGAAGAAAAAGGAAAAAAGGAAAAAGGGAAGAAAGATAAAATGGATGGGTTTTGGTATTTTGGGATTATTATTTAAAATAATAATATTTAGAAAATAATAATTAAATCCCTTTTTCGATTAATTTGGGCTATTTTGAATAAATTTTCCTTAACTTCCATTTTAACTAGCGAAACACACTAAATTTTCCTAATTAAATTATTTATTATTTTCTTCTTGATTTGCCTTAATTAATTCCCTTTTATTTTGATAAAATAATTTATTTAATTAATTTTTCTAATAAATCCTTAATTAGCTATAACTCTTAAAATTAGGGTTTTGGGGTACTGCATTTACTTTCCAACTTAATCGATTAGATTATACCATTTCCTTATCCATATATTAATATAGGTTAACATCCAGTCAATCATTCCAATTATTAACTAGTTATTCATTCAAGCCATTGTCAAAGTATTAATTCCATCTTTTACCCTTTTTATCATCCAAACCTTTGTTCCCATCATTATCTAATTATTCATCATTGAGTAATGGACTATACACCACCCCATAGTCTCACATACCATGGAAACCTATCCAAATCAAGGGATATAAAATCCAGGCTAAAGCCAATCATAATAATGGACATAAGTTTAGGCTGAAGACATCGAATGAAGACATAAGTCTAGGCTATAGCCAAACACCTAGGTAACCAAATCCTTTAGTATCGATACCCCCTAGTACATTATCAATGTCTAGAGTAGGTAAGGCACTAGGATCTACTAGGATCCCACCCAAAGGCACCAATAAATGCCCAAAGGCAGACTAACCCATGGTAGCTAATCGAGAATTAAGTAACCCAAAACCATCACAAATCAATTACTTCACTTTAATTTTAGTACATATATTATACGGTTTAAGTGATTACAAGTGTAAATATAAATATAGAACAAGCAATACATTCAAATGTTTCTTCCATATTAATCCTTCCCTTTCCATGTCCAGGTTTCCATTTATGTTTCAACATTTTATGTTCATAAACTTTTCCATTCATTCATTTACACATTTCATCCATTTCATATTGTTCATTTCCTCTTTTTCTCAAACCATCGCATTTATTTGAGTTTCATTATTTCATTTATTCATTGTTTGTTTACATTTGTTTATTATGTCATAAATCATGATTCCATTTAATCCATTCATTATGTCATTAATCCACAATAATGTTTGTATTTTATCCCTTCAATAATCCTATAATAATCCCAGGCATAGCATCAAAACATAACCAAACCAAATGGAACATAATCACACAAACCACCCAAACCAGTTGATAGGTCTAGTCCAACCAGTCGATCGATATCAATAACTAGTCGATCGATTTAGGCCAATCATTCGATAGGTTTGGCTTCACCAAACCATGATTTTCCTCAAACTAGTTGATCAGTTTGGGAAAACTAGTAGACTATTCATAAATCAGTTGATTGCCCAACCAATTGATGGGTTTAAGTAGAAAGGATGATCAAGGTCTCTACAAGCTTACCAATGGATAGGTTGGGTCAACCAGTACACTGTTCTAGGAACCAGTCAATTAGTCTGACCTACAACAACACTAAAGAATCATTTTCATGTAGATCATGCTTATAAATATTCATCATACTACATTGAAACATGTTATAACATCACATAACACATTTTTAGCCTATTTTAATTACACATCTCAAAATTAATCACCACAACCTATCTTTTTTCAAGATTCATGCTTTTCGCGCAAAATACATAGTCCAACCATCCAAATATAGTTATGTAAGCTATATATTCATGCCAACATGTGATATCAACTTATAGAGTTTCATTTAATCAAGATTAATCATAACCCTTTTTAGAAGCAAGAATAACTTACATGATGTAGGTAAAACTTCCCTTAAACAAAATCAATCAACCAGTGAAACCCTCAACTTTCAAAACCTTGAAAACACAAGTTTTAACTAAAAAATTCATGAATAAATTTTTCAAATTTGAACTTGAAATAGAAGGAAAAGGATGAAAATACCACACTTAAAGGAAAAATAGAGGACGCTCAGTTGAACCACTCAATCTTTTCCTAAATTTAACTCTTTCTTGCTTAATAATGAAAATAAGAGGAAGCTAGAGAAATGATCAATTGAGTGAAAGGGATTGACTGTAAGGCTCAAAGTGTAGAGGGAGAAGGTGAATACTATAGAGATTAGGCCTTTTTGGTGGCTGAAAGAAAGGTGAACAAAAAGGGTAATTAGGGTTATTTATAACCAACAAATCGATACAAATCACAATGTGATTAGGAAAAAATCAAAAACGTAAATTCTTATTGTTTAAATTTGAGTTAAGTGAATGGATTTCATCCAAGATATGCTAACCTATCATCTAGAGCTCAAATAGTAATTTTGGAGGAGTGTAGGTTAATTGGTCTAGAAATGCATATCGCAAGAGGGGTAATGGAAGATCAGCATGTAAGGAATCTCCAACTAAGCATAATCAAGTTTGAGATCAAAGCAATGATCTTAGAATGTGCAAAGGAGAGAGGTGGAAGAAGACAAATATGAGGTCATCTCCCCCCTCAATTGTCCTAGTTGTCTCCTGATATTGATCTGAGGTAGTATTTTCGAGCCAAATGCATCATGAAAAAGGCTAAGAAACTCTTAGGAACAAGTTGGCATGGATTAACAAGGTTCCATTTCAGTATAAGATTTTTTTTAAAATTGAGTCTAAAAAATATGCCTACCTCGACAAACCAGTTGATTGATTTAGCCTACCAGTTGACTGTTCTACATACCAGTAGATCGGTTCCCCAACAATCTATTGATTTAGTTGAGTAAAAAACTTTTTACTGAAATGATAGACTAGTCGATCAGTTCATTGAACCAATCAATCGGTTTGCCTAAAAAAAACTCATTAAATTTAATTTTCCAACCTCATTTCAAATCCAACTTTGCCTCAAACCAAATTATAATACCAAATCAAAATCAAACCCCAAAATTTGCATAATCTCTTATTCAACACTTTTCAAAATGATGGGGTATTACAAACCTTGATAGATAAGCCATGCATATTAGATAATATATGAAGACACTAGAGGTCATTCACTAATATAAAGATTATTCCAATTATTACCTTGACATCATGGTAATAATATAAATAACATCCATGTAGTGTTATAAGAATTTATCAGAATATATAAGCATTTCAAAGAATTACGAGTGAGCGCTTATGGTCTCCATTATGGGCCTTAGCCTTGATAGTACACTAATAATCGGGGTTACCAAGTCACCATATGAAAGTAACCACCATTGTTTACTACTCTTGGACACAAGCAAAGGTAGATAGCCGTATCAACCATTCTATTTATTCTAACCCTTAAGTATCATCACCTAGGTACATTAGTGATGTAAGTAAAGTAGGAAAGGAAACAAAACTAATGTGGATTCCCCTACCTATAGGTGAACCATATTCCCATAGCTACCCCTGAGTTAGCTACTCCAAGAGTTAGAGAAATATGGGCTCGATCAAATTATCTTTCCTTTAAGTGTTTAGTATATTATTATTGAAATGCCCTGAAAATTCTAATTTTAAAAATTATAGTTAAATAAGATTTTATTAGAAAAATTATTTAAATAAATTATTTTTATTAAAATAAAAGGAAATTAATTAGGGTAAATCAAGAAGAAATTTATAGGTATTTTAATTAGGAGAAATTGGGTATTTTAACTAATTAAGGATATTATTTTGAAAATTAATTAAATAAATTATTTTATTTAAAATAATGAGAAAATAGTTTCAAATTAATAGGAATTTATTAAATAATTTAATTGGAGAAATTTAGGGTGTTTTGCTAATTAAAATGGAATTTATGGAAAATCTTTCAAAAATCCTAATTTAACCCAAAAAGGGATTTAAATATTATTATTTTTTAATATCCCAATTAATTTAATAAACCTAACTCATTATTATCTCTTTTTTCCCTTTTCCTTTCTTCCTTTTTCCTTTTTTTTTCTTTCTTCTCCTTTCTTCTTCTTTTCTTTTTCTTCCTCCCCTCCCCCGACCTAGGCCACCCTACAGCCCAGTCCTTTCCCTTCTTCCTTCTTCCTTCTTCGGTGCGGCCCAGCCAACGTGGCCATTTTTCCTTCCCGCGACCCAGCTTTTCTTTCCTTCCTCCTTTGGCGCAACCAAACGCAGTGTTTGGTTTAATTTTTCCCCATCAGCCATTCGGTCTCCCTCTTCTTTTTCTTTTCCTTATTTTCTTTCATAGCCGCCCGGTCCAGCCACCACCTCCTCCTTCTTCTTCTTTCTTCTCCCCCACCATTCCCACCATCCATTACCATTGACCTGCAACTCCGAAAATCTCCCCGCCTATCCCGCCTTTTAATCGGTCGTTTCTCCCTTATTTTCCCTGTCATTCCGCCGGTCACAATGACCCAAACCACTTCTCCCATTTCTCACGTAGTCTTCCCCCTTTTTCCTACGCATACCCCTACCCAAAATTGACTCCCACCGACCAACCATCACTGCCGGTGAACAAAACCCTACCTGCCTTACCCCCTAGCCGACTCACAGAACCCTACCCTCTCTTCTTTTATCTATAAATACCCCTCATTAGCTCGATCTCGGGACTTTTTCCCACAACCCAGAATTTCCCGACCTTGCCATCGCCGCTCCTTGAGACGCTATTTCCACTACCTCCGGCCAACACTACCGCCTGTTTTGGCCACCCGAGTACTCACTGCACTTCCCTCTAACTCACTGAACCACCCTCATCCCTCAATTTTTCCTGCACAAGTCGCCCCTGTTGTGCGAAGTTTCCTCCCCGATCAACCCTCTCTTTAACCTCTGCCACCCTTCGAACCACCATTAGCCACCTCTTCCACTGCTGCCACCATTCCTTTCACCTCCCAAATTATTTTGCATACCATCCTCTATCTCCCTCTACCTTTCTTTTCCTCTTCCTCCCTCTCCTCCTCTCTTTCTCTTCTTCTTCCCCATTCGGCCACCACCACCGCCTCCGTGTGCCGCCACCTCCATTATGTTCCTTTCCTTCTAGGTAACCATAATCACCTCTACTCCCACCTTAATTCTTCCTATTTTGTTCCCAGCCCTCAACTTTTCCCCTTTTCTTCTATTTTTCCGGCCACCGTCCCTGTCATCGTGCACCAGCGCTAGTGCTGCCTGTCACCACCAGCCTAAGGTTGAACCCTAGACCCTCTCAACCCTTTTACCCTATTTTTACCAGCCTTAATCTATTTTATTTCATTTATTCAAAATATATTATTATTATCATTTCTATTATTATTATTATTATTATTAATGATTTTATTATTATTTCTATTGAGGGCGAAGCCCTATTATATTTTTATTTCAATTTTATTCTTATTATTCTTATTATTGATATTATCTTTATTATTAATATTAATATGTTATTATTATTATTATTATTATTATTATTATTATTATTACTACTACTACTACTACTACTACTACTACTACTATTTCAAGATTAATAATATTATTATTTCATTATAATTATTACAAATATTTTACTAATAGTGTTATTATTATTATTATTGTTGTTATGCGATTATTATTATTATTGTTGTTGTTGTTGTTGTTGTTATTATTAATTATTATTATTATTTTATTTTATTTTTTTATTGTTGGTATTATTATTCTATATAGGGCTTAAATCCTATTGTGCCTATTTTGAATTGTAGAAGTGGTATTATAAATATCAAGTCTTATTATTATTAGTATTATTAATAATTTTATCATTAGCATTTATTATTCTTATTAGTGTTATTATCTAATCTATGATTTTGTATGGGAGAATCTAATTTATGGTGTTATATGGGAGAGTCTAATTCATGGTTTTGTATGGGAGAGTCTAATTTATGGTTTTGTATGGGAGAATTTAATTTATGGTTTCATATGGTAGAATCTAATCTATGGTTTTGTATGGAGAATTTAATCTATAGTGTAATATGGGAGAATCTAATCTAGGGTTTTGTATGGATGGACTTGGGTTTTTGCATAGCAAATTTTATGGTGTTGCATGGGAGGATCTAATCTAGGGTTTGCATGGTTGATTCTAAGGTTTTTACGTGGGAGCATAGGGTTTGCATGAAAATTTCGAAAGGTTGCATGGGGTGTGTAAAGTTTGCATGGGAGTGAAATTTATGTATGGAACGTTGATTTGGGATGTGAGGAAGGTAATGTAAGCGTTGTTTGGATGTTTGAACACTTTGGATGGAAAATAGTGCGTGGAGCATTATAAGGGTATGTGGGAGACTAAGTTAGGGTTTGGAGTGATTAACTATGGTTTGTTGTTATTAACTAGGGTTTGGAATGGATAATTATGGTTTGGAGTGGTTAACTAGGGTTTGGTGAGGTTAACTAGGGTTTTGATATGATTAACTAGGGTTCGGTGGTAACATATATGTACTTGGGGAATAAAGTATGATGATGAATATGGGATCGATGGTTGTGAGAAATAGGGTGTCAAAATGATTTGGGTTGTGTGAGATGAAGTAGGATGGGCTACTTAGGCCTAAATTAGAGTTTCTGGGAAGTTAGAAGGTACAGAGTGCTCATGATATGGTATGGGTTAGTTGGAGGATAAGTGTAGGGCGAGTGATTTATGCATGTCTAAGGTGAAAGCTTCTGAATAAGATACTTAAGACATTAATCACTTAAAGTGAAAGACTATTGAGTTGGGTCCAAATCGATCAACCGGTTAGAAATAGTGGTGTGGACTATTGTCCCGCAAGTGACCGATCCACTGGCGAATAATAGTAGTGTGGACTATTGTCCCGCAAGTGACCAGCCCACCGGTAATAATAGTGGGGTGACCTCGAGCTCAATAAACACAAACCAGAGTTTGCTAAGACACTTAAAAGTTACTAATTACTTACAGTGGAACACCATGTGAGCAGCAACCAAACCGATCCACCGATTAGAAATAGTGGTGTAGACTATTATCCCACAAGTGATCGATATACCGGCGAAAAATAGTGGTGTGGACTATTGTCCCACAAGTGACCGACCCACTAGCTAAAATAGTGGGGTGTTCCTGTACTTACATGGATTTGATAAAAGGCATGGTGTGAATCAACTTCTAATAAAAGATTAATTAAATAATTAATCTGGACTATTTGGGCCTTTATGTGTGGACTCGATCAATTGTAAGATGTATAATATTTTGCATGACTTTTTATATTATATGTGTGGGTTTGGATGTGCGTAAGTTGAATATTATCCTGCATGATTTTATGTGCTTATGTGTTGGCCTTAGTGCTCAGTTACCTTACTTAGTACGTAGCGTACTGATCACCCTTTTTATGGGTGCTGCTCATTCCCACGAGTAGTAGGAGTAGGCCCTTCTAACTTTGTGCAGGTGGGCGAGACATCTGGCGGGGCTGAGTGTTGAGCTTGTGGTTAGCTCAAGTTTGAGAGTGTCATGGTCGTATTTACTCTTCTTGTTATTTTATCTTCTTTTGTTATTTCTTTTGTATCGGATTTACCCTTTTTTATTCATTACTTGTATTGAGTATTTTAAATAAACCCTTTATCGATTGTAAGATTATTCCATTTGAGGAATTTTAACTTCTTACTCTAATTTCTATCTTATGATTGATTTTACTCTATTGGTTTGTAAACCTTCATGCGTACTCTGATTTTTGATATTCTGAGCTTTCTAGTTCTTTTATGAGCATTTGATTTAAGTTTAATGTTAATCTTTTTAGCCTTAGCACTTGGTATTGGAACGGTCGGAGAGAACCAGTCTAGTACTAAGTGTGGCGATAACATCTCCAGAATTCAAGAGTTTCCAATTTTAAATTCTTCCGCTTTTAAAAAAAAGTAGTGAATTTTGGGGTGCTACAATTAAATTTAGACTTTAAGCCATACTAAATGTCTTTTGCCATACAATCCAAACATAACCATTAAAGATTTCACAATATCCATACTTCCCCATTGATGGTAGTTAAGGTGTTAACCATCATTAATTAACCACTATTGCCTTATAGGGAAAATCCACAACCCTACCATCCATGAATATAATACACCATGTAGTTTCCATTTATTCATCCTTTTTCTTCACGAACCAAAGGTTGTGTGAAACCTAAGACTAAATGCAAACCTATAGTAACTAAGTCAACCAACAAGCATAATGGTTAATCATTCCCAAACAAGCCTTCAGGAACAATATTTGGTCCTCACAAACCATGTACAAGAATTGGATCACAAAGATTATAAAAATATAGAAAAATAAAACAATCAATTGAATGAGAAGATGTATCAATCGACAAGTAAAAGAGCACCATCATCAACCGGTGAGGCTTACCAATTGACCAACCAAGCACATAACACCTCATAGAATAAGCATAATCAATAAAATGAAGGGCAATATTAGTCAACTAGTAAATCACCGTTAGTCCACTGAAGTTTCCTATCAATTGATGGATCACAGGAACACATCGATGGGTGAGGCACATTAGTTGACTAACGTAACTAATGCAACAACATTAGCTTCAAAAATCACTTATAAAATCTTCCAAAATTCTATCATATGATTAAATAAACTAGTATGCATTATAGTCATTCTCGAACATATTCTTACCATCTCTTCATGATTTAACACCATTAATCAACACAAATCATGCTCGTTAGCCAAAATCATCATTTATGCATAAAATTCCTAATAAATGCTTTCTACACCAAATTATCCTATATATTTCATCAACCCATATTCTCATTTGTGAAACCACAAGTATATATATTCTCACATATCTCATCAAATGTAATGCATGAACATCCTCATACCCAGCCATTCCACTTAAGATGCAAGAATGACTTACCTTAAGCTAAGCTAGCAAGGTTTATAAGAAAATGGAAAAAAATTCTCTTACAAATCTATAATTTTGGAAGAATATTATTATATTAAAAAAATCTGTAAAAGTTTCACCAAAATTAAGCAAATAAGAAGGATAGAAAAGTAGAAATACCACCTCAACTAAGAGAGGAACCCAAGGTTAGCAAAGCCTCAACCTTTCCTAGATTTAATCCTTCCTTGATTAATATTAATACAATGAAGAATTAAAGTATTAGAATAGGGAGAGAACTAAGTTTTGAAGAATTAGAGGGAGGGAAGTTGAGTGGAGCATAGAAGAACAAAAAAAGAAAAGACTCAAAGATCTTGAGGGAGCAAGCATATGAGAGTATAATCTTTATGATGAGGTGTCATATGGCTGGAAACAAAGGGTAGGGGTATCATGTAAGTAAAAACCCAGTCATATGAGAAGTTGAGGTGTCATATAGCACATATCAATAAAAATAAATTCCTGTTTGGTATGGATCAAAATACCAAATTCTTCTTTGATATGCTGAAGGCCAAAAGAGCCAAATCCAAAATTGTAAGATTAATTAGAACCGATGGCACAACTACCCAGTCTGACGAAGAAATGGAAACAGAGTTCTTACATTATTATCAGCACCTGCTGGGTTCAGACTCTACTCTGGAGCCCTTGGATGACAATATTATTCTTTCAGGCCCTATTATATCTAAAGATCAATAGAGATCTTTGATGAAACCTGTAACAAATGCTGAAATCAAAGCATGTCTTTTCTCCCTTGACAATCACAAAGCCCCAGGCCCGGACGACTACTCAGCTAAATTCTTCAAAGATTCATGGGAGATTATTGGTGGAGAATTTTGTGAGGCCATTCAGGAATTCTTCAGTAGTGATGGCAATGGGGCGGGGCAGGGACGGGGATGGTGTCCCCATCCCCAAACCCGAAATAGATACCCATCCCCATACCTGCCCCCATCCCCGATTTTTGTTAACGGGGAATCCCCGCCCCGATCCCCACGGAGGCTAATCCCCCATCCCCGCCCCATTCCCCGAACTAGATCCCTGTCCCCTATCCCCGATCCCCGTCCCTGAAACTTATATAATTTTTTTTAATAAATTAAAATTACAATAATAATAAAATTAATATATAAAATAAATAAAAATTAAAATAAATTATATATATACATAATTCGGGGCGGGTTCGGGGACGGAAATACAAAACCCATCCCCGCCCCATCCCCGTTTCCATAACCGAAAAATTCCCCGAACCCGACCCCGATAGGGGAATCCCCGTTGGGGCCCCAAACCCGTGGGGATTTTTGTCATCCCTATTCTTCAGGAACGAGAGGTTGCTCAAACGCATCAACCATGCAGCCCTGGTGCTAATCCCCAAGACTAGTCAAGCAACCGCATTCACTGTATTTCGTCCGATAGCATGCTGCTCAACAACATACAAGGTAATTGCAAAAATTATAGCCAATTGCATTGCGGATATTTTGGAAAGTATTATAAGCTCTGAATAGGGGGATTTTGTCAAAAATCGCTTAATGACGGAAAATATTTTCCTGATTCAAGAATTACTGAAAGATTACTCCCGCAAACGAACATCACCAAAATGTATGATAAAAGTTGATCTTCGCAAGGCATATGACATGTTATCATGGAAATTTCTCAAAGATGTCCTGTAGGCTTATAATTTCCCTCTGCCTTTCATTGATCTTGTGATGGAATGTGTTACCACTACTAGCTTCTCCCTAAAGCTAAATGGGAACATTTTTGGGTTCTTTAAAGGTGCAAGGGGGCTCAGACAGGGGGACCCATTATCTCCCTATCTCTTTGTGCTCAGCATGGAATACTTCAGCAGACTCATCAAGCAGCTATCCCTGAAGAGGGAGTTCTCCTTCCATTCAAAATGTAAGCCAATGAGAATTACCCATCTTGCTTTTGTAGATGACCTTATCCTTTTTTGCAAAGGGGATACTCCTTCTGTTAATATCTTGATGCAAGGGCTGGACAGATTCAAAAATTGTTCAGGGTTGCAAATTAATCCAGCAAAATCTCAGCTATTTTTTGCAGGGATCAAGGCTCATGTCTAGTAGGAACTCCTCAGACTCACTAATATGCCAGTGGGATCCTTCCTTTTTCGGTACCTGGGGGTGCCTCTCAACCCGTGCAAACTTAAAGCTATTGATTATGAGTCTCTCATCAACAAAATCTGTGACCAGCTTAAAGTGTGGAGGGCTAACTCTCTATCTTATGCGGGTAGGATGGAAATTATCAAGTCCATGATCCAAGGCACCCTAGGATTCTGGTTTTCAATTTTTGCTATCCCAAAAGTGGTTATGAACAGGATTATTGGGTTCTACCGAAGTTTTCTCTGGCAAGGAAAACCTCCACCGATCGCTTGGAATACCATCTGCCTCCCAAGGAAAGAAGGTGGACTGGGCCTCAAAAATTTGCTGGCCTGGAATGCAGCCTTTCTCTTCAAATATGTTTGGTTCCTCCAGGAAGAAAAAGTAACACTTTGGACGAAATGGATCCATACACATTACCTGCATTCAAAGGATCTGAATCAGTTTACGCCAAAGCAAGATACCTCACATTTTATGAGGAAGTTAAGCCATTTAAATTTGTACCTAATCCAGAAAATGGGATCACCAAATCAAGCCAATAATCTCTTTGAAATCTTGGGTCCTCCCCTCGGGCTTCTCCACATTGGCAGCTTACAATTTCTTGCGCGACAAAGGACTGAAGTGGAGACCTCACAGAGCTGTATGGCAGCATATCAAAACAAAAAGATATTCATTCTTGCTATGGCTCGCGCTCCACCATAGATTATATACTCGAGACTGCCTCACAACCCGTGATGGGCCAAAGGAATGCAATTTTTGTCATGTATGTAACAAGACACATGATCACCTCTTTTTTGCTTGTCTAGATATCCAACAGATTTGGCATCCTCTTCGGACTTGGTTGGGAATCAACAGGGGAGCTACTAATCTATTCAGTGCTATAAGAATCATCTATAGGAACCATAATAGAAGACATCAAGCTTGGAAGGCTCGAGCTCTTGCGATGGCGTCACTAGTATACCTTATATGGAAAAACCGAAATGCTATAGTTTTTGAAGGTAAAACTTTTGAGCCTAAGAGTATCATTGTACAAGTTCAGAAATACGTTTACAGAGCTCTATGTAGGTAGGCTCTGCCGGTGAAGCAGATCTCCCCATTTTTTTGTTCATCTTGATTCCCCATTACTTTTGTTAGATAGTGAGTCCGGGTTCCCATCTAAAAGAACCCAGGCACACTACCTTGTAACTCTAGGGGATGCCCTGTGTTTTGTACATTCTTCTCATATATATATATATATTTACCAATTTTACCGGGATGTAAGTAAAAACCCCAAAATCCTAGATAAAAAAGAAAAATTATAGAGGTTTATAGGGCTTACTTTTCTCTATAGATAAAATGGTGAGTGCTACAAGATTCTAAGGCTTAGGCCTCATAATTGTAAGTACATAAGAGAGGAAATGGAAACAGGGATTTTGGATAGGACCTTCTAGGGGAAAGGTTCTTAATCATCTTAGATCTATACCAAAAAAGAAAAAAGGTGGAAGAAGATGGAGACAAAGGATATGATGTCACATTTCACTAATTTGGAAACCTCACCACTCAAATATGATTTTGGTGTAGTAAGAAGGGATTAAATGGTTCAAAAAACCTAGGAAAAAAAATTAGAAGTTAATTGCCTCATAAAAGTTACACCTCCAAATCATTTGGGTAATTTTGGATTTAAACCAGAGGTGGACCAATTTTAATCCAATAATTAGTCGATTGGTAAGCAATGTCTTTCAATCAATTATTCATCAACTAGAACCCCAAGGAAACACCATGCACATTGATTGACACCTTATGCCAATCTACTGATGCCCATAAAAACCTCACTCCATCATTTTTTTCTAAAATTTTATAAAACCAAACATCAAACACATATTAAAGAAAGATTAAGCACACATCATATCAAGATTAAACACAAGAATCAACACATATTATAACCCAAATTCATGGGGTATTACAGAGGTTCAAGTGGATATATAGCTAGGTCTAGAAGTGGTCAAAGATATCTATGGTTCCATTAGCCCATAGACAATCGATTAGGATGAAATAGTCAATAATGTTTGGTTCATTATTGGGCCCACATGAGAAGTGTGACATGTAAACAATGGGACTCTTGTTATTCTTTGATTGACATTTGCACTCCATTATCACATGTAGCTGGTACATTATTGTCATCTTATCCTTCTACACCCATTCTTGGTATGGATGAGGTTTTACAGATATTTCGTCTATAGAAGAATATACTTCAAACACAACAAGACATGCTCCAAATATAACAATAACAAATAGATCAGTTGATGATGAGACAAATGCGTCCGTCGAATCAGTAACTGCACCAACCTAATGGTGACTGCTTAGGTTCAAGGTTTTTTTTTCTTTTAAGGATATTGATGCCTAAAAAATTATTATTATATCATTTTCTTTTGACTACTTGGGTGCCTAAACCATTAAGATTTATTATTATTGTTGTTTTAAAAAAAAATTTATATAACATTACTAAATTTGGAGATAAATTTAAATAATTTATTTTAAAAAATGTTGTTGCAAATTATTTAAATTAAAAAAAAGACTATATTTTAAAAAAAATTGAAAATGTTGTTTAAAATAATTAGTATTTGCAATGACATGTTGTTTGAAATAATATAAATGTAAAACAATCCTAGATTTTTTAAAACATTTTTTTAAATATATGTCCAATGTAATATTATCTACGATGGAATTGTATTTCAAAATAATTTATTTTTGAAAAATAAAAATAGTTGACTAGATGCCATTGCGGATAATTTTATTTTGGATGACTTTTTCATTGTAAATAGTATTATTTCAGACAACTCTTTCTTCTTTTTTGCAACTATTTTCCCATTTTTGATGACTATTTGTGATCACATATCATTCAAAAAATTTATTTCCAATCATAAGCGGATATTTTTTGGGACAAAAAATGTTGTCACAAAGGATTCATTTTCTTATTGCGAGCATTCCAAGTAGCAATGATAAATAATAACCCTTGTAATAAGACAAGTTTAACATATGTTAAAGTGCTATGATGATAAGTAAACCAAGTGGTGATTTGTTATGTTTTAAGTATTGATTAATAAACTAATAATATATTAATAGTTAAAGTAAAAGATCATATGAGGCAGGTTAAAGGATTCTAAAGGGTGTAATTGATTCAATGAAAATATTTTAGTACTAAGGGAACTGTAGGATCTTAATATACTCTATGCTTTTCTAATCTACTAGCCTATAGGGGTATGCATACTTATGTATTAGCAATTTACTAGTGATCCTAGTGCATTTTACCCTCTATGTTAGAGTATCAGTGATGTTGATTATTTTTATTTCAATTATGAGGGAAATAGTAGAGTTTGTAATATAAATAGTTTTCAGGTATCAATGGGACTAAGTAAATGGAATATTTTGATCATCTAATAGTGAATCCTAATCTAGTTTTCTTTTTAGTTATCTCATAGCATGTGTATATATGCATTTATAATGCCTATCTTGTCATTGAATTCCTATGTATTATGCATGCCTTAGTCTATTGATGTTTATTATTACCTTAGTATGTAGTGTACCGATCATCCTTTTTTATGATTATTGTTCTATTCTATGAGAATATGTCACCCTATTTTGCAAGTACCTATTGAATTAATGATTTTGATGTGATGATCTACGGTGAGTGATCATTGGGTTGGTATAGCGTATGGTTATCTAGATATCACTCTCTAGATTTTTCGTCTTTTTTATATATCGATTCTCTTCTCTCTATTTTTTTATTATTATATTATTCTCTTCTCTCTAGATTTTAGGCCTGCACCCAACATATATTAGGTATGAGGAGTACATTTTCTATGTTAGATGTAGTACTGTAACACTATGCATTTTCATTTTTAGCTTATGCAAAACTCTTTTTAAAGAAAAAAATTGAGGTTGTTAAATTAGGGATGTTACACTATGTTAATTGGTAAGCTCCAATGACAAATTCATGGTGTAGAATTAATGTAGTTACTCAAATTTCTAATAAATTATCCATGTGGTTGTAATGTTGGAATTTTTTAATTTTGTTTGTAATACCCTATTTTTGTATAATTTTAAAGGAAAATAAATTGTAAAATGAATTTCAAACTAGGGAACAAGTTAATTGGTATGATAAAACCAATTAATTGGTAAATTGTGGCTTTATTTTTCTTTACTTTGATGAACCAGCTGACTAGTATGCTAAAACCAATCAACTAGTTATACTAGAATTAGTAATTCTTTATTATGGTTTTATCTTGAATCCCTTCCATTCCTTCACCTAGATTTAGGGATTAGTTATACATTGATTGAAAATTATTTTGAGAGTGTTTTAAACTCTCATTATCAACCTTTTTCTAATTTAAAATAGCTTAACATGATCCCCAACCCATAAAGTGTCTTTTCCTACTTTTCCCTTGATTTACTCCATATCACTTCTCAACCTCTCTCTTCTCTCCTTATTTGTATTGTGAAGCCCTTAATCCTACAATAATCCCACTTTTTTCCACTTTCCTAGTGAATCATGGATGTTGTTACACTTTTTTTATCCATGCTATTACTTCTAGCTACCCTAACATGAACTTTTCTCACAAAACTCAAGTGTGTCATTTCCTTCATGTTTCCCTACCTCCTTACCTCATCCAAACCTACATTTCCCTCTCATTTGCAATCAATTGATTCCTTTTATCATACACTTGAAGTCTTCTACCTTCTCCCTTTCCTTTGTAGAGAAAACTCTAAGTGTCATCCATTGCTTCCCCTCCTCCTCCTTAACTGAGCACCTTCTTCCTCTTCTTCTATTTTCCTTTATCGTTTCTAGAATCCTAATATCCCTTTCTTTAACCCATTAGTTTTTCTTAAAAAACAAAGGCTTAAGGTTAGGTGTAGTGAAGGAAAACCTTATTCTTGACCTCCTTCCCTCCAAGAGAAGTCTTCACTTATTCTTTTACTCTCATATTCTATTTTTATTTATATTTTTAACCTAAAATGAATTTTTATAAGTGCTTTATCCTAATTTCTTGATAGATGATTAAGTCTCTAAGTCCTTGGAATATCTTGTGGTTGGTCTTCCTTTCTTTAAGACATTCTTGGGCTAAAATTGGCTAGACTTTATAAATATAAAGTTATGTGCTCAATGTTATATGATGTGATTGTTTTCTAGAATTATTTTAAAATTACTTTTTATTTAGAATCATACCTAAGTGTTTAAAGCATGAAAATTTTTATAGGAGAATGATAGGTTTTGGTTTAGTTTTTAGGATAAAATGTGAGGTTTGGATGAAGCATGAATCGTAAGTGTTTTAATGGATTTAATGTGATAATGTGAAATATTAAAGTTATGCGTAGTGTCTAAAAGTTTTATGAGTTATGGATGTGTTTTGATTTAAGTTGAACCAACTAGATGGTTAAAAGGTAAACCCAATCAATTGGTTTTGACCTACCAATTAACTAGTTTGGTAAAATTTTAGAGTGGTTCTAGTCAACTAGTTAAGGTTTTAACTAGTCAACTGGTGGCACCAACCGATTAGTTTTCCCATACCATTTGATTGGTATGCCCATACTAGACAACTAGTTTTTTGTTCTTCATTATTTTCTCTCTTTCTATTTTCCAAATCAGTCCACTAATTTATGAGATCATTCAACTTGTTTGCTTGTCAATTTTAGTGAGTTGTTCAAGGGTTGTCTCTTGGGATATATTCTTTGTTTGGCCTTAAATCTTCTTAAATAATGATTATAATAGAAATAATTGGCTTGAATGGTATAAGATTAAGTGTTGACATTTAATAAGACATTCATGATTAAAGTGGAAGATGATGAAATTTTATAGTGGCTGTCTTTTGTGGATCAGATAGTGGTTTTAGTCTACTTTATTAATTGAGTTATACTAGCTATCTATATTAGTCCAGTTTGTGGTTTTATTCCACCTTATCTTTTACATTATGCTGGTTATATATATATATTAGATTAGCTAGTGGTAAACAATAAACCTTTATTTGAGTTATGTTGGCTATCTATATTGGGCATGTTAGTGGTAGATAATCCATAGGTGATAATTATTTGTGATGTGCTAATTATCTATATTGGATTAGTCAGTAATAGACAATCCACTTATTTGTGTATATGAATAATATGGGAATGATATATGATGTGTGATAAGTATGGATTGTGGAAAATATAAGTATGAAAAGGATTCTTCTATGATTTGATAATGAATAATCTATGATAGCATGTCTATATGTATCATATGTTTTTCCATTTTTATATCATGTAATGTGTCTTATATGTCGCCTCTATAAGGGAGGTCTTGTTTACACGGTACATTAATATATTGATACTACACTTTGTAGGTGATCTATTGTAGGTGAAAGTTGATGATGATATTTTGTGTTGATGTGTTGAGACATAAGTGATGTATGTGGACGAAGACTTAGAGTGAGAGTTATCTAGTGTCTCCTTTGGATATTTTGCAACCCGATTATTTTAGGCTCTTATGCCCTGTTGTATCCCCTTTTATTGTATTTTGAGAGTTATTATCCTTAATAAATATTTTACTATATATATAACCTTTCATTCTTTGTCTCTATTTTGTATCATGTTTGTGAACTATTTTAGCATTGCCCTTAGTACAATAATGATGTAATCAAACTCATGCTAAGAGTGATGGTAACACCCTTGTTTTGGCTTTCAACTTTCGCAAAGCTTGTGCTATACATGAAGTTTTTTTTTTTTTTGCTAAAAAATTTGGGGTGTTATTGTTTTAATTTAAAATCCTTATATTCCTTTTGGCAATATTATGCTATCATATGTTCTATTCTTATATGAGATGTATGATTTATGCATGCCTTGTTTAAACACCCAACGTATGCTACAATCACGAGTTCAATGTGCACCATGATCCTCCATGTAGCATGAGTCATGCCATATGATAGTGTAGTCTTATTTTACTTAATACTTCATTAAACTGATTCAACCCTATATTGCGGTGATCTTAACTCTTATCAAGGTGAGTAGATAATGTTGATAATTATGTTTAGGATTTTGATGATAAACTTTCCGACAATAATAACCAATAGATGATATGTGTGGGCCGGTTACATTATCGAGTGTCGAGTTATTTTGGCCCATGCTTGGGTTTTCTCTTTTGTCTCTCGTGAGATATTTAATTTCTTAAACTCTTTTTGTTTTATCATGCTTTTATTCTCATTTGTATGATATTGTTTTCTTATTTATTTTTTTTCGGGTAAATGAGGTAAATATATAAAACAAAAGAACCTGTACAAATACACAGGGCATACCCTGGTGACCAGAGGCTAACATACCTAGCCCTGGAGATCAGAAACCAAAATGACAAGGTACATAGCACTCCTTGGGATGTCTACAGTTACATAATTTCTACACTCCTCAATTAGACTTGTCAAAAATTAGAGCACTATATACATGTTTATGAACTTGTACAATGATATTCCTGTGATCAATAACTTTGTTCTAAAAAATTAGAGCATTTCTGCTCCTCCATATGAAATAGACCAGTGCAGCTACAGTGAGGGCTAGAGCTCTCCAAATCTTGTGGTGTCTATGGCAGTTCCTGTGGAGGGTTCTCATTGCACTTGACAGAGTTGAGGACCCTCTGGATATACCCACCCAACTGCTTAGAGGGTACCACATCTTCTTGATTTCAAAGCAGTCAAAAAATAGGTGATCATGTGATTCCCTTACCTGCAGGCAGAATGGACATTCTTTAGGCCCCTCCCAAACCTTAAGCCTATCTCTAGTAGAGAGCCTGTGCTGGAGGGCTAGCCAGAGAAGGAAAGAATGTCTTTTTGTTCTGTTCATTAACCAAACTGCCTTGTGGGGTTTCCATTTCAGAGCTTTCTCTCGAAAGAACTTGTAGGCTAGCTGAGTAGAGAAGCCTTTATCAGTCACCCAAGATTTCAGCAAAATTTTAGCTTGATCATATCCACCCTGTTCCTGAATCAGAGAGGAGAGTAAGTTGCTGATAGTTCTCAAAAAGTGGGAGGTGTCATGCTTAGGGGTGAAATTCTCCAAGCCTTGTGAGTGCAGATAGTGGGTATGAATCCACTTTGTCCAGAGTGATTCCTTTTCCTCTTGTAAGGCAAGATATATTTGCTGAGAAAAGCCAAGTTCCAAGCATGGAGGTTTTTGATACCAAGTCCTCCTTCTTTTTTTGGGAGGCAAAGCTTAGTCCATACCACAGGAGGGGGTCTACCCTGCCATAGAAAATTCCTGCAGAGGGATAAAAATCTCTGGAGCACCACTTTAGGGACAACAAATATAGACAGCCAGAACCCCATAAGCCCTTGAGCTATAGAGTTGATGATTTCCAGCCTGCCTGCAAAGGATAGTGAGCTAGCCCTCCACATTTTCAAATGATCACACAGAGAGTTAATGAGTTGCTCATAATCCATTGTTCTTAATTTGCAGGGGTTCAGGGGTACCCCTAGATATCTGAAAGGAAAAGTTCCTTTAGGCATGCCTGTCAAGGAGAGGAGCTCAGCTTGGATATGGGGATTGACCCCAGCCATAAACAGACGGGACTTCAGAGGGTTAACAGTGAGCCCAGAGCATTTACTGAAGATATCCAGCCCCTGGGATAGGATCTTGACTGAGGGTATGTCACCTCTGCAGAAAAGAATTAAGTCATCAGCGAAAGCAAGGTGGGTGAGCCCAATCTTTTTACATTTAGGGTGAAAGGAGAAGCTTTGATCTCTGGAGAGCTTCTTCAGCAGTCTGCTGAAATACTCCATGCACAGCACAAAAAAGATAAGGGGATAGAGGATCCCCTTGACGCAACCCTCTAGCTCCTTTGAAAAAGCCAAACAGGTTGCCATTCAGCTTGAGAGAGTAACTTGTGGTAGTAACACATTCCATGATCATGGAGGTGAACTCATGGGGGAACTTGAAGGCCTGCAAAATCTGTTCCAAGAAGCTCCAGAAGAGAGTGTCATAGGCCTTTCTGATATCAATTTTAATCATACACTTAGGGGAGGTTCTTTTTCTATTATATTCTTTCAAAAGCTCTTGGACAAGGTGGATATTCTCTGTCATGAGCCTCCCCTTGACAAATGCCCTTGTTCTGGACTGATCAGTTTTTCAAGACTTTCAGCAAGTCTGGTTTCTAGGAGCTTGGCAATAACTTTGTACACAGTGTTGCAGCATGCAATTGGTCTGAAATCAGAGACTGAGGTGGCCTGTGGGCTTTTGGGAATCAATACCAAGGCAGCATGATTCACACGTTTAAGCAGCTATCTGCTATTAAAAACTCCTGGACTGCTGCACAGAGATCCTCCCTTGTGGTCTCCCAGGAAGCTTTAAAGAATTTTGCCGAGTAACCATCTGGGCCAGGGGCTTTATGATCCCTAAGGAGAAGAGAGCAGACTTGATTTCAGCATTCATAACAGGTATGATTAGGGCCTACTGTTGTTCCTCAGAAATAACAAGTCCTTGGAGGATAATACCACTGTCCAAGGGAGTGCGTTTGTTTTCAGTCCCAAGCAGGGACTGATAAAAGTCCGAGAACTCAGTTTCCATTTCCTGATCAGAGGTAGTAGGGGTACCATCCCTCTTAATAATCTGGACAATTCTGTTTTTTGCTTGCCTTGCCCTCAACATATCAAAGAAAAACCTGGTGTTCTGATCCATAGCAAATAAGAACCTATTCTTATTGATCTGGGATATAAAGCTAGCTGCAGCTTTTCTGAGGAATTTAGCCTTCTTCTTTAGGCCATTCAGAGTATCCCAATCTGCAGAGTGCTGCTCTGTCATGAACTTCTCCTGGGCTTCCTTAAGTTGAGATTTTTCTAGGTTAGCCCTAGCAATAATGTGTGAAAAATCATGCACATTCAACTTTCTTAACTCCTGTTTCAACAAGGAGAGTTTATTACAAAGGATAAATTGACTGGTACCACAATCAGAGAAGCTCCAAAAGCTATTGACCACTTCATAGAACCTTGGGTGCTCACACCACATATTAAAGAATTGGAAAGGTTTCTATTTTGGTTGCAGAGATCCAAGGGCCATAATACAGGGGGAGTGGTCAGATACGCTACCAGGAGCCAGGAAGTGAGCTTGCACCTTAAGACCAGAGGCAAACCCATCAGAGTTCATAAGAGCTCGATCCAGCTTGCATTTGACATTATGCCCAACAAAGGTGTGATAGCAGCTAGTGGATGGGATGTCAGAAAGTTGGGAAACCAGGCAACAAGTTTTGAAATCTGTTGTTTCATAGTCAGTAACAGGTCTAATGCCACACCTGTCAGAGGCATTGAGAGGACAGTTGAAGTCCCCTGCAACAATCCAGGCCCCTTTTATGATTCTGGACCTCATCATGAGGGATTCCCATAGAATTTTTCTGTCTGTTATACTATACAAACCATACACCACAGTCAAAGTAAAGGATGTGCCAGTTGTGATGTCAACAACATCCCCAGTCAATAATTGATGAGAGACATCTACCAGTTGGAATATGATTAGATTAGGGTTCCACAGCAAGAGTATTCTACCATTTGGATGGTTCAGAAAGTTATCATGATGCTGCCATCTTCTGAAGTGGTTCTCTTTCATCAGTTGCACTTTTTTACTGTCTAACTTTGTTTCAAGCAGGCCTATAATTGAACAAGAATTTTCCTTACATATTTTTCCCAGGGTTTTTTGTTTCAAGGGAGAACCCCCTCCCCTTATATTCCAAACAAGCATTTTCATGAAACCTTTGCAAGTTTAGTGGGTATCCTCAAGGGTCCCCTTTTGTACTGCTTTATGGCTGGGCTTTTTATCCTCCTCTTAGTAGCTTTGGATACTACCTTCTGCCAACCACTAACTTCTACTGGACCTTGAACCCCAAGTGTTTCAGAAGTACCAGCCAGACTACCATAGTTTTGCTTGGGGGGGCTTAGAATCAGAGCTAGATTCCAGGATTAGTTGTGGTCCCTTGCCTTTCCTCTGCCTCAAATCATCCAAATGGGGTTCTGGAGCCACCTTCCTAGGGGAGGGAAAATCAGGGATCTCCTCTGTCACCCCAAGGCAGTGTTGATTCACAGCAAGACCATCCTTAATGTGATCAGAAGCTCTATCAGACCTGCTTGGGGGGGTACAGAGTTAACCTTGTTCTCCTTAGGATCCTTCCTGGCTGGCAGAGGTTCCTCAGGGGCCTGAGTGGGCTGGAAGCTAGAGGAAACATGGTTCACAATGTTCTCCCTTGTCCTATCCTTGTTCAGCAGGCATTTACTCTCCTGATGACCTAGAGTTCCACAACAGCCACAAACCAGGGGAAGGTCTTCATATTCTATACATTGGAGGAACTCATCCTCTTATATTCTGACTTTGATCTTAGAAGGTAGCTTCCCTTTGACATCAATATCAACCAGGACTCTCCCATATTCAATTTTGGATTTTTGCTGTGTGAAGTCATCAATCAGTATTGGCTTGCCTATAAAGGAGGCAATTTCACTGATTGCTCCGCAATTCCACAACTCCATGGGGAGATTCACAAGTCTGACCCAGACAGGAACCCTAGTGATCTCTTCCTTGCCAAAGGAAAATAACCTGGGGATTTCCTTGAGTACAAAGACCTTGCCTTTAATGATATAAGGTTCCCTTTCCAAAGCTTTATTCCTGTCAAACTGGTCTTCAAACTTCAGTATCACCCATCCAGAGCTATGCCTTATGTATTTAAAGGGCAGTTTGATCACATGCTTAGCAATACCCAAGTGGTATATGTCAGGTTTAACCCCAACAAAGCACCCCAGCAAACATGCCCCCCAAGACTCATCCACCGGATGAATGTTTTTCTTGGACACACACACATCATCTCCCTTAGGGGGAACAAATTCACATTTCTTACTAGCAATGCTAGGAAAAAGCTCAGCAAAAGATTTCTGACCAGGGGGCACCTGGTGTTGTGTAGCTCGATCACAGTTCAGCTCAATGTCCTCACACAAGGCATCATCCAGCTGGCCAACCACATTGGTAGGAGAAGAGCCTTCCACCTCGTTTACTTCAGCATCTGAATCAGAAAGGAGGCCAGGCATTGAAGACAAGGGGTCTTGACCAGCCAACTTCACTGTTGGTTTATGCGAGTGCACTGCAGCCTGAGTCAAAGGGGGTTTCTCACCCCTTAAGTTCAATTGCTCCTTAGCACTTGCTCTGCAAGCCTCTATTTGGCAGCTCAAATCAGTCTGTTTTTGCAGCATGGGTGCAGGAACCACCTCCAAATTCGAGTATGGGACAGTGTTAGAGCCTCTTCCACTCGATTCTTCAGGGCATAAGCATTTTCCTTAGAAGTCAAACCAGGGGAATCATCTGAAGAGTACTTACTCGGGGAAGCTGAGCTCGAAGCTTCAGAAGAAGGTTCAGTAGGGCGTGCACCCTTCGTTGGACTAGGAAGATCGCAAACAGGAGTTGTCCCTATTACTCGACCTCGAGGGATCCTCCTTTTGTTCCCCATAACTCAAGAAACATCAAGACAGAAGACAGAGTGAGCAGGAAGGAGGGAGGGAAGAAGAATAACTAAGAGTAGAGCTGAAGCTCAAAGCTCGACAAAACAATGGTGTCACTGCTTGTGCTCCATCGCCATGGAGGGGGTCGGGCACAAGGAGAGTGACAAGTCGAACTTTTTTTATGTTTTCTTATTTATTTTTGTTTACCTTAATAGAGGTTTTTCTTTGAAAACTTGTTTACTTAAATCGAATTTAACCTTGTATCCAACGGGAGATGAACATTTAAGCTCAATCTCGTGTTACGTGTAGTGGTGACATCTAATTTTTATTTATTTATTTCATTTCTATAATCTTATCCTGAACAAAAATTTTTAGGTGGTAGAATGTGTAAGATAAATATCATAAAAATAAGATGATTGTGCTTTTGGCAAAATTTTTGGTTGAATAAAAGTAACTAGATTACTAATTTCATTCAGTTTAGTTTATATGGCTATTTGGATGGTAACTATTAGTTAGGAGATTGATCACATTTAATTTTAGATAATTAAATTATAAGAAAACTCAACACTAAGTATTTTTTTAAAATAGTAAATAAATATAAAAAATCATGAAAATTTATGGAGAGTTGTAGAACAATTGTAGAACCTAAATAAATAAAAATGTTTGACATCGTAGTTGATTTAATATTCGAAGAATAAAAAATGAGAAAAAATAAAAAAATAATAAGTCGAGGATATATATCTTTTTGGACAAATGATGTGGTTCAAGTTATCGTATATGATTGAAAAATAATTAAAAAAAAAACTAAATATATGAAAATATTTAATCTTGAAATTAGTTTGATAAGTAAGGGATTGAAAATATTAAAAGATATTTGATCATGATATTTTTTTGGATGAAACAAATAAATTTATAGTATATTAATAAAATGAATGAGTTTAAAAATATTTTAATAATGATTTACGAAATTTGAATGAGTTAAAATATGTGAAATGAAAAACATAAAAAAAGGTATAAATTTTTTTTTTACAAAAAAAAAATGAAATAAACCATAAATTTTCAAATTTGTTACGTACTGAAATCAACAATAAAATTCCTAGACACAAACTCAAGACTGAGAAAGAGGGTTAGGAAGGGCCGGGAATGATAACAGATCACGACGAGCCGGACGGGCTTCGAGACGACGGTAATTTGGACTAATGAAAAGAGAAGATAAATATGTGATGTGGAGTAAATATTTTTGTTTCGATCAGAGGCTTACGTTTTACCATCCCAATTGATCTTTGCAAAGATTTAAACGTAGCAGGATGAAGAATTGTGGGACTGAATAGAAGAGAGGTGTGCGAGTGAAGACCGAAGATGTCGGGCTTTTCAGAATGGTGGAAGATGAGGAAGGGCAGTCGTGGATGCAATTATGCAAGGGAAAATATTAAATTAAATTGGTTTAAAATTGGATTGGGTACGCTAAGTCAATAATTAACTCGCCAAATTGTAATTATTATAATAATTGTTCCAATAACGACAATCGAGAAAGTCCGGCGCAGCGCACATGTCAGTCATTGACCTTCCTTCTTCCGCCTCCTAATTCTCAGTCATTTGGATTGAGAGATTGAGGAGGATAGGCGCTGAGCACACATAGATCAAAATCGAATCCATGGGGTCAAAGCTTCAAGCTTTATGGAATCACCCAGCTGGGCCCAAAACAAGTACGTCAGCCCTCAAATTCCCTCTCTTATCTTTTTTTTTTTTTGGGATAAGTCCTCTCTTATATTTTTTCTCGATTCTTTTCCGTAATTTCATTTAAATATACGTGGGCAACCGATTACAGATTTTGAAATAAAAAATAAAAAATGATGAAATCCACAGGAAAAGACTGTGTTTACTTTTGACAGTGTAAGAAGTCGACAATCATATAACTGAGTTGTTGGGAATTGAATGATCGATTTAGGGCAAAAGTACATTTCCTTTGCAAATTCCTTTCTTCCCTCGCAGTAATATCATTCATTTTTATGTAGAGGAGGCATTTTATAAGAATTACTGGATATAATGTGGTGGTTTTGTTTTGTGTGAGAAATTCATTTGGTAATTGGAATTTTCTGCATCTTGTAATTAGGAAGTACTAGATTACAGTATAGAGATGTTGGGTTTGTGGGTTGCTCCAACAAGTCCCATGTTGGAAGTTAGAGCCTTGTCTGGTCCAAGTGTGGTTAGGGATTGAAAAACTTGGTCTCATCCGATTTTTCTTTTTGAGATCCATTTTGGGTTGATTTGAAGCCAATTAGTCATTTTGACCGAATTAAATCGTGACATTATTTTAGGTTGATTTGAATCTAACTATTTTAATTTGTCAAATTCTAATTGCCATATTAATTGCCTACTTGATTATCTTATATGACTGTTTTTATTTGGTTTTAGTTTTAGCTATATAACGGTTGATTTTCAAACATTACCCAACATTATTATGTAATTAAGTATATTCAAGTTTGACTAACAACGACTATTTTTGGTTGATTTCCAATTGTTATATTCTTAATTAAAACATAGTTCCTCTATTTAAACCCTCAAGTTGTATAATGATAGAAGACAAGTACTGATCAATTGCATCGTCGAACTACCATAAGTCTTTTGCTTTCTCCCAGTTATCTTGACACTCGGGTAGCCCCTTCACCGAACTAGGCACTCCTTGTAGTTGGACATGCCACACCTCTTGACTATTCGATTTTTAAGGATCTTCTCAACCTCACTGTCAAAGGAAGTCATATTTGTGGGAGGAGCATACTTGGACTCCTTTCTTGAAGGGTCTTCCTTGTCTTCATCATAAGACTTGAGTAAACTCACATGAAAGACTAGGTGCACCTTGAACTTGGATGGCAACTTCAGCTGATAGGACGTGTTTCTCACCTTTTTTCATGATAGGATAAGATCCTTCATATCTCCTTACCAAGCCTTTGTGGACTTAGCAGTAAGCCTTGAACACTTGTAAGTGATAACTTCACCATCCAAAGGCCTTTGATCTTATTCTGCCCACTTTTTCATCTTTCTTGAAGCTTTCTCCAAATATGCCTTAGTTAGACCAAGTTACTCCTACCATCCTTGCACAAAAGAGTGTACTGTAGAACTACTCCCTTTGTAGTCACTTAGCTACCGTGTGTGGAGTGAGGAGATGGTGCCTCATGACCAACTCAAATGGACTATGCCCAGTGGACTCACACCTTTGAAGGTTATAAGAGAATTGAGTCACATCCATCAACTTGTGCTGATCTTTTTGATTGGAACTCACAAAGTACCTTAGATGCATCTCTACTAGGGCATTCTTCCTTTCAAATTCTTGTCCGTTTTTGGGTGAAAGCTTGTAGAGAAGGAAAGCTTAGACTCCATCATGTTGAATAGTTCCATCTAGAACTTGGTAGTGAAGCGGGGATCTTATAACTGACGATAGACTTGGGTAATCCCCAATACTTCACTACATTCTTCAAGAATAATTAGGTGCACAAATCTACTTTGGGGCAGGATAAACGTCCCTCACTTGTTTAGTTAGTCAATCATCACCAATATCGATCCATCTCCTTTGGACACTGGGAGTGCTTTGATGGAATCCATTGAGGCACTCTCCTAAGGTCTCTTGGGATTAGGTAAAGGCTTCAATAATCTTGTAGGACACCTTTGCTCATTCTTGCCTTGTTAACAAACAAGACAAGTCCTTACATATTCTTCCACATTATTCCACATTTGTGGCCAATAGCAAACATCTTCGATAAGAGCAAGGGTGCGCCTCATGCTTGGGTGTCTGACCCATTTGGAATCATGACACTCCTTCATTAGATCCCTTCTTAGGTTCTCCATCGAGGCATATAGAGTTGGTTTCCTACAGTGTATAGTACTCCATCTTGTTCCTAGAATCTCCTAGTCTTTTCTTCCTTTATCATCTCCATCATGTCTTATCAAAGGTATCATGCACCATCCCTTCCTTTACTTGGTCTAGGATGTCTCCCGTAGGACAGCTCATGCTAGCAAGCATCGCCTTGCGGCTTATTGCATCAACTGCCACGTTGGTGCTTTCGGGCTTGTACTCCATCTTGTAATCAAATCTCGCCAGGAAGTCCTTCCAACAAACTTGCTTGGGACTCAACGTCTTTTGGTTTTAGAAGCAGCTAGTTGCCACATTGTCGGTCTTGATCACGAACCTACTTTGATGATAGTAGTGCCTCCATACTCCAAGCAAGGGACGATAACAAACCTCTTTATCAAGCACGTAACTACTTCTCCGTGTCATTGAGCTTTTGGCTTTTAAAAGCAACGGGATGCCTTTATTGCATAAGGACTCCA
Source organism: Tamarix chinensis (assembly GCA_030549775.1). Taxonomy (NCBI): domain Eukaryota; kingdom Viridiplantae; phylum Streptophyta; class Magnoliopsida; order Caryophyllales; family Tamaricaceae; genus Tamarix; species Tamarix chinensis. Next base: position 24,242,070 of record CM060177.1, on the reverse strand, counting down.
CCAATAGGCAAAGTCCGAGACATCTGTATGCACCTTGAGCTCCTTAGAGTAATCGGGTAAGCATCGGCTCCTACATTACGATCCTCTTTGAGTCCTCACAGGGCTTTTCATACTCCCCAACCCAAATCCATGAGATCTTTTTCTTCAACCTCATTGTGAGGAGTATGGTCTTACCTGAGTACCCTTGGATGAATCTTCAATAGTCATTTACTAGATCAAGGAAATGTTGAAGCTACAACACATTCTTAGGAGCTTCCCACTCTTGTATAGCTCAAAACTTGGCTTCATCTATCCCAAATTTTCCACCCTTGATGTAGTGGCCCAAGAACTTTACCTCCATAAGAGTGAAGAAGCACTTCTCCTTCTTTACATAGAGCTCATTTTGACTTAATAGTTGGAAGACCTTCCTCTAGTGCTTGACATGGTCCTCCAAGGTCTTTCTATAGACCACTATATCGTATAGATAGACTGCCACAAACTTGTCCAAGTAGGGTGAAATATCTTATTCTTAATAGTACAAAAGGTTGTGGGGGCATTAATAAGATTGAAAGGCATAATAAGGAACTTATAGGAACGATACCTTGTTACACATGCGATCTTGGGTTCATCTCCTTCGGCAATCCTCACTTCCCAACACCCTAATGTAAATCCATCTTGGTGAAGTACCTCTCCTTACTAATACGATCGAATTAGTCATCTATCAAGGGGAGATGATACTCATTCTTCACCATGGTCTTGTTAAGTGCTCGGTAATCTACACACATCTAAAGAGAGGTGTTTTGCTTTTTTTGGAATAACACAGGGGCACAATAGGGAGCCTTTGATGGATGATTGAACCCGACATTAGGTAAATCCTTCAATCGTTTCCTTAATTCTTCCAACTTTGTTGGGCTCATCCGATAGAGATTCCTTGTGGGTGGCTTAGCCCTTGGCTACAACTTAATGGCATGATCTACCTCTCTTTAGTTGGAAGCCTCTCAAGCAACTCCGAAGGCGTCATATCCTTAAACTCATGATGGAGATCTCCTTGGGTACCACCATGGGTTGCGGGGACTTCTCCTCAAAAATAGTGGCAAAAAAAAATAAAAATAAAAATAAGACTTTTCCTTCTAGAATCCCTTAGAGAATTGTATAGCAGAGAGAGAGTGGTCTATACTTTGGCTTGCGCTAGGGGCACAACATGACTCTACTTCCTCTGTGCATGGTGCTATCCCCTAGGAATGTATGTGGAGCTGCCACATTTATAAACTCCATCTGTAGCACCAAGTCATAATCATTCATCTCAATCACCATAAAGTTCAACCTTCCTTCTCATGAGCCGAGAGTGATGGGAACTCCATAAGCTACCCCAAGAATGGGCTTAGCATTAGAGTTCACTGCCTTCATCCATTCTGCCTCCTTGGTGACCTTGAGATCCATCCTATGTGCTTCCTTAGGGCTAAGGAACTTATGCAATGCTCCAATGTCTACTAAGGCTTTGCTTGTGATACCTATTCACCCGTACCTCCACATACGTCAACCCCTTAGCTTACTCCTTTAGCTTGGAATTGATGGAGTTGAGTAGAGTTAGAGAACCCATGTGAGTCTCACTGTGGTCAACATTATCTCCTTGGATGGAAGCCATAGCACTCAAAGCTTTCTTTTGAGGATAATCTTACAAGAAATGGTTACCACCACTCATAAAGCATTCACACTTAAATTTAGAGAAATCATTACCTCCATGCTCTTTCTCCTTTGGAGTCATAGTACTTGGGATTGGTCTTGTAGGGCTTATGTCCCTCAACATTGTTTAATCTGTCCTTCCTGCCCTTGTCCTTCCTCTTCGACTTGTATTCAATCAAGGACTTAGCCTTTCGATAGGCTGCGGGAAGGTCTTGAACATTCTTCTTCCTTAGCTTTTTTTTTTTGGCCTAAGATTACAACCCATCTATGAAATACAACTACCTTTCCTTCTCGGGCATGTTGGTGATCACAAGCATCAATGAGTTATATGCCTTGATGTACTCCTTGATGGTTCCGGTGTGCTTGAGATTCCTCAATCTCCTTATAGTATCTAATTCGGCATTAGTCGGGTAGAAGTGCCTCTTGAGTTATGCCTTAAACTCCTTTGAAGTGTTTATTTTACAATCACTCTTCTCAATATCTTGATGGCGGGTACACCACCATAACATTGCATCTTCCTCAAGATAAAGGGTAGCTTGGGTAATATTTATACTATCATTAAGTAAATGAGTGAGGAGAAGTACCTCTTAATGCCATAAAAGAAGAAGTTGATCTCCTTACCATTCCTTGAGCCCTTGTACTTGTGAGGTCGTGGAGTATCCATCATAGGAATAAACCCCCTTGAGTTTCATCACCAATTGAGATTGCCTCTTTACATCGAGCACAATCTGCCTCAACGGTTGTAAGCCTCTCCTTTAGTCCCATGTTCTCGGTCACAAGTTGATCGATTTGGTCCAACATCGTATCCATGAACTTCTTGTTGGACTCCACCATCTCTTCACGTAGTTTGGTGGCAAGAGCATTCACCAAACCATGTACCTCATCTTGGTTGGGTAAGACCTCCACATTCTTATCCAACTCATCCACCCTTTCCTCCAAGATGGATATATCCTCTCGGCATGCTTGGATGAATGTATCCATCCTCTCCATGACTTCCTCTATGTTGGTAGCATGACCCTTAGAGGGCCCTTGGCTTTCCTCCTCTTCTCAACATTGACAACTTGGAAAACTTATGAGTTGTTGGGGTTTTATTTCATAACAACTTCTCTTGGTTATTCCCTCACGTAACTGTGCTATGATCCCACCTGTCACGAATTTACTTCTCCTTAAGTCAACTACAAGCGGTAATTAGCCTTTTCCCACTCCTTGGAAGACTAAGTAAGCCTTTCACTTTGAGTGAACCTACTCTTGAGTAAGGGTGCTTTGCTTAGCCCAAAGTCTTAACACTCACAAAGTAACACACAAGGAAGTTTGAGAGAATGAGAGATTTTTATTAGAGAACACTTAGAATGCTTCCAACTCTAGATGGGGGAAAGGAGTCCCTCATCCCCTATTTATTGGTGAGACCCTATCCTCCTTCCACACTAAGAAACATTCTAGAGTGGGCTAGAGCTTTATCCTTCTAGAATGCTCCATTGAAACACATTAGGTTAATCTAGAATGTTCTATACAAGTGTGTACAAAAGAAAAGGGTCTTAGAGGCATCCATACAAGTATAGAAGTCTCCTACATCTTCTACATTTATCTACACATATCTACGTGATTATAGAATATTTTGAAAAAATAAAGGTGCTCAAAGCGGGCCATGACAACGCATCGTAGAGCCTTGTGTGCCTTAGTGCACCCTAGATGCGCCTTACTAATGTTGTCTCGCCTAGTATAAAAAAAACCCCAAACCCTCCCGCCTTGCCCCTTAGCTTCAAACACTGACCCTATGGAACCCTTTAGTGGAGTAATAGAGGGGAAATATCAACTTTTGGAGCTAGTACATTATGATTTTAAGGACTTTAAAAGTTATATAAGTAATGGAACAGGCATTATTACGTTACTTTTGTGGATGATTGCTCTAGATATACAAAAGTCTACTTGTTAAGTAGTAAGAATAAAGCTGAGGATATGTTTCTATAGTTGAGAATCAATTAAATAGAAAGATCAAATGGCTAAGAATAGATCGAGGTGGTGAATGTAGCACCGTCTCTTTGGTAAAATTTTGTGAAGAAAATGGGATTATATATGAGTTTTCAACCCTTGTACACCAGAAAAAAGTAGTATAGTAGAAAGAAAGATTAGAACTCTTAAGGATATAATGAATGCCATGTTGATTTCTTTGGGATTATTTGACTTCATGGGGGGGAGGCAAGATTGTTTGTGTGCTATGCATACAATTAAATATCGGTCCTAATACGCAATATCGGCCAATATTTATCAGATTTTGGGTTAGATAATACATGAAATTGGCGATAAACGACGATTTTAGAATTTTATATATTTATCTGCGATATATCGGTTCTTAGTCGATATTTACTGACATTTGCTTTATTGAAAAAAAATAAAAAAATCACACTTTGAAATATAAAATATCTTTCGCAACACCTCGATATTGCGACTGCAATCGCTATTTTATTGCTTGGTGTTGTTTTCTGAATAGGGTACCTTGCAAGAAGTTAGATAGTACATTGTATGAGATTTAGAAGGGTTATTCACCTAATATGAGGTTTATGAAAGTGTGGGGGTGTCTTACTCAGGTTGTATTACCTAACTTTAAGAGGACTAACATAGGGCTTGAGATTGTTGATTTTGTGTTTGTTGGGTATGCCTCGAGTAGTATTCCTTATAAGTTCATGATCAAAGATAATGCATCTAACTTTTATGGACCCATAGTATAGTCCATAGATGTTGAGTTCTTTGAGGACTTATATTCTTTGACGATGGTCTCTTTGAAGCCTTTACCTTGGGAGTCAGAGATGTTTCCATCTCAAAGTAATGGTAATGTTAATTAATTCAGAGAATGAGAATGAACCTCGGAGGAGTAAGAGGTCTTGAATTCTCATCTTGCTTGGTTTTAACGTTATTACTTCATTTCTCATTGAGTATAGTGATGATGCAGATAAGGAAATTTTGATGACATATTTATTGGAAGGTGACCCCAATACTTATGATGATGTGATGAGGTCTACAGACTCTATCCTATAGAAAAAGGCCATTAATAGCAAGATAGTATGTATTGTTTAACCACACTTAGGAGATTGTTAACTTGCCAAGGGGTTGTAAGCCTATGGGCTGTAAATGGGTGTTTAAGAAAAAGCTGAAGGCCGATGGAATTATAGACAAGTTCATGGCTAAGCTTATGGCTAAGGGCTTTACATAGAGAGAAAGATGTGGCTTCTGTGACATGTATTCTCTAGTGGCTTGATAACATGCACATGCTTGTCATTGCATCTATTTTTAAGATGCATGTTCATCAAATGGATGTTAAAACTGCTTTTCTGAACGGTGATGTTGATGAAGAAGTTTATATGGAACAACTTGATGGTTTCGTTGTGCTTGGTCAAGAACACAAAGTTTGTAGACATTTGAGGTCTTTATATGCCCTAAGCAAGCACCAAAGTAGTGACATGAAAAGTTTGATAGTGCTATATTGTCTAATGGCTTTACTACATGTGATTTTAACTCGTGCATTTATGTTAGATCCGATTCTAATGGATGTGCCATCATTTTGTTGTTTGTGTATAACATGCTTATTTTTGGCACTAATTGTTGACTCTGCGAAGAACATGCTTAAGTTTTTATTTGATACCAAATATCTAGTGAAGTTGATGCAATACTTGACATGAAAGTAGAAAAGACCGACTCCAATTTTAGATTTAGTTGAGAAATTTTCGAAAAAGTTCAACTACTATGAATCTATGATAAAGAGTTAGATGGTACACCTTAATCCTAGTGTGGCATTGAAAAAGAATTGTTTAGAGAGCGTGAATTAGCCCAGGTATGCTAAAGTCCTTGGAAGTCCAGATCTGTTCTATGAATAGATTGAGTAGGTATGCACATAGTCCGAACCAAGAGCACTGTATTGTCCTCACATGATTAATGAGGTATCTTAAGAGAACCATACATTATGAAATATCTTATTGTGGGCACCCTCCAATTTTAGAAGGATATGGTGATGCCAACTAGATTTCAGAGAGTAATGATATACACTATCAGTGGATATATGTTTTCCATGGCAGGGGCAATAATGTCTTGAAAATCTTCCAAGTAGATGTGCATAGTGAGGTTAACAATAGAGTTGTAAAAAGCTCAATGGTTGAGGAAGTTATTAGCTGATATTCCTAGGCTGGACAATAAGCCGATGCTTGAGGCTCTGTTATCATTTCATTGTGACTCGCGAGCAGCTATCCATATAGCCAACAACAATGCCTATAATGACAAAAGTAGAGGCATTCGCTTGAGGCATAGTATTATTTGTGGCCTTCTTAGGCATAGTGCTATTTCTCTTGACTATGTTAGGTCAAGAAGAAATTTAGGGGATTCATTGACAAAAGCACTTAATAGAAAACTAGTCTCTGAAATGGCTAATGAGATGGGGTTGTGTCCATATATGTAGTATAGAGCGATTATGATGGATACCCAATCTCGCTAGATTTAATGTGATAACACCCAATCTAGTACAACAAACTCAATAAGTTAAATGAAGTCGGTTGATTATGTTGCATCTCCTATCAATTATACTACAATTCTTGAGTTTGAACATGAAGTCCTTAATGAGTAGCATAACCCAAGTTTGGATGTTGTGGGTAGGACACACTTGGTGGACTCACCTATGTGACCATGGAGGAGGAATTTACATCTCCTATGAGAAGTACCATGGGCATACTCTCTAGATTGGTCTGATGGACTACAATTTGTTCACAGGGCTTACTCTGTTTTGTTTTCCTTAATTAGGTTCAAGACCTAGTTCACCTCATAATAGTGTTTTCAAAAAGTTTTGATGTTTTCAAAGATTTCCAAATTCGAATCAAGTGAGGGATTGTTGGGTTTGTGGGTTGCTCCAAACTTGGAGTCCTACATTGAAAGTAAAAGCCCGATCTAGTCCAAGTCCCAATTCGGGTTCAGGGCTGGAAAACTTGATTCGATTCAATCCTTATTTTTGATATCCATTTTGGGTTGATTTGAATTCAAAAAGTCATTTTGACCAAATTAAATCTTGTAACCATTTCGGATTGATTTGAATTCATTTAGTTATTTTGACCGAATTAAATTTTGTGATCGTTTTGGGTTGATTGAATTCAATTAGTTATTTTGATCGAAGTAAATATTTTGACTGTTTTGGGCTGATTTGAATCTAACAATTTTAATTAGTTAAATTCCAAGTACCTTGACTATCCGTTATGGCTATTTTTGTTCAGTTTTACTAGTTATATAATGGTTGATTTTCAAACATTAACCAACATCATTATGTAATTAAGTATATCCAAGTTCGACTACCAATGCCTATTTTTGGTTAATTTGCAACAGTTATATTCTTAATCATAACAAACATATTTCCTTTATATAAACCCTAGGTTATATCAAAACAATATCATCAAACACACTCTTCTCCTCTTCTCTCTCTTAACAATTAGTCTTGCCCTTCTCTCTATCTTTTACTTACATCCATTGGTTTTCATTTGCAATCTTTGAAGCCGATCACAGAGTAGCTCTCACGCTACCAATTGGTGTGCAATAGTTTAGGTGGAGAGAGACATGAACCTTGAGAGTTGGCATAGACTCAAGTGTGTTTTTAGATGGCAATTTACTAGATTTACAGCAGCTCCCACCCTGCATTGCCATCTTCTTTCTTGTAAATTGCAGATTTATGGACTTAGTGTAGAATTCTAGGTGGCAAAGCAGGAATCGTGGATAGTTCTAGATATGATTTCATATTCTATAGTGTTTTTAGTTATTTTTTCCCTTCATGAATCCATAACCAGTAAGGCAGTTACTGGGCATAGATAATTGTTGGCTGGTGTATACTTGTGCATGCTGCAATGTTCAATAGTCAACACCTTTGCTAGAGATTTTAGTTTCATACAATCTTCTTTCTCCATATTCCTAGACTCCAATAACTTGAATTTGTTCCTTACATGAATAATGGCTCAGTAGTATAATAGATTTTGGGTCATTTGTTATGCTTAGGCTGGAGAAGGTTGGGAAGTTTGTAGTAGGCTTATTAGTAGCTTGTGCTGTTTTCATTCCTGTATCTGTAAAGACCAGGAACTGGCAGTATAAATCCACATTAGCTTTAGATGATGTGCTTATGAACAAACTGGGATGGTGTGGGTGATAAGTAGTGTTCCCAGGCATCCTGGTACTGTATTCGTTACTATCTGTTTAAAATTTATGTGCCTTATGGATGGATTATTTTGTGAAATGTATTCTACATGCTCAGGATAGTATTTCTAGCATCAGAACATTTAACTTCATAGATTATTGCTTGCATTTTGTTAACTATCCTTATCATATGATTTTTGGGATATGTTATTGGGTCCATGCTGGTTAGTTTTTAGAACTGTTACTCCTATGATTGCTCCTGCCGCCCTCATTTCTTCTTACTAGAATTTCATGTTACCATTCCATTGACCCTAACTAAGCTGCTATTGCAGTTCATTTCTGGGCCCCAACTTTTAAGTGGGGCATCAGCATAGCAAATGTTGCTGACTTCTCGAAACCACCTGAGAAACTTTCATATCCGCAGCAAATAGGTAAACTTCATGGGAACAGCCTTGCATATATGTGTAAAATTTCTGCTTATAATCCAAACTAACAAGCTTGTAAAACATTAAATGTATGCATTGACGAGCACAGCTGTATAGCTCATGCTTACCTCCGTGTTAATTTGCTGGCATTGTTGGCTTCAATAAAATGTGGGGAAACTAGTATTAACTTGGCTATTTTGCATTGTTTTCTTCTCCTTCCCAGTTGTTACCTGTACTGGGCTGATCTGGTCGCGGTACAGCACTATAGTTACTCCTGTAAGTGTTCTTCATGACATTGGGCTATTCCGGTTACAATAATTATTCATTATGATTATGACCCTCATGTTGTACCCGCTTCTGCAATAGTACTTTTCTGAACAGCACCTCTATCTTGACATTGTACATTGTACACTGTAAGAGGAAAAGAAGGGGGTGCTGTACATACAAATAGAACTACAAGAGCAGTTGTTTTCTTTCTTCACGGCAAATTTTGTTGGGTTATTTGAAGTTTTGTGCTAAGGGTAAGATGGTTGCCTCAATTCCTTCTGTGTTTTGCACATTTCCACATCCCCATGCAACCAATGCAAGTTATAATTTGCATAGCTTGACAAAACTTTGTGAGTGGATCTGTGCTGTAGTTTGGGTGAACTATTGATTGATAGACCTTTCTAATGCATCCTGAATAGTCAATTTAACAGTCTCAAGATTTTTAAGCTGGGCATAGTTGCTTCCTGATTCCTTATAAAGTTCTTATGACAGTGACTTTCATATATCCTCCTGTGTCTTTTTTGGTTCCTTTTGCACCTGCATATTACTGAATCTAAAAAATTTGAAGGTAATTTATGCATACAAGATTCTTGTAGCTTTTGTTGGCCAATAGATTCAGAATTTGTAGAATGACTTTCTAGTGAATATGTTTAGTATATACAGCGTACCCTTATTTTATTGTCTTCTGGTACAAAAGTAAAAACTATTTTGGTTAAACTTAATCAACTACTGTGACAGATCAAACTTAGACGAGCTTGCATCTACGACTTGTCTGGATCATTATGGTAGAAAAATATGTTAGGGTATGATATTCTTTGGTCTTACTGGTCTGGTGTCTGCACTGTGGATTTACTATTGGCTTTTGATCCCTGCAAAACAGCTCTAAATTCTATTGTCTGGGAGTGATGAGCTGGCTTTGAGTCAAGCTTGTGAATTGTGTTGTCTCCCTTGTGGACCACTTTTAAAGTATTCAGTAGATCTTTTCTGGTTATAGAGAAGGTCATCAGGAGGAATCTCATTCTTCTATAAATTAGCTCACAATTCATTGATCCTTATCTGAGAAAATTTTGATATTTCTTACGTTTATTAACACACATTGCTTTTAGAAAAACTGGAATCTCTTCGGTGTAAGCCTTGCGATGGCTGGAACGGGCATCTATCAACTTACTCGCCAAATCAAGTTTGTTCATTTTCATTTATATTTGAAGATTTACATATTTTATATTGTAGTATAAAAGTTATGTTGCACATATCAAGAAAAAATGGATTATTTAATAGGACTACTGATTGTGCTGTGTCACCTACTTGAGATTCCAGGCATGATTACTTCCAGGAGCCAGAAGCTGCTGTTGCAAATGAATGATGAAAAAAAACCCTTGAAGCCCGCTCTGACAAAGTTTTGTGGAACACAACGGGTAAGTGTTGTTATGTGTAATCTATCGTATGGAGTTGTATTTATCTCAAGTACTGCATGTAACTGTTTGTTTCATGTTAAAGTATGATACGTGTTATCTTATGCAATTTGATGTGACCTTATTGCATGTGTAATCGGATGTCTATATCATTCTACGCTTTTGTATTACTGCGTGTTGCCTCGTGATCACATGCTATTCCATGCTGTGCCCCTAAAGCTTTGTGATTCCATGACGTGTACTTACACTGCCTTGTGATTGAATGAGTTATACGAGAGTTTTATCAATAACTTGAATGTATTGATGTTACAACTTTGTAAACGACTTTGTGCAGGTGCTTGGTGATGACTAAGAGTGAGTGGTTGATGAGTTGGGGTAAGAATTAGGGTCATTCGGATGTCACACATTAGTGGCGTCCTTTTGTATTTGTTTGGATATGCGGGGCTCTTATATCACATTATTGTTTTATATTGGTCGTGTGTCATCAATATTTGTTGTATTTCAGGCAATACAAGTTTTACTATAAAACTAGTTTTTCACTCGTGCACCGCACGGGAGCATATGTTGAGAATGGAGATCTTATAGAGAAGATAAAATCTTGAAATGATATACAATTAAAAAAACACATAATAATTACTACATAATCGAGGAAAATGTATATTTTTCAAATACTTCTTTCAAACAACCATAGTTGTAGATGTGATATTAGTAAAATGATCGATCTTTGCATAGCAATAGCAAAATATGTAGGCTTCAACAACTAGTAATTCTTGATACTACATACATTTGTCTATGGCTAAAGATTGTTTGTTTTTTAGAATGACTCCAATATTGGATAATGATTATTCTTTGCTCTTGTTTATGATATCACATATGATACGATAAAAAGAAATTGTCTATAAGTGAATTTGGAAAAGAAGTGCTTGTCTAATGTTGTCAATAATTTTCTTGGAATGAGAACAATATTGCTAATATTATTTTCACCTAAGATCTTTTCTTTCTAAATATATTTCCTAAGTGATTATCAATCATCTATTGCTACACAACTCTTTTGAATGATCTATATTGCGTAATAACATATTTGGAGTACCGACATTTAAACATAATACACAATTTGGCATGCATGAACATCACAATCTATTTAGAAATCTAGGCGTGTGTGAATCTTGCAAGATATCTACTTTAGTCTTTGATTTGCAAGTGTTATCTTAATCCATGTATGTTTCTGCCTCAACTACATTCAAAGAAAGCATATAATCATTAAAAAAGTCAACAACATCAAGTATTGATGTTAGGATGGATCTTCCCTACTAATAATCCTTGGTAGTGTTATCAGTGAATGGAGAAGTATTTTCAACAATATATGCAATTGGATAACCAGACCATCTCAACAAAATATCATCAAGAATGTCTATTGTGACACAACAATCATTTGGGCCTCCAATCATGCTATCGTCGATACTAGCAAGTCAATTAAAAAATTACTTTAACTCAGTAGTATCATCACTAGAGTTACTATCTCGAAGACACATGCTTTTTGTTAGAAGAAGGATCTTACAATCACTCCATAAATAAGAATAATTAATAGTTGCAACTACAATGCCATGTTGAGTGCCTTTTGGGATAATATGTAAAATCTGTCATAAATCCCCACCAAAGATAACTATTTTATGTTCAAATGGCTTATTCAAACTAGTTAGATTGTTGAAACATAATAAATCTTGCATTGTTTTGTTCAAAGCCTCAAAATAATATTTATGCAACATCAATACTTCATCCCAAATTATAAGCTTACACTTCACAATAAAATTGGCAAGTGGATTGTTGAATGTTGCAAGTAAAATCTTCATTTGGATTTAAAGGAATAGCCCATCAAGAATGAACAATTCTGCCATTAGGCAAAAGAAGGTAATTCCACTAGAAATAACATTTAACACAATTTCACCGCTTGACCATAGTGTGGCTAATAATGTTTGCCATATAAATGTCTTCTAGGTCCCACCATAACCATAAATGAAAAACACCCACCTAAACTGGATGCAATTACATCAATTATAGTCGTGTATATATGAGACTACTCATCAATTATCCTAGAGAAGAGATTCATCTATAATTTGGCTAATGCTAAACAATAATAACTCAATTCATCCAATAACAATCGATTAAAAGAATTCAATCAAAACCTATACTCTAGCAACGCCATACCATCAAGATCAATTAAGCACTAACCATAATTGTGTAACAATTATCAATCTCAACAAATGCATGACTCTTTATTTCATCAACAGATAACCTGAGATCTACGAGCATTAAAATACAATCATTAAATCTCTAACAAATAATAATATTAGATATTTTTTTTATATATTAAGAAACTAACCATGATAATTCATTAGCCTTCACAACCTATATAGAATATCATCCACCAAATAGTGCCAACATTGATTCCAATAACCTCTGGCCAACTTAAAGATCTTGATGATAACAATGTTTCAAAAAGTGATTGCAAAGATTGTGCAGATATCCATTAACTTGATTTAATAATGCCATCAACATATAATTTGCCATCATCCAACAATTCCAAAGCATAACAAACATCTTAGTATGATACCCAATAATGATTTTCAAATCATCAAAGCACGTTGCTCCCTTGATGACATTTAGAATACATCGCAAATAAAAGATTTCTCTACTTCCTAGGGGCACATAAACTATTCGACCAACAGAAAAACTTGATCTTCTTAGCATCCACTCTTTATCCTTTTCATTCCAAACAAACTTGGTTGAAAAATTTCGCACAAGTTAGCTCTCTTGCCTCTTGATAGTCCTTATTGGCCTTCATCCATGCAAGGAACATGCTTTTCTTGGTAGTTGGTCTATCAACAACATCAATAGGATCATCATTGAAAAACATAATGTCTTATTGATTAGGACAATGAAATCTTAGGAATTCAATGGGACACTCTTTGTACTCCATTTCCAATCTAAATATTTGCCAATTAGTTTCACAATGTGATATGTATTTGTAGTCATAATACATGCCAACTTCATTGATATGCGAATCTCTATCACCATTAGACATACTTAGAAAGAACGAAGTAGTAACATAATCATGACCCTTGTTCACATATTTGAATAAGTATTTAATGGACATTGATTGGTTGTGTCATTCCACATACATATGATTAGGGCTGTGCAAAAAAACCGGGATCCGAAAAACCGATCCGATATCTGAAAAAACCGATCCGAAATTTTGGATATCCGATCCGGTTTTTGAAAAGCGGAGCGGATATTCGATCCGATCAAATATAAGTTTGACCGGAGCGGATATCCGATCCAATTTTTTAGTGGATAATCCGATCCATAAAAAAATATCCGATTTTAAGAATAAGTGAGTTATATTTAGGCATAATTTAATTTATAATATGATTTTTTTCTTTCAATCTTCAAGTTTGGATCATTTTTTTTCCTATAGTACATGATTCCAAATATAATTTACTATACTAAAGTATAAAATAAACATCCATACTCTACAAATAGTCAAATAGGTCACGACCTACACACACCAAGCACCCAAAACCAGAAAAAAAAACTCCTCCTAAATTTTTTGAACCTCTAAACTTAGGTCATTCCACAGTTCTAGAGTGCTATTGTTCACAAATCTTGATCGCTAAATTTTTTTGGATATGATTAATCATGTATTTTATCTTTTTGTATGCAAGCTAAATATTTAAACAAGTGTTTATGTTGACTTTTTTTTTATTTATAGATTATATATGTAAATTTAATAATCGAATATTTTTTTTTCAATAATCCGATATATCTGATATCCGACCGGATATCCGATCCGATATTTCGGATATCCGGTGTATTCGGATACGGATTTGGATATGGGATATCGAATATCCGTCGGATCGGATATCCGAAAAAAATATCCGATCGGATACGGATATCCGACAATGCACACCCCTACATATGATCACCATACTTTAAAAGCAAAAACCAATTATGGGGAACCGCATATCTATTATTAAGGAGAATGCCGCTCTTCATTATAATTCTCTTATTTTCTCAGAGTCTATATATAGGACAACCATCATCATCAACTATGGTAGATACTACAATTTTTTTTTTGGAAAATGCTTGGTACAATGACCATCAACCATGCAAGGTTAATTTTTACATGCACTTCCACATGGACCATGCACCATGAAATCACGTACCACATTATGAGAATGGGGATCAATATCATAGTTTGGTATTTTTGCTAAAATAATCTGATTGGTTTTTCTAAAGTAACATCTTTTGTAAGGAATAGCAAAATATGCTCTTATGGAAATTTTGGGTCTGAATTTCAACGGTGTATATAATTAACACACACACACAATAAGGATAACAATCATATACATTGGGAAAATATATGAGAAAAATATTTGAAGCCATTATCAAGTATTACCCAAGACTATGGTTCCAAATATTTTATTATTTTAGATATCCTTTATCAGATGATCTAGCCTTGATTTTAAATACATGGCAGACATGATCAAGCTGATCATCCAGTCTAAGTCATCTATTCTCCACAAACCAAACAATCTCAAGCCATTTTGGATTGCAACTAAATGTCATAAACAAATTAGGATATCCAACCCATCTACAAATAGCCATTAAATCATGACAATTATGGATCATATTGATGTAGGAGCATCTATGGATTCTCAAGACAATGATGATTTGGCATACTTAGTGATAGAGCCAATTACAATATTTGTCTTTGATGATAATATTAATAATATGACTAACCTTAACTAGTGTACTTTGAGTAATTTTTACAGGCGTGTAATATATTTTTAAGGAGAAGATTCATGCACTTCAATATATCAACATACCAAAGATATCGTGTGTTACAAGTTATTACAAGTCAAAGGAAGCTATTATATATGGAAGTCAAACTACCAAGTCAGGGAGACCTAGTTATCATATTTTATGTAAATTAGGACTCTTGTTAGTTATTTTCGTATATTAATTAGGTATGCTTGTTTATAATAATTTTTAGCTCGACCCATGTATTATATAGGTTAGTACTTTGTTGCTCTACAAGTTAGTGTGCTAGTTAGCCATGTGTATATTACCTTGGCTATTTTAATGTGCTATTTAGTAAAGTTGTGACTACCTATATAAGGCATGACTTGACACCCATTTTAACACATGTATGCTGATTATGAAATTAAATCTAAGCATTTAACTCACTTGGCTATTTTCTCTCTTTTGTGAGTGAATTTTATAACTAATACTACTTGGAGTAATCTTAGATATGATACTTTGAATGTCTTCTCAGAGAAACATTCAAAGTTAAATTTCTTGAGTTCTTCCTTGAATCTTGATTGAAGATTCAAACCAATCTTTAAATCTTCCTTAAATCTTGATTGAATATTTAAACCAATCTTTAAATCTTCTTTGAATATTCACATCATCTTTCACCTCTCTCCATTCAACACCTCTTTTATGTTAGAATATTCTCAACGTTTGAGGAGGAATTCACACCATTTTTGGTATCAAATCTAGGTTGGATTTTCCCTCTTTGAATCATCAACCTCTCCCTTCAACCTTCCTCTTCCTTTATCCAATACATGCAACTTGAATACAACCACATTGTATCCTATCTTCAACCCTCTATTCAAATCTTTAACCCCCTCAAGTTTGAAGAATTCAACCCTCAATTCTTCCTTCAATTAAACTCAAATATATCCTTAGATATTCAATCCCAACATCATCATCTATTCAACATTTCAATTCTTGAAGTTAAACTGTCTCCTTCTTTTTCCAAGTTTGTTCGAAGAATACCCCTGTATTCAAACTCTCATTTTAGTAGAGACCTTGATAAAAGGATATCCACCAGTGGATATATTTTTTATCTTAGTGGTTCAGCTATTAGCTGGAGGTCTTCCTTGTAGGAGGTGACAGCCTTGTCCATTACTAATTTAGAGTATATAGCTATGAGTGAGGTCTTTCAAGAAGTTATATGGCTTGGTGGTTTAGTACATGAGATGGGGTTTGGTCATGGTGCTCTAGTTGTTTGAGGTGATAGCCAGAGTGCTATCTATTTAGCAAAGAATCAAATTTTTTTTTATCTTCAAAGGAAGAACATTGACATTAGGTATCACTTTATCTGAGGTACAGTTTTTGCTGGTAAAGTTGTGTTGGAGAAAGTAGATACTTTAGATAATTCAGTTGATATGCTAACAAAGCCACTAGCTATAGGTAAGGTCATGTGTTTTTAGGAAGTGATTGGTTTCCATAGTCTATGATGTCCTTTTTTGGGCTAGGATTTTTTTTTTGTAGAGGACTTTGCATGTCATGCGTCACAAATAATATGTCAAGGTGGAGAATTATGAGCTTTGACTAGGTATTTGATGCACAATATAACATTGTGTTGGTCATATAGGTGTTAAAGAATTTTATGGAAGGGTTGTGAGTTATGTGATAAACATCGGGGGTCATGTTTATTGACACGGGCCGTGTTTATTCACAAAATGTGTTGATGTGATTTTTGGGGAAAAAAATTGAGAGTAAGGAAATAAACACTGGGAGGTTCTTACTTTTTGAAACACATTATTTTACCCTATAGGATTTTTTTAGGTATGAAAGAGATCTAAGAAAACCCTATCTATCAATTCATGTGAGCTAACTTCTTCTTCTTCTTCTCTTTAGAATTCTCCATTATTAGAGAATTATAGATTTGTGTAATTATTTGATTGATTCGTTTAACCATCTTATAATTACACAAGAGCATAAATAAATATCTTTATTTTTCTCTCAATTATTGTTATTTGTGTTTGTATTATCAATTGTATATTGTCTTGTTAATTCTGATTCCACTTTAGATCCATTTAATCCCCGTTATTCCACAACATTAAATTATATACTAAAAACTAACTTAAAATGTTCATACTTTGTAGGATTTCTAATGCTGAGAATACATGTACAAATTTTTTTTGAGTAGATGAACTTGACACTAATGGTAGTGAACTCTCATTTTTCTATTACTAGCCCTTATACTTTTTCCATTTCCTTTTATTAAAATTAATAATTCTTTTTCATTCTTTTTTTGTTGTCATATACTAAGGTTGAATGTGTTTCTAAACAAACTCTAGTTGATATGAATCTTTTTATTCCTTGATATAAACTTTTATTTCCCACATTGATATTTTGGACTTGGCATTTGTGAATTCATATTATAAATTCTTTGGTTTTTTTTCTTTACTGTTTTCTTGACAACATATTACTAGGATATTGGTCCCCCATCATACATATGTGAATTTTATGGTGTAATGTTATGGTATGAAGAAAGGATGTACAAGCATTATTGCGCTACAAATCCAAAGTACTCTCAATGTTGTATACAAGGAAATATTGTATTGCCATTATTAAATAATCCACCATCTTTTTTTATGAGTTATCATATGAAGATACTAAAAAGATAAGCACTTTAGGTGGAACACTTATTTATAAAATAATATCTTCTCATTTACTTTGATGGGTGGGAAGGTTGACTCAAGTTTCAATCATGCATGTTATCCCCATGTGTTTAGATTGCATGATCAAAACTACCTTGAAAATATGTTACATACATGTAAGAATTACTCAAAGTACACTTTTTAAGGTTAGTCATATTATTAATATTATCATCAAATACAAATATTGTAATTGGCTTCATCACTAAGCATGTCAAATCCTCGTTGTCTTAAGAATATAAAGATGCTCCTACATCATTCTCCCCAACTTGAGAAGAATTTGTCTACAAATTGACATCACTATAATAAGGAGACAAATCACCAATGTTAAATTTCCTTCAAACGCCAGCATAAGATTCTAGAAGTTCAAGTTCATAATAACTTTCTCCAAATTTTCTAAGGATTTTAAATGGTCCATCTAATCTTGGCATTAGTTTATGTATTCTAAGATTATTAAATCTTTATTTTTAAAAATATAACCAAACTAAATCACCAAGATAAAATACATTTGGAGTGACATGTTTATTACCTTTCTTTTTATACCAAGAGTACAATTTGTAACTTCAGTTTATCCACTGTTTGTAGATGATGTGAAGTACTAAATAAAAACTTAGTGACTAACATGTACCTTAATTTTTTCTAAAAATAACTAAGAAACTTAACATCTTTATCCAAAATAATAATTTTTAGTGAGGCCATGTAGTTTCACAATTTATTTTAAAATATAAATCAACAACATATGTAGCATAATTAGTTTTATTACATGGAATAAAATGAACCATTTTAGAAAATCTATCTACCATGACCATAATAGAATATTTACCTCTTTTTTTTCTAGGAAACCCCAAGATAATTTTCATACTAATTCCTTCCCATAGTTAACCCGGCATAGGTAATGGTGTATATAAATCTTTGTGAATTTTTTTTTACTTTTTTGTAAGCAACACATCGGTTTACTATAATTTATACACCCTTCATCATGCGTGGCCAATAGAAATTATATTGTAATAATTCTAATGTCTTTTAAGTACCAAAACGCCCCTCTATAGCTCCTTCATGTACTTCTTTAATAAGTAAATCTCTAATACTTGATCTCGGTACACAAAGTTTATTGAGTTTGAATACAAATCCATCTTGTAATGCATAATTATCATGATATCCATTTTATTTACATGATCTATATTCATCACTAAAATCTTCATCTTTAGGATATAATTCATTTAACATTTCAAAACATAGCAATTTAGCATCTAATATAACAAGCAATGTAGATATTTGAGAAAGAGCATTAGCTACTACATTTTCATTTCTATCTAAGTGTACAGAGAACATAAATATTTGTAAACATTTTATCCACTTTTCATGTCTAAGACTAATTTTCTTTTAAACATGTAAGTATTTTAAGCTCTCATGATTAGAATGAAATACAAAGGGTTTAGGCCTCATATAATGACTTCATATCTCTAAGCTACGTATGATGGAAAATAATTCCTTGTCATATCTTAAATAATTCAATTTATCTCCATTTAATTTTTAACTAAAGTATGAAATAAGTCTTTTTTCTTGTAAAAGAACTCCTCCTATCCCTACCCCACTAGCATCACAATTACCTAAAAAGTAGGTCAAAATTAGGAATAGATAACATCAGAGTATTGCATGATTTATTCTTAAAGGTTTCAAAGGTTTTAGTGGCTTCATTTCCCCAATTAAATGCTCATTTTTTCATAAGTTGAGTAATAGGTACAGCTATAATAGATAAATCCTTAATAAATCTCTCATAGAAACTAGCTTACCCATGGAAACTTCTTACTTGGTGAATATTCTTAGTAACAAGTTAGTCTCTAATAGCTTTTATCTTAGTAGGATCAACTTTAATACCCTTGCCACTAACAATATAGCTAAGAAAAAATACACTTGGAAGCATAAAATCACATTTCTCCAATTTTCCATATAGTTCAATTTCTTTTAGTTTATCAAATATTTTCCTTAGATGTACAAGATGATCATCATTCTTACTATATATAAGTATGTCATCCAAATAAACCACAATCAAGTAATGTAGGAAAGGATGAATAACTTCAATCATTCGTCTCATGAAATAACTAGGTGTATTACACAATCCAAAAGGCATCACAATCCACTCATATAGACTATGTTTAGTTTTAAAAGTTGTTTTCCATTCATCTCCTTCCCTAGTTCTCATTTGATGATATCTACTTCTTAAGTCATTTTTGGAAAAACACACATGCACCACAAAGTTCATCAAGCACATCATCAAGTTTAGGCATAGAAAATCTATACTTGATAGTTATATTATTTACAGATCTAGAATATATACGCACATGCCAAGTACCATCTTTCTATGGAACTAGCAAGGAAAGTATGCATTAAAGACTCATACTTTCTCTCACATAATATTTATCTACTAATTCTTGTATTGTCTTTGCAATTCCTTAGCTTCTTCTAGATTACATCTATAAGTAGGTTTATTAGGTAAAGGCATTCTAGGAATTAAATCTATACCATGCTCTATACCTCTAATAGGTGGTAGTTCATGAGGTAAGTCATCAAGAAATACATCGTTATACTCATCATGTAATTTAGTACAATTTGAATCCTTAGAACTTTTCTCCCCAAATTGAGATTCTTTTACTACTAAAGTGTAGTAAACACCCACCTCCTCAATGCAATTAATCATATCTTTTTCATATAAGAACAAACTCTTCTTAGTCTCAATAATTTGAATATGATCATATTGAATTGGTTTCAATTTATATTTCTTTTTATCTTTAATCACATTATATTCATTAGTTACACCATCACGGATTACATTTCTATCATATTGGCACGGTCGTCCTAGTAATATCATGGTCTCAGTGAATTCTTTAGAAATAGAGTTCATAAGCCATGACATAACCATGTCATTGCATCTTCCCTAGGCTTCAAACTCGGGCATAGTTTTAGGAGGCTTCAGACGAGTACCATAGACGAAACCTTTCTTGTACTTGGCGTTCAAAGAAATTAGAATTGACTTCCTCCATGCAGGATAACCGGTACCATCAAATGGTTTAGAAACCAAAGAAAAACCGGGACTATTGCCAGGATGAAGATACAGGTACGAGTTGGGTTCAATTCGGAACTCATTCCCTTGATTTACTAATTCTTCGTTGTCACTCATTTTTGTTTTACTATAATTGACAAAAATAAAAAAAAATGAAAGAGTGGAGAAGATTTGGATATAGAATCTTACTAATCTATACCATGTTGAAATTGAATGAATCATCCATGAAAGCTCGACAGAGCTTTGAAAGAGAGAGAGAAGAAAAAGTGTTGTATTATTGTAACACCCCCAAAATTCACTACTGAAAAATTTCGTTTAATTAAAAGAAAATTAGTGGAAGTAAAATAATAAACTGTGAATTCTGGGGATATTACCATCACACTTAGTACCAGACCGGTTCACTCATTCTAGTACCAAGTGCTAAGGCTAAAAAGGTAAAATACAATTTTACGAGGAACTTAAGCATATATAAATCAGAGAAGCATAGTAAACAATGTACGAGAGTAAAATCCAACAACGGTGGTTACAAAATAACAAATACATTGAATTTAAAAGAGATAAATTAAAACCCTAGTGGTTCCGGATAGTTCCTTACGCTCTTTTCCGAGGCTTACTTGAATAGCACCGAACACAACTTGCAAGGGCACTGCCCATTGAATAGGCAGGGGCCTCACGAAGGAAACCCTTTAGTACTACGGTATTGAGTAACCCTTTAAATACACACTTAAAAATAGGTCTGCAATATAACACATGTTATACTACTATGTCTGTACATAACGACAGGTGTAAACATAATATTCAAACCCACACATATAGTACATAAGGTCATGAAGAAATTCTACCACGTATAAATGATCAAGGCCACACATAAAGTATATACTTATTCCAGATTAATTATTTAATTAATCTTTTTATCGGAAGTTGATGCACACCATGCCTTTTATCGAATCCATGTAAGTACAAGAACACCCCACTATTTTAGCTGGTGGGCCGATCACTTGCGGGACAAAGTCCATACCACTATTATTCACCGGTGGATCGATCACTTATAGGGCAGAACACACCTAACCACTATTACTAACCGGTGGATCGGTTGGTTCCTGCTCACATGGTGTTCCACTGTACGTAATTAGTATCTTTTAAGTGTCTTTAGCATACTCTGGTTTGTGTTTATTAAGCTCGAGTCACCCACTATTATTGTTGGTGGGCTGGTCACTTACGGGACAAAGTCCACACCACTATTATTCGCCGGTGGATCGGTCACTTATAGGGCAGAACGCACCTAACCACTATTACTAACTGGTAGATCGGTTGGACCTGGCTCAATAATCTTCTACTTTACATGATTAGTATTTTATCGTATCTTATTCAACATATTCTGCCCTAGACATGCATGACTAACTCCAGCTATACTTATCCTTCTAAGAGGGCATGTTCCATATCTTGAGACCTCTGTGCCTCCTAACTCGCCCCGACATCCTTCCCTTAAACAACTTACTTATACCGGGAACCTGACTCCTAAGCGTGTGGGGCAAAGCCCGCCACCTTATAACCCAAAGTCTATTCACCGCCTTCCCCTAGGGTTTTCTCCAGAAACCCTAACCTGGGCCTATGTGGCCCATCCTTTTCTACCTCGCACAATCCAGACTATTTTATCACCCCTACACATCTCGACCCTTCGGTTTCACCCTCACTTCATACCCCACTCATTTTTATTATTTTCTTTTTCTTCTTCCCCTACTCAGATTAGGATTTCCCTTCAACTCTAGTCTAGTCTCCTACGCACCCTTATACTATCACACGTACTATTTTTCGCCCGAAGCCCCCAAACACCCAAACGATACTTTTATTACCTTCCTCACGCCCCGAGGCAACTTTCCATACGCAAAGTTTGCCCCCATGCGGACTCTAACCAACCATGCAAACCCAAGTTCCTCCCATACCTAAATTAGCCAACTTACTTCCCCTTGGTTATTCTATTTTCCTATTTTTTTTCATGCCTCCATCCCTAATCACCACGTTAATTATCCTAGCATGCATGTCCTAAAAGGACACATCACATCACATCATAGCTTACAACATATCTGTATTATCACATACCAAAAGAGGATACATAAACATATCTTAGTTCCAAGCCACACCACACATGAAATAGTTAAGATAATAGCATGTAGAGTACGACATAAAATTGTACAAGGCATCCAAGGCAAGTAAAACATGTAACACATAGGCGGCCTTAGCTATGTCCTTACTCGGTTTAGGTTGCCGAGCTATTTCTCACATAGGCCACTAATCACCCTTCGTAACACTTAATATATTTCTCATTTGATTGGTTAAATTACCACTTTGACCTTTCCCTTTATTATAATTAATAAATTGCCTTTGAGTTGGCCAAATTACCAAATTACCCCTACTTAATATCCTAATTACCAAATTACCCCTTTGGTTAGTTAAATTACCAAATTGCCCCTCACACTTATCATATTTACCATTTTACCCTTCTCTTTTTATTAAATTATCATTTTACCCCTTTCAATTATTATAATTACTAAGCTACTCCTTTCTAATTTCCACTTTTATCCCTTTTATTTACAAAATTACCACTTTGCCCTTTTGTTATAAAATTACCAATTTGCCCTTCCATTACAAAATTATCAAATTAACCTTTTTATTACAAAATTACCAAATTACCCTTTTATTACAAAATTACCAATTTTCCCTTTTGTTATAAAATTACCAATTTGCCCTTTTTATTAAAAAAATCACCAAATTGCCCTTTTATTACAAAATTACCAAATTGTCGTTTTATTACAAAATTACCAATTTGCCCTTTTGTTACAAAATTACCAAATTTCCCTTTTATTATAAAATTACCGAATTTCCCTTTTATTACAAAATTACCAGTTTATCCTTCTATTTACAAATTTACCATCTCACCCCTTACTACTCCACTTATATTAAATTATTAGTATTAACACCTTATCCACAACTCTTATAACTAATACAATACTTATTAGCACCCATATATATATTAGGCCATATTCTTTTACAAGGTACATTAATAAAATTCCCTAAGGCTCACAAAACATTAATCATGCATTAAGATCACAATAGCATAATACAACATGGATAATACTTAACATTTTCATTAATAACCAACTTCTACCTTAAACAATATCTCCAAACATATCACATAATCTATTATACTTCCTTTTCATCAACCAACACAAGAAACCATACATAATATATTAACAACATATATCAAGCATACTACACATTAAAAATGCCTATGTGCTAACATACGTTAATCCATGTGTTTAGGTGGGATTTAACAATTACCTCGATTCTTGAAAAAACGAACCTTACCGGTATTCTGGTTAGAGGTTCAAGCTTTGATTATCAAAACCAATACCTAAAAATAATTTAAGACTTATTACATTAGAAATGATAAAAAACCAAATTATAAGGCTGTATAACACTTAATTAATCAAATAATTAAACTAAAATATTATTATACCTTAAAAATGATTAAACAACTAAATCAAAGAGGGCAGCAGCTCATCCTGCTCATGCGGCATGAGCTGCATGCAAAGAAAGAACAAGGAGGGGCACGAAGGTGGTGGAAATAGGGGAAAATGGGCATTTTCAGGTTGGTGGTTTGGGGCTAAGAAAAGGGCATGATGGGGAAGGATTTGGGGGAAGGGAATGGTGCAGAGGTGTAGAGGGGGTGTAGGTGGTGGTCGGGGATGAGTTGAAGGTGGATAAAGGTGGCGGAGACAGCGGCAGCGAGGCTGTGAAGGTGGCGGCCGAGGAGGGGTCGAAATGGAAGGCCGGTGAGGAAGGAAAATGGGGAGGGAAAATGAAGGCCTTTGGGTGGCATTTTTGGGCAAGATAGGATTGGGGATAGTGGAGGGGATTGCAGGGAGTAATTTGGTGGCTTAGGTGGCTGCAGAAATGGCTGGAAGGCGATGTAATATGGCGGTGTAGAGTGGCTACCGAGAAGGAAGGGAAAGAAGAGAAAAAGAAGAGAGGAGGAAGAATGGGGGCTGTGGGGTGGCTTGATGGGGCTGTGATGGCTCGAGGGCGAGGTAGAGGGTGGCAGGAGGTGGTGCAGGTGGCGTTTAAGGCGGCGGAAGCGACGGAGCTAGGTGGCGAAACAAAAACAGGGGAGAGAGGGGAGGAGAAGAAAGGAAAGAAAAGAGAGGGTTGGGGAGCATGGGGAGGCTCGGGAAAAATGCAGAATGGGCAGGGAAGGAGGAAGAAATAGAATAGGAAGAGAAGGGAAGAGATAGGGGGAGGGTGGCTGTAGGGTGATAGAGGAATGGCGGTGGTAGGGAGAGGGAGAAGGGAGGTATGGTCGGGCATGGGGGAAAGGAGAAATGGTGGGGCCGGGATGGGGCAGAGAAATGGCGGGAGAGAGAGAGAGGGAGAGTTAGGGAGGTTAACGAGGGAGAGGGAGTTGTAGGTTGGGCGGCAGAAATGGTGGAGGATGGCCGGGATTATCGCCGGGGAAAGAGGAAGAAGAAGAAGGGAAGAAGAAAGGAGAGTTAGGGGCTGGATGCGTTGGGCGGCCGAAGAAAAAAAAATGAACAGGCCGGCCCAGTCGGGGAAGAAAGGAAGGAGAGAAGGGAGCCAGTCGGCTCACGTAGGAGAAGGAGGGGGAGACTGGGCCGGGAAAGGAAAAGGAAAGGAGGGAGGAGGGGGAGAGAAGTGGGCCAGCGGCCCAAGGCGCAGGAGGGGGAAAAGAGCAAGCCGAAGCAGGCCGACGGCCCAAAGAAGAAAAAGAAAGAAAAGAGAAAAAGAAAAAAAAATGAGAAGGAAAAAGGGAAAAAGGAGAAAGAAAAGGAAAAATGGTATTAAATAAAATAATCTAATTTATAAAATAATACAATATAATATACTTTAGTTAATAAATTGATTTAATAATTTAATTTAGTGTAATTAAAATATAAGGGTTAAAAAGAATAATTTTAGTAAAATAAGGGTTCGAAAATTTATTTAAATAATAAGAGTGTAATAAAATAACAAAATATTTATTTTAATCTATTAAATATTTATACCTAATTTTATTTACGCAAAAAATCCATAAAATAATTAAAATAAATAGATTTAAAGGCTAATTTTATCATAAATAAAAGTTATTTATTATATTATACGCTTTTAAAATTTCGAGGGATTATAATTATTTATGATATTTTATACGGTACGTATCATGTATATATATGCTACTGTACTAACAAGATATTATTATAATTACTATTATACCTGATTAATAACAAACTAAACACAATTTGTTAGTAGCTAACAAAACCATATCCAAGTTATTATTAAAATTGAATACCATGTAAAAGAGATGTATTTGAGAAATCTTACACATGGTGTGTGTACCTAAACATAAATAATCACGAATACAATTAGAATAGGATAATACGAAATACAGATAACTCAATCAATCTTAAAAACAGTAAAATGTTAGTTAGAATAGACAATCAATTCAATTATCAAACAGTCCATAATAATTTAATTGAGTAACAATGGCCACAAGGGACCCTACAACAAGGGTACGCGCAATCTCCATGTTATTTGCTAAAGGTTGATTGGACGTTCTACGTCGTATACTATTAACAACAATGTTATAGTATTGAATATGTTAATAGGAGTTTTTCTGGCCTTTTGGGTACGGTTACAAAACCAAAGAGTCCTACTAATGCAAATATGGTCGAAAAAATTATTGTACAAAATGACGTCTTTTAACAATCAATTAAATATTTGATCCTAAATTTAATTCAAAGAACGGAACAATAAAACATATTTTTCATTCTTACAAAATACAAATATTTTATAAAATTATATTTGACAAAAACTGAATAAAAATCTATTACTAATAAAAGGCATATAAAATAGATTAATAGATTGGCAAGTTATGATCCCAATCAATACTAGCCGATGAAAAAGATCGACTTTATAATTAGATTTGATAAAGTTGACCTAACCTGAATGATTTAATTTATTTAAAATAAATAAATTCGATCTCAATCTGAAAATTTAAAAATTAATTGAATCAATATTAAATCAATCCAAATTTAGTTAATCTTATTATAACTAGTATTCGAAATGATCAAAACAGAAAGAATCCAACATAAAAATAATCCGACCAATTCTCGGACAAAAATTCAATAATGATCCAATTCAAGCTTATATAACCCGAAATGATCCAACTAGAACCCGACCCATACTTAGGATACAATTCTAAATTTAACTCAAACTAAAGTCATATTTAAACCACAAAAATAATATTTTTATCTCATATAAGTTGCTACATAAATATCAATAAATTATCTTATTAATAAAATATTATATAAAAAAATATGCAACCCATACAATAGCATATAAAATAAAATTAATAAGACTATGTAGTCACTTTATTTTAAGATCATATTAGTATCGATCATATTAGATCATAAAAATTCTATTATTATTATAATTATAAAAATAAAAATTTTAATATAAATATAATAATTATAATCTATATTATTATAATAACAATAATAACATTTATATTTGTATTATAATAATAATAATGATTATTATATTTAAATATGATAATAATAACAATAATTATTATAATTAACATGATTATTTTTATTATTATCATAACATTCATCACAACCATTATAATTATGCATATAATAACAATTATAATTGTATTTATAATAATAACTATAATAATAATACTAATACTAATAATGATAATGATTTATTATAATTATTTCATATTTTATGATAAGAATTAGTATATCATTACATATATTATGATAAAAATTACAATGATAAAGATAAACATAATAATAATAATAATAATAATAATAATAACAATAAGAATAATAAATATTATATATATAAGAATACTCATAAACCCTTTTAATTACGACATAATAACTTAAGTGCTAGTTTAGGTCACCATCCTTTTCACATAATTCCTCATAAGCAGGTGAGGCAACTTCGTACCTCCTAAGTTTACATTTATTAGTGTCTATCCTATACCACCCTCTTATAATGTGATGGAAGACTTACAAAAAGAATAAAAAAATATTTGTAAACTAACTTTTAATTTATTGAAAATACCTTATTTTTAAAAGGTTTGGTTTGACGATTAATTTTTATGAACATTCAAACTAGTTTTTTATTTTTTTAAAAAATATTTTAAATAAATTGTAGTTAGTTTAATTCGCATGACACGCTCTAAATCCTATTCACTGACATTATTAACATGGCACTACCTACGGCTACGGTGGAGAACAAATGACTACCAGACTAAGGTGCCGCCGTACCACGTTATATTAATAAGGACACCTCGTACCATGATTTGGCAACTTAAATTTTCCAAAGATTTCTCATTTGCGTTAGTATATATTTTATCTGTTTTTAAATTATTATCATTATATATATTTTATAAATAAATTTTGACCACTGATTTACCTTAAATTGTAACATATTATGATATAAAAATATAATTATTATACTAGTAATAAAAATTACTTTTTATCATAATATTATGAATTTTTTTTATTAAAATCTATTAAAAGATAAAATTTATAATTAAAATAGGTGATGGAAAATATTTATCATTAAAAGATATATATGTATATATGTATGTATGTATCGCATAGTTAAAGTAAAGATCTCTATATCGTCCCTCAGCTCAAATAAATCAATTTGAATCTCAATATTAAGACTAATTAATTTTCATCATTCACACTTAATCTGCCATGGCCACAATTAAGAATCCTCCTCCGACAATTTTATAGTCATGCAAATATAAGAATGACCTCCAAACGGATTTACGTATCATTATGCGGCCGAAGAGTAGGTATATCTATCTAAACTAAAACTAAATTATTAGAATGATATTAATTGCAATTCCCAAATAGACTTCCGCCTAAAATCTCTGCCGACACCAACAATAAACCAGAGAGCTCTTATCGCAGCCTCACCCCCCCCCCAAAAAAAACGTAGCGCTCTTATAACCACAGCATACAATCTACTAATGAGGCAACACAAATTTCATGGAATAAACAAGAGGTGTACGCATATTGTAACCATATGCTATTGATATATAAGATTGAGGGTAGGAAACGTAAACCCTCAAATACAGTCATGGCAGCAAGAGGCTTAGTAATCCCATATGAACTTGAACCCTATGCACACTAAAATACCGGCAATTTGGGCACTGAATCCAGGATTGTGCGAGTTGTACGATTGAAGCAGATTCATCCTAATGAGTTGGCGAAATCCAGAATTGAAAGAGATAACACAATTCCTCCGAGCGATGAAAAAGGCAACGAATTTCCCATTTTGATTGTCCTCTTTCTATCCTTCCGAAAATTTTTATTTGGGAATTTGTTATGGTTATGTGCGGTCGTGTGGAATTCTTCGGAGGACTTTTAAATACACACCTTCTTTTCTAACTTCACATCTATAAAAATAAAATTGTATAACTTTTTACCGCTCTACCCCTCTACCTATCAGGCTATCACACACTCTTCTATCATATATTTTTACACTTTATTTTAATTCTCTCCAATTGTCTCGATTTTTTTTTTGCAAAAAATATTGATAGATTATTATCTCACCGAAACCAAAATTAAAGAAATTATAGTAATTAAAGTTTTTTAGCTAATTTAGATCCTACGGATGAACCACTCGTAAACTTTGACAAACGTATTGGTGAACCACTCGTTGAGAACATCATATGGCGACTAATTCACCTGAAACCTACGCTTGTTGACGGGCGAACCACATGTCCTTGTAGGCCATGGAACGAGCTACTCACTCGTATTAACTAGCAAGCCCACTAGCAGTCCACCCGTAACTTGTGTTTTGCAGCGGGTGGTCCACCCATAGGTTTGTGCTAGTGACTGGCGGCCCACCTGTAGACCGGTCGGTCCGTTTTTCCCATTTCCCTTATATAGTTAATAATAAAATATTTTTTTTTCTTTATTGCATAAGGAAAACCCAATTGATACTGACCGGACAAGTTTGTTTTCAACGGATTATATTTTCAGTGATCTTGAGTCCCTAATTAAGTATATTAATGACACTAGAAGGCCACACAATATGATTTTTACTATAGAATGATCAAAACCAAGAAAGCTTTGGCTTCATTGTGAGAGAGGTGACACATATAGAAGGAATTTATCAGTGAATTCAAAAAGTGGAAGATCTTCCGAGTCAAAAAAATGTGACTGTAAATTTAGAATATGTGGGAAGAAAATTCCTTACACCATTTGGAAATTAACGGTTGAATGTGGCATACACAACCACAGTTTGGGTAAGTTTAGACAAGGACATTCTTTTGGGCAACGCTTATCGCTAGAAGAGTTGATACAAAATGGCCATATAAGACATTACACACGTTTAATGTTGGAAAGAGAAGAAAATGGCATAGCTTGCCAGCCTATATTGCCTCCCTATAGTAAAGAAAAACATAAATTAATCCATACTATCATCAGGGAGATTTATTGGTTGAGGCTAGTAACTTTCCTTTAAAGGCATTTGCTAGAAGGGCCAACTTCCATGGAACTAGTAAGAGAGAATGAATAGATAAATGAAAAAGTAAGCTTTTAAAAAAAATTGGAGGACCTAAATATAGTAGGACCTCATGATAACCCCCTAATCATAGAAGTCCAAGTTGCCAATTGCATTATGAAACAAGTTCTAGTATATGCTAGAAGATCAATTGATGTTATCTTTGTAGAAACCTGTAGAGAATTGGAGCTACCAAATGAATGTTGGACAACCAAAGCCTCGCCCTTAGTTGGATACACCAAAAACACTATATGAGCAAAAGGGATGATTGATCTTACTATAACTTGTAGTTAACCAAGTGCATAAAAAAAATACTAAGGTGGATTTTTTAGTTATTACATGCCCCTTAGCATATAGCATAGCCATTGGTTGACCCTCCTATAATAAGCTTCAAACAAAAATCTTCACGGCCAAGATAATCATGAGATTCCTAGTTGGTAGAAGCTGGGGAGAAGTTAGGGGTGATTGAAGGATGGGTAGACTCTATTCAGCTATTGAAGTAAGAAGAGCTTTAAGGCTATTATCGAACAAAACTAAGGGGGTAGTGAAACCTTAGCCCTAGTGGATTTGAATACATCTAATGAAGGCATTTAGAACACCGCCAAGACAAAATAAAAGTATTTGGATGACCCAAAACATACTATGGTAATCAATAAAGAGTTGAGTTAGGCCGAGAAGCAATAATTGTTAGATTTCCTTAAAAAGAACAAAGATGCCTTTACATAGGCAATAATTAATCTAGAGGACAATCCCTCTAGTTTAATGAACATAACATAACTAAGATACATAGACCTAATGATTGGACACTCAACTCTGGAAATCCGAATTGGTTTTTAGGGACATGAATTATGCAAAATGGATCAACAATATTGTCTTAAAAATAAAGTATTGAACATAACTTAGATAATGGATACAAGTTTAGAAAAAGAAATTGTCATCGCATGGAAATTTTTCCGAATATGCTTAGGACATGAATTATGCAAAATGGATTTGTCTTAGTAATAAAAATATAATGGATAGTGGATGCATGGACTTCATGGATTTGAATAAGGATTATCCCAAAGACAGACATCTATTCTCTCTAATAGATTGATTGATAGATTTGATGACTATGCATGACATGTTCAGTTTTATGGACACATTCTTGGGGTATTAGAAGATAAAGGTGGATGAGGCCGATAAGAATAAAACTAATTTCATTATGAATTATGGAATCTATTGTTACAAGGTTATGCCTTTTAGCTTGAAAAATGTTGGGGAAATATTCCAAAGACTAGTCAACATAATCTTCTAGGGATAGATTAGAGGTTGGATAGAAGCTACATAAAAACTAATCATGATAATGTATTAAATAATCAATAGTCAAGCTTCATGTCTTGTATCTTTACCTCCCATGCAACTTTTTAACTCTTGCATTGTCATTTTCTTGCACATTATATATCATTGGTGAAGTCATCTTCTTACAAACATATGTAATACCTATAAGAGCCACTTAATGAAATATTATTAGCATTATTATAAAGTGTTTAAGATTTTCTAAAATAATGGTACTTCCTCCAAATATGCTAACTCTTGAGATGGAGATATGTTTGCATCATTCTCCCCTTGTAAAGAAGATTTTTTGCTCAAATTAGCATTACTATAATAAGGAGATAAATCACTAACGTTGGAAGTTCTAGAAAATCATTCATAGGATTCTAACAATTCTAATTCATAAGCATTATTTCCAAATTTTCTTAATATTTTAAAAGATCCATTTTCTTTTGGCATTAGTTTATTGTTTCTTAAGTTTGAAAACCTTTCTTTTCTTAAATTCAACCATACCAAGTTACCTGGTGAAAATATTTGTATAGTTCTATTTTTGTTAGCTTGGTTTGGGTAGTTTGCATTAGATTTATCAATATTATTCTTTATTTGCTCATGAATTTTTTTAAACAATTCAACTATTTCTTTAGCATCATATTTTTTAATATCATCTTTTCTTAAAAGACAACATATCAATAGGTAAATAAGGATTAGCTCCATATACAACCTTTCAAAACACAAAGGATTGTAAGAAACTAACCCATTTTGCATTCCTAAAACTAATTTTCTTTTTCCCATGCAAATATTTTAGACTCTTATGATCCGAATGCAAAAAAAAGAAAAAAGAAAAAAAGAGGCTTATGTCTCAAATAATGACTCCATGTTTCCAAGTTTCTTATGATGGCATAGAATTCCTTGTCATATGTTGAATAATTCATTTTAGCACCAATTAATTTTTCACTAAAAATTGTAATGGCTTTTTTTTCTTGTGAGATTACACCTTCTATCTCTATCCCATTAGCATCATATGTAACTTTAAATAATTTATCAAACTTAGGTAAAGATAATACTGGTGCATTACATAGAATCTCGAAGGCTTTAGTGGCATCTTCTCCCCACTTGAATTCACCTTTCTTCATAAGATATGTAATCGGCTTGATAATAGTCAAGAAGTATTTAATGAATCTTTTATAAAAACTCTCAATCTGTGATAACCCCTCCCCTCATGAATATCTTTAGGTATTAACCAATTACAAATAAATTGAATATTTGTAGGATCCACTTTTATACCTTTGCTACTTACAGTGTACCTAAGGAAAAAAAATACTTGAAAGCATAAAATCACACATGTCCATTTTTCCATAGAGTTTAGCTTCCCTTAGCTTATTAAATAACCTCCTCAAATCACTAAGATGATTGTGCTCATTTTTACTACACACCGGTATGTCATCTAAGTATACCATAATGAATTTTACAAGAAAAGGTCAAAGAACTTATTTCATGTGCATACACAATCCAAATGGCATAACAATCCATTTGTAAAGACCATATTTTGTTTTCAAAGTAATATTCCATTCATCGCCTTCTATTATTCTCATTTGATCGTATCCACTCCTTAGATTAATTTTAGAGAATACTTGTTCTCCATATAATTCGTCTAACATGTCATCTAATCTATGTATAAAGAATCTATATTTGATAGTAATATTGGTCACAGTTTTAGAGTTGATACACATGCATTACGTACCATCTTTTTTAGGAACAAGTAATGCATGTATACAATGTGGACTCATGCTTTCTCTCACATATCATTTTCCTATGAGCTCTTGTATTTGTCTCTCTAATTCCTTATCTTATTCCGGATTACATCTATAAGTTGGTAGATTAGGTAAAGACATGCCAAGCATTAAGTCTATAATATGTTCTATCCCCCTTTTTAGGTGTTAACCCTAGTGGTAATTCATTAAGAAACATATCCTTATATTCATTAATAAGCTCATCTAATTTAGGATTTTTTTCACCCCTTGTAAATATTCTTTGATAATCATAGCATAAAAACAACCTTATTTCTTAATACATTCTATCACTGCCTTCTCATGCAAAAATAAACTCTTTTTATTTTCAACTATATTATCATTATCACACATAGAAGGTTTAAGTTTGTGCTTCTTCTTATCCTTTTTAACAATATTTTCATTAGTAATATCATTATGAATAACACATCAATCATATTTCCATAGTCTACCTAATAATATTTCACATGCATCCATAGGCAAAACATCACACAACACATCATCATGATGATTACCAATTCTAAATGAGATTAGGTCTTGTTTTGTTACCTTGAGTTCTTTGTCCTTATTAAGCCATTAAAGAGAATAATGATTTGAATTTTTTTTTGTCTCTAACCCCAATTCCTTCACCACCCTCTCATTAGATATACTTGTACAAGATCTAATATCAATGATAACTCGACAAACTATATCTCCTAATCTTCCTTTAGTCTTTAATATCTTCCCTTGTTGATTAGGTTAATCATTAGCTTACACTTGAAGTAATATTTTTAGCACATAACAATAATTTCCTTCATCCTCTAATTCACTTAAAATCTATTCATTTTACTGGAATGCAATATCTTCATCATAAGTCTCCACAGCTTCAATCTCTTGTATTAATAATACTCTTTGGTTGGGACATTCTCTAGAAAAGTATTTAAATCCTTGATACTTAAAACATTATTTTGTAGAGACTTCATTGACCTTGATATTTCCCTTTTCCTCTCAATTAATCCCTTTTTTCTTTTCGACATTCATAGAGCTTGAGGTACCTGTCCCATACGTAGTAGCTTGAGTACTTAAGTAATACTTTGTTAAAGAATTACCTTGCTTGGCATGAGGCTTAGTAGATTTTATTTTCTTTTTCAAATCTAAAATATAGTTTAATCATATCATCAAGAGAATAATATAGATAAGTTTCAGCTTTATCTCAAATTATCATGTTAAGGCTACCTAGAAATCTAGTACATGTTTGTTCCTTCCTCTCATGGATGTCAAATATAAGTTCTAACTTCTCAAATTCCCTAACATATTATTCAACACTTAAAATTCCTTGTCTAAGAGTAGTAAATATAATGTAATTATCTTTTTTATACTCTTTAGTTATAAATTTTCTTCTCAAATTTGTCTTAAGCTTATCCCAAATTTAATTTTAGACTCACCTTCTCATTTCCTAGTTCTCTTCAAGTTATCATACCATATCCTACCAAAATTTTTAAACTTAAGAGTAGATAATTATAATTTTTTTATCATCATGATACTCCTTGAATTAAAAAAATATCCTCTACCTCATGTAACCATTCAATAAATAATTCAACATCAAGTTTACCATTAAAATTAGAAATATCAAGTCTGATACCATTATCTTCATTATGATGATGCCTTGATTGATGATAATTGTTCCTTCTACCACTTCCACTACCTTGTGACTCTTCTTCATACTCTACTCATGAGTTCAAATCTCTTCCTCTTTCTGGATTGATAGGATTTGCAACACTTCTCATTTCATCTCCAAAGAAATCCTTTTGTTCTTGCAAATTAGCATTGAATCTTGCTTGGCAAAGAGAGACTCCATCCTTTACAATTGAGTTTGTATTGTAGGAAGTTGTTGAATTTGTGCATTGGTTTATACCAAATTGGTTGATATCTTTTGGATTACCTTAAAAATGGATTGAAATTTCGGTTCTCTCTCCATATGAATCAACTTTGCTAACACACTTAATAAAAGATTAGTGATCCTTAGTGTTGCATTATAAACCAAACCTCTTAAGACTTTTCCTTTAGCAAATTTGAGGGCAAATTCAAGTCAACAAGGGGCGAATGATGTAGGAGCAAACACTTAATAATTGAATTTCATAATTATGGAACCAATTATTCTTCATTTAGAAAGTTTCTCCCACAAATTTGAAGACCAACAGATGGTTACGTTGCTTGAAACGTAACAAACAAGTAATTAAATGTCTACGTGCATGTGCATGGCATGCAATGAGGGAGTAACCACGTGCATAAGAAGGATGTTAGTAGGATTTTTGGGCACTATTAATTTATTTATCTAATTTATTAATAAAGTAATAAAGTAAGAGAATAAAGTTAGCATAAAGTTAGCATAAAGGTAGCATAATATCTTTTAGCTTGGAATCTTTTTGAATATGCTTTAACTAGTGGTAGAAAGGTTAAATTATTCATAAATCTTGAGCATATGGAATGTTTTATGATTATTGAATGAATAATTGAAGTTGAAGATCAACATTGATTGAATTCTGTGTGACTTCAAGTTCAAGCAAATCGAATCTGTGTGAACGATTTGGCTTGAAAGTTTTAATCTCTTTGTCTGTGTGAATTAGAGATTAATCGATATCTTTTCTACTAATATTAATCCATATTTTTCTTGCCTAATTACCATCAAATTCCTAATCTATTTCGTGGCTCAACAAAACCCTACATCGGTATACCAAAATCGAAACCCTAAAGCATTCATTAAAAACCCTAACCATCCATACCAACCAAACACCACCTTATTTCCTCTTCTTCGAACCAAATCCTAACCCTAACCATAAACCATCATCCAAAACCTCACTTTCGAAACCTTATCATCATCATCATCTCATCATATTCGAATCACATTCATAATTAATTCATCACCATTGAATCATCATCGCCATCAATGAACCACCATCATCAGTTTCTACCATAATTAGAACCACCATCATCTTATTTGCATCACTTTTGAACCTTTAGTCTTTAAACTCACCATCACCAAGCCTTTATCATCTCATCCAAACTCCATTCGAACCATTAGATAATTGAAGATTACACCCTTCCACACACATCAATTTTGGTATCAAAGCTTAGGTTGGTGGAATTACAACAAGATTCAATTTTTCTTTCAAGATTCTTCGAGATTCATCAAGAAAGAGTATTATCTTCAAGATTATCCAAGAATTCATAAAAAAAAAGAGGGTCGTGTGATTAAGGATTTTTTGGGATAGTAATAATCGGTTGATAAGAAAAAGAATGGAGAACCAAGGAGAAGACTCGAGAGATTTTCTCAAGACCTTGATGGACAAAATCAAGGAGTGAAAATTGCAAGTGGGAAGAATAGAAATTTATCAATCCCACAAGTCCTATGTGCATCCACGAAACCTAAGGAATAAGTAGAGGAAGGGCACGTGAGAAGAGCACAAAATTGGGTGGAAGAAGAAGAAGAGAGTGTGGAAAATTATGTAAGGGCACATGACACTTCGAGGAGAACTTATGATGATGTAGAAAAGGGAATCCGCTTTGGTCTTTCCGACTTCAAAGGTAATCTCAACCTGGAATCTTTTATTGAATGGTTACAAATCATTGAGTCAATTTTTGAATATAAGTAAATTGATGACGAGAAACGGTACCGAATAGCGATATTAAAGTTTAAAAAGTTTTCTAGAGTGTGGTACGATAATTTAAAAAGGAGACGAGAGAGAGAAGAAAAATCAAAGATTAGGTCATGGGAGAAATTAAAGAAATATTTGAAGAAGAAGTTTGTGCCCCGGGAATATGATCAAGAAAATTTTATAAAAATGACTATGTTGAGGCAATGGTTACTTGGAGTTGAAGAATACATTCAGGAGTTCGAAAGGCTAGCTCTAACATGCGATGTCCAAGAACGAGAAGAACAAAGGTGTGCACAATTCATCAGGGGTTTAAATATGAATATTCAGGAGAAGGTAGAGGTGTATCCATATGAAGTCTTTGAAGACCTAGCCAAGTTAGTCATCAAGTTCGAGAAACAATTGAAAAGGACCAAGCCACCAAGCAAGTCAACTAATGCTCTATATAGTTTGACTTTCAAGGGTGTGTCAAAGCCATCAATTTCTAAAGGCTCAAGTCAAGACCATGCTAGGAAGTTCATTCATGAAGAAAAGGGCAAAGATCAAGTGGCTGATAAGGTGAACAAGCAATGCTTCAAGTGTAGAGGATATGGCCACTTTGCTCAGGATTTTACAAACCAAAGGGTGTTGACTTTGAAGGAGATAGAAAATATGGAGGCTTGTGAAGAGAATAAAGATCTAGATGAAGACCTAGAAGAGGAGAGTGATATCCTGGAGGATGCTTTGGAAGAAGGCCAAGTTGATTTCTACGTGTTACAAAGGGTGCTTCAAGTACAACCACATCCTTTACTTTGATAGGAAAGTTGTGCATGGCGGGATCCTTAATGAGTATGTGGTGTGTAAGGGCCAAAAGAATTTTAGGCCCAAACCTAATCTAGATGGGGAGGATTCAGTTTTGAGGAATGAAAAAAAGGAGGATGTCAAGTGTAGGAAGGGAAAAAAGAAGAAGAGTGGCATGGAGATGTGGATCCTTAAGGAGTGTGAGATGAATGAAGCCATCAGATGAGGAGATATGCTATGCCTTAGTTGTAAAAAAGATCCAATGAGGGGAGAATTATAATATGGATCCGAAATTGCAACAAGTATTGAAAGGGTATGCCGATGTGTTTCCAGAAGAGTTGCGTAGTGGGTTACCTCCTTTGAGAGGTATTGAGCATGCTATTGATCTTATGCTAGGATTTTTATTACCAAACAAACCAGCTTATAGATGCAACCTAGAGGAGGATAAGGAGCTACAAAAATAAGTGCAAGAGTTGTTAGACCACAGTTATATTCAGGAAAGTATGAGTCAATGCGATGTTCCAGCTTTGTTAGTGCCTAAGAAGGATGGTACGTGGAGGATGTGTATTGATTCAAGAGCCATTAACAATATCATAATTAAGTACAGATTTTTAATGCCGAGATTGGATGACATGTTAGATGAGTTGTATGGTGCAAAGGTGTTCTCGATGATATGTTCCCATGGTGTTAGATGTGTGTTGATGTGCATTATCTCCTAGTATTATAGCCGATGGACCAAAAATGCACAGGTACAAAGCCTGACCACTATTATTACCGGTGGACCGGTCACACATATAGGACATCATGCCCTAACCACTATTCTTCGCCGATGGATCAGTCTGGGCCCGGCTCAACAATCTTCCACTTTAAATGATTAATATATTCAGGTATCTTATTCCAAAAACTTTATTCTAGATATGCATGAATCACTCACTTTACACTTATCCTCCAACTGACCCGCATCATATCATGAGAACTCTGCATCTCCTAACTTGTCCAACAACCTTCCCTCTATACTCAAACTCACACTAGAAATCCAACACCAAAATATGTGGTTCAAGGCCCATTACTACACACCTCTAAGTTCACTTATTCCCTTACTCTAGGGTTTTTCCCCATAAACCCTAATTTAGGCCTACATGTCCCATCTTACTCCACCTCATACAACCCAAATCATTTTCAATATTCCACACACCACAGCTTATAAATTCCATCCTTATAATTACACTTTGATCACCAAATACACATGATACCACAAAACCTTAAGCAGCCACATGAAACCCTAATTTTCCACACAAACCCTAGTTTGGTCTCCTACGTACCCTTATATTGCTCCACGTACTATTTTTCATCCAAAGTGTTCAAACACTCAAATAACACTTACATTACCTTCCTTACATCCCAAATCAACGATCCATACATAAATTTCACTCATATATAGACTTTACACATCCCATACAATCTTTCAAAATTTTCATACAAAACCCTAAAACTCCCACGTGAAACCCTAAATTCAACCATGCAAACCCTAGATTCTTTTATATAAAATCCTAGATTCCTCCATGCAAAACCCTAGATTTAATCCATACAAAACCCTAGATTAGATTCCCCTATATAACACCATAAAATCTGACATGCAAAACCCTAAATTCCATCCATATCAAACCCTAGTTTAGATTATCCCATGCAACACCATAAAATATGCCATGCAAAACCCTAAATCCATCCATATCAAACCCTAGTTTAGATTATCCCATATAAAACCATAAACTAGATTCTCCCATACAAAACCTTAAATAAGATTCTCCCATATAAAACCATAAATTAGATTCTCCCATTTAAAACCATAAATTAGATTCTTCCATACAAAACCATAAATTAGATTCTCCCACACAAACCCTAAAATTTCCCATTTTATTCTTCCACTCATGGATCATTAAAATACTTAGGTCAACTCACATCCCATGGTCAACTCATTCCTCTATTGTTAACTTACTCCCCTTGGTCAACCTCTTTCCCTTTTGGTCAACTTAATCCCCTTGGTCAACTTCTTTTCTCATTCTCCTTTTTCATCCTTTCTCCCACACAAACCACATTAACACCTCATATGCATGTCATATAGGGTCACAACACATAACATCATATACCACATTATTTCATCACATACACGTAGTACACATGCCATATAATAACACAGAAACATACTTCAAATCCATGTCATACCACATACGAAATAATTATAATGCTAAGCATAAGATACAACACATACAAAGCATATAATGCACATCAACACACAAAAGGCCTTAGTAACACCTTACCTAAAATGACACCAGTCTTGGAGCACGCTCCTACGCCTCCTTAGGACTTTGACTGGTCTCATCTATATGAGGGGAAAGCTAAAATTAGATTCCCTCCTACCAAAAATACTATTAAATGCTAACTTATTCTAAGACTAGGTTTTAAATAAAATAATAACATATTAATAATAATAACCATTAACTAATTACTAAATTTGGCTAAAAATATAAGAATTAATAGTAATATTATAAAAGTTGATAATATAAGGTTGAAGACTTTACCCCAATAACAATAATAATAATGATACCAAAATAATAATAGCAAAGATACTAAAAATAATATCAATGTTAATATTAAAAAGAATAATAATAATAATAGTAACAATAATAATAAAAAGGGAATTATTCAAAAACATAGTGAAATAAGGGCTTCGACCCCTTTACCAAAATAATAATAATGATAATGATAATAATAATAATAATAATACAAAAATATTAATAATAAAAGTAGAATAAAATAAATACTAAGAACCAAAATAATATTGAAAAATAATAATAATCATAACAGTAATAACGATAATGATAATAATCGAAGATAAAATGAAGTAGGGCTTCGACCCTACATTGAATAATAATAAAATTAAATAATAATAATAATAATAATAATAATAATAATAATAATAACAACAACAATAACAATAACAATAACAACAACAACAACAACAACAACAACAACAACAACAACAACAACAACAACAACAACAACAACATAATAATAATAATAATAATAATAATAATAATAATAATATTCGCATAACAATAACAATAATAATAATAGCAACACTAATAGTAAAATAGTTGTAATAATAATAATAATAATATTGAAATAGTAATAATAATAATAATAATAATAATAATAATAATAATAATAATCACATAATAGTAATAATAATAGTAATAATAGAAACAATAATAATAATAATAATAAAATCAAAATAAAAAATATAATAGTGCTTCAGCCCTCAATAGAAATAATAATAAAAACATTAATAATAATTATAACAACAACAACAACAACAATATTAATAGAAATAATAATAATAATAATAATAATAATAATAGTAATAGTAATATATTTTGAATAAATGAAATAAAATAGATTAAGGCTTGTATAAATAGTGAAAAAGGGTTTAGGGGGTTTAGGGTTGAACCTTAGGCTGGTGGTGATAGGCGACACTAGCGATGGTGCACTGCGGTGGCGGCGGTGGCCGAAAAAAGAGAAGAAAAGGGGGAAAAGTTAAAGGCTGGGAACAAAATAGGAAGAATGAAGGTAGAAGTAAGGGTGTTTGAGACTGCCTAGAGGGAGATGAGTTGAATGAGGGTGGAGGCGCAGCCAAAGGCTGCAGAGCTAGTGGTGGCTGAATGGGGAAGAAGAGGAAAAAGAGAGGAGGAGAGGGAGGAAGAGGAAAAGAAAGGTAGGGGAAGGTAGAAGGTGGTCTGCAAAATAGATTGGAAGGTGAAAGGAGCGGAGGAAGCAACGAAAGTGGTGGCGGACGGTGACGCGAAGGGTGGCAAGGATTGAATATAGGTTGATTGAGAAGAGAAATTTGCATGGCTAGTATGGCTCGTGTAGGAAGAATCGAGGGAGGGGAAAGGTACAACTGGGTAGAGGACGATGCAGGGAAGGCTTAGGAGGGTGGAGTTGCTGGCATGGCTGGCCGAAGGCGGCGGGGCTGGCGTCTAAAGGGGCGGTGGCAAAAAGGGGTTATTTTTCTAGTTTTGAAAATAGAACTCAATTCTAGGGCTGGTTTGGGGATATTTATAGGCTAAGGGTGGGGGATAAGGTCGAAGGGAAGAAGGGAGGATAGGGCTAGGGGTGAGGGCACCGGTCAGTAACGGTTGCAGGTGAAAATTTGAATGTGGCGGAGATAGTTGCGCAGGGAGAGAGAGGAGATCATGCACGAGAAAGAAGGGAGGTGGGTTGGGTCAAAATGGCCGGCGATTCAGGGGGAGGAGAGGGGAGAAGAAATGGCTGGTCAATAGGGCGTGATCGGGGGTGAAAAACCAAGGATCGGGAAGGTGATGCAGGTTGATAGTGGGAATAAGAGGAAGAAGAAAGAAGGAAGAAAGGTGGCGTGCATGGACCGGTCGTCCAGGAAAAGAAAGTGAACCGGGCTGGCGGAATAAAATAAAGGTATGAAAACGCGGCATTTAGGGGACGGGTCGCGTCGAAGGAAGGAGAAAAAGAAACAAGGAAATTGGGTCATGCACAGGCCCAATTCGGGGGAGGGGAGGAAGAAAAAGAAAAGAAGAAGAAAGAAAAAGGAAGAAAAAGA
This sequence comes from Tamarix chinensis, assembly GCA_030549775.1. Taxonomy (NCBI): domain Eukaryota; kingdom Viridiplantae; phylum Streptophyta; class Magnoliopsida; order Caryophyllales; family Tamaricaceae; genus Tamarix; species Tamarix chinensis. Next base: position 24,199,851 of record CM060177.1, on the reverse strand, counting down.
AAGGAAAAGGGAAAAAAGGGAAAAAGAAAAATATTGGGTTGGGTTAATTAAATTAATTAGGATATTTGAGATATTTAAAAATAATAATATTTAAATCCCTTTTTAGGCTAATTTAGGATTTTTAAAAGGTTTTTCATAAATTCCATTTTTAATTAGCAAAACACCCTAATTTTCTTCAATTAAATTATTTATAAAATTCCTATTAATTTGGAACTATTTCTACTTCTTATTTTAAATAAAATAATTTATTTAATTAATTTATAAAATAAAATCCTTAATTAGTTAAAATACCCAAATTCCTTTGTAATTAAAATATTTATAAATTTCCTTCTTGATTTTCCCTAATTAATTCCCTTTTATTTTAATAAAAAAAAATTATTTAATTAATTTTTTAAATAAAATCCAATTTAACTATAATTTTTAAAATTAAAATTTCTTAGGGCATTTCAATGATATTCGAGTTGATTCGTCAAAGGTGGAAGCTATACAATCATGGCCTATTCCTATTAATGTCCACGAAGTTTGAAGTTTCCATGGGTTGGCCTCATTCTATAGGAGGTTCGTCAAAGACTTCTCTACTATTACAAAACCCATGACACAACTGATGAAGAAAGGAGAGTTCTATTGGAATGATCAAGCAACACAGGCTTTTGAAGATTTGAAGACAACAAGCTCTAGTCCTTTCGAGATAGTATATGGTATTGATCCATATGTGCAGCTTGATATGGTGCCATTGAAGAAGGGTGAAGTGAAGATTTATGATGCACAAGAGAGAGTAGAGTTATTTCAAAAATTGCATCAACAATTCAAACACAATATGGAGAAGGCAAATGAAGTGTACAAGACAAGAGCAAACAAGCATAGAAGCCAACATGTTTTTCAACCGGGAGATTTGGTATGGTTACACTTGAGGAAGGAGAGGTTTCCTAATCTAATGAAACACAAGCTCATGCCAAGGGCAGATGGTCCTTTCAAAGTACTTTGAAAGTTTGGAGAGAGTGTTTATGAGCTCGATTTTTCAGATTTATATGGTGGGGTGTCAAGGACATTCAACATTGGAGATATTAGCCCTTACTATGGAGATGCAAATTTGAGGGCAAATTCAAATCAACAAAGGGTGAATGATGTAGGATCAAATACTCAAGAATTGGCTTTCATAATTATGGAACCAACTATTTTTTGAATCACATTCATCATTAATTCATCACCATCAACGAATTAGCATCATCATTTTCTACCATAATTCGAACCACCATCATCTTATTTGCATCACTTTCGAACCTTTAGTACTAAAAATCACCATCACTAATCCTTTATTATCTCATCTAAACTCCATTAGAACCATTAGATCCACATAATTGAATATTACACCCTCCCACACACATCAGAAGAGACCGTATGTGGGTTGGTGGAAGTATGTATGGGAGCCTAAATAGAGTTTAAGGGAAAACCCTAAGTATAGGGGTATTGTGAGAGAGGTTAAGGAGGTTGGTTGGACCTTGGGTTGTGATGAGAAGTGTGTCATATGGAGGGTGAGAGCCAAGTTAAATGCAGGGTGGAGTTGTGCATGAGAGTAAGGTGAAAAAGAAAAGGGGTGTATGAGGGTTTTAGGGTGACTGGTTAGGGTTCATTATCACATGGGAAGTTGAAGAGTCAGGTTGTGATATTTTAAGTGGATTGAGTGGAATGATGGTACTAGAATCAAGGGGGAGTGTGGGATGTGAAGGATAAGGAGAGTTTGGGGCCACATAGGCTAGATTAGGGCTTTAAGGGGAAACCCTAGTGGGAAATGGTGATCCTAGGTGGAGAAATGGGAAAGTGGGCCTTAACCCACATTTGTGGGGGTTTTGAATTCATGGTGAGTAGGGTGGAAGGTGAAAAGGGGTCCTACAGTATTGTGGAGTGTAGAGGTTCCATGTTATGGGATAGGGTTATTTAGGAAGTCTAGGGTGGAAGAGTGATAATGAGTTAGGGAAGTCCACTGGGGGCATGTATGTCTAGTTGGGGGTTACTTGTGGAATAAAACACAAATTACTTAAAGTGGAAGATTATTGAGCTAGGCCCAAGTTTAGGATGATTTATGTTCCACTGGTAATAATAGTGGCCAGAAGCATTCTTGCCTTAGAGACCATTCTACCAGCAAATAATAGTGGCTAGGTGTGTTTTGTCCTGGAAAAATATTTCCGTTCTACCGGCTATAATAGTGGGGGTTCCAAGATCTAAAAACCAAACCTTGGATGATAATAAATCATGGAAAAGATATTAATTACTTACAGTGGAACACTACGTGGGTCAGGGGCTAGGTTAGGATGATTTTCGTTCCACCATCTATAATAGTGGCTACGAACATTTTGCACTAGAGATCATTCCACCGGCTATAATAGTGGTCAGGTGTGTTCTGCCCTAGAGTAGTTATTTCCATTCCACCAGCCATAATAGTGGCCAGGTGCATTCTACCTTAGAGTAGTTATTTCTATTCCACTGGTCATAATAGTGTGGTTTTTGTACTCACATGGATATAATTTGAGAGATGTGTAAAGATGGAACTAATGGCTTAAATTCTGATAATGGTGATTAATCTAATTAACTTATGGATTGCATTATCTGCCTTTATATGATATGCCCTGTCTTAGCTATATGGTTACCTTACTCAATACGTAGCATACTGATCACCCCTATCATGGGTGTTGTTCATTCTCACGACTAGTAGCCCCTCCTGAGTTTGTGTAGGTAGAAGATGATGCCCTTGTTGACTTTGATGCATATGATAAATTGGTTGGGGTAGAGCAACGATCCGATGTACCTAGAGTAGGGCCCGAGAGGGTGCTCTTCAAACTTGTTATTTTCTGTTATTTATACCGTTTTGATTCCCCTGTAGCGGGCATTGTTTTGTACTTTATTTTAGTTATGTATTAACCTTAACATTTGCATGCTCTGGTTTTATTAATTAATGTAGATCTATTATGGTTTTTAATCATCATTGTTAATGATTTTTGTACCTTTAGCCTTGTGGTTAGTATGAGATTGGCTAAGGGTCAATCTTGTACTAATCACGGCAGTAGCACCCCTTGTTTTTAGTGCATGATTTTCCATAACAAACGAAAAATTTCAACTATAAATTTTAGGGGTGTTACAAGGTGGGTGACATGGTTTTTTGTAAATGGTTTTCAATTGTAGAATTTTTCTAATAACTGATATCCCAATTTGTTTTACATATGTTTGTAGGTTGACTTCTTATTGTTCAACCAAGATTTGAGTATGAAACATCCTGAGTCGATGTAATAAGGAGGCCTAAACTTTATGGATGTCGTGGAGCCTTATATGCCAGATTGAGTTGGCCAACATTTTGGCTACCCTCAACTCATCCCTATTCCTGCTATCATTCTAGAACATGGATTTTGTCAAAATGCAAACATTAAGAAGTATAAGACATATTACTTTAGTAATGAATCATTTTGGAATGATTGGTAACACCACGGACTAGAATTCAGCTCCCATTTTCATCGATCAACATATAAGTATGATGCCTCAACTAAATACCTTCCTTAGTATCATCCTCGGATCCATCCAATAGTCCATCTTGTACAAGTAGATGAAGGGCCAAGTGATGTCCCATACATTAGGAAAGAAATGGAGATAAATAATGAATTGATGGGTGGATTCCACTACTAGTTCAAAGAAGAAAAGAAGGGTAGACTTAGTAAGGATGAAGATTTTGATTGGTTGAAGGAGGTGTACCTTGCCATAGGCGGGCTCAAACTCTTCTGTAGTGAAGAGAAGGAGGCCAACCAACCCCCTTTTGATGATATTTAGTATATTTTTTTCTTTACACTTTGATTTTAATTTTGTATTAAGGCTTTTATGACTATGTTATCAGAGTAATTTATTTGTGTGCTAATTTTAATTTCACATTACACTATGTATATTCCTCAACAAGTGCATAAGTTTCCACAACAAAAACTTAAGACAATGCAATAAACCAAAGTAAACAAAGTTCTACACCAAAATACTTAAGAGAATGTAATAAACCAAAGTACATAAAGTTAAATGCTAAACTTGTTACACTAAGCACAAATCATCATCTTAAGTCTCCCCTTGGTCGACACCCATACTCATTGAATTCCAATACAGTTGAATGTGATCACGATATAACTAGTCCCATCTATATATGTTTGAAGCAACATGTTTATACCACTGATTAGATATAGGTGGTAATATTGTGTTTTCCATCAATGTTAACTAAAAGCTTATAAAGTATCATAACATGAGTGTCAAATATGTATAGTATAATAAACATTGTATATAAAATTAGTATGAGTAAAAGACATAATGATACGTAGTGTGATAAATTGTTCACACATAAGATGATGATGATTTAATCATGTTGTTGGCTGTTAGGTGGAGTTCTATGCAGTAAACATGTAATTAACCCATGAATACTCAAGAAAATGAATATAACAGTGTGCGCTGTTGCAAAGAGGAATTCAAAGTCAGGCTGATGCCACCATTTTTCTATTAGAGCTTATTCCTTCCAATGTACCAAGTGTTGTATGTTTTCGGCAATAGGATCTATAAAGGCAAGCTCATATAACTCTTGATGAGTCACTAATTTCCTATACACTGCAGCTCTAACATTTGATCATTTTGATTTCTTGCTAAAGAGTTGTAGTGCAGTCGCTCTAAACTCACAAATTCCATCACCTAAAACAACATACCACGATTCCACCCACAAGAGCATAGCTGCATCAATATCAAAGGACCACAAAAAATCATGGATGAACCTACGAGTCCTCCCAGTACTATGCCTCCCACTACTACTTCCTTGATCCGATCGATTAGGGAGAGAGCAACCTCTATTAGGGAATGTACGTTCTGATCGACTAGGGGATGAGCGATCTCTACCATGTCCTTGAACCGATTGACCACACCCCATATGTGATTCCAAATAAGTATACTCTGTGTGCTCCCACTCTAATAGTTCACTCTGTGTGCTATTACTAGGTCGTCCTTTGCTTTGTTGAACATTTGGTTCTACCATACTTATATGTGCAGGTTCGAGAATCTCATCAATAAGATGAGAATAGTATCATAGATGTGATGGCAATTGGTTAAGCATTATTCGCACCTTAAACATAATATTAGAAGCAAATGGATGTACAAATCGATCAACAATTGAATCATCAAATGTAAACCTTTCTTCTTGTGGTCTGATAAAAGTGAAAGTCTTCCAAAATTTATGCACTACTGATATAGGAATAGGTTGATGATCTTATTTGTAATGAACTATCTTGTGTGCACATGGTAGACCATGTGTTAAATTCAAGTAACACCCACATACAAAGGATTTGGTACCAATCATATTGGACCTCTTAATCTCTTCTTCAATCAAGTCTAATGCTCTATCACATACAACAGACGTGAGCTTCTTAAATAATATGTCATCTATAGAGTAATATGGAATAATAACCCATGATTACTCCAGATATTTTTTTTACCTCATTAATTTGGAGTCTTATTAGTGTGTAGATCTTCGGGAATAATGTGTCAAAACTCATTTGTGATGATGATATATGTTTCTTTAAATTGCCATGTTCACTTTCCACCCTATAATTATAATTTTAAAAAATAAGTAATGGTTAATTGTTACTTAGTAATAAGTTTAATGACATTGAATATTTATATAATTAAAATTATACCTATTGATTGTATGAGTGCCAAAGTGAATAACTTTGTCAATCCACACTGAAACAAACCTCTCCTTATATGAATTCAACCAAGTCTCATACACATACTGTAAAAGATGTGTAAATCTACCTCATTTATCACCCATAAGTATAAGCTCATTCTCATATGTCTCAATTGTAGTGGCTTGTACAATCTTCCTCCAACCTCCTAGGAAATGTTCTCCTGCTGCAATATATTCCAAATTTTTTATAGCATGCGAGATAACATTCTTATTAATGTGTCATATACACAAGAAGGGTGCTGCATTAGAAAAGACTTTCGGCACTGCTTCTGTCTGTCCCAGTTCCCTATCAGTGATAACTACATTTGGTTCATGTGGATCCATCAATCTCTTTACCTTATCAATCACCCATTTATAGTTATTTTCCTTTTCCTTTGTCATAAATGCGGCAATGGTAAAATTCTTACCACTAGATACACAACCAACAACCTCTAAGAAAGGAAGGTTGTACTTATTGGTTTTGTATGTACAATCCAAACAAATGGCATATGGAAACATATGCAACAAAGTAATAGAATCCGAGTATGCAAATACAATATCACTAACCACATTAGAGTCGGGCACTCGACGATGCCATGAACGGTATTTATTGGTTTCCTTGAAGTGTAATAATTGTTGCATGACTGTACATCCCATTAAACTTTGTACCTTAAACTTAAGTCTAACATTTTAGATTTTCCTAAGTGTTGCGGTATTATCCCTATCACCCCATTTCAATTTGTTGATGATCTGCCTTGGTTTGACATTTATTTGTGTTAGCTTGTGCACTAACCTACATTCTTCTAGAGATAATCGATAAGCAAACGAATGCCCCTACAAATTTTTACCTAATCTATGATTATGTATTCTAAATTCTATCACTAGTCTCCAAACAACGCACGAATCCTCCCTTCCACGAATCCTAAACTCACAACCACACTTTTTGGTCCCTATAGATCGAACATTTTCCGAATTCACTGAAGGCTATCTTCTATAAACACCTCCTCTTTCATAGTGAATCTAAATCTTACCTTTTTGTGACATCTCGATACTTAAAACCATATTACACGACCTTCTAATTTCTTTAATCCAATCAATTAATGACCCGCGATCATTAAAAATTTCATCCGTAGCAAATAATCTACTTCAATCAGTATTAATTGAATCTGGATTCTGTAATTAATATTCAAAATATGAAATTATAAGAAAAATATTAATATAAAAATAAATAATAAAAATTTACAGAAAGACATAAGTTGGCGGGTGAGTTATCTGTGAGAGCTAAGTTTTGATTGATGAGTTGTCCATTAGAGCTAACTTTTGGTGGATGAGTTGTCCGTCAAAGTTATCTTTTGACAGATGTTTTGTCCGCTAGAGTTACTTTTGGATGGGTAAATTGCCTGCCAGATATGAATTATGATGGATAACTTACCGGTCAGAATCAAAAATTCTAAAAAGAAATCTCATTATTATTATTATTATTATTATTATTATTATTATTTCGTTAAGTTCATTTTTGCTAAAAAAATCGTTAGAATTATATTCTTCCTCCACACTTTTTGTATTTAATGTTGCAAGAATTAGATGTTGTGTAATTAATTGAGAAGAAGAGAGAAATAAGAAGTGACAATTGGTCATGTATATAAATAAAAAAGACTAAATTAGTCCAAAAAAAAAATTGAACTGCATGTTACATACTTACATGTCTCGGCCGACAACAAAGTCACATGCCAAACCGATCATAGAGACGACGTCAAAACGAGAGTACGAATGTGAAACGACACAACATCGGGAGGCAGAAATTATAGAGTTCGAGCGGATTGGAGTTCGAAACTCACTGATCCTCCTCGGGTTCAGCCATGGAAGGAGTTGGGGCTCGATTGGGTCGAACCTCCAGTCGGTACGGCGCCACCACTGTGTTTAATGGTCCTGTAAGGAAGTGGAAGAAGAAATGGGTTCGTATCCCACCTTCTTCAAACCACAACAGCAGCAACAATTCTTCTTCATCAAACCATGTTCACCTCGGTAATGGTACAAGTACAACGACCAACGGTAGTAACGGCTCCACTTCGGCATCTCATATTCTTCTTTACAAGTGGACCCCAATTTCGCAAAGCAACAAGGAGAATAATTGTAATAATAGAAATAATAGTACTGCCGGCGCTGCAAGTAACGACGGCAAGAAAATTTCCGGGAAGGATGAGAATGGTGGTCCTGCGGCGGCCTTAGCTACCGAGGAGCCTCCTCCCAAGAGGAAATTCAAATATATCCCGGTGAGTTTTTTGTCAATTTAGAGCTTCATTGAGTTGATCTGTTTGATATCTGGTAATCTTGTGTGATCTGAAATTAATTTTAGGGTTTGACGGGTTTTAATTTGGATTATAGTGCTTGAATTAGGATTATGCATATTAAAATTGAGTTCTGTTTGGGCGTGGATGAACAATTAGATCGGTTGAGTTGGATCATTTTAGACAGATTGAATAGAATCGTTCTTCAGCTCTGTGAAATGTACGGATGTTATAATAGAAGAGCAATTGTAAGTTGGAATCTTGCTTCATGTGATTCTGTACTGACAAGTGTGCTTTGTTTATACGGTGACATATGGCATCAACATGAGCAGGAAGATTTATATGCTAAGTTGACATATGGATGCTAAATTGAAGTTTTTATGAGTCAAAGGGTTGTGGATTTAGTCATTTGATATTTTACTCCGAGCGTGTTTAGCCTCTATATTTTTTTTAGTATATTTCCTTTTTCCGATGTGAACAATGTCTTCTTGAAATTAATAGATGTTTAAGATATTTATGTACGAGGAATGGTACGGTGGAATTCTCGAGGAAAGATTTCCATTTATAGTACTGGAAGCTTTTTTTTATTCTTTTTCTTTCATGATATTCAGGAATCTTAGAATCTTGCTTTCTAGTCCGGTGGTCCTGCTTATTCATCATATTTTCTCTGTATCCTTTGCTGGCAGACTGAGCTGTCCATTCAGTTAATATGGTAGTTATTGAAGAGGTAAGGTTGACAGGTGTTTATTTGTAAGGTATATAATATAGGCATATTGGCGGTTTGGTGAAAAGACCGTCCATATCTGATTGAGAATGTTCTTTTGTATACACTATTAAGGTTCTCGTTGTAAGATGTAGTGTACTCTGACTCTCTCAGATTGGCAGAAAACAAAGACAACATTGGTGGCTGTTTAGTGTTTACTTGTTGCCCCTGATAATTATAATTATGCACATGTAGGATTGGGAGCAGGCAACCTGCTAAAATGAAACTCAACTTTGATTTGGTTATTGTGATAGGTTTTTGCTTCTTCTGGTTTCAGAAACAGAAAGCAGGCATGCAACTGAATACAAGATTGATAAAATAGGCTACATGCTAGTAATTTCAGTTTTGTTTGCAATGGGAGATGAAATGATGTTTTCTATTGAATTGTGCAATATCCAAGAATTCTAAGTTTGAGCTTCAAGTGTGTAATGCTATGAAAAATCTGTGACAACTTGGTATCTATGTAACGCATCCATAGCCTACTGCACACAGTAGGTGATGGCTATAAATTCTTAAGAATTACTAGGTTCCTAGAAAAGAGAGTGACACGAGGCTCAGATGTAGGTCTTTGCCATTTGCTTTGTGTTGGAAAAATAGGAAGGATTGCTTTCCCTGTGCATGTTGAACACAAATGAGTGTCTGATTTATCATATAAAGTAGAGATGCTTCATTCTTGGAGAAGAAGTTGATAATATGTCATTATTATTTATTTATTTATATATTTTTATACCGTTAAGCCTTCTGTTAATGTAGAAGGATTTTTGAGATGAAGGTAATTTCATGATGATTATTGTCCACTCTTTTCTATGTTCTGGTTAAACTTCTTTGCTATCTCAAGAGGGTATATAATGTTAGTGTGCATTGCCTGTATAGGCTGTATTACACTTGCCTAGCATCTGGTTGCAGTGTTCTGAGACAAGAACCTGTGGTCCCATAGCTGTGTCATTATGGGCTGGACGTGTGGCAAGAAATATCAGACAAACACAATGCTTTACACAACTGTTCTTTATGTGAACTAATCTGCTCTTCTTGTGTATTGTGTACATGTTGAATTTTTGGCTGATGGTGCCATATACATTGCCTGTTGTTGACTGCATAGAATTCTGTACTTAATATTGATTGACGCTGAGAAAGAACTGTTCTGCTAATAGGCAACTGAGCACAGATAGGAGAATATGCCATGAAAGTTCAAGCACAGCGATTTTGGATTTATGTGACCTCCAAGGAGTATTATCTTACATATAGATTTTATTGATGCCCTCCTCATCCCAGCTGTTTTTTTTTTTATAAATGCCAATAATATGTTTTAATTAAGGCTTTTTTTAGGTTAAGGTTAATTTTATAAATTTTATATTAAGGTTCTTAATAATTTTTGTACCATTTAGGTCGCTTTGGGTATTTAGTAGGCATCAAAAGAACCAGATTTGTAGCATTTGCCATCAACCAAATAAATACACATAAAATTAAGAAAGTGAATGGTATTAAAAAACTAGAAAACTAAATTCCCCTGATTAATTAAGACAATACAATATACCTAGCATGATATGCACAGCATCCTTAATTACATAAAACAAAATCTCATCATGTAGTCGTTCTATATTTGATAACTCTAGCCATTAACATAGAGCATAATTTTATAAGTCCGGTATATCTTTAATATGATACAGTAATATTATTTTTTAACATATATAGTGTATCGGTTATCCTAATTATGTACAATTTGCTTATATAATATCAATAGATAAGGTTGAAAATTTTGATAAAATATAATTTCGTTATTATTATTTAACATCGATGACATATTAGTTATCTTTATTCTGTACATTTAACTGCATGTTATCATTATTTAACATTAATAGTATAATATATAAAGTTGCTATCTCTGATAAGATATCATATTGTCATTATAGAATATTTGCAGTACATTAGATATTAGTTTTAATTGTATGATATTGTTATTTAACATAAAAAAAATATAGATATGCAAGGTTGGTACATCTGGTAAGATATGATAGTATTATTATTCAGCATCTATAGAATATTAGTTATCCTACTTATAAAAGATTTTCTATCGATATATTTATCTTTCCTAATTCTATATGACTGTAGTATCCAAAGAAGTACTTTGGGAGTTTCAATGTTTCTTCAGAAACTAATTGATAATTATGTGATTTAGGTATGCAAATAAAGGGTATAATTGATGACTTATATGTAAAAAATGACCTAAAAACCTAATATGTACAAACAACAGTTGGAAATCTTGATGGAAAAGTAGTACTAAAAATTGACCTATTTTGTAATTTTTCCATTAACTTGGGTTAAAAGTTTTCCTAACAGATATGTTCTTTTGGGTGAGAAAGCTGTCAATGCCTATTTTATTGTGGAAATGGGGAATGGAGATTTCCCGTTTGTGATTTGGGGTGATGTACCTGCATCAAGGTTTTTCACTCACAGCTGATGTGAAAATTTGTTTTCCTGATTCTGATTGATTTGTTTTAAGGTTGGTATAGACCTTTTGGCCGATTGCATTAGTTAGGATGAACCTGCTGAATATATTAGTATATTCATGGTGTCAGTGGATGTTCTTAATAAGCTGAAACATTAAAATCGTAGTGATGTTGAACTGTGGTAATGGCTTAGGATCTAATGACTTGTATTGGCCTGTAATTTGCAGGTTGCCAATCCAATCTTTTGAAATCATTATTTTTTTTACTGGCGATTGGCCAATTGCATTGCACTTGGTTTGATGTAAAATCAGAACGATGTTCAATTTCTTTTTTCTCTTTCTTTACCTTTCCATTTGTGGGGGGTGGGCGGTTAGGAGGGGTTGATGGTTCTGCAGGCACTCAAGTGTTGATGTCAAGGGTGAAACAAATATGGAAAATAATCGACTCGCTGTAGACAGTTCTGTGTCTGCGAACCTCACCTTGATATCATTGATGCTCTGTTGATGCCCTGATAACATATATGTTGGTGCCCCATATTTTTTGAGGTCATGCCTCTCCTGAGTCCTGACCTTGTTGAATAGAAACTTGCCTGAGTTTGTTTTAATCTAAATTATGCTTTTCTTCTTAGATTTCGGCAAGTTTTACTGTTACATGATTGTTGTACGTATGGCAATGCCAAATACATTCCTAGATTGCTGTACTAGAGGAGCAGAAGAGAGAGGAAGAAGAAAATACTGAAGATGAGGCAAAGGCAGTCGATGATGAAGCAAGTTCTCAGGAGCCACCTTCACATTATGAGAATAATGCGGACGGAGAAAAACCTGATATCAATGATATTCCCATGGAAGAGAGCCAGGTGATTTGGTTTGGCATATTTCAAAGGCTCTTCTTTCCTAATTCAAGCTCTTTCTCAAGCACGCTAATTACAATTATGCTAAACTTCAGGTTGTAGGGCAACGGAACATGATATCGGGAAGGCAGGACCTAAATGAGAGCACGCTGGACTTGAGGCTGGGGTTAACATCAGGTGAGGGAGAGCAGCAAGATCCAGAATCCAAATCAGGAGTGAACCATGACGCTGAGGGACGGTAGCTGCAGCAAGACTCAGGTAGCGATAGGAGCCTGAGAGGCGAAGCTTCCATTTATCACTGAACATATATTTGTGTAAGTGGAAGCCCTCTGTTGTCTCTCTTTCATGTCACCTTTAATTAAAAGGAGGGCACGCAAGTAGGCTTGTATGGCCTTACGAATGTACTATTATTAAACTTTCCATTGATGTTTCAATCATTTAGCTGATTGAATATGTACCAGTATGTAAGAGACAAATCACATTCCTCATTTTTCCAAGTTATTGCAGTCAAACACAAGCTATTAGCCAATCAATAGCTCCGAGTCAGGTTTGTCTTTCCGAAAAATAGACCAGTCGTTTGCTTTTGCTAGCCTGTTTTGTCCCTAAACGCCGGTTCTTATTTTATTCTGTTCGTGCCTTACGTTCCATAGGCTAGTTTTTCGATAATTCAGGAATTTTATTAAACAGCGCAAGGACTTTCCATCAAGTATGATGACGAATCACTTCTTTCACCTTTTAGAAAGCGTTTGAAAGTAGTCATTAATTATATCCTTACAATATTCGTAAAATCACAAAGAGTTATTGTAGCATTCTTATTATTTACTATTGAAATTTTTTATTTTTAAGGTATTGAAGGAAGTAGAAATACAAAAATAATCTTAAAAAAATAGTGTTGCTGTTGTACCTAACTTTAGATAAATATTTTATGGTCCATTCTATGTTAGATACAAGATTAAGTATCAAAACAATAAAAAATAATAAATAATATGCAAAATAGATGGAATAAAAGATAACAAGTGTTGATTTACAAACAAAGACCATATCAAGTCCAAAAACAAACCAAAAGTGCAAAAAAGAATGTTATCTAAGTAAGACAATAAAAGAGAAATGTCTTGGTCTCTAAAGGAGAAACAAAAGAGAAAATTTACCGGAACATCTACGCTCCTGTGCCCCATATCCAACATTTAGATTGGTTAGATGTTGTAGAGGTGGCAATCGGGTCGGGTGAGTCAGGTCATAGCGGGTCGGGTCGTTCTTAGATCAGGTCATTTCGGGTTTGGGTTGTTTCGAGTCATTGTCTTGTTTTAATTAGATCGATTTCGGGTCATATTGTTGTAGTTCCTCGGGTTAATTTGTTGGTTCGAGTTAGGTTCAGGTTAAGTAAACTAGAATTCAGGTCATTTCGGGTTAACTTAATTAGTAGGGTAGGGTAAGTATTAGGTCATATTTGGTTAACATGATTAGGTGGGCTCGGCCCGTTCGGGTCCTTTCGTACAATTTGACAGGTTAGTTTCGTTGGGTCTGGGTTGTTTCGGGTTAACTTGATGCGTCAGGTCATTTCTTACAATTTGATTGATTGGATTTGAGTAGTTACGGGTTAACTTGATGGATCAGGTCGGGTTGAGTTTTGATGGGTTGAGTCAAATTCAGGTCCAAGTAATTATCATTTATTATATTGTAAATGTTAGAGATAACCATAAGATTACTAGTACAGATAAATGAAATAAGAATATTAGATGTACTTTATTTTTCACAAGTAAATAATAAAGGTATTTATAAATTTTAACAATAAAAAATATTGTATGATTTAATCTAACAAAGATATTTATCATTTATTATCATTTATTTGATTACTTAAAAAAAGATAATTTTATAAAATAAAGGTGATAATAATTTGACTATACAATATATACTTATCATTTATTACATTGTAAATATGAGAGACAATCATAATATTACTAGTATAGATAAATGAAATAAGAATATTAGATACGCTTTATTTTCGCAAGTAAATAATAAATATAATTATAAATTTTAACAATAAAAAATTGCATGATTCAATCTAACAAAGATATTTATCATTTATTATCATTAATTTGATTACTTAAGAAAATATAATTTTATAAAATAAAAGTGATCATAATATGACTATACAATATATAATTATCATTTATTACATTGTAAATATTAGAGACAATCATAAGATTACTAGTACAGATAAATAAAATAAGAATATTATATGCGCTTTATTTTAACAAGTAAATAATAAAGGTATTTATAAATTTTAACAATAAAAAATATTGTATGATTTAATCTAACAAAGATATTTATCATTTATTATCATTTATTTGATTACTTAAAAAAAGATAATTTTATAAAATAAAGGTGATCATAATTTGACTATACAATATATACTTATCATTTATTACATTGTAAATATTAGAGACAATCATAATATTACTAGTATAGATAAATGAAATAAGAATATTAGATACGCTTTATTTTCGCAAGTAAATAATAAATATATTTATAAATTTTAACAATAAAAAATTGCATGATTCAATCTAACAAAGATATTTATCATTTATTATCATTAATTTGATTACTTAAGAAAATATAATTTTATAAAATAAAAGTGATCATAATATGACTATACAATATATAATTATCATTTATTACATTGTAAATATTAGAGACAATCATAAGATTACTAGTACAGATAAATAAAATAAGAATATTATATGCGCTTTATTTTAACAAGTAAATAATAAAGGTATTTATAAATTTTAACAATAAAAAATATTGTATGATTTAATCTAACAAAGATATTTATCATTTATTATCATTTATTTGATTACTTAAAAAAAGATAATTTTATAAAATAAAGGTGATCATAATTTGACTATACAATATATACTTATCATTTATTACATTGTAAATATTAGAGACAATCATAATATTACTAGTATAGATAAATGAAATAAGAATATTAGATACGCTTTATTTTCGCAAGAAAATAATAAAGATATTTATAAATTTTAACAATAATAAAATTGCATGGTTCAATCTAACAAAGATATTTATCATTTATTATCATTAATTTGATTACTTAAGAAAAGATAATTTTATAAAATAAAAGTGATCATAATATGACTATTCAAAATATAATTATCATTTATTACATTGTAAATATTAGAAACAATCATAAGATTACTAGTACAGATAAATAAAATAAGAATATTATATGTGCTTTATTTTAATAAGTAAATAATAAAGGTATTTATAAATGTTAACAATAAAAAATATTCTATGATTTAATCTAACAAAGATATTTATCATTTATTATCATTTATTTGATTACTTAAAAAATATAATTTTATAAAATAAAGGTGATCATAATATGACTATACAATATATAATTATTATTTATTATATTATAAATATTAGTAACAATCATAAGATTACTAGTACAGATAAATAAAATAAAAATATTATATACGCTTTATTTTCATATGTAAATAATAAAGATATTTATAAATTTTAACAATAAAAAACATTGAATGATACAATATAACAAAGATATTTATTATTTATTTTATTACTTAAAACAAGATAATTTATAAAATAAAGGTGATCATAATATGACTATACAATGTATAATTATCATTTATTACATTGTAATTATTAGAGACAATTATAAGATTACTAGTACAGATAAATAAAATAAGAATATTATATGCGCTTTATTTTCAGAAGTAATTAATAAATATATTTATAAATTTTAATAATAAAAAATATTGCATGATTCAATCTAACAAATTTATTTATTATTTATTATCTTTTATTTGATTACTTGTTTATTAAATTATTATTATGACTTCGTAATGTTGTATTTTTGTGTAAAAAAATTATTAGGATATCATTAATAAATAAGGATGCCTAGGGTAAAAATATGAAAAATAAGTATAATTTATAAAACACTATATTTTTAAAAGCTTTAAATGAATAATAAGATATGTGTAATTTATTATTATAATAATATATTTTAATGTCTGGTCGGGTCAAGTCAAAGTTGGGTCGGGTCTATATCGGGTTGGGTTTTAGATGGGTTATGGGTTGGGATCGGGTTGGGCTATTTGTTATCAGATTAGTGTTGGGTCGAGTTAGTGTCGGATCGAATTTGGATTGAATCGTGTTGCTAAACTTTTCAGGTTTTATCGGGCCGAGTTTAGCTTGGGTTGGGCAGGTCGGGTTAATTTTTACCAGCTCTAGTTGCTAACCATCATCACCTACTTGTACAAGGTCATCTCCTCATAGAATTACGCAGGTGATCGATTAAATGGGTACATTAGTACATTACATAATGAGTAAACTAAGTTATCTTGTCATGGAGTTTAATGATGCATATATGGTCATAAAAGGCACACAAGTCATTTTATCCATTGAAAGTGCTTATATAGTAACGTACTCATGTAACACACCATACTTGCACTATATTGATAACTTGGTCCTCCTATGAATACATATAAGGTAGAAGAAGACATGATTAATGATAGACATAGGTTTATGGAAAATTCATGCTTATCAAAAACTTAGGAATCAAAGTTCATGAAAGGCATACAAGGGATAGACATTCATCTAACCTACTCATAAAGTTACATCTCATGCTCACATAGGAATTTATGGGGTAGAAGGATCATGCTTTGACATACTTACGTCACACTTATATATTATTCTATTAAGGTCACACACTATGCTTGGCATGGTACAAATAACCAGTTACACTTGTCCATGCACTTGAATACATGAGATGACATACAGATCATAGTGAATATACCACCAACATGCTTCCATATTAACATACCCAAAACTTGAATAGTTTATTAATATGGTATTCTCATCATGACACTATTATACACACCTATGGAGGTAAATCATACATGTCAATGATAGGCACATATTCATGGATAATCATACTTATTGCAAAAGCTTAGGAGTCATGAACGACAACATAGGTGCATGTAAGATAGTATGTTAAGAATGTCTGTCATGTAAGCTAACTCTAAGGTCCATTTTATATAATTATTTGTAGGATTATGTTCATAATAATATAATTCAAGTATCTTTGAGCAATGAATAGAGTTATGTAATCACATCAACAATATAGACATATCAAGATGAAACATATAAATGATACAAGGCCATTTAATATACCTCTAGATGTCACTTTAGGTATTATATCCTTAGAGTTGTTATCGCACACTTACGTTCATATAAGAATCTCGAGCGAGCACTTACATTATTCATCATGAAGCTTAGTCATGATAGCACCCCAAACAATGTTTAACAAGTAACCATATGAAATAAATATAAATGACTACTACTCAATGGGTTCAGGTTGAGACCAATACAAATAATACCATGGACAATCCATTCCATTGGTGTGGCTAACTACTTGACTTTTCTAGCAACCATTCATTCAATTTGAGTGATTCAGTTGATGGGTCTATGCAGAACAATCTGCACATGTAGTTTCATATAAAAAAAGCCTCAAACAACAACCATACCATATCCATATCACTAGGCACATGTAAAACTAAGATTAATCATGCTCAACCACTCAATCATTCTACATTTCCAATTAGTCATTAAGATATATGCATGAACTCATATTTTTCTTAAAAGATAATACTCAAAGAAGGGTTCAGAAAAACACTAATGTTATCATGCATGTTCACGTACAAAAATCAAAATTCCAAAACTATACTAATCCACATGATTAGTTACTCCACACCACAAGGTAACAATGATTTACCTAGTGAATCTTAGCAAAATCACAACACCTTAGCCTTTAAACACCTTAAAATTAGATATCAAAATAAATAAAACTATTTAAAAAACACAACAAGAGGTTAGGAAATAAGAAAACTCAACATCAACCAAATAAGAAAACCAAGGAGAGGATTCAAGCCCTAAATATTTTCCTAAACCTAAACATATCTTACTTAAGAGTAAAACAAGAAAGAGTTAGAGGATGAATTAGAAGAGGTGAAGAAGATTAGAATCCATAGGATAGAAGAGAAAAGAAGGTGATTGGAGAAGAAATAGAAGAGAAAGTAAGTTCTCAATGGTTAAGAGAAAGTGAGGAAAATATAGTCTAGGCTTGCTAGTATAACCTTGATCTTATGGGAAAATAATGGGGAGTGGTATATAGCACTAAAAATTTAATTCTCTTGCTCTAATTTGGTTATCTTTAGGTGAATTTCTCAAGGAAATAGAGCTAACATCTCCCATAGTCAAAATGGTGATAGCTTAAAGGTTTCAGGGTTCTACACCACTAATTTTTAGAACCATGAGAATGAAAATGGGCCAAAAGGGAAAGGGAGACAAGATCAAAATCTCTACTAAGGTCGCAATGACAAAGTAATCTAAATTGAAATGAATAAAAGATAGAGAATTCGGTTCTCCAAATCTGTTCAGGGTAGATAACTGCTTAGATCAACAACCACAACCCATTAACAATGATTTAGAAAATATTTTAGAGCTTGATTACCAAGATTCAAGATTATTGGAAGAATTTTTTCATGTGAAATCAAACTCAAAAATCACACAAGTTAGGTGAACTAGTTGATCGATTTGGTGTACCAGTCGATTAGTTCCACCAGGTGATAAGTTTCTTAGATCCAGTCTACTATTTTCCTTGTACTAAAACCCAAGCTAAAAATAATGGCTCTACCGATCGGTTAGTTCCACTAGTCGACTAGTGCTCCAAAATTCAATCTTCGTTCCATTATTTCCAAATTTTTCCAAATCCTTGTTAAGTCAAACTAAAAATAAACTTCCAAAATAGGATCGCCTCATTTGAACACATTTAAATCATGATTAAATATATGAATTGATGTACATAAAAAATAAAATATATCCTCTAATAAAACTAACCAACCTTTGCTAAACTTTTACAACCACATCTTTCATCATACCACAACAAGGTCAGGCCCAACACATGGAAACACATTCATAAATTTTAACAATATATCCTCATATGATCACTAATAAACTCAAGATATGAATGAAAAAAAATGAATAATATCTAATAAACCATCATATACTTTGAGGCCCAACACGAGGACAATCCAATATGACCCCAAGCCATTAAACTCCAAAACTCCCAACACTAGGGAGAGACATTCCAAAACTTCATCCAATACCACACCTTGATTACTAAGATCAAGGAGGAAAATGAGGTCATAAAAATCATTTCAAACTAGAGTAGTAAGAGAAAAGAGGTGAAAAGGATGAGTAAGGTTTTCCCTCCAAAAGTGATCTTTAAGAAAACTTAACAAGATTAATACCCTTCAAATCAAAATATTAACCTTAATCCCCAAAACCAATCCTAAACCATAATTATAAACTTGAAAATTTTAACATTCATGGGATCAAGTTTTAAAACCAAATAACTTAAGGAATCCATTATAGTAGAACCAATTGATTGGTTTTGGCATGCTAATTGATTGGCTTCTCATAATCAAATCACAAGGAGATCAACTAGTTTATTAGTTTGCCAAGTCAATCGATTAGTCTCCAAGTTTGAAAAAACTTCTCTAAATTCCATCAAATTCATTACCCTTATAAAAAAAATTAGTAAAATAAGTTTTAAATACATGGTATTACAAATACAATCATATGTATAGTACCTCTAGAAGCTAAGAAAACACACCTAGTGGTAGAAATTTGTGGATCACCCTTATACTCTTACCAAACTATTGTAGGCATCTTGTCACAAAGTGAAAAATTTGGGGCACGTGATATGGATTGAGGCTGAGTTAGATGTGTCTGAGACACTCAATTTGATAGGAAAGTGCTAGAGAGATCTATTATATTCTAGGATTTTCTAACATGTCTTAGAAAATTATAAAAACTTCTAGATATGTGGAATAATGTAATATTATTGAATATTATATAATAAAGGGGAAGGAAGTGGAATATTATATAGGACTCTTGTACATGGAAGATATTTCAAGGTAAGGTTCTAAATTACTAAGTGTTGAAATGTAGTAGAATAATCTAAAAGAAAAATATCTAGACTTATCTTGTATTGTGTAAAAAAAATTAGAGCCTTATCTATTTTGGAAGGGGCTAAGGAGAAATCAACTATAAATAGAAGTTCACCCCATTACCTTCCAGCAATCAAGAAGTCCTAACTATTATAAGTTCTCTATCTTTGTATACATTCTCTTATAATGCAAAGCTTCCTTCCTCACAATTCTCTTATATTATTTACTTCTCCCATTCTTATCTTGACATTAATTTGGGATATGTTGACTAAAATTAGCCTTACATAAGAGTTGTGACTAAGAAAGCACCACACGACACTCTATGGGAAGAGTCAGGTTGTGATAAGTTGCTGAGAATAACAATACATGCACATGCCTTCTTATGGCCCCATCTAATTAACTCTAATCACCACCTAACCCCTAATAATACCCCTAAAATGACTTCACTACTATCGCCCTTATACATCTAATGATAATGATGAACCAAACTAATGAGAAAAAAGAAGAAAAAAGTATAGCTTAAATTGTTGCTTACACATACCTTAGCAAAACAACAATAAATTAGATCGTTGGTGTAGTTTAAAATTATGCTTACATCAATCACAATACTATGCATTGTTGTGGTTACCTATTCAACCTTAGTAGGTGAAGGATATTTATGTAAGAACCTTATTTTAACAATGTGGCCAGTAATCAAATCAATCTTCTTAGTATTTTATTGGTTTGACTAGTGATTTGAAGTGGTTTAATTAGTAGTTTATTTAAGTTTATCAAAATATAATAATAAACATTATATGCAATCAAAAAAATTATAATGCAATATAATGTTAGAAATAGAATATAATATCTTTTTTTTCCTAATTTAAATATATGACCATCTTATTTAAACCAGTAAAAATAAACCTTAATATAATATCCTACCCTTTTTAGCAATACAAAAGGAACCCTCATTTCCCTCTTACCTACCGAAATCCAATTTCACATTTAATCCTCACCATAAACGAGATTCATCTCTTTCTCTTATCTTCACACATTAATTTTTGTCTCTCATATTTCAACTATTTTTTATGCAAGAGCATGTCCTACAAATTCTACAAGTCAGGTTGGTTTATTTCATATTATATCCTTTTAATTTGACCTTGGTAAAGGAATTATTCCAAACTAACATTATTGGCTTAATAAGGTACTTACTTGTTTAATTATAGACTAGGGAGGAGCTTAATGATTATTATTGATTTTTTTTAATGGAGACACATGATTATCACATGTCATGGAAGTATAAGCATGATGGGGGGATCCACCCATATTAGTTAGAGATTATATTTAGTTAGTAGATATAAGATATTATTAGAATAGAATCTTTATCGTGTTATTTTTGTTTATGTGTGTATATGCCAATGTTGTGCAAGATTATGGGGTATTTTTATCTTTTAGTTTTATTTTATTTTTTCATGGATATATAATTATATTTTATGAGTTTTAGAATAAATTATAAAATAGGGCTCATGTACACATTGTTCATCATTGAATTGAATATGACCAAGTTAAGTTTGAATCTTCAAAATGAATCTCTTTGTGATTTCTTGATTTTTTTTGTGTGATTAATATTTAAGTTTTCACTACTCAATTTATATGTGAATTTATAGATTTATTTTATATTCAATTTAAAACATTCATATAATATTAAAATTGGTCCTCAATTCGTCCATAAGCACACACATATTCATATTCATCTTCAACATTCATCATCTTCAACCTCTTGAAACCCTAACCCTAACCCTCTTCCAAGTAATGTTTTCCTCCAATCAATAAACCATTAATTTTAATCCTAACCATCCATTAAATAAACCCCAGTAATTGAAATTAACTCATCATTAATACGCTCATGAAAACCATAATACCTAAACCCTAACTAAAAACCCTAACCCCAAAAATTGAAAAAACCTAACCTCTAAATCCATTCAATTATTCTTCATGTTTTGATTAAATTATTGTGTGGTTTGTGTCAATTACTTAATTTTGGATTTGTGTGCTTCCAATAAAAATTAAAAGTGGTATCAAATATTTGGTTATTAAGCTAGAACCACACGCCAAAAAGGTATAACACAACAACATTGATTTTTCTTCAAGAATTCATCAATAACTCATTAAGAACCCTACATACTGGATTATTTTCATCCCAAATTTAGGATAAAGTGATAATTTTTATTTTTTAGGATTATAAATGTCAAAAACTAACCCAAATATAGAGAAGGATGATAAGATTGATTTTCTAGTGGCTCAAATTCAATAACTTACTAAAGTAATTTTTATGCAAGATGAGAGGAATCATGATTGATTCTATAGAATTGAAGGAATCTATAATCATGTTGATGCATGTAACAAAGGAGGATTTGGTGTAGGAACAATTCCACATAGAATAGTGCATCAAACACTACCCTATGGAGCAAACCAATTTTATGATGAGAAAGAGATGAGTATTAACAACAATTGGAAAGGCAATTTAACTTCAAGATGACCTCGTGATGATGTAAAGAAAGGTATTATATTTTATTTTCCTAATTTCAAAGGAAAAATGGATCCTAAGACCTACTTAGAATGAAAATATATGATGGAAGCACTTTTTGAGTTCAAAGAGCTAGATGATGAGAGAAGGGTGCAAGATGACTATTATGAAACTCAAGCTAATTTCTATAGTATGGTTGGAGAATTTGAATGAGGAAAAGATAGAGAAGGAAATTTTAATATCAAGTTGTAGAAAATGTTGAAGAATCATATTCGGAGGAAGTTTGTGCCATCAGATTACAAAGAAGACAACTACATCAAATTAACTACACTCAATCAAAGGTTTATGGGTGTAGAAGAGTATGCTCGAGAATTTGAAATATTAGCATTAGTTTGTGACATCCGAGAGAAAAAGGCCTAGACTTGTGCAAGGCCTACTTGAATGTAAAATATGAGATTGAAATATGCATATATGATACATTAGAAGAGTTGGTGAAATTAGCTTTGAAATTTAAGAAACAATTGAAGAGGACAAAAATGACTTCCAAACCTTCAAATTCAACATTTTCTAATAATTATGGTGGTTTAAATATTGAGAGAGAAATAAAAGGAATCAGAGACCAAATGGGGAAGGATAAGGAGAAAATAGGAGAGGATGCTAGAAAATAATGCTTCAAGTGTAGAGGGTACTTACACTCTGCAAGATATTATCCTAACCAAAAGATATTAACATTGAGAGAGATTTATATCATAGATCCATGTAGAATTGAAGAGCTTGAATAGGAGGATGGAGAAAGTGATAGTTTAGAAAGTGAATATGGTGAAGAAGAGTATTACATCATGTAAAGGGTTATACATGTGCATAAATGGTCATATTCAATATAATGAGATAAAATTTTTAAGAACAATTGTAGGGTGGAAGATAAAGTATACAAGGTCATCATGAATAGTGGTTTATGCACCAATGCAGCAAGTGAGGATATGGTGAAAAAGCTTAGCTTGTATACCATAAAGCACTCAAGACCATATTCCTTGTAATGGATCAACAAAGAGAAGGGATACGAGTATTGAAGCAAGTGTTTCTAAATTTTAAAAAGGTTGATGATGTATTATATGATATATTAACAATCGATATTTCTTGGGAAGCCATGAAATGGTGATCAACAAGCTAGTTTCCCATAATGGAGTACTCAATGAATACATAAATTACAAAGAGGAAAAAGAAGTTCAAGTTGAAGCTAGTTTTTGAGCTAACAACTAAACCAAGGACAACCTAAGAGGATAAAAAGTTTTAAAGTTTATTTATACAAGTGTAAGGCATGAAAGTTTATTTCTACAACAATAAGACATGAAATTTTATTTCTACATGAGTAAGACATAGTGGATGCCACCAACGAGGAAGGAGTTTACTATGATTAGGTGGTGAAAGAAGAAGACTAAAATGGGGATTCATCCAAGTCAAATATGAATCTCAGCAAGCTTTTTAAAGAGTATAGTGATGTATTTCTCAAAGAGGTAGTGTAACATCCCCAAATTTACTACTAAAAATTTTTGTTTAAATCAAAAGTTTTAGCGGAAGCAAGAGAATTAAAAACCGTAAACTCGGGGGTATTACCGCCACACTCAGTACCAGACCGGTTCATTCCTACCGCTCCGATACTAAGTGCTAAGGCTAAGCTAAACCATCGTCAAAATATAAGTACGTAGTTAACATAGGTCATTCACAAAAACACGAGTCAACATCAGTTAGGGTATCGTTTAGGAATACAACTTAGAGTACGGTCTAAGATTACCACTTAAAAACGCGAATCACAAAACATAAAGCGTAGAATGAAATATAGTTAAATATAGAAAATACGAATTCTGAAGGTAGCAACGGGGTCCGACCAACTCGTTCTCGATCCCCAAGCCAGGATAGGCTCAACGCTCTGCCCCAACCGATGCCTCGTAGGTATCATAGGCATCGAAAACATGGTCTCCTACCTGCACAATATTAGAGGGATCTTCTACTCTTGGGAATGAGCAGCACCCATGAAACGGGTGGTCAGTACGATACGTACTGAGTAAGGTAACAGACGCGCTAAGGCCCACACACAAAGATACACAACATAGCAGACATAGCATAGATGCGTAGATAGAATGCGATAACACATATAACACACAGGTTACGAACTAGATATCATTTTTCTTTTATCAGGTCTCTGATTAAAATCGATCATCGTCTTATCCAGACCATGTGAATGCGGGAACCCCACTATTATAGCCGGTGGAACGGTCGCGAGGGCCATGCCCTGCCACTATTATAGCCGGTGGAACGGTAGCGAGGGTAAGATACCCTGCCACTATTATAGCCGGTGGACCGGTCTGGCTCCGACTCACAAGGTATTCCACTGTGAATATTAGTATCTTTCCATGCCTTATCACTTTTACGTTTGGTTTGTTGAGCACAAAATCCCCCACTATTATAGCCGGTGGAACGGTCGCGAGGGCTTATGCCCTGCCACTATTATAGCCGGTGGAACGGTCGCGAGGGTCATGCCCTGCCACTATTATAGCCGGTGGACCGGTCTGGGTTCGGCTCAACATCTTTCTCTGTAAGTCGTTAGTGTCTTAATGTATCTTATTCGAGGGCATATCTTTTGTCATGCATGGCCAGAGATCTCAACACATCACATCAGAACTGAAGACGTAATCGTACTATCACATGCTAATGAAAACACAAGTACACTCCTTGTTTCCAAGCCACATTACCCACGAAACAAGTAAGATAACGACATTTAGAATACAACACAACATTCATATAAGGCATCCACAACACATAGGATACAGGTCACACATCCAATATCATCTATATCCTCACTCGGTTTAGGTTACCGAGCTGTCTCCTACGCTTATACTAGGCCACTAAACACCCTTTGGTAATTACCATACTTTTCACATTTCTCACACTAGAAACCCAAACATTACCCTCAAACTCAACTCTCCCTCATACCTCACTCCTCCTCATTTATTCTTATTATTTTCTTTTTCTTTTCCACCTCCTCAAATTAGGGTTTCCATCCCAAACCCTAGTCGGTCCCTATGTACCCTTATTTTATCCCACGTACTATTTTTCACCTCGAGCCTCCAATACTCCCAAACAAACTTTCCATTACCTTCCCTACGCCCCAAAGTAACTTTCCTTACGTAAGGTTCGCCCCCATGCAGACCTTAACCACCCCATGCAAACCCTAACACTTCCACCATGCCAACTCTATCATTCCTATGCAAACCCTAGTTTTCCCCAGGCAACTTTACTTTCTTCCACTCTCCTATTTATTTAATTCCCCCTTTTCCCGTCCATTTACTAACCATAAATTGCCTAGGTCATTCTTACCTGCGTTAGCCGACGTACTTCCCTTTGGTTATCCTAGTCGCTTATTCTTCTCTCTCAAGCCCCCACTCCACAACTCCTCATCAAAACTCCTTGCATGCATGTCACACCACACCACATCATCCTTGTACCATGCCATATTAGTACATATAAGCCAGAGTACGGGAACATACCTCGGTTCCAAGCTGCGCTACATAAATGCATAGATAATGGATAGATTAAAGCACACAACCGCATAAGGCATACAAGGCAGGTAAAACATACAATACACACAGTTGGCCTTAGCATCGTCCTTACCTAGCACGACATCGATCTTGGAGCATGCTCCTACGCCTCCTCCGGGTGTCGACTTGACTCGCCTATAAGAGGGAAAACTGGGGTTATTTTTCCTCCGACCAAAACACTATTCTTTTCTATCCTACCCCTATTCTTTATCTTACCATTAGGGCTAAGAATAGTAATATTACTTTTATAAGTGAAGTATGGTCAATATTCTCAAGGTAGTTAATCAAGCTGCTACTAATAAAAGTAGCTACAATAATTTAAAGTAATTTTAATAACATTTATTATTAACGGTAGTAGTTCGATGTTACTAATAGTAATGATAATAGTGAATAATAATAATATTAATAATAATGATAGTAGTAATAGTAATAGTAATAATAATAATATTAATAATAATAGTAATACTAGCAATAATAATAGCGATCATGATGTTAAAATAAAATACTAAAGTTATGGGCCAGTAGTATTAGTAAGACCAATAGTTATAAATGTTTCAAGGTTAGGTGTAATAATAATAATAATAATAATAATAATAATAATAATAATAATAATAATAATAAGAACAATAGTAATAATAATACCAATAGTAATAATAATAATGATAATGGTAATAATAATAATGATAATATTAATAATACTAATAATAATATTAATAGTGATAATAATAATAATAATAATAATAATAATAATAAGAATAATATTAATTATGCTACTAAAATAATTAGCACTTATATAATAAAGGTTTAGGGGTTGGGGAGTTTAGAGAACTACCTAGGGTGTGGGTGGCACAGGTGGCGGCGCATGGCGCACGGTGGCGGCGGCGTAGGGGGGAGAAGGAAGGTGGAGAGGTGGTGGAGGGGAAAGGAAGGGAAAGGAGGGCTTGGTAGGGGAAACCGAATGTCTAGGGAGGTTGGGGAAGCTCCCTTGATGGTTTTAGGAGGCAGAGAGGGCGCTGGGAGTGGCAGCACGGCGGTGGGCGGCGGTGCGAAGGGTGGCGGGGTTCGAGGCTAGCTTGGTCGGGAAGGGTACTTTGCACGCTTAGGGCGGCGCGTGCAGAGCAAACCGAGGGATGAGGGAGGCTTGGGTAGGTGGAGGGTGATGTAGGGAAGGGTTTCGGGGGTGGTTCGAGTGGCGGCGATGGGCGGCGGCGACGGGACGGTGATCTGAAGAGGGGCGGCGAAAAAGGGATTTCTGGGCTTAATTTTCGAAAGAGCCCGACGCTGGGGCTTGTGGGGTATTTATAGGCTCGAATTGGGGGGAAAAATCGAGAGAGGGGCAGAGGGAGGCACGGGCAGGCGGAAATTCGACACGCCGGCTGTCGGTGGCAGGCGGCGTTGGTTTGCCATAGCAGACCTGTGTTTCGGTCGGGAAAAAGGAAGGGGGTAGGAGCAGGTCTGTGTGAGGTGTTGGGGTGTTGGCCTGTCGGAGAAAGTTGGCTGGAAGGTCGGAGAGAGAGGGAGGCGGCGTGCAGGCGGCGCAGAGGGGGGCTGGGCGGCAATTTGCAGCGGCACGCGGGGAAGAAGGAAGGGAAAAGGGCTGGACCGGCGGTCCGGGAAGAAAGAAAGAAAAGAGGGGGGGAAACCGGCTGGTTCAGCGGACATAAAAACGCCATATTAAAATGCAGATTTTTGGTGATTATTTGGACAAAGCGCGGCATCGAGTAGCTGGCAGGCAACAGCTACTTCATTAATCGGCGCGCAACATTTCAGCGGAAGGAGGGGCGAAACGCTGCGTTTCACTGTGCGAGGGCGGGCCGAACAGCACTGGGCCGCGGGAAGGAGGAAAGGAAAGGGGAGTTGGGCCATGAGCTGGCCCAACGGGCGAGAAGAGGGGGGGAGAAGAAAAAGGAAAAAAAGGAAGAAAGAGGGGGAAAATTTATTTATTTTATTTTATTTTAGTATTTTATTTTGTATAAATATTTAGAGTATTTACTTTAGGTACTTAGAGTAAGAATATTTAAATAATTAAATAAAATATTTACCCTCCTTTTTAGGCTAATTTAGGGCCCAAAATTATATATAAATATTTGTATAAAAAATACCCTTGTAATTTATCTCAAAATTCCTATTAGCTTGCCCTACAAAATCCTTTTTAATTTATAAAGAGTAATATATTAAATAAATTTCCCAATAATCCTTATTAAATAACTTATTTCCCAAAATAATTAATTCTTGGGTATTTCAGGTAGCACCTGAGTTTCCACCATTGAGAGGGGTAAAGCATGGCATTGATATCATGCTAGAAGTTTCTCTTCCAAATAAAGTGGCATATTGATACAATCCTATAGAGGTAAAAAGGGTTGTAGAGGAAAATTCAAGAGTATCACTGATGTGGTTTTTATCAAAGTAACGGAAGGTTGGATCGAAATTTGTATTAGAAGCTGTCACCCACGATCTAATGCAAAAAGAATGAAGTGATTTGGTGGATTATGGACGAATAAATTGATGTTACAAGATGAAGGTGTTCAGCAGATTTGAAGGTGTTCAAATGTGTCGTGTGGAATATATATTTGAGGAAGGATTAATCCCAGATTTTCCTTGCTCAATACAGACCCAAAAGGGAAGATTAGACTTTAGCTCTCTTGCTCAAAGTTTTATCAAAATTCTTATTATTCATTCTATTCAATTCTCTATACAAATGTTGTGCACAAAAGATATATATAGGAAAGAATAAGCTTGGTGGTGAGCTTCCTTAACCAGCCAAGTTTACCCACCTAATCCAACCCATTAATCATGGTTGAATTAAGCCTATATTAACCTTAATCCATAGAATAATATCATTGGTTAAATGATACTAAGGATTAATATTACAAAGCTATACAATAGACTAAGATACATACATGAAATTATAGCCATACCCTAACTTACATAAAATATACTTAGGGTTAGGGTTTACAACAAGTTTATAAAAATAATGAATATCATCACTCTATCTCTTGTTTTAATGTATCATCCCATGTATGTCATAGTCTTTCATGCCTTGGAATACTTGTACACATCAATGTGTATGAACATCATCTTCTTGCAAATATGTAACATGCCTACAAGAATAAATTGAATGGTTTTTAATGTCAAGCATATTAGAATTATCAAGAATATTTAACATGATAGGCTCCAATATTATAAAAACTAAATCATCTTCCTTACCTTGAGGATTAGAATGAATAGGAAAATCATTATGTTCAATGGATGCTCCTGCATCAATCACGATAGGCTATATGAGACAAAGTATGAGCTTATATTGTGTTTTGAATTTATTAGTTTCTAAAAAGGAATGTAGAGGATGCTCATTTATTCAAGGGAAATTAACAACATCACACCCAAGTTCATATTTCCTATGCTAAAATTGAGTAATATTTTAGATGAGTTGTATGGAGAAATGATCTTCTCTAAAATTTATTTAAGGAGTAGTTACTTCCTGATAAGAATTAAAGAAGGGGATGAGTGGAATACAGGTTTCAAGACTAAGTTTGGTCTTTATGAGTTGTTGGTGATGCTATTTCAGTTACACAATGCACTGAACTTGATTATGTGATTGATGAATGAGGTGATAATTCATTATTAGGATATTTGTGGTGGTTTAATTATATGAAATACTCATTTATAACAATAGTGATAAGGATCATCTAATACACTTAAGGAGCTTGTTTGAGAAATTAAGAGAAGTGAAGTTATATGGAAAGTTGGAGAAGTGTATATTCATGATGGAGAATGTAGTATTCCTTAGCTACATTGTGGATGTAGTTAGAATATGTATGGATCCATCAAAAGTTCAATTTATTTTGACTTGGGAATAACCAATCAATGTGCAAGATGTGAGAAGTTTTCATGGGTTGTCATCATTATATAGAAGATTCATCAATGACTTCTCAACTATTGTAGCTTTTATCACACAACTTATCAATAAAGGAGTGTTCAATTAGAATGAAGATGCTGCAAAGGCTTTTGAAGAATTGAAGACCAAACTCTTGAATGCATTGATACTTGCTTTTCTTTGATAAATTATTTGACGTAACTTGCGATTCTAGTGGTATAGGCATTGTTAGTGTTTTGTGATAAGAAATCTAACCAACAACATTATTTAGTAAGAATTTTAATGGATTGAGACTCAATTAATCAACTTTTGGTAAGTTTATCTATGCTATCATAAGGTATCTAGAGAATTGGAGTCACTTTTTAAGCCTAAATCCATTTGTTCTTCACTTGGACCATGAGAATTTGAAGTATTTGCTTGAAAAAAAAAATGGTGAGAACAAGCCATACCAAGTGTGTGAGATTTTTTCATCATTTATGCTATCTACTAAGCACTTGGATGGCAAGGAGAACATGGTAGAAGTTTCTCTTTCAAGAAGGTCCATGGCACTCATACTTATAGATGCTAAGTTGATGGGGTTTCATATGTTAAAGGATATCTATACTAATTATTGAGACTTCATGGAGATTTTTCAAGCTTGCGAAAGCACATGATTATTTGAGCTCACTTGATTCAATATTACCTTATTTTCAAACACCACAAGCTATGCATCTCAAGATCTTCTATTCGAGATCTACTCATCAAGGAAGCCATGAAGGAGGTATTAATGGACACTTTAGAGTACACAAGACATTTAAGCTACATCAAGAGAACTTTAATTGGTCACAAACATTGAAAGGTATCCAAGCTATGGTGGGAAGATGTACCATATGCGAGAAAAAAAGATTTTTGTTTCCAAAGGGCTTTATGTACCAATACTAATTTGTAATGCACCATGGGAAGGAGTTAGTATGTATTTCATACTTCATTTACCAAGGAAGCAAAAGGGTAATGATTCAATAATGGTGTTAGTGGATCATTTTTCCAATATTCAACATTTTATGCCATGGCACAAGATAGATGATGCTATTGATATAGCAAATTTCTACTTTCAAGAAGTGGTGAAGTTGCATGGAGTACGAAGAAGCATCGTGACTGATCACGACATGAACTTTCTAAGCTAATTTTGGAAAATTTCTATAGAATTTTCTAGGAACTTTTTTTAAAGTAATTCTCACCATCCATATACAGATTGTTAAATGGAGGTGACTAATAAAGTTATTGGTACCCTACTAAGAGGATTAGTGAGTACGAGTACTAAGAATTGGGATATGAAGTGATAAGTGGACTTTTAATGCAAATATTGAATGTGATTATGTGATGATTATGTTAATTTAATCCAATTATTATTTTTACTATTATTGATCATATTATAGGTATTTGGATAAAATCAGATCAAAATAAAATAGAACACAACATCTTGAACAAAACAAAAATAAGAACAAGTACTCAAAGTATGCAAGAGTGGAAAGATATGTCACTTCAACTATGATTCAATCTGAATTTGGACTAGTGATAAGCATGAAATTTGTATGTAATTTTGTTGTCTTTCCCTTAAATCAAAAATAATATCAATAGGAGGTTAAATGAATAAGTTATGGATAAAAAATGATACATGGTTTAAGTAGTCAAAAATTGCGCATCCCGAGAGTAAACAAGGGCCGCGTCACCCAAAATAGGCGGGTGTCGTTAACACACAAAAGAGAGTTCTTTAGTGTTATCTGACATAGGGTATCCCTTTCCATCAACATGGTCCATGTTGATGTATGGTTATGCCTATATAATCCTATCTTCATTCCATTTTTGGAAGAAAAAATAATTTGGGGAAGAAAATTTAACTCTTAGGATGAAAAGGAACCAACCCCCGGGATGAATATTAAACCCTAGGGACAAAAGGGATGAAGATTTTGGAATATAAGAGAGAGATATAGGTTCTTCTTTTCTTTTATTTCCTTCATCCAATCATATTCCCTAATTCATCTATAATCTCACTCTTGATCTCAATTATGTAACCAGAGTGTGGTGAATTGAACAATGATTTCCTAATCTTGAATAAAGAGGATATTATATCTCTATATTTAATTTTAATTTTTTTAATTGATATTATTATATGAGTGTAATGCATTTCACTTAAACAAAGGGCATGATTGGTTATTAATTTGTGCTGAGATGAAGGGAGGTCCCCTAATTAGAATATGTTGAGAATTTTAACCCTACCCAATCTAATTCCTTATCATATGCGTTGTGTTAATGTTTAAATTGTAATAATAGGGAAATTGATCAATTTTATATTATTGTTTAGAGAAACTCTAGAAAGTCTGTGAGATTATTCAAAATGAGCTTATTAATACAATTAGAGATCCAACCACAAGGTTGATATACATTGGTTTGGTATCTATAATCTAACAAAGGGGATCATAGATATTTAATAATGTAATGTTTATGTTTTCATACCTACTAGTGAAGGATGAGTCTCAATATATAATAAGGTTATCGTGGCTCAAGAGAGAATTCCACCACATAATTTGGTTAGCATTTATAACTATGTGCTTTGATTTGGGATTTGGGGTTAAGATTTCATTGCATTAGGGCTAAGGGGATCAAATAGAACCTTATTCTTCTCTTTCTATGGAATTCACTTATTCTTATCTTAATATGGGGTTTTGCTTGCATATTTTCTTTTATTTATAGTTAGGCATCATATCCCCCTATCATTAGGTCAAACATAGGAGATATGCTCACCATCCTTTTAATCACTTCCTAATCCCTATAAGATGATATCTTGAGTGCTTCTTCAAAATCATACACTTGCGGCTATACGATATTAAGTTTTTGGCATTGTTGTCGGGGACTAAGCAATGAGCGACCTCAGGATCCGAGAGATCTTCTTTGATTTAGAATTTTTTGTTTTTGTTTTTATTTATTTTACCCACTCTAGCAAGATTGAACTTGAGTCATTCAAACTAAATATTGAAAGAGATTTCCATAGGTTGCGTAGATTGTATATAAGTACTAAAGATACAGGAAAAATGGGAGTCCACTAGCTTTTGATCTATAATGCCCATTTTTTCCACAGGTGCCAAATCTAAATTTGCAACATAATATGGCACTTCCACATGTATCAGTTAAAAGGTAGGCACCATTTAATGGGCAAGTACAAGCTCCAATGGGTAGGTCTCTTAGAGGTTATGCCACTCCAAATATAGATGGTGCATATTCCAACATTAAACAACCATTTGTGCAGGCATACACCTTCTAAATTAAGTTGACCATCATTTACATGATTGAAACAATAGTTTAATATGGAGGTTTATCAAATGATGAAAGTTGTTATTTGAAGCATATAAGAGATTGAAAAAAAATTCTTGGAAAATATCCTCATAATGGTTTCTCTATGGGGTTGTAGGTTCAAAAATTTTATAGTAGCATGTTTTCTAATAACCATTCCATGCTAGATGCACCCACAGGTGAGACAAACATGAAAAGGCCCTAGAATAAGCTTGTGTTTTCATTGAAGAGTTAACAACGAATAGTCATCATTGGTATGTTGAGAGATTGCTAACTAGGAGTGGCGGTGTCCATTCTATTGATGTGATCACTATAATTTTGCCTCAATTGGATGCTTTGACTAAAAAAGTGGCTAACTTGAGTGCTTCTACTATTTAGGTCTCGATTGTGAGATGTGACTTATATGATGGACCTCAAACTAGTGATGAGTGCTAGGTTGTCAATCCTTTTATACAATCATTTTATCAGGCTAATTTTGTTTCAATTTTTAGAAAGCCCCAAACAAATTCTTACTCCATCACCTACATTCCTTATGGGAGGAATCACCCAAATTTTTCTTGGAGAAATTAGATCCCAACTCAATCTCCAAGTCAAGTGATACTACCTCCAATATATCAAGTTTTGATCCCTCACCAAATTTCTGTTTGGAAGAATTGATGAAAATGTTCATAAACCAAAGCAAGTTTAGAATCCAAACTTAGGACAGTTGAATTAAGAATTAGGAATCTTTTTTGAATAACTTGGAGGTGTAGGTAGAAAATTTGGCTAACATGATCTCCTAAAGAGACCAAGGAACTTAGCCCAATAATATGGAGAAGAACTGCCAAGAAGATGAAAAATCAATCGCATTAAGGAGTGATAAAGAGCTACTTGATGTCCCTTTTTGAAGCATGGAAGAAAAGGGAAATTATAAGATTGATGATAAGCATTATATTGAAAATTTTGATTCTTAAGAGAAGGTAGGTATAAAATCCACATCTTGTGAGAGTTCCCAACAACTCTCACTGCAACCTGGTTCAATCTTTGGTAATTGATGCAGAGCCTTAACCCACCATCCTTCATCCTCATCAAAAGGACTAGTGTTCCCTAAGATGATACGCTCATTTGCATGTACACCTTCTCCCAAAACTCGTCTAATTGATGTGCAACTTGGCCATATTTATTGGCACCATAGGATAGGGTCTCTTTGATATAGGTTATATCCCTAGTAGAAGGTATATTGTGAAATCTATCTCACACACTAGCGGTATGCTTGAGATCTCATCATGAAATGCATCAGGAAACTTTCATACCACTAGAATAGACTTAATTGATAGTTCATTGACACCCAAGTCATGAATGGTACACAAGTATAGCGGGTTCCCCTTTTGTACCAATCTACTAAGCAACATCACAAACACCATCCTCACTAAGGACCTAAGCCTACATATCTGGTAAGAGATTGTAGAACCCTTTGTTCTCTTAATAACCACAAACTCATATGTATAATAAATTGCAACTCGATATCACAAGATCATGTCCATCTCTAGAATCACATCAAAGTTGCAAAGCTCAATCTCTATGAGGTCTAACAAAAACTTAGCTCCACTAATAACTAAGGCCACCTCCCTATATAACCTAGTACATATAAATCTATCCATGAATGGGAACCTAGAAAAGTTATGTATTCTATCAGAAGGAGCTATAGGTTCCCTAACTATAAAAGTGATAGACACAAAGGAATGTGAAGCACCCAAATCAAATAATACACATGGAAAAAGATAAGAATTAGTAAACATACCCATGATGACATCTATTTTCTTGTTATCTTTCACATGACTCATCACATTTAGGTAAATTCCTGGAGGTGTTCCTACAACACTACTTGAACCCTTCCCTCACTAAAAAGCATAGGGTCTCCGAATCATTTGCTGCAGAGTAGTCCTATGTTGTAGAGTAGCCACTATCTATTGGTTGGTAACTTTGAGATGATGGTGTCTGAGCCATTATGCCCTACAAATGTGTTTACCCTTGAAAGATACTACCTTCAACGTTACGGTACTTGAAAAAAATCTCCCATCCTACCACATCCATGACACAGATCCAAATACACAGTGCAATCAAATCTCAGCTGATCCTTGCCACACCACTAACATATGAAATGCTTTACTACTGGTTAGCTTAGCTTCCCTCTATAGTGAGATGCAAATCCCTACTTGTGACTACACATAGTATAGAACAACTTCTCTCCACATTAGCATTGGCCACCCTCAAATATCCACTTAGCCCCTAACGAGGCACTATGGGTTAGAGCAATCAATGATGTCTCCAAGGCATATTCATACATAGCTTATAATTCATCAAAACAAGTCCCCACTAACATCTTCAGAAATCTTAGACTCGGCCTTAACTAAAATAGGTGAACCTTCATCATCTCCTCAACTTCCACCTATAGAGAAGAATGAACTAGGTTAAGTCATCGACTGTAGTACTCACCCACTATAGACATACCCTATCATACAACCATGAACTCATCATACTTTGCTATACTTATGTGAGTAGCATAGAAATGATCCCTAAGCATGTCTAAAAAAGGATCCCACTTGTTCGGAGTGGGTTCCCCTAGCTGTTGACCTCTCTACCACACTTTAGCACAATATTGCAAGTGGAACACTCTAATGTCCACTCACTTATCCTCTAGATAACCACTAGTGACAAAGGACTTCTCAAAGTCTCTCATCCAGTGCTCTAAGACGTAAGGGTCCTCCTAACCCTAAAAAATTAGTAGGTGGCATCAAAAAATGAGGTAGTGGTTGTTGTAGAGCCCCTTCACGTTGGATATGTTACACCATGTAGTCCCTAATTGTCTCCATAAAGTGCTCAAGTTTCCAATTTACAACCATTGAACTATCTAAAATATTAAACCATGTTAGGAAATATCAACTATTGGCTACAAGGTTGTTGCACATGGAGGTATCACATTACACATAAAGGCCAACAATTAGTTCAAATAAAAGTTAAGGTCAACACCTAACCTAAACCAACGCTTGCTCACATACTGCAATGGATTAAGTGAGATCGAAAAAGGAAAAATAATTTCTTTTCCAAACGTAATGTCGAGATTTAAAATTATAGGTCTTAATACCAACTTAAAAAATTGCCGAATTCTTAATAAAAAAATTTTCATTTTCAAGACAAGACAAAAGAATAAAAAAAAGGGGGGTTTCCATTATCAAATCAATTATGGGAAAGGCATGATCGTAACCTAGCACATGTTTAATACAAGACAAAATGAAATGATGATAAAAAAAAATACTGCATGCACTAGTAGAATAATAATATTACAAAAAGGATAAGAATAATATAGATAAGATAGAGATTTATAAAATCTAAATATGTGATATAAAGCCAAGAATTTAAATAATCTAAAAGAATAAAAATATCCCAACATAGTGGGTAAAGCAAACTAAATAATATGTAAATCTTGATCCCCAAGTATTGGCCCACTATTAGCCTACATCATCATCTTCAACATACTCCATTTAAGAATAATAACATTGTAATTTGCCCTCTACTATTCAAAATAGAAGCCATATCATCAGAGTGACCACAAAAATATTGTATCAGTATGGTGAAGTAGTAATAACATAAAATAAAATAAAATATCTATCATATGGCAATGGCTCATGTTACATATTGAGGTCACATAATAACATGGTATAACATATTTTTAGGTAACATGCTTTGTGATCATGATTATCATATTATAAGGCATCCTCGTATAAGAACCATGGGAGAGATAATGATACAAATCATGCATTAGATTCATATAAAGTAAGACATATTATTAATCCCCTATTTAGTTACCACATTCTTTCCAGTTATTATGATATGTGGTTCAACCAATGCCAATTCTTCACCATGAACAAAAGTGATGGATAAATAAAAACATGCAATAGGATACCATACCCACCACACATGGTCATAATACATCAATGGGGGAATTTCTTTGAGGATACCACACCCATGACACCTTGAGTGCATATTCCACGAGGGTTGAAACAAATGTTAAGATACCACATCCAAGCATGTTCAAAATACATTAAGGGCTAAAAAAAGTTGGGATATCATAATCGCTTAAGCGATGTACATAAAAGTTCCAAGAGGCTTATATAGGGATACCTCACCCATCTTACCTAGACATAATGCTATGCTTGCCTGCCATAGCAGTATTCTATCCCTCTAAGATATGTGCATACCCCCTATCAACCATAAATAGTTCAAGAAGGATATAAGTATTGTATGAAAAGATAAAAATAAAGGGTGTCCCACCTACTAACTTTTGGTTAGCAACCCTCAAAGTTAGAGGAAAAGGTTTGTGCAACATCTTCCAATAAAAATAATTATTAAGTGATTTTATAAATCAAAACTCTATTCCATTAATAACCAAATATATTTTAGAGGTAACACATACTTTACCAAATATTGAAACCATGCTACACCGCAATATTCCTCATTTTATTTTCCTTAGTTCTAATTATGTATGGCCAAGATCATTATTCAATGTCACAATTTAATGAACAAATTAAAATAAAAATTTCAATGAAAGATTGTCAAGTAATAGATAAGCATGGAATAATAAGTTGATTGGTCTTTAGGACTTAGTCGATTGGTCTAGGCAAACAAAAACCATGTAAAAATAAATACAAAGCAAAACCATTAGATTGTTTAGTCCAACGATAAATTATTCATCATAACTAGTTGACGGGTTTGGTAGGAGTAGTCAATGGGCCCAGTTGGACTATTCAACGTGTTTATATTAAAACTAAAACCAATATAGCCACAAAAATAACAATTTGATGTCTATAAGATTGATCAACTATTCACAGATAAAGTTGATGGGTCCATCAAACCAATTGATTGTCCATGCAAACCATTCAATGGCTTCCACCAACCACTTGTCTTATATAGGCAAAACAACACCCAAACACATACATATCACAATTAACAAAAATCATATGCTTTCCAAGATAAACCTATCATGCTCATATATTATAAAATACGTAAAAGAAATAGTCCACTACCAAAATCACATGGGTACATGTTAGAAAAATTGGTAGACATCATGCTGATGTAAATGTCACCAAACTTATGTTAAATATCAAAACATTTAAAAACATGCTACAACTTCAAAGGAAGAAACATTATACATGCTCTAATTCAAGGACTTCATAATACACATATACATTAGTGAACATACCAAGAACATAAGAACATAATAAATAACACAATTCTTTAGTTATATTAGTAATAAAGATGTCTTACCTCCAAGTAAAGTCTTATAGAAAAAGTTTAAACTCATATCTAAACGTTCTAACCCCAAAACCTTGAATTCCTAATGATGGAAACCTATTAGGGTTTCTCAAAAGGATCGAAAGATTAATTGAGCACAACGTTTGATTTGCCGGTTCAGCCTAAGGAACAACTCCAAAGGAAGACCAAAAGATTCAGAGGCACAGTTTGTACAACGACAACTGAAATTTGAAGAGAGAATGATCTAGATCGATCAAAGATAAGAGAGCAGATTCAGAAGAACAAGCAAGCGAGAGAATCGCCGAGAGAAAGAGAGAGACAAGTCGCGAGAGAAGAATCGAGAAAACTCAGCCAAATATTCTGTCAAAAAGAATCATCCACTGTTACACATTGACCCAGCTATTTATAGGCGTAGTACAGACCGTATGTCTACGTACAAATACACAATACAGACCTTCAAATACCGGCCATATTTACAACGGAAAG
Source organism: Tamarix chinensis (assembly GCA_030549775.1). Taxonomy (NCBI): domain Eukaryota; kingdom Viridiplantae; phylum Streptophyta; class Magnoliopsida; order Caryophyllales; family Tamaricaceae; genus Tamarix; species Tamarix chinensis. The sequence goes on along the minus strand of CM060177.1, from coordinate 24,160,643 downwards.
GCCGATCGGTTTATTGCTTTGGGCCACATAAATAGTCGATCAGCCCAATTAAACCCCAAAATAAAAATGTCCCAAATACAATTAAATCTAGGACTTAATTCCCATCAGCTAAAATAACACTTTAGATAATCATGACTATTAAGGATTGATTAATCCACAATCCATCTAGTCTAAAATTAAAGACCAGGTGGCATATTATACAACCGACCTAATTTCCATTAGCCAATTTCGACCGGCGAATGCATCATATGGGACTACAATTTATTAACAAAAATTACATAATCTGCACACTTCAAATACATAATTTGCACATTCCAGCAACTGCATCCAAATATCCACAGAGTCCATATGCTGCATTACACTCCTATTTATTCACCAAATAAGAAAAATAATTATAAGTAAATAATTCACAGCAATTTTCAAAATTAATTAAATATAAATTCTTAAGATTCATATCACCTAATAGAACCAAAAATCAAAACAACCAAAAATATTTGTTAAGAACTTAACTAAAAATTGCAAATGGAAGAAGAATAAAATACGAAGCACAACTCATCCTTTTCTTAAGAACATATTTCAAAGAGAAGAAAATATAATACCTTCAAAATTTATCTAAACCTTAATCCTTCCTTTTTAAATAGAGAAAAATGAGAGAGAAATAAGTCTAAGATTATGAGAATAAAAAGAGGAAAGTAATTAACCAACAAGGAAATCCAAAAGGCAAGCCACTATTTTCTAGCATAAGGGAAAAAGGAAGAAAATGAGGATAGAAATAATCTTAAGAAGGGGGAAAAGGCTAGAGAGTTTTATATTCAAGGGTTCAAATGAATCAAAATAATTAAGCTTCAAGTATTTGGGGTCAACATATCAAAGGTGAGGAGAAAGGGTGAGTGGACCTTGGTTAAGTGTAAAGGACCAAAATATAAGAAGGTGAATGATGAGATGAGGGAGGTGGAGTGCAATCAAGTGGTGGTATAGGTAGGTAAGTAAAGGGAGAAGGTGTGGGATTCACTCTTGTGCAGTTTGTGTTAATTACTAATTTTTAGTGTTGTGTGCTTTCGATAAGCATAAATTTCAACTTACAATAAATCACCATTCTTCTTCACTCTCTCTATCCCATTGGTGCATAAATAGAATGTCTTATGTTTCTTTTTTCTTATTTTCAATTGGATTTATGGGTACTAGAGGTCATCTATTTCATTGGTGTTGGTATACATCATTACTAGTAGGGGTGTGCATTGTCGGATATCCGTATTCGACCGGATATTTTTTTCGGATATCCGATCCGACCAGATATTTGATATCCCATATCCGAATTCGTATCCGAATACACCGGATATCTGAAACATCGGATATCCGAAATATCGGATATCCAAAATATCGGATAGAATATCCGGTCAGATATCGAATATATCGGATTATTGAAAAAAAAATATTCGATTATTAAATTTACATATATAATCTATAACTAAAATTTTTTTTCAACATAAACACTTTTTTAAATATTTATCTTGCATACAAAAAGATAAAATACATGATTAATCATATCCAAAAAAAATTAGTGATCAAGATTTGTGAAAAATGGCACTCTAGAACTGTGGAACGACCTAAGTTAAGAGGTTCAAAAAATTTAGGAGTTTTTTTTTCTGGTTTGGGTGCTTGCGTGTGTGTAGGTCGTGACCTATTTGACTATTTGTAGAGTATGGATGTTTATTTTATACTTTAGTTTAGTAAATTATATTTGGACTCATGTACTATAGGAAAAAAATGATCCAAACTTGAAGATTGAAAGAAAAAAAATCAGATTATAAATTAAATTATGCCTAAATATAACTAACTTATTCTTAAAACTGGATATTTTTTACGGATCGGATTATCCACTAAAAAATTGGATCAGATATCCAAAATTTTGGATCGGTTTTTTCAGATACCGGATCGGTTTTTCGGATCTCGGTTTTTCTGCACAGCCCTAATTACTAGGACTTTCATGGGGCTTTGTTCAAATATGAATTTTTACATGGTGTTATTGTGATTTTGATAAGGTTTTGCTGCTTGTTGATAGTGATACTATGTGATTTATAGTGTGTTATTTGATTATGTAGGCTTCTACATAAGAACCACCAATTTTTATTGTTGGCTAACCATTAATTTTGAGAAAATTCGGACAACTACACATGTCTTCTCCAATTCAAGTGCAAAACTAGTCACATAAAAAGGATGTACTAGTAGAGGCTCTGATTCATCAATTGACTATGTAATTTGGATTTTGATTCTATGGTAATAACTACCTTGGCAATCATTTCAAGTGGTAAATGAATTTATCTTTTTCATGCCTATGTTTTTAAGTTTATATAGGAACTTTATATAAATTTGACTAGTGATAAAAAAAATCCTAATAAAATTAAGGTTATTGCCCACATCTAATGGAAAACTTTCATTTGATTTACCCCATTCCATCACATTATGCAAGTCCTATTTTTCTACTAATATCAACATCAACATCCACTATTTCTCTTACAATATTCAAATTGCATAATAAATGACAAAAACTTATTACAATTGTAATATCTTGAATCTATTGTGTATATTTCTTATTTATGATTGAAAATTTCCCTAACAAGGTATCAGAGTCAAGGTTCATACTAAACATCATGTTCAAGTCAGATTAAATATGGACAAGATCATAGGAGGAGGGAAGTTTATGATAGAATTATTTTGTGGGAAGAAAAATTTTGTGTTAGGGAAGAGTATGATCAATGGTGTTTTTATCCAATAGGGGAATGCGACCTTAGAGAATAAGAAACATACATATATGAATTTTATCGCGTGGGAAGATATGAATATGCATGCAATGAGTATGATCCAGTTGACTCTTGATCTAGAAATTAAGTATAACATTCTTGAGGAGATGAATCTAAAAATTTATAAGTGAAACTAAAAAATAATTTTTGTGTTAAAGTTGCCCGCGAATAAATTTTTCTTAAAGAAGAATTTATTTTTCTCAAGACTTTAAAAGAAGGCAACCTACAAGATCATCTAATTTTAATCAATGAATCGATCACTTAGTTGAATAGTTTCGCTGAATCCTTCGAGGATGAGGACTAGAAAATCTTACTCTTGGCTTCTCTCCTAAATAAGCTTGGTTTTGTAGTGACTAGCTTATTAATAGGGAAGAAAACACATTCTCTAGAGAAAACCATATTAGTTTTGCTTAAGGAAAAAAAAAGTATAAGAACAACACAAGGGTAATCTAATTTAGGGGAATACACAATTTATATCATGCACTCAAGGTGCACTTGGTGTCATTTTTCATAGTTGTTTAAAAATTATTGATATACGTGGGGTATTTTTTTAAATTTTATGAATTTATAAATCTTTTTTTTACTACACAAAAACATAGGAGGTTCTCTTATCTTCTTTCTCTCTGTAACATATGGCGCATTCCTTATTTTAAAAGTTTTTAAATGAATTATCTTTAATTTATGTTATTAGAAAAATTAAAAAAGGATACCAAAATTTTGCTTTTTTATATATATGAAGAGGCATCCATATTGATATATTTTTTACTAAGGTTACTCATGTGTTTTAATATCTGATGATCTAATCCCATATATGAATAGATCTAACTAAAAAAATACCAATCAAGTTAATAAAAATTCGAAAAAATCAAATATATGATCTTAAAAAAATCAAATACGATCTAATCTGATAATTTATTTACATATATGTGTATGCATTCTAAAAATTAGCTATTGTTTTAAAACTTCACACCTTTTTATTAGTATATTCATTGAATAGTTAAATATTATTAGAAATGTAAAATTAATAATTGAATATAATATAATTTAAGGATCAGATGAGATTATTAGATCAGATCAATTTATTATTTGTTGTTTGGAGAATTTTTTATCTGACATTTCTTGTTTGTGATTTGTTGGAAATTTTCAAATATCTGCAAGATTAATTCTAATATGTTTTGAAGTTTCATATAACTTTTTTTATATATGTTTTTTTTCCACCACATCAATGGATATTTGATCCATGCATATATCTAATTTTTATGCAAAGATAAAATATATATGCTCAAAATAGTTAGGTTTAGTACAATTGTTTTTTACGTTCATCACATAAAACATTTAGGTTCATTTCATATAATAAATTTATGCATTCATGTAGATAGGTATTTACTTTTTTAATCTAGTTTTATCATATAAAATATTAAGGTTCATAACAATAAACATTAGTGTTCATAACAACAAAAATCTAGATAAAAGCAAGCATTTAGGTTCATTACATACAATTTATAGGTTCACTGCGACATTTTTTTTGGCTAAACCTATTTATATTTGGTTCATTAATGTAATTATAAATATTTTTTGCTCCTAACCTTATTTATGCAAATCAATTTAATGATGCTTTTAATTTCATAATATTTTTCTAATATTATTTTACTGATGCTACAAACCAAACTTGATAAAAAAAAATTGATGTCCTAATGAATTTTTATAATTTCATTGAAGTTGTCATCAAAACTAGATTCAATTAAAGGAATTTTTTCTTAAAGGAATTTTTTCTTAAAGTCATTTATGTTGTTTCATGATAAAATTTAGATCATTTTAATATTTTTTTAATGTTATAATGTTTTCCTCTAATACTATATATACATTACAAACTAAATTTGATAGATCGGAAATAGGAATCGTAAAGAATATTTGGCATTTTGTTGAAGTTGGCTTCATGACCAACTTCAATGAAGGAAAAAAATCTTAAATTCAATTGCCTTATTTTTAACTAAAATTTAGATAATCTTAATGATAATTTTAATGCTATTATATATTTTTTTTCAAATACTTTTATACACATATTATGAACCAAACTTGATAGAATTTAAATCAAAATCCTAAAGAATTTTTGAAAATTTAGTGAAAAGTAGTAATATTCGGCACATAAATTATAATGATCCACCACAAAATTTATATCACTAACTTCATACAAGAATATTGATAATATAAAACTTATATGTTCATAGCATAAATAATAGAGTTTCATGAAATATAATGCAAAGATTCATCCTTCATAATGATTAGGTACACCAAACAAATTCACACATGTAAAGCATTAGATCATTAAATTCATATATCTAGGTTCATAATATACAAAAGTTTATGACAACCAAAATTTCCGGTTCAAGTCATAATGCAAACAAGTTTATGGCATATTGATGAACACATGTACATAGAAAGAGTTATGTAAAATGGTACAAAATTACAAAACTTATCCCGTGTTCATCATACTTGCTAAACATATTCATAATTAAAAAAATTATGAAATTTTAAAAAAATGATCCCGTATCTAAAAATAAGGATTATAAAATTATAAAAATAACCCCATGTCTATATATAACCATTATAAATTAAAAAATTAATCCTATTTTTTATATATAAGGATAATAAGTAATAAAAAATGACCCAGTGTACTTAAATAAAATTTAGAAAATTATGAAAGTAGTCTCGTATACCAAAGGAAATTTTACAAAATTATAAAAAAAAATAGCACCAAGTACATTTTTCAAGGTACTATAAATCCATTGAATATTAATTGCAATCGATTTATTCAATTTATATGAAGGAAGGATATATAAGAAATGTAATAAAAAGTCTAACCAAAATTGTGGTCACTTTTATTTTAATTAGGAATGACATGTCAAGAAGAATTGTCCAAATTACAAGAAACACTAGAAGAAGAAGGATTACACAGCAATTACTATAGATGAGGATAATATTGGTAGTATTCTCTTGGTGTAGGGGATGGATGCATGGAATGTTGATCAGATCTTAGATTCAGACTGTTCTCAACAAATATGTTGTAGGGAAGATAGGTTCAATTCCCTTAATCTGTGTGATGGTTTATCAAATTCTTCAGCCATCTGGGAAGAGGTCAAAGTTGAAAGAACATATGAGATTAATATCATGACCCATGATGTGAGGGCGAGAAGCTAACATACGTGAGTTATGTTTTGAAGCTTGGTCAAAATATGATTTTCTTGGAAAGGTTGGATGACTTAGGTTATGTTTTTCACTTGGAGTCCAGTCAGAAGAAGGTTACTCAAAGGAGGGAGTTGATCTTGCTAGGTAAAAAGGCTAAAGGGATTCTTTTCAAGCATGTGGGGAAAATCATTGTAGGGATTTGAACTCAGCGGGAGGCATCGTTGGAGGAGAACGATGACATGATCATACAACTCGATTGTGGATAGAGGCGTATGTGGATTGAAGAGAAGATTTGTTAGGATTCAAACTAGAGTTCAAGAAACTGTGTCTGAGGTTAGGAAAGGCCTCAAATTGAAGATAATCAAAGAGGAACAAAAATGGAACAAAAAAGGGAAAAATAGAAGTGAATATCGTATTGATGATAGTTGTTTCATATGGCTTGATTTTTGGCTCAATTTTCTCCATATCTTTCTATTATTCAGGGTTTTTTTATATTATCTTTTGTTAGCTTTAGATATTTTCTAATCCTATATAAAGACCCTAATTGTGTAGAGTTGATACACAATTCCAACAAGGGGTGAGAAACAATAATTTAAAACAAATTCTTACTAGTTTAGATCTAGATATTATCTAAGAAATTTTTGGAAACATGATTTTATAATTGATTGGATTAATTAAAAGAATTGTTTTTATTAATTTTAGAGAGAGAAAATATAGAAAGAGTATTTTTAAATGTGTATTATTTTTGGAGATGGTAATAAAATTCAAATTTTATAATTTAATTCTTGAATATATTTTGTACAATTCTTTTTTATTTTGGTAAATTTTTGGAGCAAAAAAAAACCTCTTGATACCATTGATATCAAAGATCTTTAATAATACTATAGTAGATAAATAATCATTTCACTTCTTCTTCTTCTCTTTGGTACATAAGCGAACCAAATGCTAAAATAGCCTTTTTTTATTCATTCAATAATAAAATATCCCTTTTAGTTAAACAATAACAAAAATAACCCTCCATTAGTAATGACATTTGGTATAGCTAAAACGCACCTGATGATCAAGCATGTTTCATTAAAATGCTGACCAACTTGTTTAAAAATGGAAATAATTTGCAATACATGATTTTAAAAGTAAAAAAGCCTAATATTCAAGCGTGTTTCATTAAAAGGCAAACATTTTTTTTCAAAATCATAGGCACATTCATTCTTATCCATCAAGTATGTTTTGTGCACCTTAAATACATGCCTATTTCCTCCATGTTGATACCCGACTTTATTTTCTTTCTCTCACTCTATTTCTTCCAAACTTGATACCTTCATCTTCAACTAACTCTCAAAATTTAACTTCAAATCTCTCAAAAATTCTCCCTTCCATACCCCATTTGACTAGATTTTCATATAAGGTTGTTAACAAACTAAGTCAGCTCGACTCATTTGTTTAGGAAAAAAAACCTAAGCTTTATTTTTAAGCTTTCCTATTAAACAAGTAGAGCTTTAGCCAAGGAAGGTGTTTGGGAAAATGATCGAATTCAACTCAAGATCAAATCGACTCATTTATAAGCTTAGCTTGTTCATTTATAAGATGGGATTGTATATAATTTACTCAATAAACAAGTTGAATAGTAAAATGAGCCTTTAAGCAATATAAATAATTAAATAAATAGATTTGGTTTGTTTGGATTTTAAATGAATCGAGCCATGAATCTAATCATAATAAATGAGCTGATTTGGTCTATTAATTTTTAAAAAAAGTTTAACGAGTTGATTTGGCTCCCAAATATTATTGAGCCAAGCTCGAGCTAGGCTCCTTTGGTTCATTTCAAACCCGAGTCAAACTTTAGCATAAAAAATCTAAACAAGTCGAGCTTAAGCTAGAGGTATTTGGCTTGATTTGGTTCATCAACAATGTTATTTGCAGACTACATTTCATCATGCACTCTCATCTAATAATTTACGGTAATGCTTTTTATGTTTTAAATGATTTATCTAATTATTTTATTTCGATAATGTTTCATAATTTTTTTTCAAATTTTGATAATTTATGAATATATTTATACATATGGCTTAATTTATTTTATTAATAAGTTATGATTTTTATTAGGAATTTTAGTATATATATATATATTAAGGTTTTAGGTATGAAAATTTGTTGAATATTCTTAATTGAAATGTAGTTTTTAGTCAATTAAAAAATATTTTTTGATATAAGTAGCCTATTAAAAGATATGTGATACCATAAATTTGATTTTGATATTTTAAAGTTAAATTTTACAATGAGATTAGTATATTGGTTGTAATTAATAGTGCAATTTGATTGTTGCAAATTGATAGCAAACTAAATTATACATTCATGTACAATTAATGAACTAGATAATTTTTATAATTGCTTATCAAATGCACCAAAGGTAATGTATTAACATAAATACTTGATATGGATGTACATGATAACTTATTGAGTTGATTATTATTTGGTTGGGATGACGAAAATAAAGAATTCAACATAGAAAGCATATGCATCCATTTTGAAGTACTAAACATATCTTTAATTTTAGGACTTAGAGTTTGTGACAAACCAATATGGTTAGATACTAAATACAAACTTGGTGATTTATAGAATTTATTTATAAGGATGAAAAACACTAAACCCGTATCTCTTTAAAGTATAAAATGTATCATTGAAGCATCAATAAATTTTTAATGGAACTAGACTAATAAATAAGTTGTTATTATGTTTGTAGTATATATTTTTGTGAAATTTTTGTTTGTTATACTGTTCCACATGAAGAGGTGTAAGTTTACTAGACTTTTAGACAATTTTGAGCATTAGTCAGACTATGCATGGGGTTTTTTTGGTGTATAACTTTCTAGTAGTAGAAGGCTTAAACCAATTTCATTAAAGATGTGGATGTGTTCATATCTTGAAGGTAATTAACCTAAAAAACTACTTGTAACTATATATGTTGTAATTTATGAATATAACTGTAATACCCCAAAAATCCTAATTATGGAATTATGGCAAAATAATGATTTATTAGAGAAAATTAAGAAAATATATTACTTCATTAAATAAAGAGGAAGTTAATTGAGGAAAATAAGGAGAAAATAACAAATAAATTATTTAGAAAATTTTGGACATTTTACTAATTAAAATGGAAGTTAAGGACAATTTATCCAAAATAGCCTAACTAATTGAAAAATAGATTTAATTATTATAATTAAAATAATTATTATGAAAATTAAATATCTAAATTAATTATATAAATAAATAAAGAACAAATATCCCCAACCATTTTATCATTTTCCATTTTCCTTTTTTCCTTTTTCTCCTTTCTTTTCTTTTTCTTTCTTCCTCCTTTATTTTTTTTCTTCTTCTTCTTCCCCCGGTTTGGGCCAGCCCATCGGCCCAAATCTCCCTTCCTCGCTGGCCTGTCTCGCGCGTCAGCCTGCTCCCTTGCCTAGGCCGACCGATCCTTCTCCTTTCTTTTTCTTTTTTTTCCCTGGACCGACCGGTCCAGTCGCCCCCTTCTTCCCCGACCTGCACGTACGCCGACCTGCAACTTGACTTGCAGCCCCGAATCTCGCCGGCAGCCACCAGCTCAGCGCCGACCGTCCTCCCCTGCCCTTCCCTGTCATTTTCCTTCCTCTTTTCGACCCCGACCAAGTCCCTCTCTCCCCTTCCCGCATGCCTATCTCTTTCCCTTTTCGTCTCCCCCTCCCCGACCCAACCTGCCATGGCAGGACCTGCCACCTGCCGGCCAGCCTGGCGCCTGCACCCTCCCTTTGTCTTCTTCCCCTGGCCTTTCCCGACCACCCTACCTATAAATACCCCCATTGATCACCTAGGTTCGGGATTTGGAGCCCCGAAACCCTGGGTTGCTCCCTCTCGTTGCCGCCCATCAGACGCGTCGACCGCCGCCGTCACCCAACGCCGCCGATCTAGTGCCACCCAGAACCCCACCTTGCACCACCCTCCACCTAACCAAGCCCTCCGCAGCCCTCGATTTGCCCTGCACGTGCCGCCCTGGCCGTGCAAAATAGCCACCCCGAGCAGCCCCTTCTAACCCCTTGCCGCCCTTGCGCCGCCTTCCACCACCAACCCAGCCGCCACTAGAGCCTCCTCCACCCTCCAAAATTCCCAACAGACCTCCCTCTACCTTCCCATACCTCCATCTTCCCCTGCCTCCCCCTCCTCCTTCCTCCCTCATCTTCCACCTCTCTCCACCACCCTCAGCCGCCGCCGTCGCCGCTGCGCGCCGCCACCCTTTGCCACGCCACCACCCTCACTCCACTCCCCTTCACCTGCTGTTTCTTTCCCCACCTCAAAATCCTTCTTTTCTCCCCCCATCTAACCACCACCTCCATCTTTCCCCCTCTTCTCCTCCTCCACCGCCGCCGCCGTCGCCGCCACGCGACGCCGCCGGACCACCACCGACCCTAGGTGGTTATCCACTCATCCAAACCCTAATACCCCTTTTATATAACTACTAATATTTTCTACCAATATTAATACTATTATTATTATTATTATTATTATTATTATTATTTCTTTCATTACTATTACTATTATTATTATCATTATTATGGTCTCCATCATTAATGTTCTTATTTTCTTACTACTACTAACATCGCTTTTAAACCCTAACTGGTATTATACTTAACTTTGGTCTTATTGTTATTAGTATTAACATTTTATCATTATTATTTCTATTACCTTAATAAGGTTATTATTATTGATACTTAACCATACTGGGTTATTGTTATTGTTATTATTATTGCTAGGGTTATTATGGTTATTATTACTATTATTATCATCATTATTAGTATTATTACTATTATCATTATCACACCTTAGGAATAGTTTACTTGTAATATTGTGACCTTATAATATTATTCTTTCAAACCTAACACCATTGTTAGACTTAATATTAAAAATGCTAGAGTTCTATTAATTGAAACATAAGTGTCATTATTAGTAGTCTTATTATTATTATTATTATTATTATTATTATTATTATTATTATTATTATTATCATCACTATTTTAGTATGACTAGTGAACACTAGTATTATAAGAATGGAACTAATGGGCTTAATAAAATAAGTGTAACAATAAGTATCATAAGTAACTATATTTCGACTACTAATATTTAGTATACTAATTCTAAGGTAAAAACCCTAGTTTTTGTATAACACCCTCTTTAGTAATAAAAACTCTAATCCTAAACTAGAATAAGGAATTGTGGTACTTATAAGGGAAACTAATACTTAGCATTTCCCCCCTTTTATAGGTAATCCCGACCAAAGTCCTAAGGAGTTATAGGAGCGTGCTCCAAGCCCGGCGCCGCCTTAGGTAAGGACGAAGCTATGGCCTTTGTGTGATGTGTGACCTGTATGTTTTGAATGTTGTATATGCCATGCTATGTCGTGTATTATATGATTGTGGGCAACTTGTCTTATGTAGCGCAGGTTGGAAATTGAGGTATGTTTGTATGGTTTCCTATGACGTGAGCATGACATGTATATGTATGATGGTATGATGTGATATGATATGGCCCTCTAGGACATGCATATTAGGATAAATGGTAATATGAGTTGGGAATATAAGGATGACCAGAAATAAATGGGAAGTGAGTTCACTAAGGGGGAATACGAGGTTGACCTAAGTACCTTATGATCCATGAGAAAAGATTTAATAAGGGAGGAATGACCAAAACAAATGAGAGTCGGGGAAACCATGCATGGGAGTCGTAAAATTTGCATGATGACTTGGGGTGTTTGCATGAGGTGACTAACTCTTGCATGGGGGTGTGTCTTACATGAGAAAAGTTAAATTTGGGTGTAAGTACGAGAATGGGAGAGTTGTGGAGTGGTTGGTGACTTGGTATGAAAAATAGTACGTAAGTCGGTGCGTAAGAGACATTATTAGGGTTTTGCGTATAAGTGGGTGTTGGGGAGTCTACCTGGTGTATTTGAATTAAGCATGGGAATGAATCTTACTTTAGGAAAGTTGATTTAGGTCGTAAATGAGATAATGTCAAATTTATGGGTCCATTGGAGACTTTGATGTAAAATAGTACGTAGGCGGATGTAAGGGTACCTAAGGGACCCAATTAAGGTTTTGGGGGGGGAATGAGGAATTGGAGAGGTACAATGGTAAAGGCGATTAAGGAAGGGTGGAGTATGGGGTTGAGAGTGAGGGTCCACTTGTATAAAGGATGAGTATGGGCTTCTAAATGAGAGAAGAGGTTTTGGAGCAAAGAGGGGAGGTTACTTGGGGAGGAATTCAAGAGCTAGGGTTTTGGTGTGGCTAACTAGGGTTTGGCGGCCACATGCGGAGTTGGGGAACAAGGAGATATATTTTGGGAATTTCTTAGTAGAGACGGGATGCGAGACAAGGAGCAAAGTAAAGTTAAGATGAGTAAGAAAGAGTTGGGCCATATAGGCCCTAATTAGGGTTTTCCAAGGAGGAGCCCTAGAAGGGTGAGGACATGCTGGACCGATATCGTTGTGTTAGGGTTAGCCCACATTCTCGGGAGAGTGTGCCCTCACTACATTTCCTTATGCATAAGAGTAAGAGGAGTTGGACAGCAGGCGTGAGAAGGGGAGAACAGTCTCAAGATATGGGACGAGCCTCCTCAAAGGGAAGGAATAGAGAGTAGTAGCCATGCATGTCAAAGGTGGAACCTTATTTAATAATACATGAATAAGACATTAACTACTTAAAGAGTAAGATTGTTGAGCCTGGCCCAGACCGATCCACCGGCATAATAGTGGCCAGGTGCCGGGATGCCCTGGAGACCGATCCACCGACGTATAATAGTGGTTAGGTGTGTTCTGCCCTATACGTGACCGATCCACCGACTATAATAGTGGGGGATCCCGAGCTCAACAAACCAAACAGTATGTTGTAATTAAATCATGGGAAAGATACTATATACTTACAGTGGAACACCATGAGATTCGGGGCCAGACCAATCCACCGGCATAATAGTGGCCAGGAGCGTTGTGCCCTGGAGACCGATCCACCGGCATATAATAGTGGTTAGGCGTGTTCTGACCTATACGTGACCGATCCACCGGCTACAATAGTGGGGTTCCCGTACTCGCATGGATTAACAAATATTATGGTGTGAAATGACTCATAAACAAATCATGGAAAGATACGTTATAATCAAAGTGAAACACCATGAGAGTTGGGGCCAGACCGATCCACCGGCATAATAGTGGCCAGGAGCGTTCTGCCCTGGAGACCGATCCACCGGCATAAAATAGTGGTTAGGTGCGTTCTGCCCTATAAGTGACCGATCCACCGGCTATAATAGTGAGGTTCCCGTATTCTCATGGATTCATAACGATTATGATGTGAATCGACTATAATTATTAGAGTCATGAAAAGAAGAAGTTGGACTGGACCATAACCGACCTACATCATTCATAATATTACATGTTGCTTATGTGATTGAGTTGTGCATGTTATGCTGTATGATGGTATGCTTGGCATTAGCGCACCTGCTCCCTTACTCAGTATTGGACCCGTACCGATACTACCTTGATTGAATGAGTCCTGTGATGATCCACCGATGGTGGGGAGCAGACTTCCTGTGCAGGTTTATGATCGGGTACTATCTTGGGGTGGAAGGCTTGACTTGAGTGAGTAGGCGATCCGGATACTGATCCTTTTTGGGAATTATTTCGTTAGCTGTATTTTGTAGTACGTTCCCGTTTTAAAGAAAAAAAATAATATTATGGGGTTGAAATTCTAAATCGTATTCAAACTTCTATTTGACTTATATCTTGTTAATGATTTATGCTAAATGTCGTCTTGCATTTTATGATACTACGTACTTATTAATGATCGTATTTAGCCTTAGCACTTAGTATCGGAACGGTAGGAGTGAACTGGTCTGGTACTAAGTGTGGCCCCCAAGTTTACGGTTTTAATTCTTTCGCTTCCGCTAAACCTTTTGATTTAAACGAAATTTTTCAGTAGTAAATTTGGGGGTGTTACAATAATATTCATACATATAGCTTTAACAATGTGTCAGATCTAGGCTATTGAGCATTTATCACTATATAACACTTCATCTCATATGAAGTTCTAGAATCAAATTAAAAAATATAAGAAGATGAAGATATTTAAACATTCAATAGAGGCATTGTAGAAGATAAAAAATTTTGAACAAAAGTTAAGTTTGGTCATAAATAAATATATAATGGTTATAAAACTAATATGGTGTTATGACATATTTTTAGATCAATTGTACACCATACTCCATCATTTGAACACCACACCCCATTATTTGCACACTATACTCCATCATTTCTACATAATATCCCATTATTTGAACACTATACCCTATCATTTGAACATGATACCCCCATCATTTCTACACTATACCCCATCATTTATATACCATAACCTATCATTTCTACATTATACCTCATCATTTCTACACTATACCCCATTATTTCTACACCATATCCCATCATTTATACACCATAATCCATCATTGATACAACATACCCCATCATTTCTATGCCATACTCCACCATTTATACACCATATCCCATCATTTTTATACCATACCCCATCATTTATATACCATACCCAATCATTTGTATAATATACCCAATCATTTGTACAATATAGCCAATCATTTGAACACTAAATCCACATAATTTATACACCATATGCCATCATGTGAAAACCATACCCCATCAGAACAAGCCTAATGATCAGGAGTATCATTTTTTTGTAAGAAATTTCAAAGAATTGACCTCATTAAATAGGCTGATGATTAGGCATGTCAATTTTCTATAGGAAATTCTAGAGATCTAGCCTCCTTAAACACACTTGATGATCAATCATCTCATTTTTTATATGAAATTTTAGAGAGCAAACACATTGGTGTATCTATAAACATGCATAATAGTTAAGCATTTATTTATGCCCTATCTTAAGACAAAACAACCGATGATAAGGCATTTTTACTGAGTATCCTACCAAATTTGAAAATGTCAAAGTCAAACAATTTGATGCACAATCACATTTTTCACTCAACTGTGATTTTAATTAGTAAATGAAAAAAATTAATCATCACATTTTACATCAATAAAAAAATGTAAAAAAATTAATTATCACAATTACACATTAAATACATCCTCTACTAATGCCTTGTTAACTTTTATGTTCTTGAAGAAGTGAGAAGTTGGGTGAGTTGTGTCACTTGAGCTTAAATAGCATCACGCTCTTATGTTAATCTTCTTCCTCTTCCTCTTCTTTGTGCACTTCCACTAGCCTCTTCCTCTTGTTCCTACTCTTCTTTATCATATTCTTCTACTTCTTCACCAAATTCTTATAGGCAAGACCTGCCCATGGATAGCACTTCATTTATTTTTCTTTAACATTCCACAAAAATAATTGAAGTTTTGGTAGTGCAATTCAAGTTTTCAAATATGGACTTTAAAGTATTGAACTAATTATGATAAAAATCAATGACTTAATAACACCATATGCCTAATAAAACAAATAACATACTATACACCATACATAATAAGATAGCGTACTAATTATTGTATTATGCCTACACGTGATTGATATTGAGATGTATGAATCTGATGCTCTCATGGTAAAGCTAGTGGTTTAATAAGTAGGTCAGTGATACGTTGGTACCATTCTATATAATTAGCCTCAAGTTTCATAGCATTTGGGTAGCCATCAAATGCTACGATACTAATATCCTCTCTATGAATCCATTCCTGAATGTATTGCATATGAAATTTTTTCCAATTTGTGAAGTACTTACTACACCAGTCCATATTATAAATTTCCTCATTCAAGAGGTGTGGTAATGTAGGAATCAGTTGTACCATACTAAATTTCATCAACACACAATCAAGATAATACAACTTTACAAATACATAAAATATAATTTGACTACGTCTAGTCCATAACGCGTGGTTTGTTAAGATTGATGGTGGGAGGTCCTCATACACATCAATATAAGGCATCCAAATCACATACTCAATATATATTCAAATAAAAACATATAAATATTGAGTATATCTTTAAGAAAAAAAAAAGAGAAACAATTAGGAAAGTGGATGTTCATGCATACCTTACTCATTAAATCTAAATAATCTCTATAAAAGCCTAAAGACTCGTAGGGATTTATGTAAATCTTTTCATTTCCACCCAGCCACAAAATATTCCCACCCATCAAAATCATTTCCTTAAAGTAGGTTAAACAAGTCAAAGTATAATAAAAAATTACCATAAACAAGTAATTACCTTTTCACTAATAGTCTCCATGCTTTAACCTCATTTAAAACATTATTGCTAATGTCAGACAAGCATTGATAGTGACCCAATGCATCAATGCACAAAAAAGATGGAACTCCCATGGGAATACTCTCCCATTACCAAAGCTATAAGGTGACAATTAATTCAAACAACATAGGATATAAAAAAAAGCATAACATATGATATCCAAAAGTCAGTACTTCTAACATCAATAAACAACCATCAATCTCTTTATTATCATTGCACGAAGCAAGACATAGACCACTGTATATACAAGCCAATGCCATCAAACCCCAACTATAATTATGAATTTAATACATGTCTTTTATATAATTTAGAAATATTAAGGACACCCAACAACCATGTTTAGTAGGAAATAAGAGCTTCCCTTTCATTATGAGGATCCATGCCTTATCATGCAACTATATTTGCATGTCGTTAGTGTCATCTAGTAACTCCCTAAAGTTGGTACTAAGCCAAAATAGATTCAATGATTTACCTTTGATGAATGCATCACTCGACTCTAAACCAAAAACATCTATGTATAGCTATATGTGATCAACGCCTTTCATTCCTACCAATAGGAAACCTTAACATCACAACCACATCCTGAATTGTGATTCTCATCTCCCCTACTCTCATATGAAAATTATGTGTTTCTAGATGCTACCTATCAACTAGTATTGTCATTAGGGACCCATTAAGTTGAATTTATTATAGGTTCATTACACCAATGAAACTAGAAATTGACAAATATCTATCGGCCCTTGGATCTAGAATCAACATATCTCCATAATAACATTGGAATTTCAACTTTTTATCCAAAACCTACAATATATCATTAAAAAATGTATATTAGGGTTTGCATATAAGAAAATTGTAAGAATTGAAAGGGAAAAAGTGTACAACTATATAAATAAGAACATGTCCACGCCAAAGGTTGGATGAACGATGTCTATGTTGTTCTACCAATATGGATGGGTCTTCAGGCCTTGGAGAAATACCATGTATAGAATCCATGAAGCTAAATGATACATGAAATACATAATACATACAAAGAATGTGTGTAAATCAAATGGTTGTAATAACGATATATCTGATTTGGTTAAATAATTAACATTATTTAATATGAGAGTTTAATACTTTATATTATTCCAACTACTTACACTACAAAATAAAACAACATACAATTCAATGATAAAAATCTATCAAAGGCTATAAGAATAGAGGTCTACAGCATCACCTACTAGGTTTTGTGAGGCACTTGAATTATTTTGCTCATCTCCTCTCAAATTAGCATCACATTGGCAATTATTATGTCCATTTTTTCCATAAGAATTGCATCTCTATACCCTCTTCCCTTGCTCCCAATTTATTTCATCAGGCCTTATTCATCTCTCATATTTACCTTTGCCCTTTAACCAAGATGTGTTTGGTATCATGGTAGGCCCATAATATGACTCCAAATAACCTTCATTATGGATAGGATGGAAAATTGATGCACAAATCTTTGACCAGTTTTGTGTCTAATTAATAACATAGCATCGGCCATTAAAGCTATGATAGATACAACATGCCAAGAAACGAAAGTAATATAAAATTTGATGTTTAAACATTAATCCAAAAGGGTAAAAAGAAGCCAAACCAAAGGAAAATGACGGTCCGATTAATATGAGTTAAACAAAGTTACAATATACAGTCTTGACCCTTAACTAATGATCAAGATGATGCTATTCTTTTTAACTTTATAACCATCGTCAAACAAATTAAGACATTTGATTTGTATCACAACACTCTTTTCCTTTCAAGAGTTGAGACAAATATGTAAACAAAACCCACCTAAGTCACAAACCGACCCTGATAAAAGAATTTACGATGTTAGATTCCTGGGAGAGCAGCAGCCAGAAGCCCAGCCCTAAAACCAGGCGCAAAGTCATGCCGGCAGTTATGATATCCCAACACAAAATCGGGCTCCTTAAACCTTACATCTCTACTCCTCGCAGGCATGGAAGATCCTTCACCGGTGCTATTACCGTCGTCGTCCTTGATCTTACTCGATACAGCATTCGCCGTCCGCCTATACTAAGCGAACCATTTGGCCATCATGTACCCACTCTTTCTCCATGGCGGAACAGGCATGTTTTTGCTCTTCAAAGACTCCTTCAAGGCATGGCTCATTAGTTTTATGACTCGTTTGAAAGTGTCTGGTTTCGCTATGAAAATTCGTGGTAATGTGTCTAGGAGGGCAACGTAGTGAGGAGTTGGACGTGCAACTTGGAATTGATTAGATATGTTGGGTTCTATGATGTAGCGAATAGTGCTGGATACGTTTATGTCTATGTACTCGAATTCACCCCCTGGGTACCGACTGTTTTTCCCCCATCGAGACTTGCACAGAGCTACACGTTTATGTACAGTCAGATGATCAGCTATGAAGTTGATATATATATATATATATATATTCCGATTCATCAAGCTACTACTGGCTAGCTAGCTAGCTAGCTATAGCATTAATTTTCTGAAGTGAGTATTGAATTTTAAGAATATAACTGCTTACCTGCATCATAGCTTCTATCCTTTAAGTAATCCTTCAAGCGACGTTTAAACCCACCACCATCACCGCCTGTGCCGCCGTCTCCAACAAGCTGCCACGCTATTTCCACTTCCTCCTTCAGCCTCTTCCGCACTAGTCCGCCACGACTAACATCCTCCTCATCCTCACCACTCAATAATCTCATCAGTACCTCTCTATTTCTCCCCTTTTCCTCCCTATCATCGAGACCACCACCACGACGGTCCCATTCCTCCTCCTCCCCGTCGTAATAACTAGCGGCCTTCCTCATCTCTACAAAGTTTTCATGGTCATCACCCAGCTGGAAGTAACTGGACCCAACCCAATGATCGCCTCTCTCAATGAAGGAATTGACCAGATGAGATAAGTCTGTCCCGCTGTCTATCTCAGGTGAGTACTCGCTCCCGCTGCTCTCATCATCACATGGACCTTGACGCCTTGATACCTTTTCGAATGCTGCCGCGACTCTTTTGAAATTTATCGACACTTTAGACATTTTGATTTGAGCAACCTATACGCACCAAAAGTGAAAATATTTGTATTTATCCCTTTGAAATGGAAAAAAATTGGCTTTTTAAAGGGGACAAATTATCTTAAGTTAGTTGATCAAAATGGCGTGAAGATGGCTATATATACAAATATACACGAGTACAAAGAGGGGGCAGGAGATAATTAATGGTAGTATGAAGGCTATAGTTCTAATGTATTTGATACTACTAGTTTGTTTTCTTATTTTCTTAGAAATAATTGACGCCGTTAGTATATTGTGTGCGGTCAGATCAGGCCATTCCGACGGTGAAAAGTACTCGTGTGACTAGATTTTTGGGTGGGGTACGTGTCTGCTAATATACCTAATTACAAAGACTATTGGATACGGAGTTGAACCTGGCGGACATTTGCGTGTAGGTTCAATGATGTGGGTTCACTGTATTTGGACTGAAAACTCCTCTTCTAATTTCACTTTTTTATCACATTATTATCATTTGATTCATTTACTCTTGTCGTGTGTTCTTTTGACTAGCGTGTTTCATAAGTAGATATTAAGTGGTTGAAATAATTGGGTATCATGTGGGCTTAAGAAAAATAAGTCTTCCCTTCTATTTCTTTTTGTTTGTAGTGAGGGGCTAAGTATGGATTTTGATGGCGTAAATATTTTTCATGCAGCTAGACATATTTGGTAAATTAATTTATTTGACAATTAATGTTATCTGAATGTGTTTGGCGTGCACAAACTACCTCAGGGTTCATTGAATTAAAGAAAAGTTCTATGTTATCGAGTAATTATCAAACTAGCTATGAGTTATAGATTGCAAAGCAAACCCAAATCAGGGTCCATTTCATAAAATAATAAGTTCCAAGATAGATGATTTTAATGTATGCTTTCAATTATTTATAAAAAAAAGGAATGGATTATTTAAAAAAAATATTAATATAACATCTCAAGTCAATATGATCATGCGGAGACTATCTTTGAATGCTTTCAAATTGATTAGTTAATCCCACATATCATTATAAGTCATTTCAGCACGTTTTTTTTCCTCTCACAAGCTTTCTGAGAAATTTTTTGAAATTTTTTAAGACTTTTCAAAAGGGTAACCCATGGCAAGTACATTTTACTATAGAGTTGTTAAGACGAAATCACTAAAATAATGGTATATCATGTTAATATAAGTAGTCATATCAATCCATATAACACTTTTCTCAATTTGGGGGCATTACATTCACCCCCCACAGAAAGAACACAATATCCTCGTTGTACCTCAACTACTAATTGTCTCAATACAGTTTACCCTAAGAATTGCCTTGTTAGGCAATTGACTGGTTCATCCAAATTCAGATCACGATTTCAGTCTCGTTTTGATACCATTTGTAACACCCCGTGTCGATACAATTAAGCAATGGGCTATACTAGAGCGCTTTCAGATTGATCGGCTTGCCCCATAGATCAATACGAGTCCTTTCGGCATGTTTTCCCCACTCACACTCTTCTTGAGAAATTTTAAGAAAATTTTTAAAACTTTTCACAAGGATCACCCATCTTAAAAATTGATCCATAGCTAACAAGCTTAACTATAGAGTTATGAAGACGAAATTACTAAAAGAATGATATACCGTGTTGACATAAGTAGCACTATCAATCATTATAATACTCCCTCAATTTGGGGGCATTATAGTTAATAAGTCATATTAGTTGAAATAATGTAATGCTTTGAAAATAATGTTATTAGCAAATGGTGTATTAGCAAGAAGATGATAGAAAAACACTATGAGAAAATGGATAATTGCAGAAGACTTTATTATTGATCAAAAAAAATTGTCAGTAGATAAATTTAACACTGATGAATTATCATTAGTAACATAATTTCAAGGATGAAATAATTTTGAGAGGGAAAAATCATCCGTAAAAGTTACTAATGGTGCAAGATTTTTTCAACCATAGTTTAGGAAAATGGAAGAGAAAAAATGCAACACAGAAAATATATAATTGATGACTTGTCATCAATAATAAGAGTCCCAAATTCCCTTTTAGTTGGAAAACATCCTAGCTTACTTTTCCCAATGATAAAAAATTGAGAAAATAAAGGCTTATTTTAGATACCATGTTTTAATCTATAATAAGATTCATAAAATTATCTACCCCTTAGAGTTGAAAAGAAGCTCAACTTACTTTTTCCTAGTAAAAATTTACCAATATGGATATGTTATTTTTTATACATAGTGAAATGCAATAATTCATTGAATGGTATTATCACCGATGAACCGCGACCCTAATATCAATGTTATGTCATAGGTGATGGGAGCTTATATATCTATCTACCTATCTATAAATTGGAACCCTACCCCATTTTCCCCTATTATTTTCTTTTCCTCTCTCTCTCTCTCTCACTCTCTTATATGCAGATCTTTTTCCACCTCCATTGCTCTTCTATTACACCTTCTATCTCCACTTCAATTCCAACTTACTTTTTCCTTGTAAAAGAAGCTCAAATTCAATTCCTAGTAAAAATTTACTTATATGGATATGTTATTTTTATGCATAGTGAAATGCAACAATTCATTAAAAGGTATTTTCACCAATGAACCACAACCCTAATATTGATGTCGTATTATAGGTGATGGGAGCTTATATATCTATCTACCTATCTACAAATTAGAACCTTACCCCATTTTCCCCATTCCTTTCTCTCCTTCTCTCACTCACTCACTCACTCACTCACTAACTCTCATATAACACTACCACGGAAATGGGTTTTAATAACGGTTATTTTATAGTTTTAATAACGGTTTTCAACCGTTATTGAATCGCCCGCTATTAAATCTTTAATAACGGTTCATAACCGTCATGAAAAATACACAAAAACCCGC
Organism: Tamarix chinensis; assembly: GCA_030549775.1. Classification (NCBI taxonomy): domain Eukaryota; kingdom Viridiplantae; phylum Streptophyta; class Magnoliopsida; order Caryophyllales; family Tamaricaceae; genus Tamarix; species Tamarix chinensis. The sequence continues at coordinate 24,138,414 of CM060177.1, read as the reverse complement.
GAATATGTGCGTAAACTTCATATTTAATAACGGTTTTTACTTAAAAACTGTTATGAAAACTCCAGTTTTTAATAACAGTTCTGATGAAAACTGTTATTAAAACGTAGGTTTTAATAACGGTTCTTATGAAAACCGTTATTAAAACCTACATTTTAATAACGGTTTTTATCAGAACCGTTATTAAAACAAGGTTTTAATAACGGTTTTTATAAGAACCGTTATTAAAACTCCACTTTTTTTTCGCAGTTTTGTTCCTGCCCACATACACAGTTACCAAATCTGTATGTTAAAACAATTACCAAATCTGCAATGTAAAACAACATCAATTCATACCAAATCTGCAATCACACCATAATTTCAATCAATCTATAATTGGTATGCATGTCTCAATACACCAACTATACTTGCAATAAAATTAGTGGGCATACCACAACTTGGTAGCTCTACACCCCAAAGTAAAGAGTTCACATATCTAGGCTGATAGACGAAATACAAACCTAAAAATGCATGTAGAATATATAAATCGCTACCGAATGAATGAGTGCACGTGCTTGGCCTCTAACTTCATCAATTTGATCAACATTATATTGCTGGCCTCGTGCATAGTCATCGGTGAAAAAATACAACACCCATGTTTCAATTAATATACAGTTAGCCATTAGGTATGTCATGATTCATTAATAGAAAAATATGGAAAAGCAAACATACATGGCTTGGATCTATGTTGACCGATCTATTCTAGACTATAAGATCCATTGCTCGTCTTCTTCACTTGAACCCTTAAAAACTTCAATTTCATCATCATCATCTAAGTTCCTTTGTCTCGAAGATCTTCAATTTTGGAGGTACTTGAAGCTCTTATCTCATCCATAATTACAATAAAAAGATAAACAATAGAGGAAAAATAATTCTGATAAAAGTAAAAACTAAAATAAATGAAAACATGTATTACCCTACATACAAAATAATACAAAGGTAGGCAAAATATGTTACCACTATAATCAAGAGGTTATATAACACCATCATACCCTAAATTAAAGGTTTAATTTGTAAAAAAGGCCCTAAAAAGGTTGTATCACAAAAAAACCTAAATTTAGAGGCCAAAACGGCCTTTTTTGGGCTCCGATAATGGCCAAACCGGCTCGGCCAATTTCCACGTCGTAGATCTCAAAAAATTACCCAAAATAGCCTCCTGGATCACCTAAATCCGAGGTCGCATGAAAATGTTATGACCCTCCAAAGTTTATAGTTGAATCTAGCTCTAAATAACCTCAATAATGTCTTCTCTTTTGTTTATTATGGTCGTAGCTCTAAATAATGTTGAATCTATATTCTCCATACAAACAAATACAACAATAATATGTAAAGGTCTCGACCAACACATGCATTTGTTAATATATAACAACAACGCAACAAATTCAACAACAAACAGCAAAATTTTCAGCCAACACATTCAACAACACATTTTCGAACGAAACCCTGGCGACAGACATGCATTTATATAAGTAGATAAAAAGTTACGAGAGGAAGAAAAAACACATACATAAAGTGAGCTAGCTACAAACACGACGGTCAGAATGTTGAGAGAGGCAAGGGCTTCAAACACGACGGAGGATGAAGGTGCAAGTGCCAGCTAGCTTCGGAACAATGGCAGAGGTGTGGCGGTGCGAGGGTTTCCTTTACTTGAGAGGAGCCTGGTGGTGCGAGGGTTTGCAAGGAGAAGGAAGGAGAGCAAGAGAAAGAAAGAGCAGAGAGTCTGAAAATTTTGGCACGAAACAGAACCGAGCGAGAAATAAAAGTTTGATTTTGGGATTTTAATAACGGTTCCTGAGAGAACCGTTATTAAAACATCTTTTAATAACGGTTCCTGGAAGAACCGTCATTAAAAGCTTCTGACTTTTGACAACGGTTCTAATATGAACCGTTATTAAATCCTCTTTTAATAACGGTTTTATATAAACCGTTATTAAAACATCCGTCCAAATTTTAACGTTGCCCTTTTAATAACGGTTTTTAACTAGAACCGTTATCAAAACTTCCCGCCGATTAATTTTCACGCGTTTGACAACGGTTTTCGAACTACCGTTATTAATGTCCCGTTATTATTTCCCGTATTTGTAGTAGTGTAAGGATCTTTTTCCACATCCATTGCTCTACTATTACACCTTCTATCTCCACTTCAATTCCAACTCCATTTTTATTTTTCTTTCACTTATTATAACTTTTAATTTTGTTTTTGTTGGTTATTTTTCATAAATACTAACTTATTTTTGTTTTATAGTTTTTGGACTTGCTTGAGCATTGACACAACTTGCTAATATCGCAAAATCCACCTCAATTTCCCTTTTTCCTTTTCTTATCATTAATGGTTGCTAATTTTTAGTGTGTTTTGCTTTATTTTTTTTGGGGTCGTTTTGTAAAATACTAAGGTTTTTTGTAGTGTATAAATACTCATCATAGCACTATCGAAGCACACCAAAGCATTTTTTTTTCTTCTCTATTGTCTCTCCTTATACTTGTTAGTATTTGTTTTTTTTAGTATAACTATTATAATATTTGGCATGGCTAAGTGAAAATTGTCATATATAAACATATAGAAAGATATAGATATATAAGTATATAAAATTTCTTTGTGGTAATTAGCATGTATATGTAGAAGGTGGTGATTTGTGTTGATTATTGTAATGTGGTAGTATGGTTGTTATTATATGAAGTGAAATAAATTATTAAATTATTGCTTTCATTTAATATTAGTTTGTGTTAGTTTTTATAATTGAATGATTAGATTGGTGTATATAATTTGTTAGTATGCGTGTGAGCAGTTTAGTATTTAAATTATAGATTGAATAAGCTTGTTAGAATGAGCATATTAGATTATGTAATCTAATATAATAACTAATTTATTTTTTGTATTAATGTATGTGTATATGTATTTATGTGATCAAATTGATATATATACGTGTTTTATATGTGAGCATGTTAGTATGTAAATTTTAGTATAAATGTTAGAACATGCATGCTAGGATGATAATATTTAAAATATATATATATATAGACCAAGATAAAATAAATATCTAACTGCAATACCCCACTTTTGGGGGGCCTTTAATGAGTGTTAATTTGAGTACATGATTGTGATTTAAGTTAGTTTAATCTTAAATTTAGCGGAAACCAATCGACTGGTGTAATGCCCACAATTTTTCTAACCCTAATTTCTAACTAATTGGTCTCTTAATTCCTTTATTAACCCTTAATCCTAAAATATTACTTAATAGTTTACCCAAACCCTCATACTCTTTTCCTTTTCTTTCACCCTCAACCATCATCTCCCTCATGTAACCCTTTCCCATTGGCCAACTAGTTATATTCTCCTTAGTTTTGTTATTCAAACCAAACATCTAACTATTTCCAAACCTTCGTATGTTACCCCTTTGTTTAACTCTATCATAAGTTTATGCACCTCTTATTATGCCAATACCCCATGCCTCTATTTTTTAGCCATGACCTATACCCTATAGTATTATTCACTTAAACCCTTATGTTTTTCCATCAGCATGCAATAACCCCTATAACTCTCCTGATTTCTTATTCTACCATTCATTGTGCCAAATGTAGCCTAAAATTTCCCTCTTCTATTTCCTCTTGGTTCTCTCTTTTGTTCCCTTTGTGTACTTACATTTTTCTTAAAATTTACACCATAGTTCCATCAACCTTGTGCCATAACTTAACATAGCACTACCATAACTTTATCATATCCTCAAGTTCTCTGCCTAATTTCTACCATCACCATTGTAATATCCCAAATTTAGCAAAATCCTACATTTGAGTGATTAGTAACCTAATCTTTTTCTAATCCATTAATCCTAAATTTAACTCTAACTCTACCCCATATTCCATTTCTTCCTTTTTCCTTATTCTCTTTCATTTCTTCTTTTCCTTAGTTTTGTTTTTCATTGTATAATTTTTTCTTTAAAATCCTACCAAATTTGTTTAAGTTAGGTTAAGCAAACCAAACTATCCCCACCTATGGCCACACATTTACTCATCATCATCATCATCTCCCTACTTTCACATATGCATGCCATTATTTGTAATGCCCTATAATTTTAAGACTTATAAAGTGTGTAAGTCTTGTGTATAGTGGGTTTTGTATGAGGTTTGATCTTGATTTGAAAATATATTTGGTTTCAATTAAAAACTAAATTGGAAAAACTTGGAAAATTTGAGAGAAAATAAGTTTTCTGGCATATCAATTGACATGTTCTATGAAATGATGATTGGTTTATCATTTTCAGCTTGTGTTTTGGTTCAATGGAACCAATAGATTGATTTATCTAGCCAATTGAATTTTTCAAGAATAAATGTTTTTGGAGAAGTTCTTTAAATGTTTTGGAACCTTTGTAATCTAATTATGATATGTTCCCGAGAAATCTTTAACCCTTTTGAGCATTTGTCCCAACTTTATATTATCTCAAACATATTTCAAGGTGTGATTTTGGCAAAAAAATGGGAAGATGACCTTATTCGTTATCTTATTCTTCCTCTCTTCTCTTTGTAGCTTTGAAACAGACTATTTGTTCCATATTTGTCACTAAATAATTGGGAGATTTTTTCCCCTACCAATCTACCTATTTTCCTTCTAGTGTACAACCTCCTTCTAGAAAATCCTAACCTGCATTTTCCAACTATCATCATTTGAACCCTAGCAGGAAATTAAACCCTATTCTTGATAAATTTGCCCTTTATAGTCTAATCTCAAATGATAAAATTATGTTTTCGATATGTTGCACTTCTATTTTTCATTTCTTACCTAATTCCGTGGGTATAAATAACCCTAATCCTTTTTTACCTACACCTATTTTCAATCGTGGAGATACTTTGAGTTTTTATAGACTTGTGATCCACTCTCCTTCAATTTGTGCCTTCATTCTAATTCATCTACCTCTTCTAATCATACCTTTAACTCCTTTTTTTTTTTACCTTTAAGCAAGAAATGGTCACATTTGGGAAAAGTTGAGGTTTTGAGATGAGTTTTCTTGAAATATTATTGGAGATCGTAAACTTTAATTTTTATTTTCCTATTTAGTATTACCTTGATGTATGATATTTCTAAGAAGGTTTCTGAGTGTTAATCTACTGTTTAAAGGTATAGGGATTTGAAATCTTCTAGCTAAAGGTTTTGTTGTATTAGTGTGGATTTTTTGCTAAGCATTCAAGTAAGTCATTCTTATCTTAGAAATATGGTGTGAATGAGAATGTGAACAAAGATAGGGTGGAAATTTTGAATATCTACATGATTATATGATAATTTAGGTATTTTGGTTACTCATGCTAGGTTCTTTAGGTGTTTTGAGAAAATTATTATTTCATGAGAGAATATGATTAATTCTATGTAAATGCAACAAGATGAATGTATAAGAATGTGTAATCAATGTGTAATCACATAGTTTTCTATAATGGTAATGTTATAGTTCTCACGTTGTTTGATTTTAGAGCCTTAATTATGTTCAATATGCCTATGATGTGTTTGTTGGGAGCAAATTGATTAACTGGCTAAGCCAAATTGACCAACTAGTTCTAATAACGATTGTCTGGTTAGCCAAACCCATAGGCTAGGTTCTTTTTTATGGCATTAATTGTTCTTTTTTTGACCCCATCAAATGGTTGTGCTAAACTGATGGAGTGTTTGTTAGAATTATCGATTGCTTAGTTCAACCTAAAGAATAGTTATAGGGTGGAACTTTGATATGGTCTTAGGTTAAGCCCATCGACAGATTTGTTAGAATCGATCAACAAGTTTTAGAGGAGTTGAATTATTTGACCAAACCAACTAACAAGTTTCGATAGAAAACTCTAGTGTTTGACTAAGCTAAGTTGATCAACTGGTTTGCTAAAAATGATTGACATGTTCAGCTAGAGAGTATTGTTTTTGTTTCTTTTGACCTTGATATGGTTTAATTTTTGTTATTATGCTATAATATGATTCTTTATTAATGATAACACACAACTTGGCATGAATTTGTAGACTTAATGAATGGATTAATTGGAATATAATTCATGGTATTCTTAATAAGTGCCTTTGAAATATTTTAATGGGTAAATTAGAATAAATATACTATGATGCTACCATTGAAAGATATATTCTAGATTATTAGAATAAATGGATTAACTAGATGGATGGATTAACCTTAGATAAATTCCAATTAAATTCCCATCACATGTTTGATGGCAATGATGGTTAAATTGGAATGATTAAGTGGAAGTGTTGCTTTGGCTATTATGTGGGTATTTTTTTATAACATAACCTTGGAGAATAAAATAATATTAAATTAAAATGAAAGATGGTTAAGTACTATATTGGTCTAGATTAACTGACTACTGATTAGTTACTAGGGGTTTGTTTGCCTTCAGACATTGTTGTTGCCTTTAGATTGGATCTTACTAGATCATGATGCCTTACCTATTTTTAGATTGATGATGTACTAGGTGATATTGATACTAAGGGGTCTAGCCACCTAGGTCATTTATTTGGCTTCATCCAGGAATTTATATCCATTGGTAGTTACTTGTCTTTAGCCGGAATTTGTGTCCTCTAGTTTTGTATGGGTTCCATCATATTTTGAGACCATGGGGTGGTAAGTTGGTCCATTTCTAAAAAAAGGAATAATGGATTCTAAAAATGTTTCCTAGTGAACTACGTAATTATGAAATATGGATCAAAAGGGGTGATTTTAGTAAATAGACCTTAGAGGAAGTTAGTAAATTGCTTAGATAACTTGCTTACTTGATAATACATTGGTATCCATGATATATGTAACACTTTGATTTGTACTACTAAAAAAAATTATTTATAGAGTTAAGTGCGGAAGTTAAAACAATAAAAATAAAGGGTGTTACTGCTACACTTAGTATAAGTATGGTTACCTTTACCATTATCATACCAAGTACTAAGGCTAAAATCATTACTCCACTTAGATTTAATACATGATTATAAGAAATAGAATAGAGGAGACAAAAGATAAGTATTACATTATATAAAAGCAATATCAGATATTTGCAAAACTTAAAGAGAGAGAATAAATGAGGATATGAGTGTCCAAATACAACTAAATCAAGTATACCCTAAAGACATCGGATAGCTTTAAGCTCTCAAATCAAATTACTAGCTTTTGACTGAACACGGAAGTTGACCTACAAAGGCCACTATCCATTGAATAGGCAAGGGCCCAAGAAAGGAACCCTTTAGTATAATAGTACCGAGCAACCTTTTATACTAAATCAAAATAAAAAAAAAACAACATAAAACACATGCAAGGAATCATAATAATATATGGTATAAAACATCAAACTGTGCACACATCAATTGAAATACGAGGATATTCCTATAACCACATACAACCAAGGTTATATACTATTCATTCTCTTTCATCTGGAATTAACTAAAACTTACAAATGGAACATCCAATAGATGCCCTTTGTAGTATAATTAGAAACAACATGAACCTAAAAACAAAGGCAATAACCATATGCCACATACCTATTTATTAATCTAGATAAATCTTACAACACAAGTAAGTTCATAAGCATGGAACAATAACATCTCATTGCATCATAGGTAAGCATGAAGGCAGCTACCAAAACAACAGGTAGACATTAAGGTTGCTATCAAACCACAAGTAGGTACAAAGGCTATTACTGAAACATAGGTAGGCACAAAGGCTGCTACTAAAACACAGGTAGGTATGAAGGCTACTATTAAAAAATAAATAGGCACGAAGGCTACTAATAGAAATAGGTAGGCATAAAGGCTTCCACTAGACCCATCCGATAATTATTTAAATTTAGTAATAATCATTTCAGATCTTATTTACGTTCAATTTAGGACACCCACTATTCTTGAACTAATGGAACGGTCTAAATTACTTCTGAGGGACAACATACCTGAGTCATTATTATCATATGGTGGAATGGATACAACACCTCTTAGGACAGAACGCTTCTAAGCCACTATTCTTAAATCAATGGAACTATCTAAAGCACCTCTCAAGGATAACATATCTGAGCCACTATTATCATCCAGTGGAACGGATCCAACACCTTGGTCCCAACTTATGTAATCTTCCACTTTAAATTATTATTGTCTTATCCATTAGGTTACTTATCTTAAATTATATTTTTATTTACAATGAGTATATGGCTCCACTATTCTTAGTTTGGTGGAATAGATGTAAGCACCTCTTAGGGACAACACATTTGAGTCACTATTATCATCCAGTGGAACAAATCTATAAATTACCTCTTAAGAAAAATTCTCCCAAGCCACTATTCTTAAACTAGTGGAATGGTCGAGAGTACCTCTCAGGGATAACACACCTAAGCTACTATTATTGTTTGGTGGAACAGACCTATAAACACCTTAGGCTGAATCATGTGATCTTTTACTTTAAATGATTAATGTATTCTTTATGTCTGATTTGATACATACAGAACATGTTCGAAATAGATAAGGCACATCATGAGATCATAAGGCCATTACCTAGGGTTAGGACCCTTTAGTTCCTTAAAACTCTAATTTTATACTTTTATCATTACTGTTATTCTGTTAATCTTTTAACCACCATACTTAGTACCTATTCCTCAAGCTTATTATTATAAATATACTCAAATGTCACAACCTAACTCTAAGGTCTTGCTCATGTGATAATAACCCTATCTCAAAAGTTACTATTTCTAGAACTTATAAACTGTAATTTCACAAATCCATCATAACTTTTTCTATATAGCTCAAAAAAATATCATATTCAAATTATACTCCTAAAACACTAATGTTAGCGACATATCCAAATTTTGTGGTCTAATCCTACCATTCTCATTTTAGGGTTGTTATTCCTTGATCAAACCATTTTCATACTTTATTAAACTTAGGTCATTCAAAATTACTCTAAAAGCTTCATATAGATTCCTGAGAATATTTTAGATGATATAAAACCTTAAAATACCATGATTCTAATATTAAACCCATATTGACCAAAATGACCTTATCGATAATAATATTCTTATTTCTTACAAATCTTACATGTTTAGAAATATTATTTACAAATCCACATTTTTCTCCATAAACCTTATTGTACTCATTTCACACTCATCATACCATTAATAAACCCATAATACAACCATATATCACACCGAGGGTTTTCCACATATAATAACAATACCACATAATCTTTACTTACTCATTTTCTATCATATAATACCAACTGCAAATCATAGAATTAACAATTATATATCAATTCACATAATAACAACAACATGTTATATCACAAAAATGTGCATAACACTTAGCAATTAAAACATATGATAACATGATGCTTTTTACTAATTTTTAGGATATAATAGATAACACATAAGCACAATTTAAAAAACCATGCTTAACATATTTCCGACAATAAATTCTAATATGCTATCATGCGACGTCCAACATTTTAGTAGAGTATAACAGTTACTTGAATTCTAGAAAAAACATAAAATAGTGATATCCTACTAAATACTACAAGATCCCGCTAATCAACTTTTGTATCTAAAAATAATACCAAAATACCATATTAATATTTAATGAATAAAATAATAATATTTAATGAAAATTTTAATATTTTTGTATTTAATAAAATATTTATTTTTCTAAAATTACCAAAATACCCTCATATATAAGTGATGGGTACCAAAATATTTTTAAACCAAACAAACCTCATATTGCATGTGTAGTGAGCCTTGTGCATGCAAGGGGAAGGGTGGAGCTGGCTAATTATGGGTGATGGTGCCGAGGTTGGTGGAGATGGCAATGGCTCATTGGGCTGGTTTTAGTTCGGACGGTGGAGGAATATGGAGATGGAAATGGCTTAATGGGCTAGTGGCTGTGAGGAGGGTCATGCAGCAAGGATGGAGTTGCACAATTTAGAGGTGGGCTGGTGAGGCACGTGTGGGTGGTGGCTGCTGGTGTGCCTGGCTACGAGGGGGTGGAGGGTGTGGCTCGATTTATGTGATGGAGGAAGGAGAGAAAGGAAGGAAACAATAGAAAAGGTCTACAAATATGGGGGCTGGATATAGTGGGAGGCGTCAAAATGGAGGGAGCAGCAACCACAAAAATTACCATTGTCGAGGGAGTTGTTGTGGGAGACTTTATAGCAAGGGGTGTGGCAAGCATAGGAAAAACTTACCTTAGGGAAAGACAAGAAGAAAAACATGGGTGGTAGGGAAGAAGAAAAAGAATTCAGTGATAGAAGCTATGGTGCTAGGTGACGATGCAAGAAAATAGGGGGAATGGGGTGGAAATGTTGAAACACAAAAGGAAGGCTAGTGGTGATGGTTTATATGAAACCAAAAAAAGCCGAGAGAAGAGAGGGTAAGGGACGATTGTGTTTGGTTGTGGTAATGCAGAGTACAGGTGATGGTTGTTAGCATTATCGAAACCCAAACAAAGTCGAGAGAGTAGGGGGTTAGTCAAATGAAAGTGAAAAGGAAGAAGGGCTGGATTACATGAGTGTGTGTGTGTGTGTGTGTGTGTGTGTGTAATGATGTGGGTTTCTTATTTTTGGACAGGAAAGGAGAAGGACGGAGATGTTGTGTGAGAGGGTGGAGGATGGTTTGCTGTGAGGTGGGATGCAGGGAGCCACACACTTTGGTTGCTAGCGTGATAAGGCAAGGGATGGTGTTGGTTGGAGAGGAGAAGAGAAGGGAGTAGGAGATGAAAACAAATGGAGTTGAGAGAGGAAATAGGTTGGCTAAAAATGTGGATGATATATATATATAAAGTAGAGGTTTGTGTGTATATATATATTTCACGTAGATGGTGAAGAGGGGTATGGTTCAGCAGAGGATGAAGGATGGTTTGATAGGTTAGGGGTATGGGTGTAGTGTGAGAAGGGGAGGGAGAAAAGAATAATGGCCAAGATAGAAGAATAGGGGCATGAAAAGGGGTAAATTCATGTGGGGTAACATGGTAGGGCAAAATAGGTTTTTTTTCTAGTTTTAGGTTTAATTTAGTTAGTTTAAGATATGTTTAATAGGAAGGGAAAAGGTAATATAATAGAGGAAAATATTTAGAAAAATATTTATATTATAGATGAAAGGTTATTAATAAAATAATTAGGCCAAGGTTTAAGGGTTAATTTTGAATAAAAGGCTAAACACCCAAAACCAAAGGTTACCAAATTTTTGGATGTTACAATATCTTTATTTTTATGACCTATATGATGAATTATATTTTTTCTAAGGTTGGTATGACATGAAGTCTTAATTAATTCTATGACCATGATAGCACAAGTGAATCTAACTATATCATGTAATTATGATTAGGTGTTATAGCAATATATCTATATTTTTGTTAGCCTTTCATGCTTATAAGTCCCATTAAGGAGCTGACTTGGCTTACTTAGTACATAATGTACTAATGTGCTAGTTTGTTCGGTTGCCTACTCAATCCCATGAGTAGATAACCATGTGCAGGTTTCTAAGGGTAGTCGGTAGCCAGCCTATCATATGTTGGTTGTGGGGTGCATAAGAGCGTGGACATTTGGTGATCCTTTTTTATGTCCTAGAGGGACCATGGTTTTGGCTTTGCCATACTGTTTATCTTATTTCCAATGTATTTTAGGACTATCCATTTTATCCCTTTCTTGTATATTGGATGTGTTGGGATATAGGGTGGGCATTTTTTTTAAATGCTTACTCCTAGTATCCCTGTGATATATATAATTTCCACACTCTATTTCTTGTATTTTTTTTGGTGTTTTTTATTCGTCTATCTAATATAGGAGTGACAATTGATGTTTATCTTATGTTAGGTATGGCAGTAACTAATCATATTTCTATAGGTGTGTTTTTATTATTTTTTCTTCTATAATTTCTTAATTATGATATTTTTTTAGTGAAAAATGGGATGTTTCTAGTTGATGTCAAATCATTGTTCTAAAACTCATTTCCTTTTTAAATAATTTGTTAATACCACATGTTTTTTTAACAATTTCCCAACTATTTTGAGTATTTAGCCAAAATTTTAAGTGTTTTCAAACCCAAAAATGTCTATGAGTGAGAGTAAGTTGGGAATTTGTTATAGATAGTTTTGTGTTAACCTTACTATATGGGCCTTAGTTCTCAATAAATTGGTTGCCTCTGATTAGTCCTCATCTTTGGGAATTGATGGTTTTCAACCACCATTATAAGAATATCTAGACATTTAGGGATATTGTCAATACCTACATGGAAGGCTAGATTTGAGTGCCACAATCACTACCACCTCTACGAGTATCAATAGCATCACTAGTTCTAAAGGATTGGCTCAAGAGAGTCAAACATTATCATCCACTAATGCTTGAGGGTCAGGAGGACCCTAAGGAGAGATGGGTCAAAGATATAGAGAAGACCTTTTCTACTTTGTGGTTTCCTATTAGAAAAGAGGGTCGGCGTGGCAGTGTACTACTCAAAGGGGTCGAGCAAACATATAGTGGTGGAGCATCTAACATAAAGGCGGATAGCCTATTATTTAAGGACCTTTCCTTGAGGGTTTTTTTAGCCAAATTCTATCCCACTTATCTTTTTATTAGAAAGTACAATGAGTTCATGGCATTACAACAGGGATATATCAGTGGAGGAGTATTATACGAGACTCATAGACTTGGTCCAGTTCTCTTTTATGATAGAGGGAAATGAGGCGATATAGGTCCACTATTTCAATATTTTCATGAGGATCAAGTACCGAGAGTTGTTGGTTAGAGTTGGCCCGCCAGATATGGTTGCGATGTATGAGTTAGTCTTAGAGGATTCTCTGGTTAGATAGGTCGGGAATGACCCACTGGGGGAAAGTGGAAGTTCCAAATTTGTCATCATCCTATCATCAGAAATAAGACTTACTCTGGAAACACCATACTGCCTAGGTATAATAAGAGTATGGATCCAGCACCCAATCAAGAGATTAGTCTTGGTGACTTTATGAGGAGGGGAATTAACATTGAATGCATTGTGGAGCAGAAAATTTGGGGGTGGATTGTGAGGGTCACATGGTTACTTGTCATGGTTGTACTAAGAAGGGACATATGGCTTATAAGTGTTGTGTTAGAGGTGAACGTGTTTAAAGGAGCCGATCTCAAGTTCAGAGCATGAGATTGATTCTGTAGTATCCATAAACTTAGAGAGTTCCTCCATCACTAGTTAGTGTTGCCAACCATACCAGTCACCCTAGGGGTTAGAAACCCAACACCTATCATCATAGTCAAGGGTCAACCAATGTTGCAGAAGTTCCTTTAGGTAGGTGCCTTAATGTGGTTAGTCAGCTTGAGTTTGAGTGACAGGCTAGTGTGGTGACAAGTATACTTACTCTATGTACCTCTTCAACATGTGCATTGTTTAACTCTAGTGCATCAAAATCTTCTGTGATATCCACATTCTTAGCTAGAGCTACTTTATCTCATTCATGTAGTATTTATACTTTTGTTTTTTAACCTATGAGGATAGGATTGCATTATAATGTCCCAAAATTTTAAAAACCTAGAAATTAATAATTAATCTTCATTTGGGATAATTTAATTTCTTTTTCAATTATTAATTTAGTTATTTTTCATATTTTGATGAAAATGAAAATAGATAGGATTATTTAATAAATTAAAATAAATATTTTATTATTTGGTCATACTTTTTATTATTTAAATAATTTTCCAAACCTATATTTTACTAAAACTTTCCTCTTAAATGGATAACTTAAATTTTTAGAATAAATTATTTTATTAAAATAATTTATCCATCTAAATAATTAAGTACCCTAATTCTAAAAAATTATTTTATCTTATTTTTCTTCATTTTTCCCTTTTTCCTCTTTTCTTCCTCCTTTGGGCCACCTGGCCCTCTTCTTCTCTCCTTCCCTTACTAGGCCGCTAGCCTTTTCCCCTTTCTCGTCTGCCTAGCCCTCTCCCCTTCCTTTTCTTTTCTTCCTTCCTTTCCCCCGATTGGACTAGCCCAACTATCCCTTCCTTCTTCCTTCTCCCTTGCGTGCATGGGCCAACCCACTTTTCCTTTCTCCTAGCCCGACCGGCCTACCCCCCATTCTTCTTCTTCTTCCTCTTCTCCTTCCTCTTCTCCTTCCTCCTTCCTACACATCAAGCTTGCACCTGCAACTTTCCGCCCCTCCTCTACACCTACACAACCTCGTCGCGTGTCCCTTCTCCTTCCCTTTCTCGTCCCCTACCCTTTGGGAACCTGAATCTTGCAGACCTGCGCCGGCCTACCCCTCCCACTCCCTTATCCTCATCCTCTCTTGTCTCCTTCTCCTCCCTGTGCCTATAAATACCTTATCCCTCACCCTTCTTCTCCTTCTTTTTACCCTACCCAAAAATCCTAAGGCTTACCTCCGCTGCACCATCAAACACAACCCTAGCGCCACTATCCAAACCTCCACCCAATCTCTTCCCTACATTACCCTCCACCAAACAAGGCCACCTTCCACCCCCTAACTCTCCCTACATAGCCATCCCCACTGGTGCAAAGTGGGCAACTCCAGCTGCCCTTTGCACCTTGTAGTCGCCCCGTTCGCCACCTCCTCTGCCGCAACCACTACCTCCACCACCTCCCTCTTAACCCAAAAAACATCCCCCTACATTCCCATACCCTTCATTTCCCCTTTCTACCCCTCCTTCCCTCTCCTTTCTTCTCCTCCACCTTTGGTTATTGCAACTACTGCCACCTACGTCGCAACTGTGACACATACACCACCACCACTGCAACTCTCCTGCTCTAGGGAATCAACCACCTCATAACCACCACCTCCATTTCCCTCTTCCAACCCCAAAGTTGAGTCATTTCAAATCACCACCCCTCCCGCTGCCACCGTGTGCCACCACCCCGACTACCCTAGCAACCACCTCCACTTTTGGTTGTGCCCTAACCCTTGCTTTTATTTAAGTATAAATTATTTTGTATGATTATTATTTTTAGTATTATTATTATTATTATAACCGTCATTATTATTATTATTATTACAATTTTTGCCATTATTATTATTATCATCATTACTATTATTAGTATTATTATGGTTATTATTATTACTATTATTATTGTTAGTATCATTAATAATACTAATCCTATTATTATCAAGATTGTTATTATTATTATCACTAGTATTAGTCTTTTACTAGTAATTGATGCACTGTCGTATGCACAACAAATTTAATAAATAAATCCTAATTCCCAAATACGTAGTATATGGCAAGAAGGAGTCGAACCCACAAGGAATGACATTTTAATCACTAATTTTGCTATTGATGTTATAACCTCGTTTATACAATTTCATTGATTCTTGTACTAAATTCAATTGTACTAAATCTTAATCACTAATTGACAATTAGGGGATGAATGAATTGGTGATAGAATTAAAATGCCATACATTCAAATAAGAAGAATGGTTCTAAACAATTTAATGTTGACTTAGGAAACTCAGAATAACAAATTCCCATACTTCCTCTTAACCTTAATAAATTGAATATGCTCTCAATTTATTTTTATATCCATTTAATAATCTAGGTTACGAACACTAGATTCAATTAATGGTAGCATTATAAACGGGAAGCAGCCAACTACAATCATAATCACAAAAGCTCGGATCATGCAATTGCACGAATTAATGGATAAGATTAATAATTAATCTTCTTGCTACTATAAACAAATTTAATTAACAAATATGGGTTAATTTCATTGTCTTAGCAAAGATCAAGTTCTAAACCAAATAGGTGATCAATCTAATTAGTTCAAGAATCTTAATCTATGATATGGAATCATTCAATTCGATCCATTAATTCAATTAAACCTCATTTAGAATCAAACATTTAAAGTATGAAAATGGTAATTAGGTTATAATTCCATCCTCAAATCATCCTACCTTGTTCTAATTACTCAAATTTCTGCATATTCACAATTCATACAATTACACATATATCTTGAAAATTAATAACGACAACGCATTCACGAATTCTATTATTGCAACAATTAGATGGTAATGCAGTGAACACAAATAAAATTACAGAAAATCTACTTAGATTCAGTAAAAATGAAGATACTGAAATTTACAAAGGAATAGAGGAAACTTATCAATTGAAGTGTAGAATGTCAAATCATCAATAGAATTCAAGAAGATCAAAAGTTAGAATTGTGCATTACATGTATGTTCTAAAGGAATAAAGGAATAAAAATACATTCCAAATGTTTTTCGATCCCCTCGTTCTGTCCCGAACCCTGTTCTCAGATAAAATTTATCAGAAACAAGTCGCACGGACAGTTCCACGTTTTTAAATGGAAACACGGGACCCTCGTGTTTTCTTCCAACTGCTCTGCTGATAAGGATTTAAAGATCGATACTCGGGATAAATAACACGGTCCGTGTTTTTGATCTTTCCACTCAATTCCTTTGAAAGTTTCAGCTTAGCTTCTCTTGATGTATTTGTTCCCTTTCCAACTTCGCTCTCCTTGATTCAACATTTCTTGATGTGTTCTCTACTTGATTTCTTCTTTTCATTGATTTCTCCTTGAATTTCTTCAATTCTTTTCTTTCCTGTAAAATTTATTCAAAGGAGGAAAACTTGACGAAAAGATTAAATCTAATAGAATTAATGAGGGATAAATGATATTTTTAGACATGAAAATAATCAATAAATCTCATCTATCAGTAATCAGTTAGGGGATAATAAAATAAATAAGAGGGAAGTTAACTTGAGCATTCCACTCTTATAGTTGAACCAAACTCTTCCCCTAAGGAGGTATAAGAGTCGTACTCCAAGCCCGATGTCGATCTAGGTAAGGATATGGTTAAGGCCAAATTATGTGTTTATGTGTGCTTGGTTATATGCTTGTATCATATGTGATTATGGTTTATATGACTGTAGTGCAATTTGCTAAGCGTGGAGCCAAGGTAAGTTATATGTGTGCTATGACATGTTTAATATGGTGACATGACTTTGTGTTTTTGTGTTATTCCTTATGTATGGTTGCCCTATATGACATGCATGCTAGGAGCCCTTAGTAGGATGTTGAAGTTGTGGGGAGATAAAAGAAGTAAAGTAAATGGAGTGGTAAGAGGAAAGCGAGAAAGACCTAAGTACCTTATGGCTTATGGGTGGACAAATATAAGGATTATATGAATAAAATGAGAGAAGGGAATAAATATTGCATGGAAAGTGAAAGGCTTTTCATGGGGTGGAAAATATTTTTATGGGGATAGTTTTTACATGGGAAAAGGTGACTTAAGGGTTAAAAAAGGTGAGGGAAGAGTATTTTGGGTGATTGGAGTCCATGAGTGAAAAATGGTATAAGGGTTGGTATAAGTGTGCATGGGGGCCTTAACTAGCATTATGAGAACAATTCTAAGTAGGGGAAGTGTGTGGAAGGGAGAGTTAATGGTAACTGGTTGGAGTGTGGGTTGAGATTGGAAGGGTGTCACATGGAAGGGGAAATGAGTCAAGTGGAAAGGGGAGGGGTGTATGTGGGTGATGAAGGGATGACATATGAGAAAGAAAAGGTACTAGGGTTCAGGGTGGCCATTTAGGGTTTTCATAATCACATGCGAAGGATGGGAGGTAAGGTTGTGATGTTAGGTGTGGATTGAGTGGAGTGATGGTGTTGGAAGCAAAGGGAGCATGGGCTGCATATCATAAGGAGAGGTTAGGCCATATAGGTTAGATTAGGGTTTCTGAGGGAAATCTTAGAGGGCGATGGTGAGATAAAGCAAAGTTATGGGAAAATAGGCCTTGACCCACGTTCGTAGGAGTTTGGGTTTTCATGGTGAGTAGGGGAAAGGTGAGGAAGGAGTCTTGGAGTCCTAGGGTGCATAGAGGTCCCAAGGTATGGGACGGAGTTTTTCAAGAGAGCTAGGGTGAAAGGGTGAGAATGGGAAGTCCAGTGGGTCATGCATGTCTAGTTGGGGATGCATGTAGAATAAGACATGAGTAAAACACTAACTACTTAAAGTGAAAAGATTATCGAGTCGGGCCCAGGTCAGAATGTATTATGGTCCACCAGCAATAATAATGGCCAGGAGCCTTGTTACCCTGAAGTGTATTCCGGGTCCATCGGCTATAATAGTGGTCAAGTGTGTTTTTCCCTGGAGTATCATTTTTGGTCCACCAACTATAATAATGGTGGTTCTGAGAGTTTGTTAAACCAAACTGTAACACCCCCAAATTTACTACTGAAAAATTTCGTTTAACTCAAAAGTTTTTGCGGAAGCAAGAGAATTAAAACCGTAAACTCGGGGGCATTACCGCCACACTTAGTACCAGATCGATCCATAACTACCGACCCGATACTAAGTGCTAAGGCTAGAAAGAAATAAAACCAGGACAACCATTCATAAACCACGAGTTCTACAAATCAGAGTGCGAAGGTAAAAGTTACATTCCGAAATACGATTTAAAAGGTCCATCTATCAGAATACTTAAAATAACGGAATAGCAAGATACGATAAAACCCTTGAAAAGTTAAATACAACATCTGTGTCCTCTAAAGACAAATACGATTAAACCACACGATTTTCGAAGGGTAATTATCCGGACCACTTACTCACTCATATCCAGTCTTCCACCCCAACTTAGTAAACGATCAAGACCTGCATCAAAGGTCTGCTCCCCACCATCGGTGGATCATCACAGGACCCGGTTAATCAAGGCAGTATCAGTACGGGTCCAGTACTGAGTAAGGCGTAGACGCTAAGCATACAATCACACACAATCATAAAAGCAACATGCATATATACACAAGATACATGATCAATACGTCAGCCATACATCAGGATAAGTAAACGGAAAGCTGAATCATGCTCATACAATGTCCGTTGTTTCTTATTATGAGAATAATCTCTTTTACCAACAGTCTTTATTTAACCTGTAAGCACGGGGACCTCCACTATTATAGCCGGTGGTCCGGAAATATAATCACAGGGCAGAACGCCTCTGACCACTATTAATAACCGGTGGATCGGACTGGCCCCGCACTTACATGGTGTTCCACTGTAAGTGATTAGTATTTTTCCTGATTTAACTTATTTACTTTGGATGTACTGAGCCGAGATCCCTCCACTATTATAGCCGGTGGTCCGGAAATAAACACAGAGCAGAACGCCTCTGACCACTATTAATAACCGGTGGATCGGACTGGGCTCGGCTCAATAATCTCACTTTACGTTATTAGTATCTTTCCCGTGATTTAACTTATTAGTTTGGGTCTGTCGAGCCCGGATCCCTCCACTATTGTAGCCGGTGGTCCGGAAATATAATTACAGGGCAACACGCCTCTGACCACTATTAATAACGGTGGAACGGACTGGGTCGGGCTCATCAGTATTTCACTTTAAGCAGTTAATGTCTTATTCGTATCTTATTGAATCATATCAGGTCCTTGACATGCATAAGTCATTCACCACATTCATGCACATAATAACAAATGGTAAAATTCCACATTCATAACAATACTTTGCTCAATAATACACATGATAACACCAAACAACTCGAAGCAGCCATACGAACCATGATTGTCCACACCAAGCCATGGTTAACCACTCTTAACCCTCTTTAACCGTAACAACCAAATTCCATCATGAGAACCCTAATACCACCATAATCATTAATACCACTAGGAGACCATAAATACCACTCTGTAATTATTAAAACAACTATATAAACCCTAATGCCACCTTACAAACCCTAATACCACCATAGGTCATTAATACCACCAAATACTCATTAAAACCACTATATAAACTCCAATACTACCCATATATCGCCAAGCAACAGACCTCCCCACGCAACCTTAATTTTACCCACCTTTTGTTTACTTAATTCCACTTCCTCCTCATTATTTCACAAATGGCGAACTACTTAGGTCGTCCATACCTTGTTTAGCCAACATACTCCCCTTTGGTCATTCTAGCCTCTTATTTTTCTTCTTCAAGTCTTCCACTTCACCCCACTCACTCACATAACCCAACCTACATGACGTAGGGGTCACGTCACATCACACTGCATCACAACACATCACACTACATCACAGCATATTAGTACACGAAGGCAAGGAAACGGGGACGTACCTCGGATCCATGCTGCGCTTCACAATAATAACCACATAAAATGCAGGTTATAGCATACAACCATACAAAGCATATAAGGCACTTAAAACATGCAGAGCACACAAGTGGCTTTAGTTACGTCCTTACCTAAATCGGCGCCGGGCTTGGAGCACGCTCCTACACCTCTTGGGGTTTGACCCGGTTCACCTAAAAGAGGGAAAGAGATCCCTAGCTCGTGGGTCCACGAGAAAGCTTTCCTAGACCGATAGAAATCGAAAACTAAATTAGAAACTATCCTATCAATCAATAATTTCAATTATTATAATTTAATCGATACAAAGAGACACAAACTATTTTTCTTGGAAATTGTGTCCAAAACTTAGGACTTAAAAGCATAGCTCTATTAAGATTTAAGATTAAATATAAATCAAAACAGATTAATACAAACACACTTAGGACATTTCAAATTAGTTTGGAAACCCGAGAAGAATAAGCAATCATAGGTTAATTTATCGAAAATAACTTATTTATTAGTTTTACAACTAAATAAGTAATCCAACCAATTTACATAGAATCAAATCCCAACCGATTGGTTAAAACATAATTTAAATGATGTAAAACCCAAAGATAGAAATCGATTAGATAAACTACACATAGCAAAATTAATTCTACAAAATCATCCCCGAAGATTAGGGTTTTAAATGCCTAACTACGAATCGACCAAATTACTTTGATTACCTCAAATTGATAGTTTTAAAATACAATTAAACTAATTTTAGATAATCCAGATAATCAATTTCAACAAAACAATCTTCCGATTAACCAATTCCAAACAATCCATTTTTAAAATTAAGGTTTTAAAGCCCATGACACAACCCAAGTAATTCAAATCAATTAATTACAATTAAAGGTATTAGAAAGCAATTAGGATCATTTCAACTACTTCTATAAATCTAACTTTAGAAAAACAATTATACAAATAACCAATCTCGTAATCTTACTTAAAATCTAGGGTTTTAGGCCCGAAAATATGATTCGGTAAAATTCTATAAATTTAATCAAATTGAATGTTTAGAAATACAATTAAACTCATTTTATAACATATCAAATAATCAATTGATCAAAATCAATAAAGGAAATACACCATTTAGCTCAATTAGGGTTTTTGGACCCGGAACGCAAATCCGATTAATTCTTGCCAAAACACATCGATTGACGGTTCGGAAATGTAATTGAACATATTCTAATATAAATTGTATAGTCAATTGAATAAAACGACCCGATTACACAATCCAATTTGGACCCGTAAGAGTTTTGACCTAAAAATCCAATTCCGATTAATTATGCACAATTTTCCCAAATCAATACTTCCGATATGAAATTAAATACATTTTAAACGATATTATAAAATCAATTGAGCGAAACGACTCAATTATACGACCCAATTTTATTATATCCAAAATTTGACCTAGGAATCAAATTCCGATAAATTGTGCATAAATTTCTCAAATTGACGGTTCCAAAATGAAATTGGATACATTTTAAAACATATTGTGTAATCAATTTGTCCGAAATCGCAAAACGGGCGGATCCGAAAAATTTGGGCATAACCCGCTAAAAATCCAACTTTTCCGAAATTCTAAAACAACCATACAATTAACCTATCCAAATCATTCTTACAACACATACATACATAAACAAACAACTAATTTAGCTTTTTATAAGCTAATTCATACCCAATCAACCAAAACAAGGTTAGGGTTTTCGAAAATTATACCAAACGAAAAACCGACGGATCGGGGCAAGGGAAGGTCGGGAAAGCTGTGCCGGAGGTCGAGGATGGCTCGCCGGTCGTCACCCGAGATCGCCGTGGCCGGACGGCGGCACGGCCGGTGCGGCTCGTTGTTCCGCGCTGTTGCGTCGTCCACTGCTCCTGCGGCTTTGCTGCTGCTGCTGCGCGGTGTTGTGCTGCGGTGGTCGGTCGCGTCGCCCGTCGCAGCTCGTTGGTCGGCGGCGGCTGGCGAGGGAGCAGGGAGGAGGAGAGAGGTGAGGGAGGTCGGGGCTGGGGTTTCGAATTGCAGAACAGGGAGCACGAGAAAGGGTCGGGGTAGGGGAGAGAAGAGGGAAAGGAAAAGAGGGGGCGGGGCACCGGTCGGGTAGGGCTGCGGGTTTTTTTTTTTTTTTTTTTTTTTTAATTTACAAATACACATTAGATAAAATACCAAAAACATCAAAAATATTATTAGAAGATTTTATCTAAAACTTATTTAATCAAAAATTTATTTCGAAATGGATCCGAAGGCTTAAATTTAGTAAAAAGGCTATATAAAGAATTTTGAAAACATTTTCGGAAGGATTTAACAACGAACACAAAATTTATATTATTTACGGAAATGTATTATAAGACCTCAAAAAATTTATTTAAGAGTATATAATAAAATATTTAAGTCAAATTCGAATAAACCAAGACTAATTTAAATAATTTCCGAAATCGGTTTTCCGTAAACCAAAAATCGTAAAATGGAAGGAAATTAATTCCGGAAAGAAATTCATCAATAAACTCCGAAATCTTTTTAATTTAAAACTTCTCGAAGATATTAACAATTTTCGAAAACGAATAAATTTAAAGTTGGAAATATTTTCTACGGATAAAATCATTAAAATAAATTTAACTATTTAAATAGAAATTCTATAATTTAATTAATATATTTCGTTAATGAAATATAACTTCAAAACAATGTCGTAATCACATAACGAAATTATAATCGAAAACAAATTAAAAATATTAAAACCCAAAATACGAGAAAGAACGGGAATATATATTTTTAACCGAAGATCGACATCATAAGAATATAATAAAATCACTGTCGTGAACGAATTTGTCTAGAATGGTTCGCAACGACAATGATTAATTACATTCAATTATGAATTCGAAATCATCGATAAATCTATAAAACGAAACGAAATTAGAATAATTAATTATTTACATCAAATTACGCTAATAAAATTATTAAGCTTAATAAATTTGAATTTTAAAAATACGGGGTATTACACAAACCTTGTATAAAATAAATCGTAGAAAAAACACTAACTACTTATAGTGGAACATCATATGAGTCAAGGCCAGGTTGGGATAATTTTTCCAATCCATGGGCTATAATAGTGGTCAGATGCGTTTTGCCCTGAAGTATCATTTCTGGTCCACTAGCTATAATAGTGAGGTCCCCATACTCATGTGGATATATAATCCGAGAGACGTGTGAGATAGAAATAATAACCTATGCTTGATAATGATTTTGAACCTGAATGATGTATTATATGCGCCTTTTTGTCAATTTGCACTTGTACGACCTCAGTTGCATGGTTACCATACTCAGTACGTAGAGTATTGATCACCTCTTTCATGGGTGCTACTCATTCCCACAAGCAGTAGCCCCTTCTGAGTTGGTGCATGTAACACCCCGAGTAGATACGACCATGTAGGGGCTACCTTAAAGTAGTTTCGGATTGATCGGCTAGCCCCACAGATCAACACAAGTCCTTTCAATGTGTTTCGTCCTCACTCACGCTCTTCCCGAGAAATTTTTTGAAAATTTCTAAAACTTCTCAAGAGGGTCACCCATCCTAAAAATTACTCCACTGCCAGCAAGCTTAACTTTGGAGTTCTTAGGATGAAATCACCAAAAGGATGGTATACCATATTGATATAAGTAGTCATATCAATCCTTATAACACTCCGCTCAATTTGGGGTATTACATTCACTTCTACTCAAAGAACGCAATGTCCTTGTTGAGTCTCAACCACTAACTGTTTCAATACAGTTTATCCTAAGAATTGTCCCATTAGGTGACTAACTGGCTCATTCAAGTTCCGCTCACGGTCGCGGTTTCTCTTTGATATCATTTGTAATACCCCAATTCAATACAACCACATGAGAGATACCTTGAAGTGCTTTCAGATTGATTGATTGGCCCCACAGATTAACATGACTTTTTTTAGCACGTTTTGTCCTCACTTACGCGCTTCCCGATACCTTTTCAAAAAATTTCTAAAACTTCCTAGGAGTACCATCCATCCTAAAAATTACTCCACTGCCAACAAGCTTAAATGTGGAGTTCTTAGGATGGAATCACCAAAAGGATGGTATACCATATTAATATAATTAGCCATATCAATCCTTATAACACTCCGCTTAATTTTGGGTATTACACCTTGGCCCTACTCACGTGCTCTTTCACTTTAAGTGATTAATATCTTATTTAAGATTGATTCTCAGGCATAGAACACATTAAAACAAATATACATATAGCATAGGTCCAAGTTCTTAAGTCATTTCAAACCCTAATTACACACCCTTTAGTATGCATTCATCCCATATTGATTACTCCGCACAAATTATATTATATCATCCCAAATCAAATCATTATTATCATACCCAAAATGCACGGTCTAATTCCCATATACATGCATTAATAATCTCATCCCAATATATTGCTCACAGAAATATCCTAAACCCAAATTCCACGGATTTGTTATAAACCTCCATGAAATTTACATGATTACCAATTTTGATAGATAACCTCATAAGGTTAAAATATTAACAATATATTCGGAAATCTGTATAACCTCTAGATCTTACACATGGAATAATAATATTATAATTATAAGATATTTTGCCCAAATTATACATTAAATCTTTTAAGGACCCCAAACAATAATAATACTTCTAAGAATTTCTTATGCCATTATTATCATATTTTAATCCACCTAACACATAAAATACCAAAATTTCCTTATTATCCCATAATGACCAAATTATCCTTAAGCACAAATAAAAATCTTTATTTTATAAAGTCTTGTACCTTCCACACATTATTTTTCAAGTCCACCATTTATCATCATACCTTATGAGAATTCTTAAATTCGTTTATCGAAACTCATTTAACCCATATTTCATACCATAAGATATATTTCCACAAGTATGACATTATCTCAACAAAATAATAATGGTACCTCTTACTCATTCTTACTTTATTTAAATAACATAACATCCTTAAGCCCACATTTCATACCATAAGATATATTTCCACAAATATGACATTATCACAACAAAATAATAATGGTACATCTTACCTATTATTACTTTCTTTCAATAACATAATATCCTTAAGCTCTTGTTTCGTACCATAAGATATATTTCCACAATATAACATTATCTCAACAAAAACCATAACATAATGGTACCTCTCATCCATTCTTGATCCCTTTCAACATAATACTCATATCATCACAAAATATCATGATCAACACATGTTACATCATATATCAACAAAATCATGAAAAAATACATATAACCATACAAGCAAATAATACCAAAAACCCTAAACATCATATAGTATTCTTACCAACTAAGACACCAGGCTCTAAGCATGCAAATCCTAGACTTCCTCCTCTGAAGCTATTGGAATACCACCGTAGTCAAATGGGAGCTTTAGATGTGTGGGTGTGTGAAGGAATATGTGTGGAGCTATGGTAAAATTTTGGTGGTGTTTAGATGAGGTTTGGGGTGAATATAGGGGTGCACAACCAAAAATGGAAAGTTGCACGGCTATGCGGCAGGCGATGCAGCCCTGGTCGAGAGAAGAGATCACGTATGGCTAGGTAGTGTTGAGGTTTTGTGACTGTGCTTCAGGATATTTTAAGTGTTGCACAGTTGCGCCGCAAGCCATGCACATGTCGTGCACTCTACAAAAGTGCGACGGATGAGAGAAAGAAGAAGGGAAAATAGGTGGTGGTTGGCGGCGATGCCTGTCAATGGTATTGGGGAAGGTTGGGGTAACCTTGGTAGTCGGTCCACTAGTCAATGGGCAAAAAGTAGTGGACGAGGTGGTGCACTGTAACACCCCACAATTCACTACTTTTTTTTTAAAGTGGGAGTATTTAAAATACTTAATTTAAAACCCATGAATTCTGGGGATATTACCGCCACACTTAGTACCAAACTAGCTCTCTTCGACCGTTTCAGTACCAAGTGCTAAGGCTAAAAAGATTAATATAAAACTTAAACCAAGATTTCATAAAATGAATCAAAGAGATAATAACTTAGAAATCAGAGTACGCGTAAAGAATTATAATTAATAATAAGATAGAAATCAGAGTGCGAAATCAAAATTCCTCAGAGGGAATATTCTATCTGAAATACTCAATGCAAGGTAATTATTTTAAAAAGGGTAAATCCGGTACAAAAGAAATAATAAACGGATATAAATCGAATAAAGACTGAATATGGCCACAACACTCTCGAACTTGAGCCAACCACAAACTCAAAACATAGCCTCAACTGATGTCTCACCCACCTACACAAAGTCAGAAGGGCATACTACTCATGGGAATGAGCAGCGCCCATGAAAACTGAGCACTAAGGCCAACACATAAGCACATAAAATCATGCATACGAATAAAAGAACATAAAGACCATCATCATATCATAACATCAACCAATCATTCGGGTACATACATAAAGGCCCATATATAATCCAATTCAATCCCTTAATTAATCTCTAATCAGAAGTCAATTCACACCATACTTTTTATCAAATCCATGCGAGTACGGAAGCACCACTATTATAGTCGGTGGATCGGAGGCACATAGGGTATCATACCCCTAACCACTATTATAGCCGGTGGATCGGAGACACATAGGACTACGCGTCCTAACCACTATTCCTAACTGGTGGATCGGTTGGCCCCGGATCGCATGGGGTTCCACTGTAAGTAATTAGTATCTTTTAAGTGCTTTAGCAAAACTCTGGTTTGTTATCATTGAGCTCGGGAACCCCCACTATTATAACCGGTAGATTGGTCACACATAGGATATCATGTCCTAACCATTATTATTACCGGTGGATCGGTTACATATAGGATAAAAACCCTAACCACTATTCCTGACCGGTGGATCGGCTGGTCCCATCTCAATATCTTCCACTTTAAGTAATTAATATCTTAAGTATCTTATTCACAAGCTTTGACCATGGACATGCACGAATCATTATCTTTACACTTCACACATCACAAATCATAAATTTCACAATCATAATTACACTTTAATCACCAAATACACATGATAACACAAAAACCCTAAGTAGCCACAACAAACCCTAATTAACCACAACAAACCATAGTTAACCACTCCAAACCCTATTTAACCATAACAACCATAATTAGCCATTCCACACCTTAGTTAATCACAACAAACCACAATTATCCACTCCAACCCTAGTTAATCACAACAACCCATAGTTAATCATTCCGAACCCTAATTCAGTCTCCTCCATACCTTTATAATGTCCTATGTACTATTTTCCATCCAAAATGTTCAACCACCCAAACAACACTTATATTACCATCTTCACATCCCAAATCAACTTTTCATACGTAAATTTCACTCTCATGCAGATTTTACACGTCCCATGCAACCTCTCGAACTTTTCATACAACCATAAATCCTAAGCATTCATTAACTCCCATACAAAACCCTAAGTCCACCATGCAAACCCTAATACCACCATTAATACCACCATACAACCCTAATACCACTATGCAAACCCTAATACCACCATACAAACCCTAATACCACTATACGACCATTAATACCACCATGCAACCATTAATATCATCATACAAACCCTAATACCACCATGTAAACCCTAATACCGCCATGCAACATTACCTCCATGCAACCATTAATACCACCATACAACCTACGATTCCATCATACAAAACCCTAAATTCAATCCACACAAAACCAAAGATTCATCTATACCAAACCCTAGAATAGATCCTCTCATACAAAACCATCAATTAAATTCTTCCATACAAAACCATAAATTAGATTCTCCCATATAAAACCATAAATTAGATTCTCCCATATAAAACCATAAATTATATTCTCCCATTTAACACCATAAATTGGATTCTCCCATACAAAACCATAAATTAGATTCCCACATATAAAACCATAAATTACATTCTCCCACGCAAAACCATAATAATCATTAATCAGATTCCCCCACACGAAACCCTAAAATTCTCTATTTTATTCTTCCACTCATGAATCATTAAAATAATTAGGTCAACTCACCTCCCTTCATCAACCTCTTTCCCCATCCTCCTTTTTCATCCTTTCTCCTACGCAAACCACATCAACATCCTCACATGCATGTCTTACAGGGTCACAACACATATCATCACATACACATAGTACATATGCCATACAAAAACATACTTCAACTCCACGTCATACCATATACGAAATAATTAATAATGATAAACATATAATACATAGCATATGAAGCACATAATGCATATAAGCACACAAAAAGCCTCAGTAACACCCTTACCTAAAACAACACTAGTCTTGGAGCACGCTCCTACGCCGGCTTTGACCAAATAATAACATACTAATAAAAATAACATTAACAAAATTCTAACTTTGCTAAAGATATAGAAATAATAGAAATATTATAAAAGTTGATAATGTAGGGTTAAATAATTTACCCTAATAATAATAATGATACTAAAAATAATATCAATGAGAATATAAATAAGAATAATAATAATAATAATAATAATAATAATAATAATAACAATACTAATAATAAAAAGGAAATTATTCAAAAACAAAGTAGAATAAAGGCTTCAGCCCCTTTTCCAAAATAATACTAATAATATTATTAGTAAGATAAATAAAAAAAATTAGTAATAATAATAATAATGAAATAGTAAAAATAATAACAATAACAACAACAACAACAATAATAATAATAATAAAACTAATAGTAAAGTATTTGTAATACTAATAATGGAATAATAATAATAGTAATTTAAAATAAGAAATAATAATAATAATTATACTTATAACATATTAATATTAATAATAGTAATAATGGAAATAATTAGAGTAATAATGATAAAATTAAAAATAAAATACAATAGGGTTTCAGCTCTCAATAGAAATAATAATCAAAACATTAATACTAATAATAATAATACATATTAAGAATATAAATAATAATAATAGTAGTAGTATTTATATCCAAATAAATGAAATAAATTAAATTAAGGCTTATAAAAATAGGGAGAAGGGTTGATAGGGTCTAGGGTTCAACCTTAGGCTGGTGGGGATGGGCGGCACTGGCGGTGGTGCACGAAAGCCGCCGCGACGGCCGAAAAAGGGAAGAAAAGGGTAAAAGTTGGATGCTGGAAAAAATATAGGGAGAATTAAGGTGGGAGTTGGGGTGTTTAGGGTTTCCCAAAGGGAGAGGAATAGAATGGAGGTGGCGGTGCAGCCAAAGGTGGCGACGCACGACAACGGTGGTGGTGGCCAAATGGATAATAAGGAGAGAAAGAGAGGAGGAGAGGGAGGAAGAGGAAATTAAAGGTATAGGAAGGTAGAGGAGGGTCTACAGAAGAGAATGGGAGGTGAAATAAGGGGCGGTAGCTGCGGAATAGGTGGTTAAAGGTGGTTCGAAGGGCGGCGGAGACAGAAAAGATCGGGAAGTCTACTTCACACAACCAGGGTGGATTGTGCAGGATGAATCGAGGGATATGGAATGGATGGTTAGATAGAGGGAGGTGCGAGGAAGAGTTTGGTGGATGGATTTGGTGACGAAGTTTGCCGGAGGCGGCGAACGAGGCGTCCAAAGGGGTGTCGACGACAAGGACGGGAAATTCTGGGTAGGAGACAAAAGCTCGATACAGGGCTATTATGGGGGTATTTATAGGCTTAGAAGGGAGGTTAAGGTTCTGGTCAAAGAAAAGAAGGGAGGATAGGGCAGGGGTGAGTGCACTGGTCGATGATGGTTGCTAGCGAAAATTTGAATGTGGCGGGATTAGTTGCATAGGGAGAGAGAGAAGATCATGCACAAGAAAAAGGGAGGTGGATTGGTTCAAAGTGGATGACGGGTCAGGGGGAGAGAGAGGAAGAAAAATGACCGGTCAAAACGGCTATAACCGATGGCGAGATTTTCGGAGGTGGCGGAGGAGGTTGCAGGTCGAACGTGGCTGGGGAAGGAGGAAGAAGAAGATGGGGGGTGAACCGGCGGTTCAGGGGAGGAAAGAAGGAAAAGAAAAGAAAGGGACACCGGGCCGGGCACGAGGTGAGGTGGTTTAATTTAAATGCAACACAGAGTTTCGGTGCAAAAAGAGATGAAACGCAACGCATCTTGGGACGGAAGAAGGGCGACGACCGTGCGGGCTGGGTCGTGCTGAGGAAGGAGGGAGGGGGACTGGGCCGTGGGAAGGAGCAGGCTGAAACCGGGGAGGGGAGGAAAAAGAAAAAGAAAAGAAGAAGAAAGAAAAAGGAAGAAAGAAAAGGAAAAAAAGGACAAAGAAAAAATAATGGATTAGGTTAATTAAATTAAATAGAATATTTTGGATATTTAAAAATAATAATACTTAAATAAAATAATATTTAAGTTCCTTTTTAGGTTAAATTAGGATTTTTAAAATATTTTCCATAAATTCCATTCTAATTAATAAAACACCCTAATTTTCTTCCATTAAATTATTTATAAACTTAATATTAATTTGAAACTATTTTCTCCTTCTTATTTTAAATAAAATAATTTATTTAATTAATTTTTAAAATAAAATCCTTAATTAGCTAAAATACCCAAATTTTCCTCTATTTAAAATATTTATAAAATATCTTATTAATTTGCCCTAATTAATTTCCTTTTATTTTAATAAAAATAAATTATTTTATTAATTTTTATAATAAAATCTTATTTAATAATAAATAATAAAATTAGAATTTTCGGGGCATTTCATGCACGATGGTGGAATGGGTGTTGCGCAAGCTAAAAATAGGGAAAGAAGGAAGAAGAAAAGAGAAGGAAGAAAGGAGAAGGAAAAGGGAGCTCGAGTAATGGCTTTTTGACACAGAAAAGATAAAGTGGAGGCCAAACAAAGAGGGAATATATATGGTCATGTGTGCGTGTGCGGTGTGAATTGGGGAAGGAAGAAAAGAATAAAGGCAGGGGAGGCGTGCAATGATGATGATGGTGATGGTGATGGTGCAGCTACAAGGTGATGATGATGATGATGATGGTTGTAGAGGATGGTGAGGAGCAGGGTAGTAGCTACAGAGTAAGGGTGGTGATGATGGTATGTATGTGTTGCGTGAGAAGTAAAATGGCAGGGAGCATGTGTAGGGTGTGTAGGTCAAGCAGGGATAAAGGAGTAGAAGGAGAAGAAGAAAAAGAAGAAAGGAAGCAAGGTAATGGGTGATGGATGCAAAAAGGTGATGGTGCAAGTAGATAGATACAAATTGCAACATTTTTCAAATATTGTGGCTTGGACTAATGGGAGAAGGGAGAAGAAAGGAAAGAAAAGGAGAAGGAAAAAGAAAAAGAAAAAGGTTAGGGGATTATTTTAGGGGTGATTTTAGATTAGCCTTAAGTAATAAGGATTAGTGATAATTTTAACTTGTTTTTATTTTGGTTTATGAATTACAATTTATCCGAGTCAGGGTTTCATATTCGATTAAAGTTTCGGGATTAAGAAATTAGGTTAAGGATAAAATAAGATTTCTTGATATTAGAATCAAATTAGTACGTTAGTGATGCGGGATTAGGCTAAGCAAACTTTTGGAGTATTACACCACCACCCAGCCACCCCTTCTTTACGCTTAGACTCACGCTGCCATCCCATGCATGTGAGGTTAGCCATTTCAAGTTTTTTTTGCAACTTAAGGGTATTTTGGTAATTTTACTTGATAAATATTTTAATGTAAATTGTTATTTTATAAGTTAGATATTAATATGGTTATTATGGGTATTTTTTTAGGTAAAAAAGGATGATTTTTAGAGCCTAATAATTTTTAGCAGGTTGCCTATAATTTATATTTTTGTTAGAAATTAGGTAATCCATATACTCTTTTAAAATACCATACATCGCATGCTAGCACATTTGGATTTTTTTGTAAATGAATTGTGCTAAGTATGTTTATTATATTGTAATTATTTGCCTAATAGTTTAATACCCCCCAAATTCAGCATAGTATTACAATGATTGATATAGCTACTTATATTAATATGGTATATAATTATTTTGGTGATTTCATCCTAAAAACTCCATAGTTAAGTGTGCTTGTCGTTGATCAATTTTTAGGACAGGTGACCCTCTTAGGAAGTTTTGTAAATTTCTAAAAATACATTGGGAAGTACATAAATGAGGACAAAGTACATTGAAATGACTCGTGTTGATTTTTGGAGCTAACAAATCAATCCAAATGCATTCCAAGATATCCTCCACATAGTCATATCAACTCAAGGTGTTACAAATGGTATAAGAGAAAAATTACAACCGTGATATGAACTTAGATGAGTCATTTAGTTGCATTGTGAGAAGATTCTTAGGATAAACTGTATTAAGATATTAGTGGTCAAGGTAGAATGAAGATTTTGTGTTCATTGAGTGGGAGTGAATGTAATACCCCCAAATTGAGCAGGGTATTCTAAGGATTTATATGATTATTTATATCAACATGGTATACCATACGTTTAGTAATTTTATCATAAGAACTCCACAGTTAAACGTGTTTATTATGGAATAATTTTTTGGATGGGTGACCCTCCTAAGAAGTTTCATGAATTTTCTAAAAATATATCAATAATCCAATGAGTGAGGACAAAGTGTGCTGAAAAGACTTGTGTTGATCTGTGGGGCCAACCAATCAATCTGAAAGCTTTCTTGAGTAGCTCTTACTTGGTTGTATTAATTCGAGGTATTACAAATAATGTCAACATAAAATTGGTAAAATGGAACATGTTGAATTATATAAAACATTATGTGTGCGAAATGATGTTAAAATGGGTTTAATGTAAAAAATAAACTATGCATGTCATGTATGTCTAATATGATATTTTAAGCATACTTAGACGTACTTTTAGCATAATTATTAGTATTGTATGCTTTAGGGGTAATTTGATCTTTTTAAGCATATCATGATATTTATTCCTATAAGCATGCCTAATATGTATCATTTATTACCGAATATAGAAGTATTTGATTTGATGTCTTAGAAATGAATGTGAGGGTTTTATGGCTAAATCATGTGTAAGGGTAAATTGGTCTTTTGACATGCTTAATAATTTATTTACATGTTAAATAATTCAATTATTGTATTTTATAATTTTCATGACAAATTAATAAATGAAATGGAATTAGCCTTTAAAATAAAGGATAATATGGTAATTATGGTTTTAAGGGCATTTTGGTTATTTTCAGCCTAATGCTTTCAAATATGAATAATTAAGCCGAGGATGTCCTTAGTAAATTATTAAGTTGAACTTAGTACTGACTTTGATTATGATTGTCTTGAATAACTGAAAATGAGAAAAAATAATTGAGTATGAAAATTGGATCTATTTGTGTATTATGTGGTCTCATGATTACCTTAATAAAACAATAGTATTTAAAGTGAAAGACCTAAAGATCTAGAATGGTAGATCCTTAGGGATAATTATCATAAAGACGTGGTTTAACATATGGTTGTTTATGAACTTTTTCTAGTGTACATTAGTGCCCCATTCAGGTCTTATATCTTACTTTATTTAGTTGTGCAGACTCATAGAGGGTATGCATACTTATAAATTAGGTGTCCTTGTCAATAGAGTATTGGTGCTACCATGGTGTACCAGTGCAAATAGGGTATTTTAGTGCCCTTAAGTTGATAGTCGGTAGAATACTGTACTACCTTGGAGTGATGGTATGACCGTAGTACCTTAGTATCTCCAGATTAATATGATCTCCCATTAAGTAAATAAAAATGAAAATAATTATTATTGATTCAAGATAATTATTATATTGGTTCAGTAATAATATTTGTACTTACCTATGGTTTGATAGTAGCCTTCATTCTTACATGTGTTCGGTAGTTGCTTTTAAGCCCTACTTATGATATTATGGAATTCACTTGTATTAATGTTGAGATATGAGATATATGGTGAATGTTATGAGTATTGAGTTGATATTAGTTTTAATCATTACTTTAGAAAGCATCCATTTGATACTTGATTGGTAAGTTTAAGTATGATTAAAATGAACTGGTATGAGGAGTATATGACTTTGGTGATATTTGTTTATATGATATGATTATCGTATTTTAGTCATCGCATATATATTTTAATATTTATTTCATGTATTGTTATGATGCCTTCTATGTATTCCATACAAGCTTTTCATATTAGTCTTGTATTATGGGTTCTTCAGTGCCATTATATTGATGGATTTCATTTCATAGGCCCTAGCTTATTCCTAGGACAGTGATATTTGTAAGTTAGCTTACGAGATCAGTTAAATGCTAGTACTTTGAGTTGAGAGTAGAGAGTATTTAGTGTTCTACCTTGTATCTTTTGACCGAATATCCTTGTACTCTTATGTCCTTCTGTATTTTCTCTAATTTGAATTTTGTAACAGCCTAGAATTGGTTTTATTAGAATGATATTAATTTATTTTGATTCTCTTTGTCTTGGTTCTTAAATTGTGTTATTAGATTAAGTGGAGTAATGTATTTTTTAACCTTAGCACTTGGTATGAGAATAATAGACAAATTCAAATTTGTACCAAGTGTGGTGATATAATCCTATGTTTTTACTGTTTTTAGCTTCCACAATTAACTCTTTAAACGAAAATTTCAAGTCCTAAAAATGAGGGTGTTATAAAGGAAATGGAAGTAAATTGAGGTGAATGTTTTAAAATATTATTTGGATAATATTAACCTAATTTGAATGAATGTTTTAAAATTTTCGTTTGGATTGAAGTTAATAGGGGTCAATTTGTTTATGTTTTTACCTTTAACTCAATTATTATCGAAATCAGAGGTTAACTGAGGTGAATAAAAGTAAAAAATTAATAATAACTCACTTAGTTAATGTTAACAAAATCTATTTTTAAACGAGATAAATTAATTGATTTACATCTATTAACTTCTCCTCATCTTAAGCCAAATGGATCATTGGCATTAGGGTATATATTTTTAAAAATAATACAATTAAATGGTTAACGGTTAGTCAACCAAATTTTAGGCACCTTAGCTAATAACCAAACCATTTCACTTTTTTAACTGTTAATTAAAATAAATCATAAAATTATGATTTAGTATAATTTAGCTAACGATTTAACAATAATATGTGTACGTTATTATTATGAACATGTCTCTTCAACCCATCAAACCGATTACAACCCTTCCGTATAAAAGACCGTTTGTTGCATTTTGGAATACTTGAACGGTGTTCGGCTAAACCGGCTGGGTAGTAAAAAAATTAGAGCTGGCAAAAGTTGACCCGACCCGCTCAACCTGACTCGACCCGAGCGAAACCCAACCCGATACGATCCAGAAAATTTAGCAACCCGACCCGACATTGACCCGACCCAGCACTGACCCGACCCGATCCCAACCCATGACCCGTCATTGACCCGACCCGATAGCGACCTGACCCGTCATTGACCTGACCCGATGCCGACCCCCCGACAGTGACCCAAACCGGTATTAACCCGACTCGGAGCCGACCCGACCCGACAATCATCCAATCGATGACATTATTAACAGACATCAAAATATATATATTAATAATAAATTACACATATTTTATTACTCATTTAAAGCTTTTAAAAATATAGTATTTAAAAATGTATTGTATATTTTACATCTTTTACTCTAATTTTATTATGATATTCTAATAAAATATATTATTATAAATAATAACTAATAAATAAAAAATAAAAATCCAGTTGTAAGCCTGTAAAATGTATTCAATTTCAAAAAGTATTCCATTACATCCGCTAATCCAATTTGAGAAACTCTTAATAAAGAGCATAATAGTATCATTTATCACTTATCACTTATCACCCACAAAATCCACAAATAATAACATCTAATCAAGAGTATCTCACGTTACAACCTTAAATTAAAGTTTTAGTTTATTTTTTTTATATTTTTTCTAATTATTTTTTATTTAATATTTTAGTATTTACGTTCTTCAATTTTAAATTTCAATTAAATTTTTATTAAATATAATATTAATTATTTTATATTTTATTATTTAATTTACATTTTATAATTTTTAATTACATAATAATATATTAAAATTATTATTTAATTATATATTTTTTTTAATTTATTTTATTATTTTTTTATAACTTATTATATTTTTTTTAATATAATATAATAATAAAATAAAAATATTATAATAAAAATATAATATAATATATTTAATAAAAATATTAAAAATATTAAAAATTTAATACATAAAAAATAAATACAACTAAAAAATTAATAAGATAAATTTGTGAGAAATGAATAAAAAACTTTAAAACTTTTAAAACTTTTATTATTTCCTTTGTATAAATAAAAACACATATAATATTCATAATTCATTTATTTTATTAGTAATCTTTGTTTGATAATATTATACAATAATAAATACAATATATAATTGATAATTATATATTTTATAGTATTATTATTTCCTTTATTTTATAAATTATTTACCTTTTTATAAATAAAACACATAATATTATTCTTATTTCATTTATCTTTACTTAATTTTTGTTGTATAATATTTACAACGTAATAAATGATAATTATACATTTTATTTGTTATGCTTATATTATAAAATTATCATTTTTTTAAGTAATCAAATATTTTAAGTTTTCAATTAAATATAATATTTGATAATCTAATTTTTTACTTGTAAAATTTAAAATATTATAATATTCATATATATTATTATTTAATATTATATATAAAAATTTATTAAAAATAATTATTTAACTTTTTAAAAAAAAAAACAATAAATATTCTTATTTTTTTTATCTTTATGTAATATATATATTATATAATATATACAATGTAATAAATGATAATTATACATTATATAGTCTTGTTTTAATCATCTTTATTTTATAAAATTATCTTTTTTTAAGTAATTAAATATTTTAAGTTATCAAATAAATTATAATCAATGATAGATATCTTTGTTTGATTCAAAGCGCAATATTTTTATTATTAAAATTTATAAATATCTTTACTATTTATTTGTAAAAATAAAGCGCATTTAATATTTTTAATTCTTTTATTTGTAATATTAATATTATAATTGTCTGTCTCTAATATTTATGAAATGATAATTACTTGGACTCGAATACGAGTAAACCCGTCAAAACTCGACTCTACCCGATCTATTAAGTTAACCCGTAACTAATTGAATCTAACCTGTCAAATTGTATGAAATGACCACACCCATCAACTTAACTTGAAACAACTCGGATATAACTAACCCGTCATATTACATGAAATGACCTGAACGGGCCGAAGCCACCTACTCACGTGAACTAGAAAATGATCCGAAACCAACCCGACTTTACCTGTCAAGTTAACTCGATATTATCCGAATTCGAGTTTTCTTAACCCCAACTGTCGGATCCGACCCGACCCGACAAATTAACCCGAAATGATCCGACCCGTTAATGATCCGACCCAGCCAACAATCGATCCGACAAATTGAATAATCCAAAATGATCCGACCCACAAAAGTCAAATAACCCGAAATGATCCGACCCGCTAGGACCTGACCCGATTGACACCTCTAAAAAAACGCTGCCCACTGCTGGAACGAGACTAGGCTCTACTGCTAGTGTTGTGCTTTGCAGACTGACGGTCAACTGGCTATTTTCGATCAGTCTCCTGGACTGATAGCCACGGCGTCAACGATTGATCAAAAGCGGACTTGAAGGAAAGATGGATCTCGATTTGCTCCGTAGCTCTTTAACCCCCTCATTGAACTCTGTAAGCTCCACTCTCCTCATTTGTATCTTCTAGTCTCTCAAAATCTTTCAATTCTGTTGGAGAATTTCTGCAAGTTTATGACCAATTTCATGCTAGCCTTTTCTATTTGCTGCTTTATTTTCATTAATTTGGAAAAAATTTCGTGAAATTAGGTGTGTATTTTGCTGTCATTTTTTGGGTACTTGGCAATTTTCGGATCGCTTCTACCCGGCAAGGTTATAGCCGGCATTACCTTAGCCGATGGCACCCGGCTACAGTATCGCTGCAATGGTTAATCTCTATTCCTCTCTTTCTTCCTTTCTAGGATAATCGTGGATTCTGCATATTGGCTTGATTTCAGAGTCCGGTGCTAATATTGAGTTTATTATTTTTGGTTGTAGGTTTATTGTTGCTTGTTCTGTTGGTTTCCCTGCTCGGGTTTGGAGCTAAGGCTGGTTTTATATCACTTACCGTAAGTTATCTCTTGTTACAGTGTCATTTATGCATGTTAGTGTTTCGCCTAGTCACATTGTTTTCAATTGATTTGCTGCATGGATGTTGATCTTTGTTCCTATATCGTTGTCTTCATCATAAAGTTGCATCTTGTTTGGAGAAATGGGCCTCTGAAATGGAGGATTGTGTCATGATCTTGTTGGATAACTTTGTGTTGAGAGATTTAAGGACAGTTATTAGCTGACGGTAACATATATTCAAGGCTTAGATGAGATAACACTATGTGTATAGGCTTGAGATACATTGGCTATTTTTCTTTCTCTGGTGGAGTCTTCTAGTAATTGATAACATGCTTGGTACTTGGTAAATGCCTATGATGAAGCCGGAAGGTTACTGTTGCTGAGCTAATTTCTTTTTTACAGGCTGTGGCAGATAGAGGGCTTGAGCTTTTATCAGCAACTTTCATTTTCAGTGTCATTGTAAGTCCTGCTTTCTTCTGAGAATGACTATTCTGAAGCTAGTTTACAGTACTTCCATTTGCTGCTTATCTAATGATTCTTTTTGTCTTAATCCATTCATCGTTGTGGAATGCCCAGGTCAATACTGACAATGTACTCTGTTTTTCCCTATTAAATTCTGTTGACTATTGTATACTGTGAAGATGCAAGAAATTAATTGATGATGCATCACTGCTCTCACTAAAAATCAAATGACTATAGTCGAACTTTCAGAATAAGAGTAAATGATGGAAAAACTGCCATTTTCTGGTCAGTTATGCCATAATATATATATAGTTGAAGTGAATGCACCACTAGGCACTAGGAAAGGAAGGCCATTTGATTTGAGTAATGAGATAAATTACTTAACCATAGGCAGGCCTTCAAGGAAAATGGAACTTGAGTCAAACTTTAACCACACAACCTGGTATACTTATAGTTTTTGTCAATTGCTGTAACACGTTGGTGTTATGACTGACTCGGTAAACCAACACGAATCTTTTTTAGCGTATTTTTAATTCACTCATATGTATTCTGGGAAACTAACCAAAAAATCACTTATTCTTAGATTGCTCTAATTCAATCACACTTAATTGTGGAATTTTCAAATGACACCTTGTTGATATAGGTAATCGTATCAATTTTTTTAAACCTCAACCATCCACCACATCATTTGAGGAATT
Source organism: Tamarix chinensis (assembly GCA_030549775.1). Taxonomy (NCBI): domain Eukaryota; kingdom Viridiplantae; phylum Streptophyta; class Magnoliopsida; order Caryophyllales; family Tamaricaceae; genus Tamarix; species Tamarix chinensis. The sequence continues at coordinate 24,098,857 of CM060177.1, read as the reverse complement.
ACTTACTCCCCTATTCAAAGGGCACAACATCTTCGTTGCATTTCCATAATGGATTGTCTCAATACAGTCAAATCCCTAGAATAAGTTCCGTTAGGCAACTAATTGGCCAATCTAAGTTAAGCTTGCGGTTGCGGTTTTTCTCTGATACCATATATAATACCCAACTCTTACACCTAACACGGGTATTAGTTGAACGGTTTTGAGATTAATGACCAACTTCACAAATTAAAATTAGTCATTTCTAGCATACTTTGTTTTCATTTACACGTTTAGATTGCTTCAAGTCTAGTTGTGAAATTCTTTGATGATAGATTTCTTTGCACCTTGTTGATATATGTAGTCATATCAATTCTTGTAAGGCTCTGCCATCTACCACATAATTTGGGATATTATAATTGTTTCTTTTATAATAATGGGACAAATAATGTGATTTCAACTTGTATCAAAGAGAACACAGTGTATTTGTGGTGCATCTCTTGCTTTGAGAATTGAATGACATTGTACATTATACTTGTGCATAGATCTTTAACTTTGTGTTCATGTGCAGGAGAGACACAGATTTGTTTTATTTGTTGCAATCTACTAATTAGTTTGATAACAATTCTATTCATTTAGTGGAAAATAAGGTACTGTATATAACTATGTAAAACTTGGTTTTGGTCCTTTTGGATGTCATCTTCCAATTCATACACATATCAAAGTCAGAAGTTGGTGATCTATTTTAAAGTTTTCCCTTTAAATTTTTCTCTAGCCCTAAATCGATTTGCCTCTTGGTTGAGGATTTGAATAATTGAATGGCGAATTTTTAATTGTAATATTTCTGTTTATAAGTTTGTTGCTGATTTTCTTTTCATTCAGCACTGTGATCCATTATAGGAAAAAAAAAAGGAAAAAAAAAGAAACATCGTGTTTGGTAGCCGCCATTGGCTTTTTTTTTGTAATTTCATTTATTCAGCATATTGCATTTGTTCTTCTGTGGAAATGGAAGTTCCTTTTTCTTCTAACTGTTCTTTTGGACCTTTTCTTGTTGGTCTAATTTTCAATTATCAGGCAACCGTCTTTCTTTATTTAACGGGACGAATGTCACGTGATAAAGGTTCATCATTGAAGCCGCATGTTACAGAGAACTTCATTCATGACTGGTATTTCATATTCCCCCATCTTAGAGTCTGACCTTAAAGGTTTGGCAGGAAATGAAATGTTGTTTTTCTTATGAGCAAATTTGCTTTGGGAACTATTATCTGGATCTTCATTGCCAGCTGCCATTGCTACTGTTGTAGTTCTCTCTATATGTCTCACACACTCATTAGTAATTCTTGGTTACAACCGTTACTTAGATGCAGCAGCCATGTCTGGACAGGACTAGAGGACTGGATCACTTGGTGACACTTTACTTTTACTTTCATTGATGGTCTATTGTAATTTAACTGCCAAAATCTACCTTTATAATTATATCGAGTAACTATGAAATTTGCCATTGAATTGCTATTGCGAGAAAAGTTTTACCAGGTAGGTATGTACTACTTACCCTCTCATTGATTCTTTGATACGCAATACTTACAGATGTAGAAACCAGGAAGCTAGCATAAACCACATTATTCATTTTGTAGCTAAAAATGAGCATGTTTACAATTTTTTTTTGGCACTTAATATTACGCTTCATTAATACCAAAAAAGGCATTATGTACATCAAAAGTCAATCAAGAAACAAAACGATCTCAAGGGAATCTATCAAATTGCTGTAAAAAACTTTTATACTTCTCTTTCTTTTCACATAATTGAACTCTAATAAAGAGCCTCCTAATGATGTCCTTCATCATACTTCTCGGGTGCTGGGAACTCCCTTTGAAAATAGAAGCGTTCCTACAGTGCCAAATACCATTAACCACAGCACCAAACAAAGCCTTCAAAAATCCAGCCCTACCATCTCGTCCCTTTGTAATATGAGTCATTTGCTGAATCCAAGTATCCCAAGTTGCACCATGACAATCAATGCCAAGCCAATCGAAAGCCATCTTCCAAGAAATCTTAGCAAAATCACACAACACAAAAAGGTGGCTCATAGATTCAATCTCCCGAGCACAAATCCTACAATCAGTGGGAACTTGCATATGCCAACTGCTCAGTTTATCTCTAGTTAGTAAGCCTTGATTACAAGCTAGCCAACTAGTGAAAGAGTGATGAGGCATACCAGTATGTTTCCAAACAAGACAGTACCAATCCTTCTTCGACTCCCGATATCTCAGCACATCATAAGCCATATGAATCTTATAAACAGATATTCCACATTGTCCATTGATGATCTATTGTAATAAAGCATGTTTACTTTCCTGGACTTAAGAAAACATATGCAATATTTGGAGCACTTATAACTTTTAAGCATTAATATATGGGGCTACAGGCTGCTGAAAGATTTTTGCTTCTCCTGGATTATATGATTTATATGAATTGATTTTTTTTTTCTAGAGATACTTGACAGATAGTTGCAGTGATCTGTGTTTATCCTTCTAACGGCAGCCACTGACAGCATCTAATGATTTTGTTATGTTGGCATTCTTGTCACACTTTTGAAAGGTGGTTTTGTTTTCGCTGGCAGGTGGTATGGAATACAGCTGAATCCTCAACTCTTGTCCATTGACCTCAAGTATGTTGTAATATTTCTGTTTAAGCTATTCTAACTTATCATACTTGCATAATCTATCTGCATCTGGTTGAAGCTTGACTAATCATGCGGTAGGTGAGAAATGCCATTCAATTTCTCTGTGCTTCCATTTTCTTATATATCTTGGATCTAGTTGATTAGCCATTGCTTGGGTTAGCACATCTCCATTTAAATAAAGGCCTTGACTGACGATCTTAATTGCTTGCTTTCAAGATTTGCTCCTCGATAAAAATCGTCTGCATCCTGTTCCTATGTATACATGCATCTAACAAAGTGTCAAACAGATTCATCATTTTTTGAGGCTTTATCAGATTTTAAAATTTAATTCATCTAGGGAGAGGCCGAACCAGATGTTGCACAAGGGAAATTCAGCTTTTATTGTGATTTTTTGCAGATTTTTCTTGGTTAGGGCTGGAATGATGGGATGGCTTCTTATCAATCTCTCAATTTTGGCTAAAAGTATACAAGATGCCAGTTTGAGCAGATCAATGATTCTTTACCAGACATTCTGTGCGGTTAGTCCTCTCTCTTTCTTCTTCCTCTTGTGCAATTGCTTTGCTTATGCCATTTCATAACATTTTTTTTACCCTTTTTTTTCTTTTTTCTTTTCAGTTCTACGTCCTGGATTACTTCTTCTATGAGGAATATATGACATCTACGTGAGTACATTACCTTTCCACATATTATGGAATGTTATTTCTTAAGTAAAATATTTACGTTGAGCTCATAACATACTCAGTTCTTTGTTCTGGAACCTTTTTCTTGTCGTGTTTGTTATTTTTGGACAGTTCTTTGATTTCTGACCTACCATTAGATTGTGCATTTTGGGATAATTGGAATCATCAATTAACTCAAAAGAGAACTGGATTGTGTATTTTGTTCTTAAATTATTAGAAAACATTAGATTGCCAGAGAAGTTTTTTGTTTGTCTGACTGATGCATGATCTATAGTCTCATGTCAGCCTGTGCTGAGACTTAAATAGGATGGTCAGCAAATTACTTCCTGAGCAGTGAAGCTGGTATGTCTGTGATTTCAGATTTGTTTTATTTTCCTTGTTTTATTTCGTGAACATCCTTTATTTTGTTTTATAATGGAGTAGTCCCTAATTTTGAGGTTGTAATGCATGTTGTTGTTACAGTACCTGGATAGATTACTTATTAGCCCTCTGTTAGTGGACTTCTAAATTATTATTATTTTTCCTACCTCATATCTGGTTTGTAAGATACTTTAAGAATAAAATTTTGTGGTCATCTGGTTAATTCTGCACAGCTTTGATCCTATTATCTAACATGAATGTCACTTCCCTTGTGTAGGTGGGATATTATTGCTGAGAGATTAGGCTTTATGTTGGTTTTTGGAGATCTAGTGTGGATTCCTTTTACCTTTAGTATTCAGGTAAACACTTGCAACTTAAATGTTGGATTACACTGGCATTGGCGGGGTTAAACTTGGTAGTGACTAGCCAACCAACCCTTTAGACCATACAATTAAATAGCGGTCCCACTATAGCGTTGTGGCCACTATTTAGCGGTTTTTGGGTCAGCCTCAACGTGAAATTATCGATACGCTACGGTTTTAAAATTTCACATTTATCGGCCAATAAATCGTTGGTAAATCGACCGATAAATCGGTATCGCCAATAATCAGGATAAATCGGTGATTTATTGAGAATTCTTAAATCTACCAAAAAAAGCATGCATGATAATTTTTTTATTCATTTACTATATATATCTTGAACCAAGTTAATATTAAATTATAATAAAGTATTACTATTTATTATCTTCACATTTATTATTAAATAACATGTCTTTTTTCGTTCTAAGGTAAATTTAGGGTTATTAGGAAAATTTAGCGTATAATGACTCACTTTAATACTTCTAATATAATATAAAACACTAGTTTATTAAATATTTATATTCAAATGATCAATAAATAATAATCAGAGTATATGGTGAAATAAAAATAAAAATTTACACTGCGACGACCGCGACATATAATTTATCTTTTGCGACGCTCCGATACTATGACAACGTAACCGCGACCGCAACTGCGACTGCGATTTAATTACCTACTCTAGACTCTCAGTTGTTCATTTCATGAATCATGAGTGTGATATAAGGGATTATCTCATGATTCTGCATGTTATATAAGGGATCATCTTGTGATTCTGTGTTCTCCTGAAGATTTTTCAGAGTACTTAGGGTAGTGGATAATTTCGATGCAGCAAACTCTGGTTCACTGTTCCTAATGCAGATATTTAGTTCCAGAACAAGACAACCTGATTTGCAAATACAAGCTACTCCAAAATCTTCCGGAAACTGGAATCTTGGATGGGCTTACACTTGTATAGGATCTAGGCCAACCTTGCACATCTGTTGGTTTTCCCAACCCCCTGTTTCTCATGTGTTTCTTCTTACAGGGCTGGTGGCTTATGAGCAACAAGGTGGAGCTGACTACAGCTGCTATAGTTGCTAATTGTTTGACATTTCTGATGGGGTAAAAACTTTTGTCATCTTGGTCCTTTGGCTGCATCACGTCCCTTCACTTTCCCTTATGTTCTCCATCCCCTCCCCCTATTCAATCAATTTCTCTCATTAAGTATTTTTGTTGAGACTTACTGCTCTGGTGTTACCTGTCGTGTATAGGTACCGGATCTTTAGAGGAGCTAATAAGCAAAAGCACATATTTAAGAAGAATCCCAAGGCTCCTATATGGGGCCAACCTCCGAAAGTTATTGGTGGCAAGTTGCTTGCTTCTGGATATTGGTATGGTTTCAATGTAACTGCTACTCTTTCATTTAAATTTCAGTAAAATAGGGCTCTAGTCATTTGAATCTTGATGACGATCATTATAAAGGTAACTGGGTGATGATTCATACATTTGCTCAAACAAAAGTGCATTTAAAGACAAACATTTTGGGTTTGTTTCCTGAAAGACAAACGTTTTTAAATTTCCTGTAAAAGCATAAATGTCTAAACTTTGTTCCCATTAAGGCATAAATTTTTTTTATTGATTTTAATTTTAGGTGATTCTGATCATTTTTATTTATGCTTTAATGAGAACAAAGTCTAAATATTTATGTCTTAATTATTTTTATAAGATGATTATGCCTTAATGGATATAAAGGCTAAACGTTTGTGCCTTTATGAAAAATTTAAAAATATTTATACCTTCATGGGAACAAATCTAAAACTTTATGTCTTTAAATATACTTTTGTCCATTTCTTTACATAAAGAAGGTAACAAGTTGCAGTAGGCGAGGTATTGATCATTAATCAGAAAATTACAAGGTTATCTGGTGGGTAAACATGTATAGGTTCTAACTTACGGGTCTTCATCAATATCTCTGCCGGATACAAGATGGAGTAAGACGACACTGATGGGAACTTTTCACTTGATACGTGGCCAGCAGGCAGCAGCTTGGTCTCCTCAAACTGAAATATCCAGTGGACAACCTCGAGCTTCATGCTTGGGAGTTAAAAAAAAATGCTATTAGGCAGTAGATGTGAATAGGCCTAAAAAAATTCACATGGCCAACAGCACATTGGTTATTAATAGCTTGCAGGTTGGACAGGTCAAGTTATATTCCTAATAGAATTCGATTGGGTTTACCTTTGTTGTGCTCTTAACGGTTAATAAAATTGGGGTGTGTACAGGATAATCTGCCTAGCGATTTGTGCTCGGTATATGTACAGAAATTTAGTTGTAGATGTGCAATTCGTAACTCGGACGTGTTTGCTGGCCTTCATTTCTTTTAGTTTCATCGTAATCACTAGATCCTTATTTTTCTCCCTTTTTATTTCCTTTGGGCCATTTACTAGTGACATTGATTCTCAAATTCATGGTTGCAGGGGAATTGCAAGACACTGTAATTATTTAGGAGATTTGTTATTGGCGTTGTCCTTCAGTTTGCCTTGTGGGATCAGGTACATGTTTCATCTTAGATTTAGAGATATCGCTCCTGCGTCGCAACATAAATTTCATCTAACATGGTAACTATCCTCTGCAGTTCTCCAGTTCCATACTTCTATCCTATTTATCTTTTCATCCTACTTATATGGAGGGAGAGGAGAGACGATGCTCGATGTGCGGAGAAGTACAAGGAAATTTGGGCTGAATACTGTAGACTTGTTCCCTGGAGAATTTTACCTTATGTCTATTAGCATCTTTGTGACGACCAAGCTGTTTTTGAGTAGTTACAGACTTAGAGGGTGTAATACTAGTTTGTGATATTACTAAATTTTCCAACACTTTTGTCGGTTTTGGTATACAATGTGTTGATTTGTTTTTCATAATCATGCTATCTGTTTATTATTATTATTATTATTATTATTATTATTATTATTATTATTATTATTATTATTATTATTATTATTATTATTTACCAATACCAAGAGTTGTACAAAATATAGTTAGACTATTAACCAAATTAGACTAAACCTTTATGGTTTGGTGTGGTTAATGATTTACAAAATTATGACTTGGTTAAAAAATTAAAATGGTGTGGTTAATAGTTAGAGGATCGATATTTTAATTAATTAACCATTTGATTGTATTAATATATTTTTAATATATCTATGCCTCATGAAATTATTATTGAATACTTTATATATTTAGTGATAGACTGATTTAGATTGTTGTGGCCTATACATAATTTGTAAATAGATTTGATCATTGGATGGACTCGAGTTTGAGAGTAGGTTGAATCATGATTCACTCTAATAATTTATTACTGGACTTTGAGAAGGTTTGGGTTAACGTGGGATATGGCTGAGTTAAATGGACAAGTAACTTAACGGATTCAGATTAGGAGTGGGTTGGGTCATGACTTACACTAATTATTTATTCGTGGGCTTTAAGAATGTTTAAGTTAACAATAGGTATGGTTGGATTGAATCGACCTATGGACTTATATATATATATATACATACCTGACTATTTTTAATATATATTACAAGTAAAATGAATTAAATTAAAATAATTAAATTTACAAATTTTTACTAATTTGTATAATATTTATTCATATCAAATTTTACTTCTAAATAGTATATTAAAATAAGATTAATTTTTATATAGTTGACAATATTTATTAAGTCACTACTTACATTTAACATTATTTTTTATAGAAAAATGCTTTTGAATTAAGATAAATTCATATTATTTTTTAAATATTTTAATTGTACTTTAAGGGGAAAATCAACTCAAAAGTTTTCAATGAGTACTATTATTTTAAACAACTTAATAATTATTAATATTGTCTAAAAAGTAATTAGTTTTTAAAAAGTATATTTCAAAATGAAGTTTTTATATATTAGTTATCATAAAAACATAAATATCATCACAAATGAGGGGATCTACCCTTTATTAGTGGGATAATGCACTATATAACTATGAGTTCAAGCGTAATATATAATAAATTCTAAGTTTTCAAAAATGCATAATATGGCCCTAAATTTAAACCTAATCTATAATCTATAATTATATAAAAATAAAGTTTTCTGGTAGACAATATGCTGACAAAATTTTTTCATCAATTCACAGCAATTATTTCTCATAAATTGATTATTTAATACAAACAATTGATTACAATAATTTAATGATGCAATTATAAACCTTATAGACAAAATTTTCCACCCATTTGCAGCAATTATTGCTCATAAATTAATTATTTAATACAATCATTTGGTTACAATTATTTAATGATATAATTATAAACCCTGACTTATACACTGGACAAAAATTATTAAATTAACTAGACTATATATGGGCCAGCAATTTTCAACAATTCATGATAGACTGAACATTACGGGTCTTAAATTCTTTATTTTTCTTTTTTTTTATAGTATATTAGTATTAAATTACCTAGACTATATATGAGTCTAATAATTTTCAACAATTCATGATAAAAGTTCAATTCTTAAATTTTCTTTTTTATAGTATATTTATTAATAATATACATTGGGAATATAACATAAATGCATTACATCATAAAATATATCACTACCTACATAAAGTATTCAACCAAATGGTCAATTTGCAACCTCTTCGGACACCTAATATAGTTCAATGGTGCCTCTTCATATGTATAATTATACAGTCATAGAAATCAAATTGCAAACCAATGAAAAAAAAGAATAATGAATAAAAAAATTAATATTGGGCTATTATTGAAAAAAAAATCAATCTTCAGCCACGATTAGTTATATATTGTAATGTATAGGGTTACACATCATAACGACCCAAAAAAATTTGATATGTAATAGCGATGGAAATGAAAGTACATCCACAATAAATGTTGTCTTTAAGGAAGTATTCTAAAATATCCAACTAGATTATATATTCCTTTATTCAGTTATTTATCATTTCTATATATAGTATATTATTTTGTTATTTCATCTTTTAACCAATATTTTATCGTTTATAATAATCATAATAGATTTCAAAATTTTAATACTTTCTATATTATTTTTTATATTTTATTATTTTAAAATTTATTATCATAGTATGTTAGGCTCTACTCTAATATCACTTATGATCTCATAAATCGCACGAGTGAGTGATACTAATATATAATATAATCCTAAGTTTAAACATTCATGCACCATACAACTTTTCATCTAAACACTTAAAGTTATATGAAGGTGGTCCTTAAAGCATAGGAAGGATTATCTGGTGTATAACTATCAAAACTGAGGATTATATGATGCATAAGTGTCAAAACTTAAGGTTATATAGTAAATTTATGAAAAATCAGCTTCATATGGTACATTTATGAAAATTAAAGGTTATATAGTGTATTTAATTTTTATTAATTAAAATATTAATAGCAAAGTAAAGATTAATTGGGTTGATAAAAGTCTATAGATACCCATTATTTTTTAAAGTCAACCCATATTTTATTAGGGCAACTCAAACTTATAAGCCCTATAAGAAAGGTCACCATAGGGTTATAATTGGGTCAAATTGAGTGTATTGGGCATACTATCCTACTTTTTCCTAGGTATATTTGTAACCATAATAATGGTTGGTGGCTTAGTGGGTAATTTGTGATCAAGAGTCTTACCTTTTTTTATGTGATTGATGGAGAATATATTAGTGATTCAAACTTTAATTTCTTTTTCTTTCTTAGCTACTTTCTCATTTTATTCATTTCTTCTTTAGGAACGAACACTATTTTTTGTCGTAAATCGTGTGAGCTTTTAGAAATTGAGTGTTATAATATAATAGAGATAATGCATCATATAACCCTAAATTTAGGAGTAATATGAAATGCAACCCCAAGTTTTTAGAAACACACAACATAACCCCTAATTTTAAACTTTATATACAACACAACCCTAATGTTACACTTTTATGCACTAGATGGCCTTTTTTCTAAACACTCGGGGTTATATGATGTCAATATCTAAAGTGTACAAAGGGTTATCTAGTGTATAAATTTTAAAATTCAAGGTTATATGGTGTGTTTTTCAAAACTTAGGGTTAGGTTGTATATTATATCTAAACTCATGGTTATATATATCTTTTTTTCCTTTTTTATTCTACATCAGCATCATTTTTATATTCTTTGTAATTTTTTTGGTTAATTGTTAACCAAACCGAACTAAACCAAATAATTATGATTTATTTTTTTAAATTAATTTTAAAATATTAATTTATTAGGTTAAACTAAAAGGTTAATCATAATAATATAATTTAGTTTGGTTAATGACTTAACCACTGTGTTATCAATCATGTACATACACCCCTTATAGATTCTAAACTTTTACTAGTAAACAATGTGTCCATATGTAGTTCAACTCGGGACCAAAACTTAAAATAGATTAAATCAAGGATATGGAAAACCAATCGATCTAGGAAAACTAATTGGTCTAGGAGAAGTGTTGTATTGGTACGGGAATGAAAAGAAATGAGCAAATAATAATTTTTTTTATAGAAATTAAAGTATATTTGTGTGTATTTTAAAGAAAAAGGGACACAAAAATGAAAACATACAAATATTTTCTGGATAAAAATGACAAGTCAAACAAAATTTTTGTGCATTAATGTTCAGGGGCTTAGGATTAGAATTGAATAGGTTGCATCAAGGTCTTTGTCGAGAACCATGAACCTATAGTGATAGCACTAGCTAATGAATTTATGAATCTAGAATCAAAATGGAATGGCCTACCTTAAAATCTCTATCTAGGTCCATGAACCTATATTTTTTGGGGGAATAGCTATCCTCGATAGAGTAGAAGTAGTTAGAGACCTAAGATCCCTACTAGATAAGGGTTCTAAATTGTTAAAAAAGTATATTTAAAGGTATACATATTTTTAATTTGTTAACATAAATACAAATATTTCTATATTTTCTATAAATACATATACATTTAATCTTTGCCACCATTAAGAAATGAACATTTGAAAAATTTAGATTAAATATAATTTTAACCTTAATGACCTCCTAGTGCTTTGGTAATTAAATGGATAAATTATCATAAATTTAGAAATTTTAAATTATTTTCACCTTAATGAAAATAGAGTTTAAAATTTATACCTCAATGAGAATAATATCTTAATATTTATATCCTAATGAGAATATAATTTAAAATTTTGCATCTTTACCAAAAAAATTAAAAACTTTGGTGCCTTCATGAAAAACTCAATAATATTTATACCTCTATAGAAATAAACTCAAAATGTTTATAATTTCAAAAATGCTTTTATCATTCTAAGTTTATATTTTACTGTAGTATAAAGTATAAAAGTCAAGTGAATGTGCATTAAATGACAATAACTCATTTAATAGAGCATTAATGAAGTTTAACGATGAAAAGATTATGGGTTTAATTTTTAGATTGCATTTTTGTCTTATAACTTCAACCACATATATATACAAATCATTTATATCTACTAAATAACATTATCATCCATGTCATTACTTCAATTTTTTTTACTTTAGATTCATATCATTTTTATTTTTATCCAAATGGTACCAAAATATAATTGTACCATCATGACAACCAATGAGAAGCCTTATTGATTCCTGTTTTGGCTATGAACTCGTTGTCAACCTTACATTTCTTTCATCCAATACTTCATATCATCCCCAAATCCAACAAATTTATATTGTCCATTTACATAAGGAAGGAGAGAAGGGGTACTCATCAAAACATGTCTTGAGAAAACTCCAAATAATCACTATTTAATACATAAATCATCTTCAACCAATAATTCCCTTTGTAACATTTAAATCTTTATCATCCATCAATTTTCATAGGGTGATAACTAATTGTTTTGAAATGGTGATTTATTAGTTTTTTTCAATTGATAAAGGAAACCAAACTAACTTACCATATCACTATTCAGTTCCTCTAAGCCTTGACAACTCATATATCCATTGTTAATAATAGTTGTCACCAATCAAACACATGTTTCCTAACCACAGACTCTTGAATGCAAGTTAAAAAAATGTTTCTAAAAATAATAATTCTTTACAATGTCAAACCATGAACTCCCCTACTTTTCATTTTTGGTAAGTAGTAATTTTATTATTCGCCAAAACTATGCGAGAAGTGCATCTTAAACAATTTTGAAGCAAACTTTGGATAGTTGAGTAAAAGAAGTACTATTCTCTCAACCAAGTACTCTCATGGATAATTCTTTGATCATACTTTTGATAAGATGGTTCACTAGTTGAGATTTTTGCCTAAAGACATGAACATTCCTTTATGGCTATCGATGGTAAACTTTTGAGGCAAACACAACTTAGAGAGCTAGTCTTCTATGTTTTGGTCCTTACCCTCATTTATTAACCTAGCGTAATAGTTTTTACCATGAGTTAATTGGTTGAGGTTCGGCTAAACTTCCTTGTGATGTACTCCTAAAATTTCTTTACATACATACATACACATAGAAAGAGGGGTGATGTAATATTTCATGCTCATCCCTACAAAAAAAAAAAAGCATAATGAGGATCAAGAGCCATCCCCATGAAACAAAGGTGATATTTGGTGGCCAACTTCCCATGCAATCATTTTATGTCATTATATGGAGAGGGGGTTCCAAATAATATTGTACATTTCAATGCATGCCCCCTTTAGTCATAGCTTCTTGTGATATGGGAAAGACTGTCATTGGCTGTGAAAAATGGATGGAGCATCGTTCTCAAGACTAACACTTATCTTATAATCCATGATAAGGAGGTAGGTGTCCTAAGTTACCTAATATATCTATTATTGATAAAATACACATGCACCCATCACATCCACAATTCATGGAGGAGGCAGGTAATCTTGTCAATGAGAGGATGATAATGATGCCAATAAAGTCATTTCCATATCAAACACACACCTAGGTATTTAACTAGGATATAATTAAAGGGATGTGGTAAGCGTCCTTTATTTATTTCTTAGTCTCTTCTTAAACTCTACCATCATAAAATATACCACTCTTTTGAGGATTTAAGAAAAATCCCAAGGTATAATAAAATAATTGAATAGTAGTAAGGATAACTTACATTGAACCATAGTTACTGTTGTTGAAAAGTAAGAGATCATCTACAAACATTAAATCAACTAGTTGAACTCTCTTTCATTTAGGATGAAGAGAGAAATTTGGATTATGTTATAAACCTTTTAAAGCGTGATGAATGTATTCCATATATAAAATTAAAAGGTAAGGGGAGAGAAAATCTCTTTGTCTTACACCTTTTTTGTCCTTAAAGGGGGGGGGTGAGAAGTATATCATTAAACATAAGTGAATATTGAACTTTGGTACCATGCTCCACAATTAGTTGGAAAAAATAAACAAGGAAATGAAGAGAAATTATCATAGGTTAAAAAAAAGAAAAACTCACTATATTATAGGCTTTTCACATGTTAATCTTGATCATACACCTAGAAGAGAGATGCTATTAGTTAAAGCCATGGACTGATTCTGTTTTCATAAGAATATTATCTGTTATCCCTCTACCCTTAATGAAATTAGATTAGGAGTGAGAAATGAGGGAGGGGAGAGTATCTTGCACTTTACTTGTGAGAATATTTGAAATGATATTGTAAAGTATGTTACAACATTCATTGGGGCAAAAATCATCAGGTTTAGTAGCATTGGGAACCTAGGGCAATAGAAGGAGAACTGTAACATTTTACACTCTCGGTAGTTTTCTGAATGTGAATAAAGTTTCCACTTCACTGTAAAGATCATTCTTAATAATGTCCTAACTAGCTTGATAAAAAAAAGTTTCATCATAGCCATCTTAACTAGGTTTTTTTGCCTCCATTCAAAGAGGATACAAGATCTTTAACTTCATCAAGGGAGATGGGTGTAAGAAACTTGTATTATGGTGTTGCAATGACTTTAGGTCCTCTATTGATGATTTCCTCTTCACTTAGGGTGTTTTGAGGCGACATAAAACCCAATAATTCATAGAAATAATTTTTTAAGAGTTAAAAAATGCTAGGTTGGTTGATATGTGAATAATTTGTCATATTATTTATTTTATTACCCTAGAACCTAGTATAATTTTTAGGCATATATTAATCTTTGTAGGATAATTCTTTATCATTGGCATGATGATTCATGATATAAGTATTTTAATGCTAATATGGAATGAATACTACCATTTTATTATCTTTTCATGACATACGTTCATATAATGACTATGAATGAGCAAAAATGGATTGGCATGAAACAAATATATGAAGATGGCATAGAAAAGTCATGGCTTCATCAAGATAGGTTTGAAGATGGTAGTTACGAATGACTTGGAAACACAAATTTATAACAACTAAGCCATTTGAGAAGAGGAAGTCAAATAGGAAAATTATAAATGGAAACAAAGAAAAAGAGTCAATAGATTGGTCTTACACCATAAGGAATATTCTAACAAGCTTATAGAAAATTGAAGACTTTGAATACTTCATTCATTAAAGTAATTACATTTTTTGGTTTCATGTTTTGTACATGGAATTCAAAGGACTCCCTAAAGGTCATTAACAAATTAAAGCAGTTTCATTATCTATTTAGTATGTGATTTAATTCATTATAAATGTTGGGGATGTATATAAATCATAAGGGAATCTATATATATATAAATGAAAAGAGGATAACTAGACATAAATGAAGCATACATTCAACTCATACATACTTTAATCTCATACATCGAGTAGAGAGATTCAAGTACCAAAGGAATAAAGGATAGAACAAGTGTGAGGAATAAGGAATTAGAGCAAGGAAGAGATAGTCTTGGAAAAGGGTTGATCCTTCATCTAAGAACCAAAGAGAATCCATCAAGTAAAGGTGTTGGGGACTAGGCTTGGGGATAGATGCCTACACAGGCTTCCTTCCTTCCTCTATATCTCATTTTCTTTAACTTTTGTAATTCTACTTTATTTGTAATCTTAGCAATTTCATATATATTTTCTTATTATATTTTTTTATTCCAATAGCTATGTTAGATAGCCATGAATTGATATAGACAAGTATATGATAATCAAATTATGCTATTTTTATTTCAAAATTGATTTCTATATTTTTTGATACTGTTGTTGCATGATATAGAGGTCTCATTTGTATTCTAAAAATTATTTAAGGTTGGTCTTAATTCAATTATATAAGTAGTGTTGATCTCTTTGAGGTTAGCACATTTAATTTGACTACTAAGCTAGATAGAGTTATTCCATCTCTCAAGATTATAGGGTTCTAGTTAGGCTGATGGAAGAGGGGAGATTTTTGGTGGTGGAAACCTCAAATTAAGTTATCACAAAGTGTTATATATTAAGTGTTTTACAAAATAAGAATAACATATAAAAATGTTAAGGACATTAGAAAATTTCAAAGTTTTAAACTTGTCAAATATTTACATGATTTATTATTCAAGTATTTCTTATTTTAATATGTTAAATCAATCATGAAACCCCTATTAGCATTTATATACTATAGATATTTTGTATTTAATTTAAATATATAAATTTTAGAGAACTTTGCATCTATGAAATTTAGAATTTAATTACACCATTTTATTGTGGGATTGACTCATATTCACTTGACAATAATCATTTTAAATTCAAAGTAGGGGTAGAAAAATTAGCAATTTTTTAGCACCTAATGACACAATGACATTAGTTAGCCAACTCTAAACTCAAATCATCATGCAAGCATAGGATTTAAAACTAGTTTGTTCTACCTTAGTAATGACATGGAAATACTTGTTATTATCACCTAATTTTAGCCTCTTCACACTTTCTTTTTGCTAGAGGGAAAATTTCCTCACACTTGGATAAGTGAGTAAGTTCTTGCATGACATGTTGTTCTTAGCTAAGAAGCTACATGTTTAGAGGCTCCTAAGAAATCTAATGTAGGATCTGGCTAAGATGGTCTCTAACCATAGCGACTTTAGGGGAAATGCTACCATATTTGTTAGCATTTACATGCATAAGAGATCTCTTGAGGCCCCATAACTTATTCATGATAGTTTAGAGGGGTCCAACACTTTTACTCTTCCACTTCTGATTGGCAATTTCCCTAAAGTCATGGTCATGTACCTAAAAATTAAATAAACAAAATAAATTCTTATTACTAATTAGGTGTATGTTGGATGGTCACCTTCATAGAACCATGATCAAATATCAACATCATGAGGAAATTTGAAAGTGCCCAACCAATGCTCATCACATAGATATATGTCTAGTTTGCACCTAATTTTATCAGTCCCTTCATGCTAATATGACAAAGTGAAATATTTATTGGTTTACCTAAGATCCTCAAGATGAAAATATTGCAAGCAATTCCTAAACTCCATTAAGTATTGAAGGTTAGGTTGTACGCCTTATAATTTTGTTCCTAGTTACAAGATAGTGTTAAAATCACCAAGTACTATCCAAGGTTGTCGGGGAGTATGGATAGAAGTTAACCAAATCTAAAGATCTCTTCTCTCAATACTACTATTAAGTGCATAAATAAAAATTACATAAAATGATATATGTTGGGTAGGATCTTGGACTTCACAATGAATACCCTAGGCATAAATAGAGTGAACTTGGAGAGTTAGATGTTGGGGTGACCATCCTTCCCAAATCCTTCCGTTGTCATTCAAAGCATAATTATGTGTCCACCTCCAGTTGTGAATAAACTTATTCATGATGGAGGATGCCTTATTTCCTTTTACTCTAATTTCTATGAACTCTACTAATGCTATTTTTTTTTTATGTACATCCAATGCTTAGTATCATTGTGTTTTAAAGGATTGTTCAATCCTTGGGGGTGTTCCAACGCCCTAGTTTCATGTGAAATAAATGTCTAATGAATTCATATACCAACACCCACTAGGAGGATGTCTAAAAAGAGGAGACCATCTAGATAAGTAGTCTAAGATTACCTTATGTTTGATACCATATGTTGGAAAGTCAAGAAGTGGTTTTCTCGATTGTTCCCTTTTTGTGGTTACTCTATATTAGGAATTCTAGCAATAGAATATGGTTTGTGTTTGGTACCACTAAGTGGATGAGGAGAAACCAAGTTATCATGTGGAGTAGAAGGAATCATAGGAAAGAATTCCCATTACCTGAAGAAGAACTACCTAGGTTATTCTAGAGGAGGGTTGGTGTTTGTCATGGATAACCAACCACTCTTCCCATGAAGAATGAGGCTTCCCCACATGTACGGACCAATTTCTACACTTATCCGCTAAATGTCCAACTTGAGAACATAAAATAGAAAACTATAGTTTCCATTCAAAAACCACTCTTTATTGAAAAATGGTCTTATTCAGAAGTTTAATGAAAACCTAGTTAGGTATAACTCTATGTGTGTCAACCTCAACAAAAACTCTACCAAAAGAAACACAGTCCTTGATAGTTGTGATCCAATCAAAATCTATGGCTTGCTCAAGCAATTGGAAATATTTCTTAAGGAGTCATTCAACCACATAGATAGTGGTAGCCTAGGGATCTTTACCTATAAATGAAGATGCTGAAATCCTTCTTTCTTGAAGACAAACTTCGGGCGCCATCTTTTGAGGAGCATAAGATAATTAAAATAACCAATAGTTAACTTTCAGGAAAGTATCAACATCAGTAGAAGCGTGAAATTGAAAAATGAAATATCCATCATAATGTTGCAGTAATTAGGGAGTAAGAACATGAGGCCATTGTGTCTCAACAAATCGTTACATCTAGTAGAAAGCTTGTGTATCCTCACATATATAGACCACTAAAGTATGCTTCTAGATTTTCAATTCCTTTTCAAGGGTCTATGCTAATAATTCTATAACACCCTCCCTTTTTACTACTAAAAAAAATTATTTTAAAAGCATTGTAGAAGCAAAAAAGCTACTAAACACTTAGAAAAACAGGGTGTTATCACCTCACCTAACATAGTATAGGCCAACTTTATGTCCCATGCTAGATAGAAGGATGTAAATCAAACCAAACAAAACCAAAGTAGAATGTGCCAAAAGCATATTATATAAATATCAAAGGAATTGTTTTTAAGTACCGGGCATCGACGGTCTGTGAATATTCAAATACACGAGGAAATATTAAACCAAAGTAAAAAAAATTCAAATTATAGAAACAAGGTAGGACGCAACCCTAAAATTTGGTCCATCAAATATCGCACAAAAGTCTATGGATTTCCATACTCTTAGAACCCCTTCCCAACACTAGGTAGGCCTACTATTGACCATCCCCAAAAACCTCCATGGCCTTTTGCTTATGGAATCAGTACACTTCATATTGAGTAAGTCAAGTTACCTCCTCAATAGAAGTCACCAATACACAAAGTTCTAACATAATATGTAGATCATAATAAATTATTTCATGCCTATTTCATACAAATAGATGTACATACTCTATCATGGTCATAATGCATCGAAAACTTGCACCATACATGACTCATCATGCTTATCAACATAACATGACATCATAGATGACAACATGAAATCTACTAAGTAGATTGTCTAGCTATTATTAAGGCTTCTATCATCCATGCACATCCCAATAAGTCAATTTCTCCGACTTACATAATCCATTAGGTCATTTATTTATAAGCCATTATCTCTTTTATTATTCTTTTACTTTCTATTTTTATTTCTCTCTTTAGCCACATTCTTATTCTATATTCTTGTCAAGCGATGCACTATGCACTAACCAATAGTCTTACATACCATGAAAGTCTATCCAAATCAAAGGACATAAATTTAGGCTGAAGTCAAGTAACCACCAATGAATATAAGTTTAGGTCGGAGCCAAGTAACCACTAATGGAAATAAGTCCCGGACTAAAGCCAAAAAACACCTAGGTAACCAAACCCTTTAGTATTGATACCCCGTAGTACATCATTAGTATATATAGTAGGTAAGGTATTGAGATCTAATAGGATCCAGTCCGAAGGCAACAATAAATACCCAAAGGTAAACTAACCCTCTATAGCTGATTGAGCATCCGGTAACTCAGACCCATACACAACTTGATCATCTTTGACTTTAAGTGGTCGGTACGTTATTTATCAATGTTTTGTGATTGCACAAGGCCCATACAATATGCAAGCAAGGTATCTACATACATATTCCATCTTAACCATTTCCATTCCTCCAATCGTGTGGTGGGATTTCCATTAATACTTTATCCAATATTAATCAATCCATCAAACTAATCCATTTTAGCTGATAATCCAGATAACATTACCCTTTAAAGTCATAAACTACTTATTAATTTTTTTTCCATTAAGGCCTTCACAAACACTTATTGAGTATGCCATGAGTTATGATCCATTTAATCCATCCATTAGGTTGTGAGTCCACATCAAAGGGTGTATTTCACTCATTAAATAATTACATAATAGCATTAAGTATAGTCTCAAAGCATATCCACAAAAGATCAAAATCACACAATCTGACCAAACTAGTCTTTCAGTTTGGCCTAATCAGTTGGTCGGTTTTGGCCAAACATGTTGAGACCAGTTTATTAGTTCTTCCAAACTATTTGATGGGTTTAAGTAGAGAGAAACCAAGATCATTGCAGACCAATCAGTTGATCGGGTTGGATCAACTAGTAAATTGTTCTAAATACTAATCAATTGGTTTAACCAAACTAGTAGATCGGTTTACCCACAAACAATACAGAACACAAATTTTTATGCAATTTACACTCTAAAATACTACCAAATTCAACCCAAATGATATCATAGAAACCATGCCAACATTTTACCCACTCATAAACTGAAGCATGCTTCATCATCAAGCAATTCGACCCTATTTCTTAAAAATCATGCATGTTCTCAACATTCACAAGTAATTCAACATGCATCAATCTGAAGCCAAACACTTATGAACACATATAAAATTAACACTTTATAGGATACATTCCATCACATCCTTATTCAAGCCACATTTTAGAGGTAAGAATGACTTACTTGCTATTTTAGCAAAATTTTCCACTTATAAGAAAACTCAACCTAGAGGATTCTCAACTTCAAAACCTTTAAAAACAACAAGTTAAAACTTCAAAATTCATTAATTATTTTCACAACTCAAACTCAAATTAGGAGGAAAAGCAATCTCACCAAATCTAAAAGAAAAATAAAGGAAGATTATGTTGAGTGAAAATCAACCTTCTCCTAAATCCAACCCTCCATTATTTAAAGATTAAAAAAAGGCATATAATACCCCTAATTTTCAAACCAGAAAATTTCATTTTGAAGACAATGCAAAAATTTTTGAACAACAAAACTGAAAAATGTTACCTTTACACCAACCATAAGAGATGTGTGATCATCACCTAGCCCATGCCTGATGCAAGGAAAAACATATACTACCCCAAAAAGTAGTTTAAATAACGGTTATTTTACAGTTTTAATAACGATTTTCAACCGTTATTAAAACGCCCATTATTAAATCTTTCATAACGGTTCATAACCGTTATCAAAAATATAAAAAAAAACCATCAATATGAGCATAAAATGCATGTTTAATAACGGTTTTTGAGAAAAACCGTTGTTAAACAAGAGGGTTTTAATAACGGTTATGATGAAAACCGTTATTAAAAGATAGGTTTTAATCACGGTTCTTATGAAAACCGTTATTAAAAACATGAGTTTTAATAACCGTTCTTATGAAAACCGTTATTAAAAACATGAGTTTTAATAACGGTTTTCATCAGAACCGTTATTAAAACCTATCTTTTAATAACGGTTTCCATAAGAACCGTTATTAAAACTCCATTTTTTTTATAGTTTTTGCAGTTTTGTTCCTGCCCACATACACAGTTATATGTTTAAATAATTACCAAATCTGCATTGTAAAACAACATCAATTGATAAAAAATCTGCAATCACACCATAATTTCAATCAATCCCGGCCTTGTTAGTACACCGGACATATATACTCAAGAATCAAAATTAGTAGGCATACCACAACTTGGTAGCTCTACACGCCAAAGCAAAATGTTTATAAATCTAGCTTAGAAGACTTAAAGACATAGCTAGACAAAATACAAACCTGAACATGCATGTAGAATATATAGATCTCTACCTAATACCGAATGAATGAGTGCACATGCTTGGCCCATTGCTCTCTCACTTCATCAATTTCTTCAACATTGTATTGCTGGCCTTGTGCATAATCATCGGTGAAAAACTACAAATCCCAAGTTTTGATTAATATTCAGTTAGCACTTACGTCAAGTATCAAACATATATGGCATGATTCATTAATTGAAAAATATCAAAAAGAAAACATACATGGCTTGGATATATGTTGACCGATCTATTTTGGACTATCAGATCCATTGCTCTACATACAGAGTATCCACAATCTTTGTCGTTTTGCTGTTGTGGACACTGTCATATAAATTTAGTTAGCTCTCTAACTATTAGATATTAATTTTAATTAAAATAAAATACGAAATAGTTGCCTTCCTACTTACTATGACAGGCTCGTATTGAACATTCTTTGGGTCTGGGACACCATTCCCACCTCTCCTTTGATACGCTGTCCGTAGTGCCCTAATAAATAGAGTTGGATACACAATATTGTAAGTACGCATATATACCTCAAATAATGAAAGCTAGCTAAGCGAATATATGTATAAATAAGCTAATGAAGTAAGAAGTGAAAAGAATACTAACATGTCGATAAATTCCTTCCCATAACGACGAGCGACTTCAAAAGGCACGTCATAGGTTCGAAGGGAATCAAACACATAGACTTTATTAAGATCAGGTCGGACGACGTACAAAACCCAATGTTCAGTTGCGAGGTGAGGAATAAGATAGAGCTTGTTGTGTCCCTCAATCAAAATGTGATCCGCTAAATAGTTTATGTGCCTACCCTCTCTTATTGTACTACCGTCAGCTATGTAGTATGGGCACACAAACACAATAGAGGACATCATTCCCTCCATCGCAGCTCGAGTATCTACCAACCTATGGACAACAAAAATGATGCATATTTGTTAATAAATAATAACTCATATAAGAGGTCATAAAAATTCCAATTGTATAAGTTAAAAGTACTAAAATCTCAAAATGAAATAATACTTACGTGACATAGACGGTGACACTTATGGTTGACATCCATTCTTGATTATAAATGTCGCTTATGTCAGTCGTCGATACCATGTAAGTAGCATCGTCCCTCCCAACATACTCAGGACGACAATCAATGAAAATATAATTGTTCCTGAGGTAGTTTTAGGCATAAAAATATAATATAGCTAATGCTGGTGGAGGTTGGCTTTGCTGATCTGAAGAAGGAATCTTTTGTGGGGCAACTGATTTTTCAGATTTAGCTATCTTTCCTTTAGCAGCGCCCTGTTTTGTGTTGCTCGTTCTGCTAGTACCTCTCTTGGTTTTACTAGCAGAAGCAGTCTTCTTTTTTTATTCCTTTTTTGATTCCTTAATTGATAATATTAAACAAAATATATATTGAGCATATAAATATATATAAATGAAAAAGGTATATATAGTGTAACTACTAAACAAGGTCTAATGAAGATGTCAAATGTCAATACCTCTTCAGTAGTGAGACGTATTTGATCCGCAGGCCAAGCCACGAAGCTTCCATGAGCTTCTAGTACTGTGGTTGCCTCATCGCCCGTGGATTTATAACAAGGCAAGTGTGCACTGCCAATGATTGGAGTGTCAATACTCACCGGCCTTGTATTTAGGGCTAAATTGTACCCGTGGATTGTCTGTGTTTCAATACTGTGACTGATGCGGACCCTTCCTTTCGCCAAAATTGTTGAAAGTTCATTCGCTAATAAGTCACATTTATGCAAACCCTAAACAAAAATATTACACATTATTAATAATTTATAACACCGAATACATTTAATAACAATTCATAGTTTGTAATGCTTACCTCGGGAAGAGTAGAAAGAAATGCATCAGCTTCACAACTATCTCTGACGCTATTTACATTAGGTATGTGAAGCTGATCATGGTCTACTGAATCGGATGGCTTATACCCTTGAGATTTAATAAATGACAACTCTTTCTCCATTGTTGCCATCCGTTCAAATGCCACGTTCAATTTTTGGGCCACAATGCTATATTGGTCCACCCTCACCTTCTGACGTTTCAGGTTCGTCCTGTAAATTTAACTTATAGGAATAAGCATAATATAATAGTTTTCTAAAAGAAAAGTAAGTAGGGTTCTAGATATCTACAAACTTACAATTTTTTTGGCCGCAACATCAACATATTCATTAATTTATCCATCTCTTGTTGCTCTAGCCTTCTTCCATAATGTACCAATATTGATGGACGAGGTACATGGGTCCAAGTCTTGGGCTAGAAGCTACAAATCAAAAAATATTCTTAATTAAGAATATTATTATAAAATTCAACATTTACATGTAAATAGATAATCAAAAAATGCATACCAACTCCTCTTCAAGGCCCGCATAGCCTTTGCGAGCCATATTATGCTAGTATTTATTTTGCTTGGCAATCTCTTTATTTTGGGTACTTTTTTCCTATGTGACAAGCCAAAATATAATGACATGGTTATTTCAATATTAAGCATAATACTGGGATTGATACAAAAAGTTTAATTGTTATCTAACAAGTACCTTAAAATCCACCGTAAGACGATAAGCAATGAATTGGTTCCAACTTTCTTGATCGATGAAACTGTATCGTTTGGGTGGGTTCTGTCGTACAGAACCATCCTTCTTTCTATACATTTTTCTACGAGCTAAATATGACCTAAAGGTTCTTAGACGCTCCCAACAATGTCTAAGAAGCCATTTCTTCCTACTCTCTGGGACATTGAACACTCTCTGCAAAATAAGACATGTAGATGTATACCGATGTTAATGTAATAAAATTAATAACATTGGACATACAAAAATGATTACATAAAATAGTATATTTACCGTGATTTCCTGCTAAATATGCTCCTTATGACCCTGTGGAACCTGCTTCCAATTATTATAGGAGATAGGAACACGGTTACGGGTCACAAGTGAAATGTAGATCAAGAACATATCTGCGTAAGGGCCGATGGGAAGATTGTAAGTATTCCATCCCAACTCGACTACTTCTCCTCTATTCCTCATGTCTATGATAATTCTCATAATCGTAGGTCCTCTCTTCCCTTCTTCATCACTGCTATCCCTATCAATGTTTTTGTTGGCCATATCTCTACAAAAAATAAATAAATAAATTATGTTAGAATGTTATGTATTGAGCATAATAATGTACTATTATATTATCGATACGAATCATGCTTAGAAAGAATTAATCTCAAATGTATCATGCTATTCTATATATATATATATATATATATAATATACGAATCATGCTAACACGTTTCCAAAAAGATATTAATACTAACCCTAACCCTAACCCTAATTAACCATAATAAACGATAAACCCTAACCCTAGCTAATTAACCATAATTTATTATAATAAAACCTAACCCTAAACCACAAAAAAACCTAATCCCTAAACCTATCTAAATGTAATTAAAGCATAATATATAAATCATATTATTAATTATTATTATTATTATTATTATTATTATTATCATACACAATTATTTCTCTCTATTTAATTATTCACTTTTATATATTCCTTATTCTCTATATCTATTTAATCCTCATCAAATAGCAATCATTAACATATGCATATGTAAAATATATTTGCATTTCATTATATGACATTTCTTATATCTTATTGCTAGTCTCCTATACTTATTAATGAAAATGTGTGTGTGTGTGTCTATGTGTGTGTATATATATATATAGTTTTTATGAGTGAAAATGTATATAATTCTACACTCACATTCATATTATATATAAAGGTCTCGGCCAACACATGCATTTGTTAATATATAACAATAACGCAACAAATTCAACAACAAACAGCAAAATTTTCAGCCAATACATTCAACAATACATTTTCGAACGACAAACCACAATCTTTCAATAACAAACAAACGAAACCCTGTAGCAACATGCATGCATTTATATATATATATACATATATAAGTAGATAAAAAGTTACGAGAGGAAGAACAAACACATACATAAAGTGAGCTATTTACAAACACGACGGTGATCGAGAATGTTGAGAGAGGTAAGGGCTTCAAACACGACGGAGGATGAAGGTGCAAGTGCTAGCTAGCTTCGAAACAATGACAGCACGCACATGTAGAGCCGACAATGGCAGAGGCGTGGTGGAGAGTTGGCGGTGCGAGGGTTTCCTTTACTTGAGAGGAGCCGGTGTGGTGGTGCGAGGGTTTGCAAGGAGAAGGAGAGCAAGAGAACGAAGGTGCAGAGAGTCTGAAAATTTTGGCACGAAACAGAACTGAGCGAAATATAAGTTTGATAATGGGGTTTTAATAACGGTTCCTGAGAGAACCATTATTAAAAAGAGGATTTAATAATGACTCCTAAGACAACCGTTATTAAAAGCTTCTGACTTTTGACAACGGTTCTAATATGAA
Organism: Tamarix chinensis; assembly: GCA_030549775.1. NCBI lineage: Eukaryota > Viridiplantae > Streptophyta > Magnoliopsida > Caryophyllales > Tamaricaceae > Tamarix > Tamarix chinensis. The sequence goes on along the minus strand of CM060177.1, from coordinate 24,073,258 downwards.
CCGTTATTAAATCCTCTTTTAATAACAGTTTATATAAAACCGTTATTAAAGCATCCGTCCAAATTTTAACGTTGCCCTTTTAATAACGGTTTTAACTAAAATGTTATCAAAACTTTCCGCCGATTAATTTTCACGCGTTTGACAACGGTTTTCGAACTACCGTTATTAATGTCCCGTTATTAATTCCCGTTTTTGTAGTAGTGATAACAACGAACAAAAAAATCACATGCTCATAATATTAATGTGATAGTGCAAGATAATAAAAGCGAGAACAATAATATAGATATAAAGAGTATGATAGTTTATGAATCCAAATATAGGAAATCAAGCCAAAATTTTAAACAGCTAGAAGAATAAAACCTTACCAATGTAGTAGGTAAAACACCTCTAGTTGGTTAGCTTAAATCTTTGTATAAACATAAATCTCCAACCCCAAGCAATGGCCTACTAATGACCCACATCATCACCCTCAACATGCTCTAACCGAGAGTTGTAGCCCTATAAATAGTACTCTGCTCCCCAGACCACAAGCCTAATAATCACAATGGCCATACAAGTGCGGTATTAATATGATGAAGTACTTTAAAACATGCTACTTAAAATATGGTAAGGCTCATGAATTACATTAAAGTCTCATAGAAACATAGTGATAAGTATATTGATTCAATTTAACACTTAGTCTCATGGTATCAATACAACCATACATGCTTTCATGGAATTCACAAAAGGAAAACAATACGGTAAATGCATCATAATCCATATAATATAAACCATATTATAATTCTCCCTTTAGTGATCACATAGTTTCTAGTTAATAAGATAGTGCGTTAGACAACACCCAGTTATCCACCATGAATAAAAGTCACTGTAACAAAAATAATCACAATGGGATACTACACCCACCAATGAGGTTAGGATATATCGAAGGGGATTTTCTCCAGGGATACCACACCCACCATAAATCGAGTGCACATGTAGTGAGGGATAACACAAATTGGGATACCACACCCGCCTAAGCAATGGACAAGACGAAGTAACAGGGGCTTGTACATAGGATACCTCACCCACCTATACTGGACACCGATGCTATGCTAGCCTACCATAGTATAATCCTGTACCTCAAAGATAGTGTGTATCCTATACCTATTGTAACCCGGTAGAGAAGGAAATAAACACTGAGTGAAAAATATATAACACATACGACCTACCCACTAACTCCTTATTAGCTACCCTGAGATTCGGAGAAAAAAGCTTGAACAAAATCTTATTCTATTATTATACATTTTCAAATGATATCACAAATCACAGATTAAATCCAGAAAAAAAAATCAATTGGGTGTTTCCAAATGATAACACCAAACATAATTAAATTCCATTATTAACCAAATTGGATATTTTCAGGTGATAACACCAAAAACATCACAACGCATAAAATCCACCAATTGGGTGTTTAGAGATGATACCAAACTTAACCAATTCAAGTCTCAAATATCACCACTATGATTCTTCTTAAATCTAGGCAATCAAACTTTAAAACATGATTTAAATGTTGTAATTATCTAGAGGTATTACCATAAAAGACCTAAGAGAATAACGATAAGTAACAACTGAACTAGATGGCATAAAACCAGACCAATCGATCTGTCCTGAGGACCAATCGACTGGTTTGGTCGTACCAGACTTGAGCCATACAACACTATAAGACTAGTAGACTGGTTGGTCTCATCGATCAAATTTTCATAGGAGGTAGTAGATGGGTTTTGTAACACCCCCAAATTTACTACTGAAAAATTTCGTTATATTTTAAAGAAGTTTAGCGGAAGCAAACAAATAAAACTATAAATTCGGGGGTATTACCACCATACTTAGTACCAGATCGATTCACAACTATCGACCCGATACTAAGTGCTAAGGCTAAAATATTAGAACCAAAACAAATCATTAGTAAGGCATAAGTGATAAGGAAGTCAGAGTACGAAAGTCAAGAGTTACGTTCGGAAGTACAATTTAAAATTCCAAATGTCAGAGGAATTAAAATAATGGAAGGATAAGGTACGATAAAACCGTTGAAAATTTAAATACAACACTTGTAACTTCCAAAGACAAATACGATTAAACAAAATAAATTCCGAAGGGTAAATATCCAGACCACTTACTCACTCAAGTCAAGCCTTCCACCCCAATTTAGTAACCGATCAAAACCTGCATCAAGGTCTGCTCCCCACCATCTGTGGATCATCACAGGACCCATTCAACCAGTGTAGTATCAGTACGGGTCCAGTACTGAGTAAGGGCACAGGTGTGCTAAGGCTAAGCATACAGTCTCACCAAGTAGCCTACATAACACAATCATATAGGTAACATGCAATAACACACAAGATAAGGCCTGAGTACTTTCCGGTGACCTATTCTTTATCCTCGTTAATAATATGTCCATTTCACACACAGTCTTTACTAATCCACGTGAGTGCGGGAACCCCTCTATTATAGCCGGTGGACCGGAATATATAAACTCAGGGTAGAACGCTCCTGACCACTATTAATTGCCGGTGGACCGGTCTCCAGGGCAAAACGCTCCTGGCCACTATTATTTGCCGGTGGACCGGTCTGGCTCCGACTCACATGGTGTTCCACTGTAAGTATTTAGTATTTTCCCATGTCTTATAGATTTTACTTTTGGTTTGCTGAGCACGGAAACCCCCACTATTATAGCCGGTGGACCGAAAATCATACAGGGCAAAACGCTCCTGACCACTATTGTTCGCCAGTGGCACAGTCTCCAGGGCACCCTGGCTCCTGGCCACTATTATTCGCCGGTGGACCGGTCTGGGCCCGGCTCAGCATCTTTCTCTTTAAGTGATTAGTATCTTAACGTATCTTATTGAAAGTGTTTTACCCTTGACATGCATGGATAACTATATCCGCACTTATCCTCCCAGGAGGCCCCGTCCCATATCTTGGAACTCGTGCACCCCTTATCACACCTCGATATCCAATTCTCCGCTATGCATACACATAATAAAAACCAACTCCTAGGGTATGAATTAAGGCACAACACCTCGTGACATCGACTCCACCCACCATTAGCCTCTAGGGTTTCCCTTGAAACCCTAATTGGACCTATGTGGCCCAACCTCCTCTTACTTCACTACCATTAACTCATCTATCCTCAACACCTCATCTCATTCAGGTCCAATCCCCAAATCATATCGCTTTACCCATTGATTCTACCTGTGACCCTAAAACTCTAGTTGGCCACTTCAACTCCAGTACCTTTCTTTTCCCACAAGTAGCCTCTCTTTTTCACCCAATATTTCTTCTCCCTCAAAACTCCCAAACAGACCTTCCACTATCTTCCTCACGTCCCACGGTAACTTTTCATACGTAAGGTTCGCCCCCATACGGACCTTAACCTTCCCATGCAAACCCTATCATTTCCACCATGCCAACTCTATCATTTCCATGCAAACCCTAGTTTCCCCCATACAACCTTATTTTATTCCCACTCTTCTATTTATTTGATTCCCCCTTTTCCTCATCATCTCAAAAATTATGAATTCCTTAGGTCGTCCATGCCTATGTTAACCGACGTACTTCCCTTTGGTTATCTTAATTGCTTATTTTTCTTTTTCAAGTCCCCACCTTACAACACTTCCTCACATAACCTAGCATGCATGTCGTAGGGGTCACATCGCATCACATCATACTTGTACCACAACATATTAGTACACACAGACGAGAGCACGAGAACGTACCTCGGTTCCATGCTGTGCTACATAAGTACACAGATAATATACAGGTTATAGCACACAACCGCACAAAGCATACGAGACAGGTAAAACATGCAATACACACAGGTGGCCTTAGTTACGTCCTTACCTAAATCGGCGTCGGGCTTGGAGCACGCTCCTACACCTCCTGGGGTTTGACCCAGTTCACCTATAAGGAAGAAATACTAAGGGTCAATCTCCCTCTACCCGAATTATCATAATTCCTATCTTACCCCTATCATGGCCTAATACTAAGGCTAATATTAATAATAGGGGTTTATAAATAAAGGGTAGGGTTATTACTATCCTCACGATAGTTTAAATGGGTTATCACTAATTAAAGTAGGTTTTAGCAAATCCAGAGTATTAAGATGAGGGTTCCAATATTATTAATAATAATTACTAATAATACTAACAATAATAAGAATACTACTTATAATAATAGTACTCATAATAAAAATAATAATGGCTATAATGATAATAATGATAATAGTAATAATTGAAATTGTAGTAGCATTATTGATAGTAATATTACCGATAATAATAAAATAATAACGCAACCATAATCATTCAGATGACAATATCAATAATAATGATAATAATAATAATAATAGTAGTAGAAGGAGTAGTAGTAATGAAAATAATAATAATACTAATAATAATAGCAATAATAATAATAATAATAACAACAACAACAACAACAACAACAACAACAATAATAATAATAATAATAATAATAATAATAATAATAATAATAAAACAACAATAATAATAATAGTAATAATACAAATGATAGTAAGAGTACTAGAAATAATACTAATAGGGATATTAGCAATAATAATAATAGTTAGAAAGATAAACATAATAACACTAGTATTAACCATAGTAATAACAATAGTAATGAAAGCGATAATGATAGTAAAATAACAATAACCATAATAATAATTACAATAATAATAATAACAATACAATAGTTATGGCAATACTAGGCATAACAAAGATACTAAGGTAATAATATTAAATTATAATGTTAAGGATAATAATGATGGTAAATATCGATAAAATAATAAATGCGTTAAATACAACAACAACAACAACAACAACAAAACAATAACAAGGATAATGATAATAATAATAATAATAATAATAATAATAATAATAACAATAATAATAATAATAATAATAATGTTGATAATAAAAATAATAAAGATAACAATAACAATAATAATAATAATAATAATAATAATAATAATAATAAGACTAGCAGCAACCTCATAACCATGGTAATAGTAATAGTAACGATAATGATAATAATAATAATGATGATAAGGATAATAATAATAATAATAATAATAATAATAATAATAATAATAATAATAACGTTAATCATACGAATAATAGTAAGAATACTACCATAATAATAATAACAAAGATAATACAACATCAGTCATAGTTAGAGTAATAAACATAGGAATAATAATAATAACAATAATAATAATAATAATAATAATAAGGATAACAATAATAATAATAATAGTACTAATAATAATAATAATAACAATAATGATAATAATAATAATAATAATAATAATAATAATAATAATCATAATAGTAATCATAATAGTAACGATAATAATAAAGATAATAATAGTAAAGATAATAATAATAATAATAATAATAATAATAATAATAATAATAATAGCAATATTAACAATAATAATAACTTATTAGGGTCTTGTATTGCTTAATACCTTTAATTAGAAGTTCTTAGGGTAATGTTAGGGCCTTTCAACAATAGTAATAATAATAATAATATTAATAATGGTTGTACTAATAATAATTATAGTAATAGTATTAATAATAAATAGGTTAATAATGATTATAATAGCATTAACATTAATAGTTAATAATAATAAATTTATTAACTAGGTCTATTATTCCAGGTCTAGGGTTCAACTGTCCAAGAAATTTGGAGCAACCTGGCTGAGGTGGTGGCGGCGGCGGCGGCACGGCGGTGGAGGAAGGGAGAAAAGGAGGAAAGTGGAGATGGAAGCTAGGGAAGAGGGAAGTAGGGGAAAGTGGAGGTGTAGGGTGGTAGAGCAGGAAGTCCTGGTGGTTTTGGGGGGTGGTGAAGGTGCTGCAAGTGGCGGCACAGCCGGCGGCGACGGTGCGAAGGCGGCGCAAAGCTGGAAGGGGTCAATTTGGGGAGGGGATTTCGCACGGCCAGGGCGGCACGTGCAGCGCGAGGCAGGGAGTCTAAGGTGGTTGGTTGTGTAGAGGGAGGTTCAGGGAGTATCTTGGTGGCAAGGGTAGGTGGTAGGGGTGGCTGACGGCGGAGAAGCGGTCGTTTGAAGGCAGGGCGGCGCGCGGTTTGCTCTGCCTGGGTTCCCAATTGTCGAACCCGATTAAGGCAATAGTTGGGTCTATTTATAGGCAAAATTGGATGGAAAACGACGAGTTTCAAGTGGGAGGTTAGGGCTTAGGGTTAGGTTAGGTTGTCCGGCGTAGTTGGCCGGCGTACGGTCTAAAAATTTTCAGGCCATAATTACCTGAAAAAGAAAAGGAATTTCGTGCGGGAGAAGGGATGTGACGTTCGGTCACATCCATGGGAAATTCAACGGGGAGAAGAGGGTGACACGACCAGAGCTGGAGCTGGTGTTGCAGGCTTTTCTTCCTCCGGCGAGCTTTCGTGTTGCAGGCGGTCACAGCCTGAGGAAGAAGACGAAGAAGAAGAAGAAGAAGAAGGAGAAGGGGCTGGACCGGCGGTCCAGGGGAAAGGAAAAAGGGCAGGGGGAACCGGCCTGGTGGCGGCGGTTATTTCCCCTTATTAATGAAACGTTGCGTTTTGGGTTATATTTGGGCAAAACGCGGCGTCTGAGTCGATCTGGTAACGGTTATTATTTCCCTTATCGCGACGCGGCATTTCAACGACTTCAGCGTCGAAACGCGGCGTTTTGACTCATGGGCGGCCGGGCTCGCTGGGCTGCGGCGAGAAGAAGGAAAGGAAGGGGGAGTTGGGCCGGTCGAGGCCCAACTTCGGCGAGGCGAGTAGGAAAAAAAAGGAAAAAGAAGGAAAAGAAAAAGGGAAAAAGAGGAAAAAGGAAAAAGGAAGGCTTACTTAGGGTTTTGGGATTTTGCATAAATTATTTAGAATATTTTTGGGCTATTTAGAATATTAATATTTATAAGATATTAAATAAATTCCTTTTTGCTTAGTTTAGACTATTTTAGATAAATTTCCTTAACCTCCATACTAATTAGGAAAAATACTCAAATTTTCTTACAATTAAATTATTTATTAAGTTTATATTAATTTGAAACTATTTTATTCTTCTTAATTTAAATAAAGTAATTTGTTTAATTAATCTCTAAAATAAAATCCTTAATTAGCATAAAATACCACAATTCCTCCTATTTAAAACACTTTTAAATTTCCTTTTTGGTTTAACCTAATCAACTTCCTCTTATTTTAATAAAAATGAATTATTTTGGTTAAACTCCCACATAAAAATCTTATTTAGTAATAGATAATAGAAATTAGGATTTTGGGGCATTTCAGGTTTGGTCTAACTGGTTTATGGGTCTAAGTAGGGACAAAACCACTTTGTTTTGTAAGGTCTTCAGTCGATGGTTTTGACAAACCAATTGACTGTTCATAAGAACTAGTCGATGGGTCTAAGTAAAGACCATACTACTTTTTGTTGCTCGGTCACCAATCGAAGGGTTTGGTTAACTAATTGACTATTCATTGAAACCAATCGATTGGTTTATCAAATCAATATACTGATCTCAAGATCAAATGATCCAAATTTCCAAACCATGCAACTACTCTCACAACCAGTTGATGGGTTCGATCAAGTGATCAACTATTTTGGGTAAAACATTACCCAGATTTGCAATGCACACGACCAAAATTTACCAAACTTTACCATATTAATCCTAGCATGCTTCTATGTCATAGTTAACATAAAAAGGCATACTACACACACAGAATCATATATACACAAAATAATATAGGTATTTAAATGAATAATATTCAAATGACCAACTCATGCATAAAAATTAGATAAACCCATATATGCTAACTTTAGGATATAATTCTACCATGTGCTCAAATTCTAGAATACAATTAGACCATGCTCACACCAAACACATAGAACATCAATAAGTAACATAATCCCATTCATGTTAAAGATAAGAATACCTTATCTCAAAGTAATTCTTCTAGCACAATAAATCCTATTTGATGGCTATTTAGTAAGACCTTAATTCCTAAGAGAATAAAAGTCAAAACCATTAAAATTCCCTTTCAAAACTCCATTAAAAATCAAAGAAAAATCAAAAGAGAAGAAGAATAACAAAAGATAACCCAACCTTTTCTCAAAAATAGGATGCCAAAGGAAAATAACTAAAATCTCCCACCTTTCTCAAACCTTAATTCTTCCTTATTTAAGAGAAATAAGGGATAATTAAAGCTAAGATTATAAAAATAAAAAGGGAGATAATGCTCGACCAAAGAAAGGAGAAAACTAGAGCAAGCCTCTATTTTTTCTCAATAGAGACGAGAAAGGGAAAGAATGAAGGAATGCTCAAGACTTGGGAACGTTTTCCACCAAGAAAAGGGAGAAGAGAGCAAAAAAAAATAGGTGAGAAATGAAAATGGATTAGAATGAATGGTATAGAGGTGAGGGTTTGTTGAGATTTATAGGAGAAAGGGAGATGAGATTGGCAAGGTCGAGTGTGGCCAACCAAGAGGTGAGGGTTGACTTGATGGAATGATGGGAGGTTGAGTGTAGTCAGGAAGGAATGTGGCAATGGGTTGTTGAGTTAGGGAATGAGTGCACAAACTCAATCACACACCCCAGCTGCTAGAAGAGAAAGAGAGATAGGTGAGGGAAAAGAGAAAAGGTGAGGCATGACTAAAAAATGCTTTTTGAAAAATATAACTAATTAAAATCCTATAATGATTTAAACAATGTAAAAAAAAAACAAAGTACCAAAATATGATCATGAGCACAAATGGATTCTAATTAGAAGTTTTGATAAACGTTATAAGGGAATTTAAATCAAAATCATAAATGGATCTAAAAATCACAGGATGACCAATCGATCGGTTTGGATAAACCAGTCTACTGGTTTGTTGAGAATAGAATTGTCAATTTATGAGTGTACTAGTCAATTGGTTAGACGTACTAGTCGATCGGTTAGATGAACCAGTTGATAGGTACACCTGAAATTCACATTTCTATTAGAACTTCAAGCCCTTTCCAAAACCAAAACTAAATTGTTTTATATCAACAAAATTTTAAACACATTTTTGAGGATTTTAGAATGGGGTATTACAAGAATGATCTAGACAGTGGATCACAAGAGTGGAGAGAAATTGAAATTAAGCTTGAAGTGGGGAGGAAATAAAATTGGTGCTAGATAGTTGAGATATCTCAAAGGCTAAAAGAAAAGTGAGTAGATGGGGTGATTATGGCTATTTATAGCCAACGAATTAGTTCTAGGACGAGTGAGGTTATGTAACAGATTAAAAACCCTACTTTTTAACCATTTGAATTTGAGTTGAATGGGCAGATTTTGTCAAAGATAGGTTGACTTCCCTTCAAGAGCTAAAATGGTAACTTTCTAAAGAACGTAGGTCAAATTTTTCCAATAAATATCAAACATAAGAAGGGTAATGGAAGATCAATATATGAAGGAATCTCCTAATTGAGCAGAGATAGTCTGGGAATCGAAGCAATGATTCTAGAAGTATGTAGAGGAGATAGATGGAAGAAGACATAGCTAAGGTCATCCTCTCCCTCAATTGTCCAAATTAAACCCATAAATTAGTTCGAGACAACAGCTAGAGTCGATAATAAATGTTAAGAATCTCTAAAGAACAGCTTGAAGTGTGATTATCAAGGTCCTATTTTAGTATAAGAATTTTTCTCAAAAAAACGAGTTTCAAAAATATACTAAGTCCAACCAACTAGTCGATCGGTTTGGCCTACCAGTCAAATATTATACTAATTTGTTGATCAGTTTTCCAAACTAACCAATCGATTTTGTCGAACAACACCCCTTAGCTGAAACTACGAAATAGTCGATTAGTTAGCTTGAAGTCTCATTTTATTTAATTTTCAAAACTTATTCAAATCCAACTTTTCCTCAAACTCAATTAGAGTTCCATATCAAAATCAAAGATTATCAAAATTTTAATAAACACCATAATTTTCCATTCAACAAACCTTACAAAAAGATGGGGTATTACAAATTCAACCATCACACAATCATTATGAATCATAAGTGGAGAATAATCTAGGGGTATCAGCTAATTGGGACTTTTATTGACCAAAAGACGATGTTTACAAGTACTTCCTATAAGGCTAGATCGTAGAATAGGTAAATCACAATATGTGTCTCAGTGACACAAGGGGACATGTGTTGTATGAACAAACATGGGTGAGATCTGAACCCACAACTTAATGAGGCACCCCAATTTTCAGCAAGGCCACATAGTCTAATTCTAGCTTTCCAAGTACTTCCAACCTCATGGATAGTTGTGTGTATATTAGGGTTCTTGGAGGGGGCATGATTTTATGGTTGTGGAGACAAAGAAGGCTTAGGTCACTATACATTAGTTGGCTACATGGAGTAATGTAAGGGATTCATAAGGTTATAATGAGAATAGGAATTGGGGCTTCAATCGCCAAAAAGGACTCCCTTGATGTTGCTAACCTCCTCTGGGGAAGAACTAGATCCCTTATGCATAGCTTGTTTAGCTAAATTGGTACTTCTAGGGTTCATGTTTGGGTCTTGGTTTCCTTTTTTATTGCCATGGAGTTTGAACAAAGACGCACGTGTAGGCGCGTTCCAACCCACAACGTGGAATTGGGCTTCCCAATACTTATTTCGTCCTTATTTGGCGTTTAAGTTGTCACGTTGTTGTTCATGAATAAATGTACTATACCAAAGCAAGTTTGCGTATTCAATGTGGAGAAGACATCGGTTTAAAAAGGTCGGCCCATCAGCTATTTAATATGTTAGTACTTCTATTAGTCAGATCGTCGAAACCGCAATCAATCTTTCAACATCTTCAATGTAAACGAGTGTGTTGCTCGGAAAATAATACTCCACCTAAAAACAATTGGAGTTGCTCGGTAACTGTGAAAGGCGTGTTTTGTATTCCTCTTTTCTGGTTACTTTCACCATGACCGAAAAAGGAGGAGGTGACGATGAGTCTGGTGACTGTTGCGTGACGGTGGTGGCCCCAACCCTTTGTCATGCTCATGCTCCTCAATAGTCATCATATAACTGAATGAAAATGAATGTGAATGACGGAACTGGGGAGATGATGGGGTATAATAGGAAATCTATCGGTCAGAATCAGTCACGGGTAATTGAAGAGAGAAAGGCATACCATGCTTTGTCTCAATTTATGCCTTGAGGCGACCAAATTTTTTATACTTTTTTTTTTATTTCTTTTGTTCTTAAAGAGAAAATGAACACGAGGATGAAAAACTTGGAGTAAAGATACATCTCATTGTTTACAAATAAAAACCGAAAGGAAATCATCAACTATCTAAAGAGTCATGTGAGTCGAGATAGGTGCATATGGGTTCGGTTGTATATGAGTTATGCAGCCTATGCAATTCAACCCATGAAAATATATTCATCAAAGGTGATTTTTCTTATCCTAAGACTCTCCAACATTCCTATCAACAGGGTAAAAGAGGTGAATCACGGGATATATCTCAGTTGTGTAAGAGATAAGGGTTATAATTAAGAAGTTTGTCTATATTATGTCAATGACAATAATAAAATCCCATCCTGCTGATAATAAATGTCTTCATTATAAGTGTTCCTCTATTTTTTTACCAACTTAGTTAAACCTTGAGGGTGAAAATATATTCATTAATTATATGTTAGATTGGGATACAAACTCTATCCTGAACTCTTTCCTCTCTTTCTACTTTTATTTCTCTCATTTTCACATCTCTCAGTCTTTGCTAATTGTTTTTCGATAATCATATACTTTTAGTTATTTTATATTATTCTAATTTAATTTTTTAGTCATTTATTTAAATAATATGTGAGATTATTTATATTATTTGCAATTATGTGTTTAAAGTATAATAATTTTAAAATTCTAATGAATTTCGATCGTAATGGGAATTTTCATATAAATAGTGGTCATCTGTCGGATCTTGACCATAATTTTTATGTACAAACTTAAAATTGGATGACTCAAATTTATGTGTAAATGTAAATATGAGATCTATAATTCTTATTTGTAGGTATTTTCTATAAATCTGATCATATCACGGTCTAAAATGGACTTAAAGTTGCTACTAAATTTATTAAATGACTTTTGGGGACAATTAGGATGCAATATCATTCTTCATGTTGTACGGACAAAAAGAGATACATGCACACGAGTCGGTAGATGCAGGATAGGAACAAAAAATAAATAAATTTATTTTAATTGTTTTATTTATTAAAATTAAAATTAACTTCTATACTTAATTTAATTTAATTTATATTAATTATTATTATGTTCTAATTTTTTTGTCAGGGATATAGAAAAACTTTATTATTTATATTATTTAATTAAATGATTGTCTGATTTTTAAATTATTCTATGTGTTTTATGTTATTATTTTTTATGGTGAATAATTAATAGACTAACCATATTTAATTAGCACTTAATAAGTTGAGCCGAAAGCAAAAGGTAATTCTCCAATATATGTTGAATAGCATAAATAAAAATTGAATATATTTTGTGGACAATTACATATTTTCTACAACAATAGGAAAAAATTTAATTAAAGTTAAAGTATCATCATTTATTTAAATCATTTGACTAGACATAGCGAAATTGATAATTAACAATGGAAATGCGTAACTCATTAGTTATATATTCCCGTTGATACATAGTAGTTAATTGATTAAAATTTGTAATGGGATAAAAGTGATTTTGGATTCCTTGGTAGTTTTTATTAAATAAATTGATATTCATTAGATTTTATTTATTTTAGTTTAGATGTTTATATGAAATTCTTAGTTTAGATTAATATTTTTGTTTATTTCGATAGCCTAGGTCTAATTTATTTGATTAATATTTTTGAGCTATTAATTAATCAATGTGGAAACGAAATTTGGTACTTATAAGTGTTTTGTATTACTCGTGATTGATATATACTTTTTGATATATATATTGGACCGACATCATTTTTCCTCTCTATCTGGCCCATCTTTTTCTCTCAAAATCTCTTAAATCCTTGACACATTTAATTTTTATAATTTAATATTATTAGAAATTAGTATAGATTTTGTTTAGTCATTGATTAATGTAGAATTCTATAATTTTTTAATGTCCAAGATATTCTAGATTCCCTCATTTATTGATTTTCTTTAGTTTTTGTTTCAATTAATTGTGTAGAGGAGTGGATCGGGTTATGCTTATTTTTTGATGGAATAGTATCAACATCCAAATCTCTTCCAACTCGATGGCTATTTGTCTCATAATTCAAATAGGAAAATATTACCAACCCATTCTTCGAAGTCAACCTTAGGAAACATTAGTTCCTATTCAAGAACTTTTACTTTGAGTTGTGTATTATTTCAAGTGATCACGTAACAAGTAAGAAGCATAAAGCCATACCATATTATTCAAGACACCCAGTCATATATAATTCGACCATGAAATAATGACATTTAAGCTTATTACTGAATATTCTCATATATTTTTATGACACTTAACTATTATCAAAATGTCAATTTTTACGACACTTATTCATGTCCATCACCAATCTATCCTTGGTGCCAACCTTAAGAAACCTTAGACTTGACTCAAGGTCTTTTATTTTGAGTTTAAGTGTATCATTTTAGGTGATCGCATAACACCTAGTCATATATAATCCAACCATAAAATAATGTGACTTAGCCATATTATTCAATATTCTCATATATATATAATCAAAATATCAATTTTATGACACTTATACATGTCCTTCTTAAACATAATATCACCTTTATTTTTAAATTATAACAAATTCTCATAATATCACATATCACCAAGAAAGGTTTATAGATTAGGAATTTTGCATAGAATTGATATGGGCAAATTAGAATCAAATTTAGAATGAGATCATAACATCCTACAAATACTGCAAAAATATAACTCCAATATACTAGCAGATTACAAAATCTAATAGTTGAAGGTTAAAAACACTAAAAAGCTAGTTTTAAGCTATTTTGGTCACTTATTAAGTTATAGTAACTAAAAAGCAATACAAATTGTCAAATTACATGCACACATATAGAAAAAATTAGTATATGGGCTATGAATATTTTTTTTAGAACTCTACAAAAGAAAATATACAAGATAATTATGAACTAATTGATAGAAATTATTAGTCTAATAACATCACAAGATTTAATATTCTTATGTTACTCTACATGTAGAGTTTAGATTCTTTCTTATTTAATTTTTTCCCATCTATTGACTTCATTGTCATATAATTATCTTGCTCAAGCTTCCTTTGTATTAGCTAGTGCTCAAGATATAGAATTTACAAAATAATGGGGGTTGAGGTTTAGAGTTAGGGAAGAAACATAATGAGAATAAAAAAAATAGAATAAGATAAATAGAAAAAAATTATAGTGAGTATGTAGAATCATAGGATTCTATTAATTCTACATGGATTGTAATATCATACCACAATTCTAATATTTTAAGATTTTTCCTAGGACTATTGATCATTTTGTGACTTTTAGATCGTAGCATCGTAAAATCTGAATCAAAAGTTTAATAACCATGCCACTAAGGATTCATCATGAGTATAACATTAGAACACCTTATGTTATACATCACCAAATTAATTTTACATAATTAAAACAAATGTAGTAATTTAATTATGAATAGCTAGAACGATAAGTTCAATACAGTCTTAACAATATGAACCCACTAGAAAATGGTCATATAAATTAATGACAAACACTTATCCATACTAAATGGATATACTAACTAAATAAATATCTACATTTCATTCCAACTAGTCAGATACCAAAAAGTTCTACCAAGCTCAACTCATCATATTTATATTTTGGATTAAATATCCTCTAAATCTCAAAATATTTATATAGTTCTAGGATAAGTCAATAACTAGATGAATTACCAATACATGATCGATCAAAGTCTCACCAAGTTACTTATCTCAAAGATAAAACTATTATAGTAACAAAAAAAACAAGCAATTATATGCACTAACAAATGTACCAACTAATTTCAAAATCCCAAGTATTAATTATCACATATGTATCCAAATGACAAATTAACCAAATGAACGTGGGACTATGCTTACCAATAAATAACAAATGAACTTAACCTTAAGCACAGGATGTTGAACATGTATATAAAACATGATACCACATACAATTACATAGTATATTTATAAGTAAACTAAGTAGATTTTGATATGGGTAACTAGCTTTTACATCCATTTGATGCACTTCTAATCCTTTTACAACTGATATTGATAATAACATACGTATAGATGTAATTCTTGTAACTAGTTATTACATGTCAAAGAAAATAACATCTTCCTATTTCTTGTAGTCCATAACTACAAGTCTAGCCTTGTATTTGTCAATTGAACCATCTGCCTTTTTTTCTCTTAAATATCCACTTACATTGTAGGGGTTTATTCCTAGGAGGTAAGTCCATCACTTCCCATGTGTAGTTTTACATGATGGATTCAATCTCATTGTTTATTGCTTCATTCTAATAAGCAAATTTAGGAGAAGACATAACATCCTCGATGTTTAAGGCTCATTTTCTAATAGATAAGTTAAATAATTTAGCTCAAACAATTTTAAATTCAAAGTTCTCTTACTTTGTCTAGATTCATTTAAATCAATCTCTTTGTTCCCATTATAAATATAATATCTTGTCCTCTTTAGTGAAACTAGCTCATAGTCCATTTTGTATGAAAAAATATTTTAGAAAAATACAACATCCTTTGACTCTATAATGGTATTGGGATAAATGTCAGTAACTTCTGATTTGTGAACAAGAAAACAATATGCACTAGTATCATGTGCATACCCAATTAATACACAATCAATAGTTTTTGGTCCTAGCTTGACCCTCTTTAGCTTTAGAACTACTAATTTTACCAAACACCCCCACACTTTTAAGTATTTATAGTAAGGTATGTGACCTTTCCATAACTCATACGGAATATTATGGGTTTTTATGTAAGGCATTCATCATGTCCTTCAAGGTCCATTTCTCACATTATGCAATTCCATTAGACTAAGCTGTATAAGGAGCAGTATTTTAGTGAATAATACCATATTCCAAAAAAAAATTCAAAATGGGTATTCATATTCACCTCCTCCATCACTTCTTAGTACCTTTATCTTTTTACCAAGTTTATTCTCAACTTCCACCTTGGTAGTGTATAAACACTTCAACTTCCTCATCCTTGCTTCACAATAAACATGCATAGCAATATCATGTAAAATCATCTATAAAAGTAATGAAATAATCTTTACCACCTTTGGTTTGCACAGATTTTAAGTCACACACATCAGTGTGAATTAAATCTAGAGGTTCTGAATTTCTTTCAATAGAATGAAAAGGTTTTCTTGCCATCTTGACCTCTACACAAACTTGGCATTTATGATTAATACCAAATTCATGTTTAGGTAGATAATATAAATTCATTAATATATGAATGGTATCATAATTAACATGTCCTAATCATTTATGCTCAATATTAAAGGAATCAAGAATATAAGAAGAATAAACACACTTATTATTATTATTATTATTATTATTATTTATTTAGGTATAATAGTCATTACATTCATCCAAGCTTCTATTCAAGAAATGGTCTTAGACATGCTAACTTCTCTGGTGTAAACTCTGAGCCAACTACCACACCTTGTGAATCAACACCGCCATGATACGCCTCAGCAACATACTCTACAAGAACCTCTAGCAGAGGTTATAAACCTTCTAGAGAGGGAGCCAAGGATTAGGCTATATAGTTCTGTCATTCAAGAAGAATAAGCAAAGTTAGCAAAATACAGCCATGCCAAGAGGACTATGAATGGTAGATAACAAGAGTATAAGCCCTCTTGGATGAGCCAGAAGATAAAGACATATGAGTCCAAAAATAAGGTACAATGGTTGTCAAACTAGCAAATTCATAAGAGAAAATAGAAGACATGATTTCCATAAGACCATTTGGAATAAAGAAGAAAATTTATAATGTGATGGTTATCAGACTAACAAAGAAAAGGAATATTCTAGTAGTTGAATGATAGATCAAAGGATACAAGAAAATTTGAGGGCTATGAAAGAAGATAAAGATGAAAATGATGGCTATAATTAACATACACTCTTCACAAAAGGCATATCTAAAATCCCAACACAAAAAATAAGAATTTTGACATTTGAATTATTAGATGGTTTCACAAACCCAAAGGACCATTTGAACGTGTTTAGGAATACTTTGTTGTTAGTCAAGGAACAAGATGAGACCTTTTTCAAGACATTATCAGGTACTTTAAAAGGAGTAGCACTGAGATGTTTTGGGAAAATCAAGGCAAAATAAATAAACTCTTTCTCCCATCTTGGGATAGCATTTATTGAGTAATTTGATGCATGCCACCAACTTAAAAAGGACTCTTCCTCGGTGACGGGATTATCCCAGCGCCCAGTAGAATTTGTTTAGTATTTTTTTAATAGATTCGATAAAGATGTTAGACAAATAGATTAGTTGGATAATGAAATCTTTATATCTTCCCCTCTTAGAGGTTTAACTAATAAAGATTTGGTGGAAAATTTATGCCTAGCCAAACATAAATCATATGCTTTTCTGAGAAAAGATGTGCAATAAAAAATAGAAGCAAAAGAGATAGGTAAGGTAATGTGGTCAGTGGCCAAAAGAACATAATCATCCTCAATCTCGAGATAGAGACTAGACAAAGAAGTGTATGAGCTAGACCGAGAATGTGAGGATCTGAGGCTGGCCTCCTAGTGGAACCAAGTTGGAAAATTTGATAAATATACACCTTTAGTGGCTAGCCTCTAACATGTGGAAAATTTTATATATATAATATATATTCAAGGCCCTTTCCTATAAAAGTAGAGATAAAGTATAGAAATAATAACAAATGGTGTGCCTACCATGAAGAACATGGACACAATACAGAGGAGTCATGGTCATTGAGGATGTTATAGAAGAATTGGTGTGTAAGGGTCATTTGAAAAGACATGCACAAAAATTAATAAGTAAAACTAAATGATTCCTAATAATTGCTAAATACTTTAAGAATTTTTTTTTGGGAAATATAAGGGACTAGAAAAAAAATATTCAACAATGATAGAGAGTAAATTATGAAAAGTAATCAATAATTAACATGAATTACGCTTAATTTGGATAAAAATAAAGCCTCTAAAATGATATTACTTATTATGAATTAAAGGTGGTAATTAATTTAACTAATTACTCCAAATCATTAATCCATCACCATTGGCTCTTCCCAGCTTTGTATTAAAAAATAGTTTTTTTCTTGTATTTTTGTAAATTTAAAAATTACCCTAAGGGAACATGTTAGGAAATCAATGTTTTATTATTCGTTGAAATCGAAAATATTACCCCCTCCATTTCATGATCGAGGGAATATACTATTATAAAAAAAGGATTAAGAAGAATTTAAATTTAGAATAAACAATATCAAAATTTCTTAAAATATTCATATCGAAACTTGAGTAGTTATATTATTATTATTATGAAATATTAATTAGTTTTAATGATGAAAGAAAAGAAGAAGAAAAAAGGTAAATTTAAAATTATAATAAATTTTATCATTTTTGTAGAATGAATTATATTATAATAAAAATACAATAAATAAATTATTTTACTTAATTGATATCTTGATATAACATGTACTAGGGAAACAGGGCTTGAAAACCAAACATGCTAAATCAGAGCGTAATAATGAGTACTGCTAAAATCAAAAATCGAAACCACATTAATGTAGTAGATCAAGTAAAAAGGCAATGAAAATTGAACATGCACATGATACCGAGATTTCAAATTAAAATTACATAATGAACCGCAATTATGAGCAAGAGTATCGTAAATAATGTAAACCAATGACTTTATTTAATATATAAATACACCATATATTCACTTCAAACAACGACAGCAACAAGTGATCAAAAGCGGAAGTTGAAGTGAAAAAAAGGGGGGAGAACATGAGACATCTAGAGTAAGGAGAATGGGATTCCAAGAGAATTTGTCTAATCAAGTAAGGTTAGTAACATAATAAAGTGCTCAAATATTCAAAAGAAAAATTAATGTAATTAGACAAAACCATAAAATGGAGATTATATATTTAGGGGGGATGAAAGCTAGGGTTAATTTAATCTATGTAAACAAATGGGTAAACACTCTATTACCATATACAAAAATGTAATGTATGTAAACTTACCTGACCGAATCCTATATATCTTCTTCTTCTTATTTCATGGTCTCACTCCTCTCATCTTCAATTTTATAACACGTTATCAAGATGATAGTAGCTTGTGATTAAGTTCAAGATACTGAAGGTTTATATGCAATTTAATCTTAAAGATTTAATTTAAGGTCTTGAAGACCTATATATAAAAAAATTCAATCCTGAAGGTTGAATTTAAGGACCCTTAGCACCTATAAAAAATTCAATCTTTAATATTAAATTAAGAATCCTAAGAAAAAATTATATAATTCAATCCCAAAGATTGAATTATCCCAACGATCTATATATAATTCAGTCATGAAGATTAAAATAAAATTTCTAAGGTGCTATGTACAATATAATCTTAGATATTAAATTGGATTTCTTCATGACCTATATACAATTTAATTCAATCATAAAGTTTATATAAATGGTCCTACCGGACTTATATATAATTCAATTCTAAATATTGAATGGCTCTTTACAACCTATATATAATTAAATCCTAAATTAAAAGTAATAAAGTGCTTATGTATGATTCAATCATAAAGATTCAATGATCCTTTATGTGTGTGTGTGTGCACGCGTGCGCGTGTGTGTAATTCAATCTTGAAGATTTAATATGAAATTCTTAGGATCTATATACAATTCAATTATGAATATTGAATTTATGGTCCTAATGAATTGTATATAATTTAATCCTAAATATTGAATTAAAGGTCCTAAAGACCTACATATCATTCAATATAGTTAATTAGATTGCCTAAGATTGAATCCTAAAAGATTGAGTTTGAGGACCTTAATGCCTATATATGATTCAATCGTGAAGATTTAATTGAAGGTCCTAAATACCTACATATAATTCAATATAGAAGATTGAATAAATGAAGGGTCCCTATGACATATATATAATTCATCCCTGATGATTGAATTCACTATCATGAAGAGTTGTATACAATTCAATTCTTAATATTGATTTAAGGTCTTGATTGCTTCCCATTATACTATCTATAAGAATGATCTTTTAATCTTGTAAACTAATATGAGTTTTCTTAATATATTAGTTACAATTTGATTACAAAAATCCCCAAACTTATATTGATTAATTTAAAGGTCCAAAGGACCTTATAAATAATTTGATTTATAAAATCAAAAAATTTTAAAACTATTGAAAAATTATGTATAATTTGATCAAGTGTATTGAATGCTTTAAGGGAAATGAGTATCTTAGAACATAAAATGTTAAAAACCACATGCACCTTATGAAAAATTGATCAAAATAATCAATTGGTTTAAATGTATTTACTACCTCAAATTTAGTTTGATCTAGAAGATTGAATCTTTTTGGGGGTACTAAAGATCCAATAACTTATTTCATTTTTGCAATTTACATTTATGCACTTTTACTTATGCCATTAACTTTATGTTATGCAATGCTTGTAGTTTACTCTTTTCTAAGATTTTATATAATAGATTTTTGGATCATGAAGTAGTGAAGTTAGCTTTGTACAAAAAAATTCAGCCATAATACTCATGATACAATGCATGTAATTTTGCAATTTACATTTATGTACTTTTAATTATGCTATTAACTTTACATTATTCAATTTTTTGTTTTTAAGACTTTATATAATAAAATTTTGGATTATGAAGTAGTAAAGTTGGCTTTATACAAAAAAAAATTCAGCCACAATACTTGTGAGAAAATGCATGTATTTTTACATTTGTAGTGATTATAACCTACCTTACTAGGCCTCCTTTTCCACTATAGTAATTTGAGTATTTGCAATAACCTCATTGAAGGAGTTTGATTATTGAAGCCAAAATCTTCCCATTATATTAATAGTTTGATTGTTAAAGTCTGAAACTTTTCATGTCATAAGTAATTATATGATTTAAAGTCAAAGCCTTCCATCTTATAGACCTAAACACAATCTATAATATAATTTAATTCTACTTGAGACCATTGTACACATTATTGATCAATCAAAGTTTTGAGAACTTGTAATACCCTGAATCTTAGAAACCCTAATTCTTTTAGGATATTATGATTTAAAAATAAAGCTATTACTTTCCATTTTTTTGTTTCATCCTTTTCAAGATTTGAAATCCTTATTCATGTTTTGAAAATATTTCATTCTTATTTTCTTGATCTTATTGCAGTTTTGAGTCTTGTAAGACTTTTAAGCTACTTCTGTTTGTTTAAGTTCTTATGAATCATTCTAATATACACACACACACACACGCACACACTTGTACTCCTAGTATTTTTTTTAGTCTCTTAGTCATGATCAATGATAAATAGAGATTAACATAGAAAAAAAGTATTATTCACATCGCATTTTACATTTTAAAGTGTTTAAGCCCTAAATTATATTTTTTGCTTATAAAAAATAATGAAACTTTATGGATCAATACATTTTTATTTATTTGATTTACAAATGAATTAATAATTTTTTTTTAAAATTTTTATTCCCCATTTTCTAGCATAATAGATTATTAGAACTTATCTTTCTTAACTTCGATAATCTATAACCTTCGTGAAACCTAACCCAAGTGATATACTCTTATCATGATCTAATTATAAACTTTGATCTAACCTAATAATATTCCATGATGACAAGTGTCATGGATTTTAAAATATCATAGAGAATATTCTTAAGTAAGATATGCTCCTACCTTCTAAAATATAATATAAACTCTATGGTCCCCCCTTGGTACTCACAATCAATATTCCATATTCGCTCTCCCTTGGATCCCTTTTAGTTTAATTCAAGCTCCCCCAAGCCATGCCACCTTTATCCTAAATATCCTCTCAATTATTCCCCACAATATTACCTAAATCACTTCTCCACCTATAAAAGCTCTCCACCCTTTATACATCCCCTTCTCTTATCCCTTGAAATTCCCACACCAAAACTAGAAACTTTTTCCCTAAAAATATTCTTCTTGTATGTGTGATGATAAAACCTAATTATATGCGATAAATTTTTCACACAACAAACTATTACACAATTACACTTATGATCAACTACACTTAGTGGTTTGGGTGCAAAGTTCGCGTGAAATTTGGCCCTTATAACTGACCCTCTCCTTTTCTTTCTTTCTTCTCCCCTTCTTTTTATAACCTTAATCATCATGTTCACCCACTATTCCGACTATTTCCTCCATTGAAATACATTCATCAATCCTTCGTTAGCTCAAACGAACCATAGTTAAGCTCTTATTAAATTTTGGTGTTTTATGCTTGATTTAACATATTTATCATGTTGATTTTGTACAATTGAGCATATGATGTTTTTTATTGTTGTTAAGATGTATAAAGCATGATAATAATTTATTTTAATCATGATAATTATTTATTTTAATCATGATAATTATTATAAGTTGTTATGGGAAGGGTTTGACACAAAAAAGACTAGGGAAAGAATGAACTTGGTGTTTTTGAGACCACCAAAATTGGGATAACTTGCATGTAAAAATTGCTACAATTAGATAAGGGATTTTTTTATGCAAATAAGGTGTCATATGAAATATTAAGATACATAGTTTATATATTATCTTCTGGGTCTTAAAAATGTTAAGCATGTAAAAATTTATGATCAATCTTCCACAAATCTATCAAAAGTTGTTGCTTGATAATTTTTCTCAAACTTAATCTCCGTTTTCATGCTAAAGCTAATGTTTGGCTAATATAATGATTTCATGATTTTTATTCGCATTTTGGGATATATTTGATACATAATATGTTACAATTTATATTAATCTAACCTAGATTATGATTGGTTAAAGTTTGCGAAAGTTTATTAAAATTGGATATGAATATTCTTCATGAACATTCAAAGTGATCTTCCCTAATTATCCACTAACTGCTAAAAGTAGGGTTAGTAACGAACTAATATTATTTCAAGGCTAATTAAGGCTTAATTATGACTAGACCTAAAATGATCATATTAGCCTTAAAAGGGTAAATGATGAATATATGAATAGTGGAAGTCAAAGTTGGATCATAACACCCTAGTTTTTAGGGCTTGAAATTGTCATTTTAAAGAGTTAATCGCGGAAGCTAAAATAATAAAAATAAAGGCTATTACCACCATACTTTTTATAAGTTCGGTTTCCTATACCATTCTTATACTAAGTGTTATGGTTAAAACAATTAATCTTCTTAGATTAGTAATATGATTATAAGAAATAGAATAGAGAGGATAAATAAATAAATTTCATATTAAATAAAAGCAACATCGACGATTTACAAAACTCATAAGAGAGAAAGAACAGGAGGACACACGCATCTAAATACAATTGAAATCAAATATACCAAAAGACACCAGATAGCCTTAGGCTCTTAATCCAAGCTACCAACTTTCGAAGAAACTTGTAAGCTAACCTGTAAAGACCACTACCCATTGAATAGGTGGAGAGCCACAAAAAAACCTCCACTATAATAGTTTTGAGATACCCTTTATACTAAATGAAAGCCCAGCATGGAACACATTCAAGGCATCACAGTAATACATGTTATAAAACATCAAATTGTGCATGCATCAACTGAAATACGATAATCATTCATATAACCACATATAATTAAGGCCATATACTATTCATACTTGTTCGTCTGGAACTAACTAAAACTTACCAATTGAACATCCAAGAGACAATATTTGAAGTATAATTAGAAACAACATCAACCCAAAACTAAGATAATAACAACATATCACACATCTCATTATCAATACCAATAAATCTCATAACACAGGTAGGCTCACAGGCATGAACCAACAATGATCTATAGAATCATAGGTAGGCATGAAGGTTAATATTGAATCACAAGAAGGCTTGAAGCCTGCTACCAAACTATAGGTAGGCACAAAGGCTGCTACCAAACCATAGGTAGACACAAATGCTACTACTGACCAAATTCGATAATCCAATAATCAAATAACCCATCAATCAATTCCATTTTTATTTACTCAATGGGAGATTAATAAATCTAGAGACAATAATGTTCTCTAATCATATCGACACATCAAGGCAACACAATATTCCACTAACTATCAACCCAAGGATGCAAAGGTACCTTGGTCGCACTGGTACAAAAAGGTATTATAGTACCATACCAACACAAAAACTAATCCATAAGTATGCATACCCTCTATTAGTCTACAAAACCAAATAAATTAAGATATAGGGCTTAGATGGGGCACTAAGGCACACCAACAAAAATCAAGAATCAACCATGGGTTAAACCATGTCTTTAGGATAGTGACCCTTAAAGATCCACCATTCTCGATCTCGATGTCTTTCACTTTAAGTATTAGTATTTTATTAAGGTGACTATAAAATAGCATATAAATCATATAGATATAATTTTCATATTTAATTCATTATATTCATTTTTAATTATTCTGAGATAACCATAAACAAGATCATTGCCAAGGTCATTCATAAAAATGTCCCTAAGATCAAAACTACCACATTTAAATCCTCTTTAATTAATAAATCCATTTCATTTATTAAATTTTTAAAAGGCTAAAATATACTAATTAAATTAATTTATTATGTAGTTAGATTATCAGATAAGCCAAATAACTAATTTACCCTTATTTAATATTTTGTATATAAAACTCTAACATGCATATTTATTACATTCATGATCCCATAATCTCATGCTCAACATCATATAATAAACACCCGGCATGCTTGTTAGGATAAATATCATATCACACATAAAATGACCAAATTGTCTTTAAGGCACCTGGAGAATGAAGGCCTAAAATTTATTTGTTCCATAATGGATGTAGATTTGAACTTGTAATTGTTCAACCAATAGAAGAAGAATTTGAAGATCTTCGAAGCATAAAGGCCTAATAATTATTTGTTCCATGATGAAGTCATGTTTGGCCTCAAAAGATAATGCCCAAGGAAGTTGTACCATATATGAATTGCCGAACATAAAAGGGAACCCACGTGTGAAGGAGAGTCTTAAAGAGAATAATCCATATATGCAATGTCTCAAGTTAGATATGAAAGAGGAGGATAACTTATTTATAAACCTAGTGGGCTACTCTACCCATGGGTCAACCATCCATCACATCTAGACTTATCAAAGACTTTGGAAAAAATTAAAATAAGATGAATTATAACATGCATTTACTATAATAAAGATAGGTTGAATCAATTTCAAACTTAACTGAATCATAGCCTATCTTCCTCCCTTACTTGAATTTTCGTTTGGGGAAGAAGAAAAAAAATATTTGTACTTCATCTTTGTGCCTAAGCTTTTATATACAATTTGCTATTTTTTTTTTTACTTTGTTTTCCTCTTAAGTATTTTCATACATACCATTCAGGTTTTATTTTATATACTCATTAATATGATTATATTCATTTATTTAGAGGGTGGTGTTAATATCAATACATTAAACATATAAACCTAATAGTTAACATAAGTTAATATGCATATCCCATTTTCATTCAAGACTTAACACCCAAACTTTAGTCTTAAGAACTAGGCCAAAGTTTAGTCAGGTATCCAAATAGAGAGAGAAATTCATTAAGAATAAGAGAAAAATAGAAATATAATTATAAAATGAATGATAGAGTATTATAATTAATACTACATTCATCCACAAATATGGACCATTTTAGCTTTAAATACAAGAATTAATAAAGTAGTTGTACCAAAAACACCATTGAAAATGATAATAGTATAAGTAATTATTGTAAGTATAAAAGAATCAAGATTAAAGGGTAAAGTAGGAAAATTATTCAAAATTTACATCTCAAAAGTAAAACAACACTTTTTTGTGAAAAAATAAATAAATAAAGGGAGCATTAATTTGATTATTGATCAATCTTCGTGAGAATCATATTTTGGGGTTGAAGAAAGGAGGGTATATTTTGCTAATTATTAGAAAGTTATGTTTGTTGGGACAATGACAGAAACAATAATAGTGTGTTGAAACTGCTTTTGCTTTCCTAAGTCCCGAATCAAAAAACATCCTTATTTTTTCAGTTTTTTATATTCCCTTGCATAATGCATTACTTGAATTGAAAATTTAGGTTATTTTATATTCTTTGTAGGCTGGAGTATACAATTCACTGGTATACGCTCCCACCCATCTATCCTTGCTAACAATCTTGGTTTGGTCTTTGTCATTTCCAATTCTTCAAGACTTTTGAATGTCTCTCTCAAACATTCCCCTCGCGCAAGGAGTGGATGCCTAGTTTCTTGAGAATTTTTCATTGGGCACCACTTCCCTTTCTCTTCTATATATATAGATTTAGGATCAAGTAAAAACTATTGGTTAAAATACAAAAATAGGAATGTTTTTCAATTGTTGGATCTAAAATACCTAACGGTTGAAAAACGCATCCCCCTACCTCACTCCTTCTTTGTCTCGACCTCATTTCCAAACCTGCCTCACTACCTCTCTCCCTCTCTGTCCCTACGCCCTTTCGCACCCGTCTCCCTCTCTCCATCGTGTCCTTGTCCTTGCATTTCTCCCTACCATCACACCCTCTCTCTGTCTCCCTCTCTCCATCGTGATCCCCTCCTGTGCATCATCATTTCTCGCGTTGCATCTCTCCATCGCCATTTCTCCCTATGCATCTCTCCATCATCTTTCTCTTGTTTCTATTCCCTCATCCTTACCCTCCCTACTCTGTCCTTGATGTCTCTCTCTGCCGCCCCCATTATCTTCCTTCTAGCTTCCCCCCGATACTCTGCCCACTTCCCAGCCCTGAATCCCTAATCCCCTTTGTCTTTATTTTGTTTCCATTCCCTCATCCTTTCATTTCCTCAACCTAGCCCTGTCCCCCTGATACCCTCATTGCTCTCTCCCTGACTTCATTCTCCCTGTCGTGCCATTTCTCTTCCTTCTGGCTTCCAAACATACGCCATTTTCACCTATGAGTGTTGCCTCCTTTCCTCTGCTTCCATTCACCCATCCTTTATTTATTTTCGTCAAGGATCGAGTACCGGTGAGAGCTATTCACCATAAAGTTTGTTGCATACCCTCGATTGAGAGATCCAAACCAAAACCAACACCACCAGTTACTTCAAACATCATTCTCGTTTCCATCCACCACCACGCCATCATCTTCAGTCAAGTTGCATGAATCATTGATGCTTCTTTGTCCGCAAACTTTGAGTTAAGTTGTTGCTCTTATTTCATTTGTCGAGTTGTTATATTAAGATCTCATTCTCCCTCTTACGCTTCGATTAAGGTAAATCTTAGGATCAATTTTTTTTCTATAGCACTGATTTGGATCGAAACACTCAAATTTGGTATTTAGGTTTTCATTGGTTCTACACCTCCTTTAATGTTATGGTATATGTCATATATTTACTTGTGTCACTGTTTTTCCTATAGAATGAAAGGGGTTCTCCTTTTATATATGATTCTGGGGATCTTTTCATTTCTTTTCATTCTTTTCGCACGAGTAGAGCCGAAGAGAAAGTACCAATTAGTCAAGCGCAGAGATAGTTTTCGGCAGTAATAATATGAATAATGGGTAGAATGGAAATTTAGACAATATACAATATAGTGCCAAGGTTTCTGGCATTTGCGGCGACCGTATGTGCAATGGTTGTGATGGCTACCAGCGAGTAGGATACGCGGTACTTCATCTTGCAGTGGCAATATGATTTCAGGAACACACCATCTTTTATGTATGTGATGGCTACCAGCGAGCAGGATACGCGGTACAAATACGAGGTTTGGATATAAGTTTGGGTTAGTTTTTTGGTTAGGTATTAATAAAATCTTGAATATTGATTAAATTTTAATCTAATGGATAAACTTAGTTCCTATGTTTGTCTTTTAATGAGAGTTTATATGTGATCCTCCCCTATATATATATTTCACATACGCTAAAATTGCATCAATCTTCCATTATTCCCAAGCTTTCTATCTTCTATTTTCTTTCTCAAAAATAGGGCATTCTCTTGCATATACTATAGCATCTTCTCATGAGCGCATTTGAAAGAAGGACTATTATGTTAACGTGGGAGTGACGCATCGTTGTTGATTTGCACGATGAGAGTAGTCACAATGTTCTCCTTAAATTTGATATCTCAATTGTACTATTTAATTATTTTCTCTTTTTCTCTTTTCTACTTTTATCAATTTATCTTAAATTTAATTCAATACTCTATAATCACCAATCTCAAATTTACAAAACCCAATTACTTTTATCAATCACATCATAATCAATTATTTATACTTTATATTATTTAACACCCAATATAAGTAGAGAAATTAATAAAATAAATATAACTAGAGAAATAAATAATATAAATTACGTAGAAAAATGAATATAAAAAAAGATAGGTAGAATAGATGATATGAAAATAATTTGGCAAAAAATAATATATTTATTAGCAAAAAAATTTTACCGTTAATATTAACAGTTATATATATATTTTTTTTTAAATTATGTTCTAATGATAAAAATTATACTAAAAATATATTGAAAAATATAAAAAATCAGCTATATGCAAGGACTGAGAAGCTGCCTTTTTAGAGATTGAGGGTCCTTAAATTATAAGATTACACCAAATTTGAGGATATTTTTTTTTCTACAACCAAAATCTCAAAATTAAAGTACTCAAATTTGAGATTGTGATCCTTTTTTTCACACCACTGTAGAAGCTGGCGGGTAGTAAAATCTCTTCATGGCACAACAATGTTTGGATTAGTTTCTTTTCTTCGGTTTTACAGTTAATTGTTGTGTGCAATGATGCACGGGAACGACAGTTGGGTACTGTACCCCATCCTCGAAACGTTCCGGGGACATTTCCTTCTCCGAAAACGTCCCGTCTTTTTTAAACATTTTTTTGTATTGAAATTTATATTAAAATTATTTAATTATTTTTTATATTAAAAAAATTATTTAATTAATTTTTTTATTAAAATTTTTATTAATGATTAAAGTTAACGAATATAGGTAATAATATTTTATTTTTCTCTCTTAATTTTAGTAGATTTGATATATTTTAATATATATTTTTTATATTTTTTGTAGTTTTCGTTTTTTAAATTTTAAAAAAATGACATTTTTGCGTTTCTTCCTATCTTCGTCCCCGTGCAACGGTGATTCTATGTGTACTGCTATTTTTTACCCAACAAGCTTGTTTCCTACTACTGCTCGGCAACACATCTTTTATGCTATGTTTGGATTGGGGTGGAAAGAGATTAATGGAGGTGAATTAATTGATTCACCTCATTTGGATACCAGGTTAATAATTTTACCCGAGTAAATCGAGGTTAATGTTTCACCTTAATTCACCTCGATTAACCTCATTTTTATTAACCTCCGATTTCGGAGGTAATCGAGGTGAAGGTGAAAGAATAAGTTAATTTTTGACTTGATAGAACTAAAATATCCCTCAGTAAGACTTATTTATTTAATATAAGGATATAAATGTCATTTGTTTTTTTTTAATCTTCATTTACCTCAATCTAAACGAAAATTTTAAAACATCCACCCCGATTCACTTAGGTTAGGTTAATATCATCTAAACAGCATTTTAAAATATTCACCTACATTTCCTTCATATAATTTAATATTTAATGTTTATTCTCACCTCGATTCATCCCAATCCAAACGGACCGCTAAGGAAGTCAGGTCTCGGTACTTCCTGTCTATCGCCTCCTGGCGCTCAATTCCTCCCCTATCTTCCCATGGCCGTCCATGTATATTTTATATCATCAATTGTCTTTGCCGCCGATAATTTCCTTTGCCTTGCACTACATGAGTCATGGATTTCTGCATCAGTGATACATTTTTCAAGCGGCGCACATCATCTGTCTGATTAAATGTCACCGAGCAAGAAGTTGGAGGTTGGCTCTGTATCTATTAGGGGACGGTAATTGAAATTCCATTGATAGATACCATTGAGTTCGGTTAAAGCTTGGGTAATTGAAGTGAATGTCATGAAACAGAGGTAATTCCGTATCAGTTCCTGCGCTGGTCTAGAAAGCTATAAGGTTGCAATGAGAGAGGTAAGTATTGGCTGCCATTGTCATTTTGGGATTAAAGTATAAAACTGTTGGTGGCGCTATAGCAAGGTTAACGAGCGGTTTTTTATGGTTATTCATTGTATCTACTTCCACATTAATCTTGATTATACAACAACGTAAAGGAAATTTCCTAATGTGAAGTAGAATGAATTGTTATGTACTTTATTACAAGAGTATCCTCTAAACCCAAAATTTCATTCAACTTCTCGAAGGCTTATCCAAACCAACGTGAATAGTATGCACTTATATAGGTGATATAGCACCTCCTCCGATAACCACCCCAATGAAATGATATAAGATAAATCTAAATAAAATAGAATTCTTAAAAGATATAAGATAAACCCTGCAAAACTTATATCTAAACTAAAACAAACTAATATCCTAACCAATTAACTAATAACTAATATGCCTCATGGATGAACAGTAACCGCCATTGTGAACAATACCGACCTTATAAATGGTAGGATTGTTTGGTATACTTACAGTTACTTCCACAGACTTTATGAGAAGTTAGATATTAGAAAGTAGTTCCCTAGAAAAAAAAATTTATCTATGTTTGTTACGTATATGTACCTCTTGAGAAGTATGATGACTTCCTTACTTGTTTTGTTTGGTTTATTTTCTTATTACATAGGAAGTAGATATAAAAGTACATTAATATCTTTTGTTAATAAATATCAACATTTATTTTTTTCTACCTATTTTTTTACATGAATAGAAACTTTATTTACCACTATAAAAATATAAATAATTATAATGGACAATAATAAAATATTATAAAAATATCATCAAGTAATTGAAGTAGCTCCTGTATCAAAACTTATTGTTAAAAATTAATAAATGCAATGACATAAACTAGAATGATGAAATAATTCTAATACAATACTAAAAAATATACTTATTGAATAATAATAATAATAATAATAAATTTGACAAGAATATTTTAAACATTCGGAATCAACAAACTGATAATATATGCCCTTCGATAATCCTCATCCATATTAAAGAAATTATAGGTAGTTGAGGATAATTAGGTAATTTATAACTTAGGAAGTATTATTTACTGAACCTCACCCTAGGAAGTAGCTTCCTCAACATATGGGTGGTTCAAAATTTTAGGAAAAATAGTTTATCCTTTGACTTTTCATATCCCTTAAACCAAACAATAAGGTATATTGTATTTCCTAGGAAGTTATACTTCCTCCCTCTACTTTCTTGATACCAAACAACATCGGTACCTAATCATGTGTTGCTCATGTGCTTCATTAAATTTTGATTAATAACCACCTTGTCCCCTTAATTATGTCCTTAAATGAGCCCAATTGATCCCTTTTGATTAAATACTTCAAATAATTCAATTGTAATGGGATCCTCCTCCTGCATTAGGTTGGCTAATTGATATTGATTATGTTACTGTTTGTAGTGTACTATATAAAACATCCAAACTACCGAACCCTACTTAATGATTGAGGTTTGTCGATTAACGTCACTAGTGTTTGTAATACCCCAAATTGAGCGGAGTGTTATAAGAATTAATCTAGCTACTTATATCAACATAGGATACCATCATTTTGGTGATTCTATCCTAAGAACTTCACAATTAAGTGTGTTAGGCATAGAGTAATTTTTAGAATTGGTGACCCTCCTTGAAAGTTTCAGAATTTTTTTAAAAGTTTCTCGGAAAGAGCGTGAGTAAGGAAAAAGCGCGCTGAAAGGACTCATCTTGATCTGTGGGGCCAACCAATCAATCCGAAAGCGCTCCAAAGTAGTCCATGTGTAGTCGTATTGACTCGGGGTGTTACAGTATTGGTTTGCTGTAAAGGGAGACCGACCAAAGTTACATTGAAACTTTTGTATTGATTGTTTGATACAGATTATCTACCATTTTGATTGAATTGATTGTCTGGTCCTACTACTTTTTGTATATTTATTTTATTAGTTAAGTATTTGATTGGTTAATTATATTTTGTTCGAGTTATGAATTTTTAGCCATTTATATACATAAATTCTTCTCAAATTATTGATTATTATTTTCAGTAATGTAATCATTTTTTTTTGCTCATTGCTCCATTATGATTTCCCCAAATTATGATATTTTGCTAAATCATTTTGTGCACATGTTAGCTTAGTGGACTGATCTCTGCTTTGGCTGGTGGGTTTGTTGCTTATTGAATTGAAATTTTCCTTACTTTCTCCTTATCATTTCAATTTTGAATGAAGAGCAAAATTATGAGTGAAACAATAGATTGTAATGTCATGACTTGTAAGGTCTTAAGAGTTTGAGAATCCGTACATACTGAAGTTTTGTACATTTTGTTGTTGAATCAAAGATATTTGATTGCATGGTTATTTGATGTAGAATTTGAGGATGTTGTATGCAGGGATATTGGTATGGTTTGGGTGTATCCTTGCTAGCTACTAATGTTTTCTTGTATGGCTAATGGTTAGGGTTGTTCATGTGATCCAATATTTGTTGATCTTATTCAGTATTTGACTTGATCCAATTCAAAAAAGTGAATAACATATTCAGTCAACAAAAATCAAACAAATTGGATATTTGATCTGACAAATACAAATAATATTTACTTTATATGTGTGTGTGTGTGTAGTTAAAGTAAGATTATAAACATTAATTCTTTATGATCATATATTATAATAAAATAGTATTTATAAGTTTAAAATAATTATATAACTATTATAGTAACTATATAGTCTTTTGATAACCATTACAACATAAATTTTAATTTAGTGGTTAATTTCTAAATTTCATTCATTTTTTAAGTTTAAATCTCAATTATATATTTTAAAACTATGTTAGAATAACATATAATACTCATATGTATATAGGTGTCAATATTATTACACTCTTGATCATCATTTTTAAATATTTTATTATAAAATATTTCTAAATTAATTGATAATCACACTCATATGAAAATTGGATATTTATTCTAATAGATATTTGATTCATATTTGTAGTCATTTGAATTATTGAGTATCTGATTCAATTGAATGGACCAAATATCCAATCCGACAAATATAGTTATCCATACTTGAACATCCTTATTAATGGAAGTTATACTTTCCAATCAAGGGTAATTTAGGGGTGTAATAATTACTTCATCTGTCTTGTGTTACAAGCGTATCAAAATCATCAAAATTAAGATGATAGTCAAATTAGCATTAACAACAAGGACACGTTATTAATTTTATAATTGTATTTCTTATCTAAATCAGTTCCTTTCTTAAAATGTAAAAAACCATAGTTAATAAGAGAATATAAAGAAAATATGTAAAATAATTGCCTTTAAATAACATCCTCACAAATAAATTAGGACAACATAAAAGGGTTTAACATACAAATAGAGGGGAGCCAAAAGAGTATAAAATACTTGTAAATATTGTAAGATAAAAAGCTATTATTTAATTATCTCCAACTTGCACTTTTTTAAAGCGTTTTATGTTTTGGAAAGGTACGACTACTTTCCATTTTCATGCCATTTTTTTATATGAACATAAATACTTTTTTATATAGTTCAAAATTTATCATTTTTCATTTATTCATAATTTTATGCTTCGTTTGTATAAAAAGCAACTCATTTTAGTATTAAATTTTTGTATACAAAAGTCAATTTAAAAAAATTAAAATATACTTTTTACTTTTACCATTATATTTTTCTTTCATTATTTGTATATTAAATACTTTGTTATTTTTTAATAAAAAAAATATAAGCATAATTTTAAGGCTACATTTATTAATTATCTAAAAAGATATGTAAATTATTAAAATAAGTTTCTTTTTAACATGATGAAATCATAGTTTTATTCCTATTGTGAAGTTTGTAAGACAATGCTTTTTGCGGGCCATAATTAAGAAAGCTAACCCAAATATAAGGAGATGTCAGTTTGTGGGTTCAAGGTTTGCTGAGAGTGGATATGACTTAATTAATGACATATTTAATGATGATGATGATATTAAGGATTATGGGCATTGGGGTTTGGGGTTTGGGGTTTGGGAAAGTGGGGTTGTTATTTTGTGGGCTTGTAGGATAGTCACGATTGATTATTTATGAACTCATATAGATTTTAATTAATAGGTTCCTAAATACATCTCACATGTATAAGATATTATAGGGGTATTGAAATCACAAAAGAAAAAATCAATAGAATTGGGAAATTTTATTCAACTTCTTACTGGTTGATCCAAACCTATGTGAATAATACACAATAATATAGGTGATCTAGCACCTCCTTAAATAACATTCATAATGAAAAAATATAAGATAAATTTTAATAAAATAGAACTCCTAAAATATATAAGATAAATCACACCACAAATAACATCTTAACTAAAACCAACTAATATCTTAACTATATAACTAATAACTAATATACCCCATGCATGAATAGTAACCATCCTTTTGAATAGTATGCATGAACAATACCAACCTCATAAACACTACTTAATCATGTATTGTTCATGTGCTTCTTTGAATGTTGATTAATGACCACCTTTTCCCCTTAATTATGTCCTTAAATGGATTTATACTGAAATAAGTTACTTTGTTATTAAGCCCAATTAAGCTCTTTTGATAGAGGTCTTCAAATAATTCAATTATAACAGGCTCCATGATTAAATAAGTCAATCCCCTATCTCAAGCATGTTCACGCATCATTTTCTTCTTATTGAAAAGAATTTGTCATCAAATTTGCATCATAATAATATAGGGAAAGATCACATTCATTAAAGGTTCTTGACACACCCTAATAAGAATATGGTAAATCAATTTTGCAAGCTTATTCTTTCTTAAATTAGGGAACCTCTCATTGCTCAAGCGTATCCACGCCAAGTCTTCGAGATTGAATACTTGTTGAGTTTGTTCTTTATTAGCTCTAGCTTGATAGGTTGTATTGGCCTTCTCAATGTTGGTATTTACTTGTTGATGACTCTTCTAAAAGAATTCCCCCCTCTCATGTGCTTTATAATTCTTTAATTATCCTTTCTCTAATGGGACTAAAGTGATTAGCTTATATGGATTATTGTCATAAACTACTTCAAATGATCTTATGCTTGTGGAATGAGATGAGCTTATATTGTAAGCAAACTCTGCATAGGCTAACTTCACATCCCCATCTCTATTACTCTTACCCACCAATCCTCTTATCAAGGTATCAAGTGTTCTATTTGTCTCCTCTATTTGTCTATTAGTTTGGGATGATAGGATTTACTAAATAGCAACTTCATCCCTAGTCAGTGCCATAGGGTATTCCAAAAAAAAGCTTTAGAACTTTACATCTCTATCACTCATACTAATTTTTGGAATTCCATGCAACCTCACTCCCTCCTTGAAATATATATATTCAATATGTGTAGCATCATAAGTTTTGTGCCATGGAATAAAGTGGGTCATCTTTGAAACTCAATCCATTGCCACCATAATTAAATCGTAGCCCATTTGAATTCACTGCAACCCAAGTACTAAACCCATGATAACTCCCTCACATGGCTGAGTAGGCACAGGTAAAGATATTTAGAGACCCTTATAGAAGAAAGCATGTGGCATATCTTCCCACTATAGCTTGATTTCCCTTGTGCATCCTTGGCCAGTAAAAGTGTTCTTAAAGTATCTCCAAGGTCATGTTTACTCTAAATTACCATGCTATTTGACTTTATAGACTTCTTTGATGAGAAAATATTAAATCGAAGATCTAGGTACACAAAATATTTTTTTTAGTAAGAAACCTGTAACACTCCAAAATTTTGTAACCATTATTTTCAAGCATTTAGCATCTTATTTGAAACCTAATCTTTAAATCTTACCTTAATTATTTTTATTAACCCTTGATCCGTAAACCCTAATAAATTCTTAAATAAATTTATCCTAATTATATTTGCCTTTTCCTTTTTATTAATTCCACCCTAAATTAGTTAATTTTTTTACTGATTTATTTTTCCTAACTCAATTCCCTTACCTTAGATAAATTGATTCTATCCTAATCCTAAATCTAATCCTAACACTAATTTTTTTCCCTTTTTCTTTCTTTAACCTTTTCTTTAATTCTCTCATTTTTCCTTTTCATTTTCTTCTCCTTCTCCCTCGACTACACCCCTGCTCGTCCAAACACACACCCATTAAACCCTCACCCAATTTTTGTCCTTCTTTCTCTTTTAAGCCAAACACACCATTCCCCTGATGTTGCACGTCACCCTCATTTCCCCTTTCGAGCCATGCAAGCACCATCCTCCCTCTACACGTCTAGCGCTAGCACACCATTAACTCTTGTGCCATCCTATAACCCTACACCCTTCCCAGCCCACATCGTCCTTCACCCACACCAAGTCAACACACCCTTCCCTCCCACTCCCTTTGTTTGTTCAGTTTTCTCATCCAAATGGCCTATTACTCCCTCTCCATTTCTTATTTGAATTTACCCATCAAAACCCTTGACATTCTTATTCCCATCTTCTTCTTCTTTTTGCACCAACACCATCAGTTAACCTCCTTGCTACAGCCATCGCCGCCACCATCTTGCATCATGAATTCCTCACCCACCAACCCCCTTAGTGTCACCTATTCACACCTTTAGACCCCTCCCAACATTAGTTGTTCATGCTACCTTCCTCTGTAGTGTAAGCTTCTCACACAACCTACCCCATGCAACATCAGTGCCCTGTGCAACCAATCCTCTCCAAACTTGTGTAGAAAAGAGAGTATTGATCTTAATATTCAAGGATAGTTTTGAAAATATCCAAACTTGGTTCTGGTACCAAAAATCGATGCATAGCTAAAACGTGAGTTAAGTTACAATATTAGAGTTTGGGTTGTGTTTAAAAATGCTTAAGATTTGTTTGGGGCGAATATGTTATGGGAAATTAATGGTTGTTAATGGCAGGTTTAGGGTTTTCTAAGGATGGATAAGGTTTAATTAATGATGGCTTTAATGATGATGGGAATTGGGGTTTTGGGATGGTGGGGTTGTTATTTTTTTGTCTTTAAGTAATAGGTTTCTAAATACCTCTCACATAGATAAGAAATTTTAGGGGTACTAAATTCATAGAGAAATTAATAGAATTGGGAATTTTCATTCAACTTCTTGATGGTTGATCCAAACCAATGTGAATAGTACACACTTATATAAATGATCTAGCACATCCTCAAAAAAGAGATAAGATAAATATAAATAAAATAGAAATCCTAAAATATATAAGATAAAGCACACCACAATTAATATCTTTATTAAAACAAACGAATATGTTAACTAATTAACTAATAATGAATATGCCCCACACGAGGAAAGTAACCAACCTTGTGAATAGTATTAACCTCGTAAACAAAATTTAATCATGTAATGCTCATGTGTGCCTTTAAACTTTGA
Organism: Tamarix chinensis; assembly: GCA_030549775.1. Classification (NCBI taxonomy): domain Eukaryota; kingdom Viridiplantae; phylum Streptophyta; class Magnoliopsida; order Caryophyllales; family Tamaricaceae; genus Tamarix; species Tamarix chinensis. The sequence continues at coordinate 24,035,574 of CM060177.1, read as the reverse complement.
TTACTCACCACCTTATCCCCTTATTTATGTCCTTAAATGGGCCTAATCTATGTTTCAATATGTTACTCCCTTATTCAACCTAATTAAGCTCTTTTGATCCAAGTCTTCAAATATTTCAATTGTTATGGGCTTCATAATTAAATAAGCCAATCCCCCTTGTTTCAATCATGTTCCTACATCAGGTTGGATAATCGATACGACTTTTGTTATTGTTCTTAGTATACTACATAAGACATTAAAACTACTAGACTCTACTTCATAACTAAGGGCTTATTGATTAGTATTCTTAGTATTCACCCTAACTATAAAGGATGAATGGCTATAGTTACATTGAATTTTGTATTAGTTATATGATACTGATTGTCTACTGTTCTAATTGAAGGATTATCTCATCCTAATAATTTTTCTATATTCATTTGATCAGTTAAATGTTTTCTTGGTTAATTGTATTTTATTTGAGTTCTTAATTTTTAACGAATTATTTTATAAAGCCTTCTCAAATTATTAAGTATTATTTTAAGCGATATGATCGTTTTTCCCATTGTTGCATCATGATTTCTTCAAATTACTAAATCATTTATGTGCACATGTTAATGTAACACCCTAAATTTTACTACTGAAAAAATTTATTTTACAGTGGAAGCATATAAGTAAAATATTAGGCGCTGCCATCGTAATTGATATAACTCTGGTTTGCCCAACTATCCTTACATCACTCACAAGGCTAAAATCATTAGTAGTAAAACAAGAAAATTAGAAATTGAAGAACTTTTATAAATACATTACGAGTTTGGAGGTTAACTTCAAGTTATAATAACAAAATAAAAACTAAGGGATATCGTGGATTAAAGAGTCCTAAAAGGTATCCGGGTAAATACATCAGCCGAATAACATGACTCTACGTCCATAACCTTGATACCAAAGTCACTCCTCCACATATAATTTATCAAAGGTTGCAAACTCATCCAATGGGTCAGCCTCAACCTACACAAATACATCTAGGTCTTTTACTCGTGAGAATGAGAAGCACCCATGAAACGGATTATCAGCAAGCTACATACTAAGTAAGGTAACAATATAGTTGAAGTAGAATTACACATAATACATGAATTCACATCGAAAAGTAAGAACATGTAAGATAATATAAATATTGCCAGGTAAATACTGATTTCAATTTTTTCTATATAAATATATCATATTCCAATCTTTTATTTACGTCGATTTTAGATAACCAACTATTCTTAAACCAGTGGAGCGGTCTAAAACACCTCTTAGGGACAAAACATCTGAGCCACTATTAATATATGGTGGAAGAACTCAATACCTCTCAAAGAAAAATGCCAATGAGCTACTATTCTTAAACCGGTAGAATTGTCTAAAGCACCTCTTAGGGACAAGACATCTGAACTACTATTATTTATTTGGTGGAACGGACTCAACACCTTGGCCCTGCCTCATACAGTCTTTCAATTTAAATGATTAGTATCTTTTCCCTTAATATTTTATCTCTTAATTGTATATTTATTCACAATGATTATAGGCACCTACTATTCTTAATCCGGTGGAACGGACTGATACACCTCTTAGGGACAAGATACTTGAGCCACTATTATTATCCGGTAGAACAAATCCATATAAACACCTTGGCCTGACTTGAATGATCTTTCACTTTAAATGATTAATATCTTATTAGAGTTGATTGTGTATTCAAGATTATCATGCATGGTCCATGTAAATATACAAGACATAAATTTAATAACATAATTAGAACCACACAATTATCCTCAAATGACCACAATACTCTTAGGTAGTTAAAAATGCTTATATTCTCCTAAGCTCTAATAAATATCAATACCAATACATATACATCTCCAATATCCATTCATAACATAAATCCTCAATTATTTGCATAGATACCATACCCAACATTATACTAAAATCATACTTCCAAAACCTCATTACTCAAGATATCATATCACAAAATAAAATTAATCATATCACATATCCAGTAAAAGCACATACACATATACATAAAGTCATAGCTATGAAATGAATCCTTACCAACAAAGGTAGCGGGCTCTATGCACATAAATCCTCTACCTCCTCCTCCGAGATCGTCAGAAAATCACCTACAAAAAATAAGATAATACACGATTAGGTTTGAAGATTATAACTGAGGAAAAAGTTAAGATAAAGGAGGGTAAAAATAAAAATAACCGGAGTCAAAGGGAAGCTTAAGTTGCATGAAAGTGTATTGGAATGTATGGTGGTACTATGGTAAAATTTTAATGGTGTTTGAGTAAGGTTTGGTGGTGAAAATAGGGTAAACGGCTGAAAATAGGGGGTTGCACAGGTGTGGGCAGGTGGTGCACACCCAGGCCATGAGATGAGATCCTGCACGGACAAGCTGTGCGAAGAGACACAGCCATGCTCGAGCAAAAAATTACTTAGGAAAAACGAATAGGTGCGCACGAGCGTGCGGTAGCGGTGCGAAGCTTTGTAAGTGTGCATGGGGCAAACCATGTGGGTCTGCACAAGCGTGTGCTAAGGAAAATTAGATTAGTGCAGTTGTTCGTGAGGTCGTGTACCTCAAAAAAATGTGACGGACACAAGGAAAGAAGAGGAGAAAATAGCGGTGGTTGACGGTGATGGTCGGCAATGATGAGGGGGAGTGATGGGGTGGTCTTGATTTTGATCTATCAAAGTTTGAGTGGTTATGGTGGTGTACAGTAGTGATGGGGTAGAGTGTGACAGAAAATAGGGCAGCAACATGAGGAAGAAGGAGAGGAGGAGGATATATATGTATATATATGTGTGGCATGGTGGCATGTGAATGGGTGATGCAAAGAGGTGATATAGAGGATGATGATGATGTTGATGGTGATGAAGGACAGTGGCAGCAGGGAAGAGTGGAGCAAAATTCAATGATGGGACGGGGAGAGAATGGTTGAAAGTAATGGTGGAGTGTTGGGTGAAGAAAAATGGCAAGGGGTATGTAGTCAAAGGTAGCAGCAACAACGGGGATGGTGATGGTTGTAGCTGCATGAGGAAGGGGGATGGTTGTGATGATCATGGTAGTAGTAGGGGGCATGAGAGTGATGGTTGCGTGTTACGGGGCTAAGAAGACATAAGTCAAGTCTTATGGCGAGAAGGAGGCAAGAGAAAGGAGAAAGAAAAGGAAAAGGGAAAAAGTTTGGGGTTAGTATTAGGTAAATTTTTGATTAGCTAAAATAAGTAGGATTAGTAATAAAATTTTCCGAATTCAAGATCGGGTTACCACAAATAATTTATCTGGGACAAAGATTCAGATTAGATTAAGATTTTGGGATTAAATATTTTGGTTAAGGCTAAAATAAGATTTTTTTCGATGTTAGAATTAGATTAAGATATTAATGATACGAGTTTAGGTTTAGTAAAATTTTAGGATATTACAGTTAGCGTAGTGGCTTGATCTTTGCTTTAGTTGGTGGGTCTATTGCTTAGTGAGTTATTGTTTTGTTCACTTTCCCTTTATCATTTCAATTTTAGATAAAGAGTATAATTATGAGCAAGACGATGGATTATAATGTCATTGTTATTGAGGTCTTCAATGATTGTAAGCTCCTAGAGTACGAGATTTCGTACATTTTTACTTTAGCAATAGTGAAGTTTTGTATCTGTTGTGATTAGATCGAAGATATTTGATTGTATGCTTACTTGGTGTAGAACTTGAGGATGTTGTATATTGGGATATTGATATGGATTGGGTTCAGCCTTACTAGTCACCGAGGTTTTCTTTTGTGGCTAGTAACTAGGGTTGTTTATGACATCCAATATCTATTATTCTGATCTAATATCTGACTCAATACTATCTATAAACATAATTAATTAATTCCATCAATTAAAATCCAAACAAATCAAATATTTGATCTAATAAATACGAATGATATCCGAGTTATACAAATATGTACGTTTAAATTAAGATTATAATCATTAACTCCATGTGAGCATATATTATAATAAAATATTATATATTGGTTTAAAGTATTTATATAATTACTCTAGTAACTATATATTTCTTTGATAACCATTATAGTATAAATTTTAAGTTGGTTGTTAGTTTCTAAATTTCATTCATTTTATTTTTGGGTTCAAAGCTCAATGATATATTTTAACATTATTTTTGAATAATATACAACACTCATACATATATAGATATAACTATTATCTAACTTTCTATTCTCAATTTTAAATATTTTATTATAAAAGCTTTCTAAATTGATTAATTAGAACACTTATACAAAAACTAGATATTTATCCAATTCGATTGATATCTGATTCATATTTGTAGCTATAAAAAATATTGGATATTTGATTAAACTGATCGGATTAAATATTTAATTCGATAGATACAATTATCTGTATCCGTACTTTAACACCCTTATTAGTGGTTGTTACACTTGCTAACCATGGATAATTTAGAGGTGTAACAATTACTTCATTTGTGATGTGTCTACAAGGGATTTAGAATCATCAAAATTAAGATAATAGTCAAAATTAGCATAAAAAATAATGTCATATTATTAGTTATATATTTGTATTCCTTATCTAAATGAGTTTCTTTATTGAAAATGTAACAACCTTAGTTAATAAGACCATATAAAAACAAATAAATAAATCAATAAATAACTTATATGTCTTACGTATTAAACCCTCACAAATATTTTAAGATAGCATAAAAGGATGTAGCATGCAAATATAGGGGAACTACAAGAGTATAAAACAATTGTACATATTATATGATTAAAAAAATATTAATTTAATCATCTGTCACTTGTACTTTTAAAAAGTACTTTTATGTTTTGAAAAAGTATAACTACTTTTCATTTTCTTATCGTAATATATGTATATAAGGACAAATATATTTTATACAGTTTTGAATTATATTTTTTCATTTATTTTTAATGTTATACTTTCTTTAAATAAAAGATAACCGATCTTAGCATTAAATTTTTATATTTATATTTACTTATTTTTTAGTTACTTATAAAATAAAAATTTTATTTTTTATATAAAGATTATAAATAAAAATTTAAAATTATATATATCAAAATTTAAAAAGTGAATAAGCTATTAAAATATTTTTGAAATATGATTTTATTCCCATCGCCAAACTCATCGCGACAATACTTTTTGCGGCTCATGATTAAAAAAAAGTCAGCCGAAATAGAAGGAGGGGTCAATTGAGTCAATATCCGTACATCACACGAGTAATATCACAACCTTTTGTACGGAAAGATTATATTGTCAGAGTTAACGCTTTAACTAACCACAAAAGTTAAAGCCGATCCGATCCTACACCGGAAGGGCCGGTTCCCAATTTCACGGTAATGACCTGGTGTGCGATGGAGTTTGTTTCAAGTTTAGTGGACCCATTTAAGGGAGAAGATGATCTAGATTGGGACGCATGACGAGAGTTATTGGCTCGCCACGTTGCAAAATGCTAGCCAGGCCAACTTCTATACTCCGTTCTCTACCTACGGCTCTGGAGCTCAGCTGGGATCATTTCCAACGAACGCTAGTGCGCTCGCGTGGGAGCCTGTGACCGGACTTTATCCAGTTGCACAGTTCATTGTTTCCGCAATAATCAATTAGGTAAAAGTAATTCTGGTCCGCACATCATAACAGTATAAACTTATACCAACTCTGTTGCGTGCTAATAAACAGCCCGTTAATTTCTACCACGAATATTACAAGAATATATATATATATATATATATATATATACTCTTTTCTTCTGATATTAATAGTCCAAATTTATATTTTAATTTATTTCATAATATATATTATTTTATATTAATATTTTTATTGCTTATAATATTGCTCATTAATTGAGGATAAATATAAAAAATACCTACAAAATAGAATGCAATATTATATATATATATATATATATATATATATTACATTTTTTTTGCCACACACCTCCTTGAGGCTTTGCACTCTTTCTCCTCCCGTTCTGGTTTAAATATAAATCCTATCAAAAGTTTATTGTTTTGCTGTGGGGTAACTGCTGAGGTTAAACAATCCTTATTAGAGCTTTTTGTCTGTGCTGAGGATGTTTTTCTTTTTAGATATTTGGGTGTTCTTCTTGATAATGTCTATCTTGGTATTCAGCACTATCAGGGATTGCTTGATAAACGTTTGTCTCAGGTGAAGCATTAGTCTAGCAAGCTGCTAAGCTGCGCTGGGAGTAGGAGAGTACAGCTCATTAACTCAATCCTAATGGGAACCATTATATTTTGGTCCCAAATCATGTTATTCCCTACAAGTGTGGTCAGGTACATTGAGAAAATTTGTAGAAAATTTCTATGGTCAGGCAATATAGAGCAGCATACTGCCTTGGTATCCTAGAAGGATGTCTGTCTACCCAAGCAGGAGGGAGGGCTGGGTATTCATGATCTCAGGAGATGGAACCTAGAAGCAATGGGAAAATGGTTATGGCATATTGTACAACATAAAGATGGTTTATGGATAAAATGGGTTCATGGCTGCTATATTAAAAATAAACCTCTCCATAAATTAGATGTGAAGATGAATCAACCATGGGTCTTTCGATGTGTGCTGAAGCTTAGACATCACTTTCTCAATACAATTGCTAATGGTCAGTGTGGTATTGAGAAGTATCATATTCAAAAGGCATATGACCTTATTCGTGTCAGGGATGATCCTCAGGTTTCGTATGCTTTTGTTTGGGAACATGATGGCTTCCCTAGCCATAAGTTTATTTCTTGGCTAGCAGTTCGCAATGCACTTCTCACTAGGGCAATGTTATCTCAGTGGATACCTAATATTCAGAACATGTGTGGTATTTATGGTGCACAGGAGGAGACTTTAGATCATTTATTTGTGTAGTGTGAGTTTGTCAAGTTCTGATGGCAATCATTATTTGGTTGGTTAGAGCTGGACTTCTACCTGCTGGATTGTATGAACTTCATTAGCACAATGGCTGAAATTGATGATCGAGATTATGCATACGGTAGACTAGTTCGAGCCACTATTGCTGCTGCGATTTACTACATCTGGAGATGATGTAATCTATCTGTTTTTATATTATAGGTTTCTCTTCCTAGATTAGTGGTTAAAGATATTATTGGGAGGATTCATAGTAGATTATCCTTGTGTGGTAGAAAAAAGTTGTATAGGCCTATCCTGATTTACTTTGATCGCTAGGCTTAGTTCAAAATCACAACTTAGAACTTGTATATTTTCTCTCAATTTTAGTAATATAAATCTCAATTAATTACCACAAAAAAATATATATATTTTTAATGTATGAACAACTAAACAAGTCTATTATTGAAATAATTTATTAAAAACTTTGTTACATAAATTAATTTGTATACATTGTATAAGTTATGTTTCCCTAACTAATACTCTATCTTAATTATTAATTATCCACACGAGTATGATAACAAAATGAGTGATGACGTATATAATATATTATTATAAAAAATATATTGCAAAATAAATTAAAAAATTAAATGGGAGATCTATTGTCACACAAATAGAGTACTTGTGTTATTGGCAACAAATGTCGGCATATTGGACACACTTCTCAATTATGCATAATGATACCGATGTCTTCCAATAACATAAATAGTTGGGGAAATTTCTTTATAGTCTATTTAGGTGAAACAAATAGGATAAAAATCAAAATGGTCCTAAAGTATTTAATTCCAAGTACAAAATATTATGTACATATAATTATACTAATAAGTACACCTAATTATACATAAATGTATAGGTAATATTCTATATATGTACATGTATATTGGGATATAAAAAAAATAGACTAAATACCAAATAAATTGACTAACTTTAATTACTTTGATTCAAATGGACCACCAACTATTTTTCCCTAAATAGTTTTGCAACAAAGTAACAATATCGAGTGTTTATCCTTCTTGATGTATGAACAAAATTATAGCAAAAATTGAGAGTCCCTGTTCGGCAATTAACAAAAAAACTAATGACGGTCAGCGAATTATATTAGTAATTAACTAATATTAGCTGGTTTGATTAATAGATAATAATTGTTATTTATATAAAGGTGTTTGATAATATTTGATAATATAAATAGTTATTAGTATATTAAAAGTAGAAATAACTTGAAAAAAAATTATAATTATGAATAAGCGAATATAAAACACTCATATTTTAACTTTTATCAAAAAGATATTTTTAATTACAATGTGCTAATACAAAAAAAATCATTTGGCAAATATTTAGATTAAATATTTCATGTAGTTAAACCTATAACCTATATTTAAAAAGCTAAAAGCTCTCTAAATTGCTTTTTTTTTTATCAAACATAGCTAATGGACATATTAATATAGAGCAAGTTGGAGATTTTTTAGCGATTTTAAAATAAATTATAAGTTTCTAGTAAATTCAACATCTAATTTTAGTATTTGGTAAAGATTTTTTTATTAGTATTTTTAGATATATAAAAAAAATCTTTTGAAAAGTTTAAAATAAGAGTGTTTTTTTATTAAATTATTTAGAATTAGTTTTTTTTTTAAGTCATTATACTTTCAATATGCTAATAACTACTAATGTTAGCAAATATTGCCACTTTTTTTTAACACCCCCAAATTTTAAACCATAAAATTTCGTTTTGAAGATAATGCAGCAATGTTGTTAAAATAAAATTAAGGGATTCTACCGCTACATGAGCCATAAAAGAGTATAATCATCACCCCCAACTATTGGACATGAGAATGCATAATCTAACAATATGATGATGATGATGATGATGATGATGATCATCATCATCATCATCATCATCATCATCATCATCATCATCATCATCATCATCAATAATAATAATAATAATAATAAGGATGAGAATAACATAGGAGAGAAAGTTACAAATCCCAAAATACATGAACCAAAACTAAGAGTTTAAATAATTGGAAAGAGCAAAAACATCCCAATACTGTGGAGAAAATACATCTAGTCAATTAGCTTAACTCTTAACCAACAGAAATATAACTTTTAATCCCCAAACAACGGTAAGCTATTGTACCACATCATCATCCTCAACGTACTTTAGTTGAGAATTATAACTTTGCAAATCATTCTCTACTCATAGGAACAGAAGCTGAATCATCATTGTGACCACACAAATGTAGTATTAGTACGGTGAAGTACTAGTAAAACAAACTACCTAAAATATGGTAACGGATCATACCGTACATTGAGGTCATACGATAACATGGTATGCGATATGCTTAGGAAAATAACACATAAGATCATGGATAATATATATGATATGGTAATTCCTTAGGGATCAAATATCCACACATGCATGAGTTTTCATATCAAGGCATATAAGAGTAGAATAATGTCAATATTCCATGATATGACTAGCGTAGGACTACCTCTCCAATCACCATATTGCATTAGTACCAAGGGGTTTTTATTAGGGATCTTTCTTATCCACCACACTTGGTAACTTAGGTGAGGGGCATACACTAAATTTTAGGTCTACCTCACCCCCAAGTACAATTACATGTAATCAAACCATTGTTTATATCTAAGAGAGGGATGAATGAAGAAATGCAACTCCCATTGCCATATCAATCTGGTTCCAAAGGACTTTTCTTAGGAATCTTCAGCATCCACCACATTTGATCTCCTAGGTGAGGAGTCATACATTCAATTTTGGGTTTGCCTCGCCCACCACACTAACACTAGTTCCTGAGAGCTTTTATCAAGGATCTTCAACATCCACTACACTTTGTCTCCTAGGCTAGAGGGCATAAAAAATAACTAAACCCTACGTATACACACTAGAAAGACCTCTAAGATTATACTATTTGATTCTAAAGATTAGATCAATTGAGTGTTTCAAGTGTTAACACCAAACACCAAGCAAGTGTATAAGCGATCAACTAGGGTGTTTAAAGATAACACCAAACTCAACTATACAAGGCACCCCAATATCAAAATTTTGATCCATAATAAATAATTATTAAGTATGGTTGAAATCATGATTAAAATGTTGTAATTACATGGAAAAGTTAAGATAGAAGTCCCAAAGTAAGATCATCAGAAAAGGATTAAACATGGCTAACTCATGTGGACTATTCGATGTATTACTTGTATCATACAACATTGCTGAAATTACATGAAACATGATAGAAATTAATCATATCATATCATGCTTATATCATAGAACATATAAAATACATACTCCATATATGAAATTACATGAAACATGATAGAAATTAATACTCAATAGAATTATGCTTAATTTTACCAAACTCATGCATAATATCCAATTACTCAAAACATGCTTAAAACTTTAGAAGTGAAAACATTACTACATGCTCGAATCCATGAACTCAATTAACTCATGTATATCATAAAAACATACCAAGAACATTAAACCACAATAAATATAATGTTTACATCGATCAGTTGAAGTGGTGGGATGATAGGAAGCCCGTTAAATGATTGATGCTATTGTACCCTAGCAGTGAGGCATTGTTCCTCTATGGAGTTGTATTCAAGGTGCTAGATTCTTCAGCTACATATTCCCTTTTTTCTTCTTGTTGTTGTTGAGAATATAAGAATGCATATCATTGTTGTAGGACATGCTCGATTTAAGGATCAAAGGGAAAAAAACTTTGTTATGTTAGACTCCCTCATACACCTAGTTGATAATGTAGGACAAGCCAAAAATAATAGGAAAACCAAAAGACAATCTAGATCTAATCCAAACTATAATATAAATACCCAAATAATATGGCATTATTGATAATCCCTAACAACATTGCTAAAAACTTAGCGTGTGGTTGTTATGTAGTGATGCACAAAATAATATAAGACAATCGCCATATAGCATCATCCTTGATATATTAGGATGCACTACACTAAAGGGTAATAAATAATGTAGGGTATTGATTTACAACTACTAACACAATAACTTATTTAACAACTAAAGAACCAGATAACTCAAAAACAAAACTAAATAAGGTTATATCAAGCAAGTAGAAGTGAAGATATCAAATGGAAGTGACCATGTGGAGGAAGATTCTCAAATCTCCATGCACTCAAAATTCATCTTGCTATAACATACAACATTTTAAAAAGTATCAACACTTATCCACTCACTGAGTTTTAATCAAGGTGAAAAATACTCTTGTGGTTATTGCCATCTCAGCACATGAACTACTAGCATTGTCACACATTGAGTAATATTAAAGCTCAATCCTAAACATGCTTTCATGTTGAATCAAACAAAAATTTGGTATTTTCCACCAAAATTATATTTATTGAGCTTCATTTGGCTAGGTAGATGCCATTTGTGTCCAACAAACAACATAAATAGACAATTAATAACACCAAAGATGAAATAATAATTTCACATTAGCGATATTACAACATTCATAGTTTTACAACACATGAATCATCCCTATACTCTCAATAGCAATGGCTTCAACTCATGCTCAAATCCATGATACAAAAATAGAGTATGAAAATGGAGAAAGAAAAGGAAAAAGGGAAATAAAGGAATGGAGGATGAAGTACACCTTTTCCACCCCATTCTTTACCTTATGCTCTCCACGATTATTCTTTATACTTTATTTTTTGTTTGTGAGTATATTCCTTATGATATCCTCAATTAGTCTTTACACTTAGTTTTGGGTCTATGTACATAAGAAAGACAATGAGGATGTAAGGAACAAGTGGTAATGGTGGAGACGTATTAGATGGATGGAATTATTTGACATTAGGATACAAATGTAATCTTTAAACTATGATTGCAAAGACTAATATACACAATTTAGTTGATAATGAAAATTACCCTTGGCTTTAAAATTATCATGATAAAACATATAAACCTAAGGTTAATACATAGTACATAAATTCTAACTCAACAATGTGTAGCTAGTTTACATATATTTTGAAGAATGTAAATGTGTTTCGAAGCATGTTAGGCCATTTATGATCTTATTAGGGTCTTAATGATATGTATAGCATGTGTGGAAGTAATAATTCAAAATATGGAGTATCATTAATGCATGTTTTACGTTATTTTTGGTATTTTTTTTTATAACAAGTGGATATTTTTTAGATGCTAAGATGATATGTTTACAAGTGAGAGAAAAACTAATTGAAGAAGCATATAGAATGATCTATAAATGCATTAGGAGATTTTGATGTGGGTTTTATAGTGTAAAGTCGATTAGTTTTAGATCTAATTGTCTATAGGTTTGTGGGACTAGTCTACTGGTCCCATGGGCTATATTTGTGTACTCTTAAGGTTTGAAATTATATATTGACCACGTATTCAACCTTAGCTTTGACCTTTGTTTTAAGTCCAATGTTAAGTAATTGAAATAAAGTCGGATTCTTCGACATTAGTATTTTATGGTTGATAGGAAATATAACTATGGATTGCATTAGATATTTAAGTGTGGGTCTTTTATTGTGTATGCCTATAGTTCATTAGAATAAAACATTAATATTTGATATAAAAGGCCTTGAGTTTTGGTAATGGATCCTCTCTAAGGTTTAATATTTATTTATAAGATAGGATTCCTCAATTTTAATTGTTTTCTAGGGATGGATACCGTAAAGATAAGATAAAGGTCCTCAATTTTTTTAGTTTCATAGATGGTGTTGTGCACTAATTAAAGTTTCACATCTTCTTTATTAGGATTCTACAGGCTTACTAGAGGGTATCGATACTCAAGGATTGGATTTTGAGGTAGATTTGTTAGTGCTAGTTAGTCACTATGCACCAAATATCGGTCACCATCGAGTGCTAAACATATGGTATATCATTATCAAGAAATTCATTTAAAGTGGCTTATGTGTGGTGTGGAAATACCGTTGGTTAGAAATTTTACCGTTGTGTGTAAGGATAACAATCGAGTGGGTTTTATCTTAAACCTAACAGATTTTATCCGTTGAATCTTTAAATGGATTTGGATAGGCGTATATGTATGTAGATATAGATATGGAGGGAATTAAAAAATTCACCAGGTTTGAGTACAGATATGGGTACGGGATATCCAAATAATTGATAAGAGTTTAGATATTAAACTTCAAGTATAGCATAAGAAAAATATAACAAAAATGGAGCCAATGCAACTAAGAGTCCAAAATGTATCTAGATAAAAACTAGCTATCAGATAACGTGACTCTACGCCTAAATCCCAATAGAAAAAAATAACTCATCCATAGGAATTGTATCATAAGCAATAAAATCATTAAGGTATTCCTTAGTATCTTTCACATCAAAACCTGGATTAGCTACTTGTGAGACTGAACTACACCCTTGAAAAGGATGACAATACTTGTGTATTGAGTGCCTAACACACAAAGTTACATTAAAGGAATACTCATGCACATTAATTAATAACATGTGAGGGTTCCTAATGGCAATCAAAATATTTCCAAGATAGATGATTATGCATTTCCATTTACTTAATATCTTGAGTTCAGGGACCTTAATATTCATAATCGGTGGAATAATGTCAATAATAACAGCAACCTCCGGAAGAATGCTCATTGACACTATTCTTATCTGGTGGAACAGGTTGGTACAACCCCTGCACATAATGTTGCTGGTCACTATTCTTATCTGATGTAACATACTAATACAACTAATATTGACTAATGTGAACTTTTAATTTAAATATTAGTGTCTTATTAGGCTTTTTATTATCTTGATAAAGTCATGGAAGCTTATGATAAGTATACAAGGCACATAAAACATATCTAGAAGATTCTTGGGTCACTCCTAAGGGGAAATACCTCAACACCTTTACAAAATCCAAATTTCACATGACAAGTGTAAGTCCCTCCATAAGACTTAGCTAACCCGCAAATTTAGTACACCATCCTAAAATATCATTGTTAACAAAATATCCAAAAATCAAGGCATAATTCTAGCATCGTACATATGCAATAATGAGCTTTCTTCTAGGGTTGCCTCTTCCAATGTAAGTCATTTCTGATTTTATTTGATTGATTATTTCATGTATCAAACTCAAAATAATTTAATAAATGTTAGCTTATAAATACCAAAATTTCATATTTAACCCCAAGATGATCAAAATACCCCTATATTACTTAGATGCCTCAAATCCTCTTTTACATAACTTGTGTCATACTTGACTAATATTCTAACATGTTATTCAAGGAATAGATTGTAAAATGATAAACTATTACCATGCCATATTTATTTCCCACAAATATCTTGAAAAGTAGCAAATATCCTTAAGATATTCAAAACACCCAAACATTTCACAATGACCCAAAAAGTCCCAACATTATCGACTTCCAACCTCCAACATAGATCATCATAATAGTACTTAACCATATATAGAAGCCACTCTTCATAACTCAATTAAGATAGTAGATAATTCCAACATGCTAGGGTTACAAGATAAGGTTTAATCGAGTAATAACACATATAACTCATGTTTTCACATAACACTTATATTTCCATAATATAATACAAAAATATCATGGTATGACATCAAAAACATGAATTACCGAATATAACTATACTATCTTGATATCATATACAATTTACTCATAACATCAAACCCCCAAATCATGAATATTTATCATTACCCAAATGTCACCAGTATTTAAGCAAACAATGGACCTTAAGCCTTTTCTTCCCATATCATCAAGGAATCACCTAAGGTCAAGAGAAAACATATGGTTAGAACTTAGGAAGGGCATGAAAGGAAAGGAAAGGCAAGAGGATACAGAGAAAAGGGAGGGAGAGATATCAAGAGGGCTAGTTAAAAGGAGAAAAAATGATTAGTTCACTTGGTAAGGGCAACAATTGGTTGGGACCAAGGGGAACTAAGCATGGTCGATCGAGGGCTAAGGGGTGAAAATGGATAAGGAAACAAACACACCTGGTTGAGAGATGAGGAATTGAAAACAATTTTGGGAAAGATTGAGTGAAAAATAAATGAAACTCTCTCAACAAGACAACCAAGACTAGGGAAAAATAGTTCATTCAACAAGTTCACCAACTCAGTGAGTTCATTCATTTGATAAATTCAACCTAATTAGAAAGGCTAGCTAATATTGAGGGAAAAAATATAACTTGGCCAAGAGGGAGGAAAATAGCATAATAATTAAGGGTGATAGGTTGAATGATCGAGTCAAAATTGGTGGTGCTTAGCTATGACGGATGAACGGTGTGCAAAATAGTGGATATGAAGGAGTTTAGGTGGTGCTTAGTTAGGTGAGGTATGAAGGAGGAGCACAACAACATTGGCATCGATGCCACTGATAAAAAAGATGAAATGACTACTAGGAAAATGGCGGTGAAGAGAGATAAAGATCGAGGGAAAATCATAGGATAAAGAAAGAGATTTTGTTGTCTTACAGTAAATGACCACAAGAGAATTTGGTATATTGCATGAGGGAGGACAGCGTACTGAAGATTGAAAAGTGAGGTTAGGTGATTGAACTCAAATGCAAAAAATAAGGAGAGAATAATTAGGGATGGGCTACTTCATGAAAACCACATAAGAAAGAAAGGTATTGATGATGGAGTGAGAATTTGTTTATAGCTAGAAAAATCTACTCTGAGTAACTAGATTATATAACTCAGTTAGGTGGGGGTAAGGCTATGTAGGAGAGAAGGGAAAAGAAATAAAATGAGAAAAAGGAAAAGAAAAAAGGACAAGAAGTGTTAAAGATTAGAATTTAGAGTTAAAATTAGGATTAGGGGATTAGGAATAAGATTAGGATGTTAATCACCCGAGATTAAGGTTAGAATAAAAATTTAGGGTATTACAATGAGTACACATGAGACAGAAATAAGGGGTATGGCCAAATGCTATTATGTTCTTGGAGACACAACTAACTCATAATACATGCCATCCAAGGAAAAGGTGTTGCATTATTTCATGATGTGATACTCTTCCCTTATGTTAGATAAGGGGAAAATATGGTTGTTAAGGAATGATATGGGTTGACCATATCTTATATGGGACTTCCATTGATTTAAAAGTGATATATTTTGAAACATGGCACATCTGGTGAGTCATAATCAAATCACCTTATGATATGGGTCCTTCATCATGAGTCTTCTATAGGAATCTAAGGTACCCTTCAGTGATCTCCTTACTACTCCTTTCTATCTAAATAAATGATAACACGTAATTTATAAGTTCACTCTAAGGCACATGGGATATGAGATCAACGAGGAATCCTCGAGCATGGCCCCTACGACCAAGGCTCATGTGTCATTGACTTGCAATTGTAAGATATCAATGGCATATGCATATCAACTTAGGGGTACAAATGATGATACACCATATTTTGACCTATGCTTAGATTACCACTTCCTTTTGTTCTTCTAGGCCCATTATTTCCCTTTCTATATCCATTATTTCTCTACCACCAGCCTAGTGTGGTGGAACTATGGCTAATATTCAGGATCTACTCATATAGGGGTTGAAGATGGAGGATACCAAATTAATAGTTATTAAGAGGTAATAAGAGCTAATAAAGGTATACGTTTATGGGATTTGATTTATGCTTTAGGTTGACTTTCAACCATAACATCAGGATCAACCACCCTGCTCTCCCATGCTTTAGATATCATGAATATAAATTATGTGGCTAAAGATGAAACAACTCTTGTTTTTTATATTGGGATGGTAGATGTTGATTTATGGGTCTATACTTTTGAAGTGGATATTGGTCTAGATACTGCTATTTTGGGTATTAAATCTATGCCTACACTAACAAAGGTATCTCTCCATATATTATAGTTCTTAATGAGCCACTCAAATCACTTGAGAGGTTGTAGATATTACAAACTTAGAGAGCATTCACAGTAAGGACATGGGGAATTTGATTCCACTTGTTATTTTCACAACATTACCTTTCACATCACCATCCTCCTGGGGATGGCAATAGGTCTCGGACCCGACCCAGACCCACTAGAAATGCTTTATTTTTACCTGGTCTGGGTCCATAATTTTAGGACCTAACGGGTCTGGGTCAGGTCTGGGCCTATATATATCTTAATGGGTCTGGGTTTGGGTCCGGCAGTTCTAGACCCATACCCGACCCACCAAACCCGTTTAGTGTGAGTGTGTGTGTGTGTGTGTGTGTGTGTGTGTGTGTATACATATATAAATACATATTAATATTATGTTTGTTGTTATTTTCGTAATCCTATTTGAGCTATTTATTCACTTTTTTAATTTTTTTTATATTTACTTTATAAGCAATATGTACAATATTGTATTCTAAAAGAATTAAAATACCATTTAAAAAGTTAACGTAACTATTTTAATATACTTATTTTTTTATTTGGATGATTTTTTTAATAGAAAATACATATTAAGTTATATAAAACATAAATGTATTTTTATTTATATAGATTATTAATTATTATTATTTCAAAAATAGCCAAATTCATTTAGAACCCGTTTACCCGCTAAACCCGGTGGATCCGGGTCTGGGTTGGGTCTAGGTCTAGGTAATGTAAACGAGTTCGAGTCTGGGTTTAGCTGGACCCGACCCATTGACATCCCTACATCCTCCTCTCATATTCCAAGCACTACTAGCGTCGATCAGGTGTCTTCATGGCCCTTGGTCACATTAGCGTGTGAGCCACATCTATGTACTTTGTGAGCATTAAATTTAGACTTGATCCTTCTTGTATTTTGTTATTTGATATGTACAAGTTTTTAATATGTTGATGTTTATGTGATCATCTCTTGTACATCTCATGTACTTTTTGATATTAATATGTCTATGTACGTACGTGTGTGTGTGTGTGTGTGTGTGTGTGTGAAATGATGTATTTTTCCTTTTCTTACCTAATTTTTTTCATTAATCCATCCACTTTTCTAATATATACTATGATTTAAATTAGTTCTTTAATCATAGAAATTAATTATATGTTCTTCCCTATGTGTATTTCCATGATCCTATGGGGATAATGCTCTATTTCTTTTGCCTCTACTTTTTTTATTGTTTTATAATTATACACAAATTGAGGGGAATAAATCCCTAAATTTAGGATTGTTATCTATTTTCTATGCATATCCTCACCTTATGTTGATGATAAAAGTAAGAGAGAATCTAGAATCTAGATTTAAAATAAGAAATTGTAGGAGATATGGTATTATTTGAGAACATTTCATCTCTTATATTCTTATCCTACTCATTTTTGCACATTTTATTTGTTATCATTAATAAAGAGAAGTTGTTAACCATTTAGGTCAATTAATTTCATTATCTTATATCATAATATTAATGTGATAATATAAGGTAAATGAGACTAGAATAATATCATAGATGGAATGAACTTGATACTTTCAAAAAATCAAATACAGGAATCCGAATAAAGAGTTTAAATAGCCAAAAATACAAAAACTTGCCAATGCAGTGGAAAAGATACTAATAACCAGTTAGCCTAACTCTTAGGAAATATGGGATCCCCATGTTAATTATATTACTCTCAACTTTTTGTCTAAAACTAACATCAAAGTATTATGTGAATAAATATGGTCTGTGTTAGTAAACATAGGGCCTTGTGTTTATCATAGAATTTATGATCCCACATTAAACTTCCCCATCATTTATACGAACTAAACCAATGTTATGCTATGCATCAAATACCTATTTATAGCTCACATCATCAATAAATACATCACAAAAATTAAAAATTAAAAAGGAAAAACCTTTGGTAGTGGATGTATAGAATCTCAAGCTCGAGAATCACTCTAAATTGTGCATCAAATATTTAACTTGCAATTTCTTTTTAACCCTATTCACTTCCTTAGGGTACTTTCAATTAGTTTATCTATTACGTAATTAATATCACTAATTTAAAATTACCATTATAAAAAATCAATTAAATCTAACACTTTTACTGACTACATATCATCTTATTTTTTTATTTTTTATTCAAAGGGGTGTTGATAAAATAATTATTTTCTATATTTTCATCTTATTTTGCGTCCATTTGTGACATTGTTTTTATATGATTCATGAACTTTGTGGTAGTTTAGGTCTTTTGTTCTCGCCACTGCTCTCTTGGTGTTTTTTTTTCAAGGATTTACATAAAATAAAAAACAAATCTAAGGAAGTGGATCATAGATTCAAAGCAAGGACCACCTATAGAAGGCATCGAAGAAATATAAACAATCCCTCATGCATAGGGAGAGAGTAGGAAGACCATGGAGTTAAAGATTAGAAAAAGAGCACTATTTGGACATGGTATTGGCTGTGTACGAGTTAGAGGAGAGGCCTAGCATAGATGTGCACCAACCAAGGAAGTAAAATAACAAAAGCCAAAGAGGAGAAATTTTTACGATCTACCTTTGCAAGTTTAGCACGACCATGTAACATGTAATATTCACCCAGTGAGAGAAACTTAGCTACACGGTCATGTAATAAATAATTATCCCATTTTAAAGCCACAATTCCCTCCTCTTTGGGGGGTATTCTTCATTCAATAAATAGAAACTCCTAGGATATATTTTCCTAGAAAAAACTTTATTATTGTAACTTTGATTTCCTCATTCAAATCTTAGTTTTAGTATTAGTCTCAACTCTTGGATGTACTATTGACAATAGATTCAATGCATTTGATCTCCGACTTCATCTATCTATCCCTCTCTTACTATTTATTATGTTTATCATCATTTATGTTCATGTATTTTATTTCTTGCATTTTACTACAATTATATGAAAGTAGAGTGTCTTCTCTAGGGTTGAATTAAGTTTTCTCCAATACTGTGATGATAGATTAATGTGCATATGGTATATATAATTCTAGTATGTTGTTTCATACATTAGATATTTTTGTAACAAATATAATTTGACTTAATTGGATGCTGATTATAACTAAAAGGTTGAAATTAATATTGGAACTTAGCATATGAATAGGAAAATAATCAACCCCAAGAGTAGTCATTTGTTTCTTAGGGACTATTTAACTGGTGACACTTAATGGGTTGTGTCTAATTCATTATTCATGAAAGTAGTCAATGAATTAGGATAAATATGTTCTTAGTCTTTGAAAGAGAATAAAAAATCACATAAGACCAGTTGTTCACAACCATTAAAATTGTAGTGTAATGTTGCATTAATTTGTTGATGTATACCAAAGCTAAGCCCAAAGTTCAATCCCAGGTTTTATCATCTTTATTCTAGAGTTTGCATTTCATTAGTTGTTGCATTCATTTTCAAAATTCATATCCATATTTTCATTACTATTTAGTCTATATAGTCAAAATGGTGAAGAACAATATTTAACAACAAAATCCATGTGTGATAGGACCTTAACATGCTATAGTGAGTCTATGCACTTGAGGATTTGGAATATCAAGTTTGTGACATCATTGTTGGGGACTTTGGGTATTTGAAGTTGAATCCTTTTTCATTTGGTTATACTAGGATTTTATTTTGTTTTTCTATTTGATAAATCCTTTGTTACAATTTTTTAGGTACCTATATGAAACAATCACTTTAACTTTGGCTTCTAATTGAGTTTGATCCCAAGATTGAGAGGATGTTAGGAGAGTTAATGAAGTGGGTACATGAAACAAAATCAAGCACAAGTTCATAAATCATCGCTGAATAAAGAGTAGATGAAAAAATATTCTCTCACAAGGATTTACATCTCTGAACATATGTGGAACACAATTAAGTATAAGGAAGCCTAGTGTTGAAACCAACAATTTTGAACTAAAGCCTATACTCCAAAATATGGTGCAGAAAATTTTGTTTGGTGATAGCCCAACAGAGGACTCAAATATACACTTATCAATCTTATTAGAGTATTGTAATACAGTAAAGTTGAATGGGGGTGTTAGATGATGCGATTAGGTTGAAATTATTTCCATTTTTATTGAGGGAAAAAGTGGCAGCTTTGTTGCAGTCACTTCCTCCTAGATTCATCACCACTTGGGACCAAATTTCATGGGATTTCCTAAATAAATAATTTCCCTCATCCAAGAGAGTTCAACGAAGGAATCTTATCACAAGTTTTAGTTAGAAGGATGTTGAGTCTTTGTATGATGCATGGAAGCATTATGAGGACATGTTGAGGATGTGTCCATAATATGGGTTGTAATAATGGTTACTGCTCCACACATTATCATTAGGGCCGCCTTCACACTACAAGGATTACCATAGATGAAACCCCGAGAGGCACACTCATGAGCAAAAACATGCTAGAAGTAAAGTACTCAATATAGGACTTGACTCAAAACCACTACTTGTGGTTGGGTGTTCTCTTCTACCAAGAAGAGTAGAAAGTCTGAAGTTGATGTCCCTAATCACTTATCTTCTAAATTTGATGCATTATTTAAGATTTTTGGTAAATTAAGTGTAGATGCATTGGCATCTGCTTCTACTACTTGTGAAAACTGTGGACTTGTAGGCCAATCATGATTTGATTTTCAATTTGTTGCTTTCTATCCCCTAATGTAACTCTTGAAAATCATGTGAATTATGTGAGAAACTTCAACAAAAATGGAGACCCATTTTCTCCTACCTACAACCCATAGTGGAGAAATCATCTGAATCTTCCTTATAAGAACCTACCTTTTAATACCATTTCTCTATTAAATTTTAAACCCCTATGTTTCTAAAATCCTAGACTGCATTTTCCTAACCCTCCAAAACCTAGTTTAGGGTTATTGTTAGAGAATTTTGTAATCTCTTAGAGCTAAGAAAATGAGGAGTTTAGGAACCAAAGTAGGATGATGGGTGATGTAATCAAGAACTTGGATTCCAGGGGTGATTCTCTAGATACCCACAATAAGATGCTTGAAAGCCAAATCATTCAAGTAGCTAAACAATTTGCTTCTTATTTTATACCCTCTAGAATGTTTCCAGGGAAACTAGAGGCTAACCATAAGGGTTTTATCAATGCTATAGCAGTTAGGAGTGGAAAATAATTGGAAGTTCCTATTTTAAGAGAAGAATTTATGAATATGGAAGAATCAGTTGAGGATGATAAAGAGAATAGTAAGCCTCTAACAATTGAGAAAGAGACGACCTTGATGAAAAAAGATGAAGTTGAGAAATATATGCCTCCAACACCATATAAGCCTCATATCCTTTATCCCCAAATTTTAGTAAAGGATAGATTGGAAAAAACAATTTCAAATTTTTTTAGAGAACTAAAAAAAAAATACACATTGACATACTACACTAAAAGAAATTGGTGCATTAATGACTAATTTTTTTGGTAGCTATTGATATATTATTAATGCTCATTATCAAAGATAATTGTTATTAGTATATCTATTACAACCAATGTAATTTCTGCTAATAAATTGTTAATTTATTTGGTAGCTAAATCCTTTAATTCAGACACACACACATGGGCGCGTGCACACACACACACATATTATTTTAAGACCCTATATTTTTAAAATTAAATTTTATTAAGTTTAATGATTTTATTAAAGTAATTTTATGAAAATTTTAATTATTTTAACTTTCATTAATTTCTTAGTTTTATAGACGGTTTCAAATTCATAGTAGAATTTAATCAGTTAATTGTTGTCGCCGTGGATTATTTTAGATAATTTCATTCACAACCATGACTATTATTATATGCATATAATTTTGATTTCTATTTTAAAATCTAATTATGCTCCATAGTGTTTCTTTTTTATTATTTTAATTTTTTATTATAATTTTATTATGTGATTATAATTTTTTTAGAGTTATATTTTGTTAATGAAATACATTATTAAATTATAAAATTTCCTTTAAAATAGTAAAATTATTTTAATGAATTTTATCAGTAGTAAATATTTTCTTCTTTAAATTTATCTATTTTTATGAAGTTAATAAAATATTTATAAAATTTAAATTAAATTCTTTCATAACTTATTTATGGCTTTCAGTTCGAAACAAATTATTTTCTCTTTTTCTTTTTTGGTTTGCAAAGGACCTTTTTTTGAAAATCATTTAAATTATTCCCAATTTCTTATAGTTTGATTTAAATATATTTATATACAGTTTTAAATAATTTTCAATTCGTATTATGTATTTTCATAAATAATACAAATTTTCGCACTTGTTGGTATTTTCATTTGAAAGCTTTCCCGAAATCTCTTAAATAGCCTTACATTGATTATATAACTTTTAGCATTTATGAAATGATTTCCATTTAATGAATTTTAGATAAAATCAACATTTCTTTTTCATATATGTTGCAACTTCTTATGTGTATATGTATTCATAATAAATAAATAAAAAGTTCGGTCCCTCTTTCTCTCTCCCCTTTATTCATCTTCTTCTCTTTCTTCCCACTCTTTTTATGTAAACCAAACCCGACCCCCTCTCTCCTTTGTCTTCTATCTTCTCTAACCACCACCACGCCATTGCCTCCATTTGTCCTCTATCGCCTCGAACCTTGTCGCCAACCAGCAGTTGTCGCACCATATCAAACCATTAGGGATGAGCACGATAGTAAAGTACAACAACGATAAGCTACAGCTATGGGCTAGCGAACAAGGGAGAAGGCTCAACCCTGACACCGCTAATCCTTCCACCTTCTTTGTCTAGCACCACCTTACAAAGCTAGATCCACCATGCATTAGAACAACTGCCTCCCAAGCAATAGTCGCTTGAGAAACGAATGACAAAACAAGAGCCGGTCACACCACCATTTGACCACTGTCAATGTCCCTTAGCCACCGGCGAGAGCACCCCAACCTCCAGTGATGTTCCACCAAACTTACCCCATTTTATTTTTATAGTTTTCAGTTGGTATAATTTTCCCTATACCTTAGCTCTGATTTTGACTGATTTTTGATAAATTATGCTTAATTAAGTTAAATTGATGGTTGGATTATTTATGTGCGAGTTGTGTGATTGATTTGAAGTGGTTAATTGTATTTTATGCCGATGATAATTGAAATTTAGATTTTTTAACCTGGATATGTTTGGATTTCTTAGATTTATCTGATTAATCTAGTTTTGATATATTGATTATATAATAATTTTTAAATGTATCTAATTTTATATTGGTAGCTTTAATTTGAAAAAAATTGAAGAAATTAGTTGAATTGGAATTTTTGGGCTCAAATCTTAATCAGAGAGCCATGTGTTTCAATTGGATTTGATTTTAGAGTTAATTGTGTTAATTGGATTTACAAAATGTTTTAAAATATGGCTAATTGTATTTCCAATTTGCTAATTTAATAAAATTTATGATAATTAACCAAATTGGAATTTTTAGGCCATAAATCTAATTTTGATAAATTGGAATATGTCATATTAATTATAAAATATGCTTTAGAATATACTTAATTTCATATTTGGATTGTTAATTTGAATATTTGAGCAAGAATTGACTGAATTTGCATTCAAGGAAAAATCATAATTTTTGAAAACACTTATATTAAATAAGTTATTTGTTGTATTGGTTTTTTTTAAATTGATTATCTCGATTTATCTAGAATTATCTTAATTATATTTTTAAACTATCAATTTGAGGAAATAAAAGTGATTTGATTGATTTGTAGTTCAGGACTAAAACCCTAATTTCTAGAGATAGTTTTATAAAATTTATTTGTTTATGCTTATTTTGCCTAGTCGATTATTAGCTTTGACTTAACACCATTCAAATGATGTTTTTATCTTTTCAGTTTGGATTTATTCTCTAAATTTTTTTTGGTTTTACTTTTTGGTTGTAAAACCTAATTACTAATCCACTTGGAATTGTTTGACTTTAATGGCACATGAAATTTATAAGCTTCAATGCCTCTTGGAATGGATTGACTTTAATGCCACATGAAATTGTTAGGCTTTAATGCCACTTGAACTATTTCAATTTTAATGTCACTTGGAAATTATTGGCTTTAATGCCACTTAGAATGTAATAATGTAATTGCATTGTGTTGATGAAAGTGATTTAATTGTTGTTATGTAAGCCTAACTCATATTTGGTTAAATCCATAAATAACATATTAACCACTTAAAGTAAAAGATTTTGAGTCATGACTTATATCACTCAGACTAACTATCTAATTTAGGTTTGATATTCACTTGGTACCATTATGGTATTTTTCTCATATGTTATCCCTGGTGCCTTACGAGGTTTGGATAGGCCCTCTTCTACTTTATAGGTATCCCGATATATTTTGGCCTTATAAGGAGTATGCATAATTAAGTTATTAGAGGTCCTATTTATTAATGGTTTGTTTAAATTTTCAGGTAGGCTAGCTAGGGCTAGTATCATTCGCATACTAGATTAGTCGTTATTGTTTTTTTAAGTCGTCTTGCTTAAGTTAATATAATCAATTAGTTGTTATCATGGTAATGGAGTATAGTATTCGATGGTTCTCATTCATTCATGGAATTTATATTTTTTTATCCTACACATCACTTAGTTATCTTCCTTACAATTGTGTTACCATATAATGCATGCCCTTATTTTGGTATAGCATGATTTATTATTCTAATCGTATATGAGCCTTACGTGTAGAATAATATTTTTTTAGGATATTTATCTTACTTAGTATGATTTTGTATTTTGTTACACACTCCGACCCATGTGTTGCCATTTCCAATTGTGTGGTTATAAGCATGAGTCCATGACCACATGCAAAATGAAGAGAATGTGGATGATGATGTAGATGACATGCTTACTTCTCCATTTACATCAAAGGATTCTAGGTACCCTTGATCATAATAAAGATATATATTAGTAACATAGAATTTAAGACTAACCTATATATGTTGTGATTATATATGCATAGTAGTAGCATAGATTTAAGTCAAATACTAATACATTAACATTCAGGAATTTAAGATAGAACTAGACCTCGAAGGATGACACATCTTTATGTGAAACTGATAGAGGCCCTTTATTAGGAACACTAAAAAAATCCTAAAGATAGCCTTTTCCATTGCTAGCTCATCTATTTCCCCCAAACCTATAACTAAAAAAAAGAAACTTATACACTAAATTCCCACAAAAATAAAATAAAATTGAAGAAATTTTAATTACTAAAGTATTTTTAAAACCTTCAAAACTTCTTAAAAGTTTGAATGATTCCAACATTCTAGAAGATAAGCTCACAATATCATTATCATTAGCATATAAACATCTTGAGACACATATTACTATCATACATAACATACATGCCTATTTTTAAGTAGATTTGGAGCATATATTGGTTACTCATAAGGAGTGCACGTATATGTTTCCATTAATGTTTATCTTCCTCATAGAATCATCATAATATCATTAAATTAATGATAATAATTTAGTTATTTACATTAATCTCATTTAGATTGAGTTTTTCTTTCAATTAATAGTTTTGTTTCATACTTTATTTTAGCTCCAATGGTTGAATTATTAAAATGCACATCTAGCAACATCCAAGTCGATATACTTTTGTAAAGGCTAATGATTTTGAAAAACTAACTGGTGGTGGTAATATTCATTATGCAGAGATAAGGCTTCCTCTTGTAAGAATAAAAAGCTAAATATTAGGTTCTAATGCAAACTTGAACCTTATTCATTGATTTTATTAGATCGCCATATATTATTGACAAGTATAAATTGACAATTGACTATACATATCATTTAATTAATTTATATTTATATTATTTCAAATGACATGTGTTAAGTCACTTGATAATAGTAGCGGATGGCCTAAAAAACAAGGTGTACAATTATTTTGTAGCTTGGTTGTGATTTTTGTTAGTGAATTGTTTGGTTTGCTTTTAAGGGTTTGTATTGTTAAGGATTTTTGTTGTTTGTTATGTTTTTTCTTGTGTTGTAACCAACATATTGGCTGGATGAAATGCTATGGTGTATTGAGCTTTTTTTTGGTATTGCTCTCCTATTGTGAAGGTGGCTTTGGTGATTTGAGTCATTGTTCTTGATATTATTTTTTTCTTATAAGTCAAGTGATGTTTGCTTGATTAGTTAGATTTACTTTGGTGAGTCCTTTGTTACCCTAAGTATCTTATAGGTGTTTTATGGATGTGATAGGGTTAGTGGGTAAGGTTTATGTTGCAAGTGGTTGATGATGCTTGTTTTGGATGCTGCCAACTTAGTTTGGAAATAGTTTTTACCTTGGGTTGAATAGCACTAATATACTCTTCTTATTATTATTTGTCATGATGTTTTTCTTTTCTTTTGATATGATATATCATTATTTATTTAATATTTATATTAATTATTTTTGTATTTTTGTTAATGCATATTTAGTTCATTTTGACAAACTAACCAAGTCTATTATGTTTGGTGAATAAAACGATTGATTTTAAAGTGTTACTAATCATGATATTTATATTACAACGAAATCCTATAACTCTTTTATAACATATTTATATTTGATCAAAAATTTTATTGTACCATACATTTGAGACAATCTATTTATATGAATATTTAGTTGAATGTTTGCAGACATGTATTCAAACAAATTATATCTATATGTTAAAATGGATATATATGCATAGTACAGGGCTTAAAAAGATTGAAATAAATATATATGCATAGAGGTACAATGCTTAAGAAGAATATTTAAATGCCAATTATATTCTTAAATATATAATTATGCCATTTGCGATGAATAAATTATTTTGCTAATAACGAATGGATTTTAGCTATGATAGAAAAATTGGTCATTTTTTAGTGTGGTAATTTATTTATTTAATTACACCACAAAATGGTCACTAATATTATTAACGATGGTGTATTTTGTTTATTGCTATTGCTTATATTGACTGATATTATACATTATCTTTATTATTTATAGGGACCAACATTATACATTGTCGTTATAGTTTTTAGTGACTAACATTATATAATGTTGTTTTTGCTTTAGCGGCCAACATTATGTGGTGTTGCTATGATTTTCTATAACATTATTTGCGTAAGTCATCCTTTAAATACCCATTTATGCCAAGTTCTTAAAGGAGAGCCTACCTAATAAGAGGAAGTTGGAGGATTATTAGACTTAGCCCTAACTGAGGAGTGTAGTAACATCATTTAAAATAAATTATCTCCTAAGCTTAAAGTCCCTAGATCATTGTCTATCCTTTGCACAATTAGTAATGTTTTAATTAACCATGCTCTCTATGATCTTGGTATAGTGTAATCTTGATGACTCTATCTCTGTGTAACAAGTTGCAAATAGGATATTTGAATCCCACTACTATCTTTTTTTAGTTAGCTAATCAGTTAGTGAAATATGTGGTTGGTATATTAGAGGATGTATCTATTAAAGTTGGTAAGAGTTATATGCCAGTTGAATTTGTCATTTTAGAGATGAATGAATATGATCGAATCCCAATTATTCTTGGGTGACATTTATTAGTTGCCATTGGTGTAGTACTTGATGTTAAAAAGAACAAGTCTATCTTTGAACATAGAAGATGAGAAGTTCAATTTGTCTGATGCAAACAAATTAACTATTTTGAGCAATACTTGTAAGAGGGTTGATTCCAGAGATCAAATGAAAGACAACTTGGAAGTATCGTGTGGGGAATGTTATGTGAAAAATAATCCATCCAATATTAAAGGAGGCACATCTGTTAAACTACGAGTTGTGAAAAAAAAAAGTGGCAAAGATCTTATAAGTGTATACTTTAGCAAACGAGTGTTTGTCCCCAAACCAACATGGCCGATCTTAAGGGGTAAAGCTTATGACCTACAAAGAGCACTTACTGGGAGGGAACTCATGCTTTGTTTATGTTAATTTTCTTATTTATTTCTTAGTGCGTGGTTTTTTTAATAAAAAAAATTGTGATGACAAATCATAATTGGTAATGTTTTGATAGTACTATTTGTTTGTTGTTTGTAGGTATGAGCCAACCTCCACCACAAATCTAGTCTACCATCACACACATCTACTCCAACACAATGAAATAGTCCCACCCCATTACACCAGAAACTTCTTACATTACGTTAACCACCATGTGCGAGACTAAATATCCTACCCTTTTGTTTAACACACTATGATTTATGTGTTCAATAAGCATGGAGGAGGGCTTATCATTTTTATGTGCATTTATTTCTTTTATTTTTGTATTACTTTTTATTTAAGCATGTTTTAGTTTGTTTCATATGTTTCTTTAGTTTTCATTTTCTCATTTGCTTTTAAAAAAAGTGTTGGGAAATGATAGGGTAATGATGAAAACATGATATGATCCTCTATAAAACTTGATAATACATTAGTGAGGACTATAGATTACGAGTGAGAATAAAAAAAAGGCCTTTAAAATGTTTTTAAGCTTGAACTTTCCAATCAATAAACTCTCAAACCACTTTTATTATATCACTCTAGTGGCTTATTGTAATACCCAAAATTTGACCTAACCCTAATTTTGGGTAATTAATAGTTTGTTCTTACCATAATTCTTTAATATTAATTTTAAACCTAACTTTAACCATAATCCTAATAATCTTTTCCTTTTCCTTATCACTTTTCCCTTTTCACCTTTTCCTTCTTTTATTTTTATTTCTCCCTTTTCTTCTTCTCCTTTCTCGATCTTCTTCTTCCTCGCATGATTTCTTCCTTCCCCGACCTATTTTATTTGATTTTGCCTCCATCCATAACCTAACTAAGCCTAATTGCATCATCACCCTCATTCCATCCCTTCATTTCAAGGATGTGTCATAGGACAATTTGGCCCCAAATCCCTCATTCTCTGCCTACACCATACCCGATCTATGTTACCCTTACCTCTTAGCCTTTTCATGTCTCAACCATACACACGACATCCCAATTATAAATACATATCCTTTTTCTCTATCCTTACTACACCTAATGACTCACCAAACTTTTACCTTAATCTTTCTCTCCATATCAAAATTTCTTCTATACCATCCCCGTTATTCTATACCATTTTTGTGTAGAAAGGTATGTGTAATTTGTCAAACCTTATGTTGCTCCACCTTTGATGCATCAGAACCACATATTTCTCATCTTAGAAACATGAGGAGCTCATGAAACTACCCTTTTCATCCCTATATTCAGTGTTCTTCATGCAAGTCCACCCTTAGTTGCGCCCACACTTCATGCAACACACCCTTAGATCCATCCACACCTCATGTCATCCTACCCCCTTCTATATGAGTATCTCACGTGAACCAATCCTGTTTGAATGAGTACCTTACACAACTCCACTTCCCCCTCTACATCACACGGCAAGCCTCCATTTGCACCACACATTCATGCAATTAAGAGCTTCTTCATTTACTTTGGTTCATGCTCCTTTTCCAACCTCTTTTACCTTACATTTTCCTTAATTGGTTTCTTAAATTCTAACAATGTATTATTCTTGGTTTTTAGATGATTTTATTATTATATTGGAGGTGGAATCATAGGGTTTTACTTGCTTACATATCAGTGTCGGTTTGTTAAGGACACATATCTTCTCAAGGTTTTTGAATGCTATGTGTAAATTTGTATATAATCTCATGCTTGTTATTATTATATCTCATAATTTATGTGTTAATGTCATGTTATGATAATGTTATATTTTATTATGGAAATATAAGTCTTAAGTGGTAGCATGAGCTTATGTGATATTTCTTGCAATAAGTCAAGCTTTGAAATCCTAAGTATGCTAGCATAATCTATGGTTTCATGAGGTATGGAAAGTCGATAATGAATATGGTTAAGTTTTATAGTGATATAATAAGTTGAAGGTGTTGCAAAATAGCGTGGATTGAAAAGGATCCAAACCAAATCATAATTAAAAAGATTATGAACAATTGAGGATACAATCACAAAATAAACCAATTGAAAAACAAGTAATTATCTTCATTCATGCTCTTGAATAATTATAAGATGGCTAAACTAGTCAATCAATCAATTACACAAATATACTATTCTCTTTGAATGGATAATTCTAAGGAGAAGAAGAATAAGATGGGTCACACAACTTGACGGATAATGTTTTATCATGTCTCCTTTTATAGAATATAAAACCCTACGAGGAAAATAATGTATTTTAAAAATAAATAAAAAACATGCTTTGTGTTTAGGAAACACGGGACCCCTATGTTTGTTTCTTTATTCTCGACTTCTGCCAATAAAAATCATAGTTTTCAGTGAGAAACACGGTTCATGTTAACAAACATAGGACCCTCGTGTTTCTCACATAATTCACCATTTTACACTAAATCTCTCCAAAACCTACAAGAACCAACACATTGTTATTTTGCGCTTCAATTACTCAGTTGAAACTCATAGTTCTCCACCTTGATATAGTATTTGTGACACATGATATGTAAATACCTCTACAAAACACCCTATCCCAACAATAGACCATATGGCCTATGAACACCAATCAAGTCCGAGAAACATTCGAGCTTACCTATGGTCAGTGGCTTCATTATTATATTAGCTGGATTATCTAAAGTACCCACTTTCTCCAACACAACTTTGCTTGCAACAACATCACCCAAAATAAAATGGTACAGGATGTCAAGGTACTTAGTTTGATGATAGAAATAATTTTAATTTTTGACTAAATAGATAGCACTATGGCTATCACACGAACAACTAGAGCACCATGACCAAACCCCGCCTTTTGTGCTAAACCATCAAACCACAAGGCTTAATCATGTATCCTTTTATAGAAGAAAAAACCCTATGGGGTAAAACAACACTTTTCAAAAATAAAGAAAAAACATGGTTCATGTTTAGGAAACATGGGACCCACATGTTTATTTCATTACTCTTAAATTTTGCCCAAAAAATACATCAGAGTTTTTAGTGAGAAATAAGGTTTGTGTTAACAAACATGGGACCTTTGTGTTTCTCACATAATTCACCATTTTACAATTAAATTCTCCAACACCTGCATGAACTAATACAATATTATACTATGCTTAAAATATCCAATCAAAATTCATAGAAGGTAATAAATTAATGATGCCAGACTCATAGGGTTTTACGGGAATTTGGGTATTGTGGTGACGCTAAGGGTATTTGGGACATTTTATGATAACTTGGAAAATAAGTATGGCATGGTAATCATTGAGGGTTTTATAATTTATTTCATGAGTAATATGATCTAATGACAGCTGAGTAGAACACAAGTTATCTAAAATGGGACTTTGAGACATTTAGGTAAGAAAATGACATTTTGGTCAATATGGGTTAAATTTTAAATCTTTTACAAATTTAATGTGATATTGGTTGAGAATATGATATGTATGTTATGTATAATACTTAGGGTAATCATGAGTAGCATAAGTCTAATCAAGTGATAAAATGACTTAAATTGGAAATAATAAACCTAATGATAGACTCATTATTGCATGTGTAAGATGTTAGAGTAAGAAATTGATTTTTTTTTATGTTATTGATAATTTTATTTTAATATGTCATAATAAATTTGTTGGTTATATGGGCCTCATGGAAGAATTTATGCTTATATTGTGAAGTTAGAGTTTCATAAGGTAGTTGTTGCCATTTTCCTTAGGGAAGGATCTAAAATCACATTAGGTTGTGTTTCATGTGCCTTGCATATTTATATTATGTCTATATGATAATATCAAGATAACCAATAGTCTAATAATATATTAATACATAAAGTGAAAGATCACATGTATTAGGTTTGAAGTATAGAGTTTGTTCGACCGAACAAGATTAGTGATCGGGAGTATTTTACCTTGAGTAGTGTTTTATACTATTCCATTGGTTAACTAATAGAGTTTTTTTTTTACTGGGAGGGGTTTCAGTCTATTCCTTTGGATGAGATAGATAGGAGCATGTTACCTTGGGAGGTGTAGAGTCTACTCCACTAACTTAATAATAGTGGCCTAGAACATTTTCCTTGCGATGTGTTTTAGTTCATTCCATTAAATTAAGAATAGTGAGGTCTCTAAACTTAACTTAATTAAATGGATTGTAAGTATATCTACTAATGGAACTTTGGATGTTTTTCTCTGGCATCGTATCATATTTAATCAATGTATATGATGCGTCTTTCCATGTTACCTTATATACTTATATACCCATGTTATAACTATATTATTCTCTTTCTCAATACATAATATACAGATCATCGTTTTCGTAGGTGTTTCTCATTTACACAAGTAGATGACCCAGACTTTTCTATGAACGTCATTGAGGATTTCTAGATGATTTCACTACTTATGATGCATTGCCTATAGGGGAGTGATTATCTTATCCTTCGGGGTTGGAACCAGAGTTAATGTTACGTGGTTATTAGTTTTTGTCCATATACCTTTTTAGACTCTTAGTTCCAATGAATTCATTTTGGTTGCATTTTTATTTATTGTGTACTCAGAGTTAAACTCTAACTCTTAGTAAAGTTTATAGAAATTTCTCTCATTCTTTATTTATCGTCTTTTAAGTTCTAAATATTTTACCTTATATTCGATTTATGGATGGTATAAACTTATGTCAAGTATGACGATAACGCCCAATTATCTTGTTATTACGCTTCCACCAAATGAAATATTTTAGTAATAAATTGTGGGGTGTTACACTTATTTTTTTTATTTTCTCTTCTATGCAAAGATATAGGAAATATAGTTTTTTGCATTAGAACCAAAGAGATCTTGAGCCTTATAAATTGTTCATACTTTATAGAATCTCATTGCTTCCTAAATATGTGTATTTTCCTTTGATGTATGAAACTAGAACTTGCGCTATTTCTCTTCAGGGCCACATATGACTAATGCATGCATTAAAATGATTGAGACACATATTTTATTTTCATAGCTACATTATCCAAATTTCCTACCAAATTATGTTTGCTTCCTGTTACTTAACCCTATTGATCTTATGAATTTTTCTCTTTGATTAAAAACCTACATTAGGAGCCATTGATCTTGAGTTATTTCCATAACGTTGCTCAAAACTAGGAAGCAATAACTCTAGAATATATTTGGTGTAAGTGTATTTAAAAAAAACATAAGGGTGTGATGAGGAAGTGTTTGGTAGAGTTTCTTCTTGTGCAAATGATTTAAATGTAGTTTCATATTTCTATTGCAAAACGGGGGATAAAAGTGATGATGTTGTGATGTGAATGGTTGAGCACTTATGTTTTAATGGGTAAGAAGGGTTGTAAGAAAAAGTCGTGGTTGTTGGGTTGAGCACTTATGTTTTAATGGGTAAGAAGGTTTATTGGCAAAAGTCATGGTTGTTGTTTTTATATTGTGTTAGTGCATTATTAATTTCAAATTTTGAGATATATTCCTGTAGTTATCACTCCATTTGTTTTTGGGCCATTAGTTAGAATCCTAACACATACCTTACCTTTTTAACCCATCCCCATAACAACCTTAATAAGACCTCATGATTTTTTCTTTGCATAATGTCTTTGAGTGGTGACGAACGAGAATACGTGCAAGCATATGGTCAATCATTATTGGCATGGACAATTTTGTGCAAACTAATTACATCCTTAAAATACATAAGTGTAGAGAGTATATTTCTTTATAATGAGAAAGTCTACTTCTTTACTTTATATTTTTCTCATAAGGATGTGCATCTACATAATGCTAAAGCATCTTAGAGTGCCAGAATAATACTGATTTTAGAGTAAAAACTAAGGGTTGTTTGCAAATTTATTTAAGTTTTCCTATTATTAATGTTCCCAATATTGGTTGGTCTGGTATATATATGTCTTATTCGCTTAGTTTGTTTCTATCACCTGAGGCCTTGATCCCCATTTCCTTTCTTTGTTATTCTTCTTCTTTTTCCTTTTCTATTTTTTATGCATTGAGTTTCCTTAAAGACAAGAAAAGGGTAAGCATAAGGGGGTTGATAAACCAATTATTTTCTATATTTTTACCTTTTTTTCCCTCTATTTGGGACCTTGTTTTATATGGTTGATGAACTTTGTGGTATTATAGGACTCTTATTCTCAATACTGCTCTCTTGGTGTTTATTTTTCAGGGATTTGCACAAAAACGCACAAATCAAATGAATTTTACCATGGATTCAAAGTAAGGACTACCTATGGAAGGTATTGAAGGACAAGGAACCAACCCCCACATGTATAAGGAGCAAGGAGGAAGACCATGGTGCTAAACAGACGATGAAGAGAGTGGAATTTTGAATAGGTATTGGTTGTGCACAAGCTAATACACATGCCAAAAAGAATAATGCAGCAACCAAGTAAGCAAACCAGCAAAAAGCTGAACAGGAGAAAGTTGCATGTTCTGCCAATGCATAACTGGCACATGTGTGCAAATATTCACTTAGAGAGAGAGAGAGACTTGGTTGCACAATATGCTAGTGGAATCCATACACGGTCATGCAGTAAGTAGTTATCCCATTTTAAAGCCATGGTTTGATTTTTTCTAGGAATATATTCTTTAATAGAAAATTAGACCTTCTTAGGCTCTCTTTTTCTCCTTTCTCAAGATGAAAACTTTGTAATGTAACTTTAATTTTCTTACCTAAATCTCAGTTCTAGTATTAGTCTCAACTCTTGTATGTACTCTTGAAAATATATTCAACACTTTTAATCTCCAGCTTTATCTCTCTATCCCTCTCTTGCTGTTTATTTATTTTTTGTCATTATTTATGTTTCTATATTTTATTTCTTACATTTTACTACAATTATGAGCAGGTAGTATTTCTTATCTAGGGTTGAATGTAGTCCACTTCGGTATTGTGATGATGGACCAATGTGAATATTGTATATATAGTTCTTGTGTGTTGTTTCACATGTTAGGTATTATTGTAATGAATTGGATTCGACATAATTTGAATCACTTGGACATTGACTATAAATGAAAGGTTGAAATTAATGTAGGAACTTAGCATATGAATAGGAAAACAATTGACCACAAAAGTAGATAGTATTTTCTTATGAACTACTAAAATGGTGGTACTTAATGGGTTTAGTCTAATTTATTAGTCATGTAAGTATTCAATGAATTAGGATAAATATGTTATTCATACTCTTGTAGATTTGGCGCATCATGTGTGTAAAATCCTAAATTAAAACTTCATAATATTATGTGGATTGTCTAAAAATTCCATGGGATTTCCCCACTAAATCAATGAGCATATGTTTTCTAGAACCCAAAGGATTATGAGAGATAATATTCAAGCTAAAGACTTACTAGTGACCCTCCTTGACTAAGAAGTTAGTTTAACTTCATAGTAAGTGCATGATACTCTACATAAATCAAATGCATCCATTAGGTTGTTATAGATAGTAATGATTGCATAGGAAGGATAACAAAGTATAAGGAGAATCATGAGGAGGAAAACTACAAGTTCATGAAAGGAAAAATCCCACAACGTGTCCTCGAGTTTCTGTATCATCATCTCGATCTACCCATCAATAGTTGGGTAAAATGTGGTACTCATCCTCAATTTTATGCCCATAGCCTCCTACAACTTTCTCGAGAAGTATGAAAGGAATATCAAATCTTTATCAAAGACTATGTTGATAGGTGTATCATGCCTTTTCACCACAAACCTCATGTAAGCATTACCCAACTGATCTATGCTCTAGGTTGAATTCATCAGTACAAAGACTGTTGATTTAGTCACCCGTGAACGATAAGGCACGGGGACCTCTTAAGATCACGTCCAAAGGCAAAGCCTGAAGGCATTAAAAAGGCACGAAGGCAGAAAAACCCCTGGTAGCTAATCAAGGATTAGGTAACCTAGACCCATACTCAACTTGACTTCCTTTCGCCTTACATGATTAGTGTTTTATTCATAAAGATGGGTGATCATACAAGGCCCATATAAAACAAGCAAGTCAACTTTCATGTTAATCCATATTACTCCTTTCCTTTTCATTTTTACCACCCATGTGGTTTTCCATTTATCCTTGGCCAATGTTATTCATATCCACCATTATTTTTAATTGCAGCCCAAGCTGAGTTTTATTACTCTTTTCTCAATAGCTTCACTTACCATAAATGATATACCCACTTATTCCTTTCATTACTCATAGAGTATACCATAATTTTTTATTTATTTTTATCATTTAATTAGGCTAATAGTCCATGATAAAATCTATATTTTATCCCATAAATAACCATGGTATAGTATTAATCATAATCTCAAAGCATAACCAAACCAAAAAGAAGAAAATTAAGCAACCTAGTCGAACCAGCTGATTGGTCTGGCCCAACCAGTCAATTGGTTCCACCAACCAGTCGATCGGTTTGGGTAGACTAGTTCATTAGCTAACTCCACCAAACCATGCATTCCTCAATACGGTCAATAGGTTTGTGTAAACTAGATGGTTGTTCATATAATGGCCAATCAGTTTTACCAAACCAATTGATGGGTTTAAGCAAAGAGTAAGACCAAGGTCTCTGTAGGCATACCATTCAATGGGTTAGGTGAACCAATCAACTATTTTAGGAACCAGTAGATCAGTTTAACCTAATTGGTCGATTAGTTTGCCCTAATATAGCACCAAATCACAAATTTCATACATATTTGTACATATAAATCATCTTTATCCACATTAAAGCGTGTACCAATATCAACTAACATATTCCCAACCAATTTAACATGAATTTCTCAACATGAGATCACCATAGCTTACTTTTACCCATTTTCATGCTTTGTACGCAAATCATGTCATTTAAGCATCCAAATCATACATGCAACTAAATTTCTTCATGCCAACTTGCAGGAATCAATTAAAGATAATCACTAACATGTAGGAACACATGTTGAACAGTCTAGAAGTGAGAATCACATATTTGATGCGGGCACAATCCTCTTGAAAACAAAAATTCCAATTGTGCAAATTCTCAACTTTGAAAACCTTAAAATCAAAGTCTTAAGCTCAGAAATTATACCAAATCTTATTAAATTTTGAATCTAAAAATAGAAGACAATAAGAACATACCAACTTAAGGTCAAAATAGAGAAAAGGCTGACTGAATTACTCAATCTTTTTCCTGGAATCTAACTTTATCTTGTTTAAGAATTGAAACAAGAAAGAGCTAGATCTAGGATCAGAAGTTATAAAAAAGTAGATTGATAAGGCTCAAAATGTGGAAGGAAGAGAGGAAATGTAAGACTTAAGAAAATTCTATGGCTAAAAGAAAGGTGAAATGCATGGATGATTGGGGCTAATTATAGCCAACCAATCGAAGGGAATTAATGAGGGTTCAGAGATCGACTCAAAACCCTACCATTAACCATTTGGATTCAATAAGAATTGACAGATTTTGTCTAGGATTTAATGGCCTCTTCTCTAGAGCTCAAATGGTGTCTCTAGAGAATTTAGGTCAATTAGGCTAGAATTTGCATTCATGAATGGAGTAATAGGAAGTCAGTGTGGAATAAATATTCCATCTACTTATGGGCCTTGTATGACCCCTGTCGTTATAAATAAAACACTAATCACTTAAAGCAAAAGAAAGTCGAGTTGAGTATAGATCTGGGTTACCTAATCCTCGATTAGCTATAGGGATTCAATATTCCTTCGGGTGTTTTTGGTGCCTTTGGGCTTTGCATTCGGGCGGGATCTTGAGATTTCCCGGTACCTTACCTACTCTAGACACTGATGATGTACTAGGGGTATCGATATTAAAGAGTCTGGTTACCTAGGCGGTTGGCTTTGGCCTGGACTTATCTCCTAGACTTATGTCCATTTTGGTGATTGGCTTTGATCTGGACTTTATGTCCCTTTTTGGATAGGCTTCCATGGTATGTGAGACCATGGAGTGGTGGGAAGTCCATCGCTCGATGATAATAAAATATGGACGATAAATATTTGTTGATAATTATGAATGGTAACCAAAAGGATGGTAGATAATTGATTAAGGAATGGAAGTAACAGTATGAATGACCAACATGAATAAAGATAGTCTATGCACTTGACTAATTGGATATAGAATGGAACATTGATTGAGTGATTGGACTATCTCTTACATGGACAAATAGATGGCATGTCCTAAAGGGAATTGGATAAATGAAAATAACCTTAGTGGTTGTTGGATACTCTTTGCTATTACTTATGTAACTGTTTATGTGGAAGTGTTACGATACTTGAGCATGATGAATCCCACTATGCTGAAATTGTATATGATATCATGTTGTATGCACTCTTACTTATATATATGGTATTACCATGATGTGTATTGTACATTATGTTTATGAATGATAAAATAGTATACTTGTGTACATTGAAGGAGCAACTTGACTTACTCAGTACATAGCATACTGATATACATGTTTTCTCAATCACCTACTCATTCCCATGAGTAGAGGACCATGTGCAGGTCTTTGGAGATGGCCATTAAAGGGCTTACCTTATTTGAGTTGGGACTTGTGAGCGAGGACATCTA
This sequence comes from Tamarix chinensis, assembly GCA_030549775.1. Taxonomy (NCBI): domain Eukaryota; kingdom Viridiplantae; phylum Streptophyta; class Magnoliopsida; order Caryophyllales; family Tamaricaceae; genus Tamarix; species Tamarix chinensis. The sequence goes on along the minus strand of CM060177.1, from coordinate 23,996,261 downwards.
GATGATTTTGGTGGGGTCCATGGCATAACAAAGTTTTAATTTGGGTATCATGCCCCAACTTATGTTTTGTAATCCCATATTTATTAGTATGTATTTTGTAATGATTTGATTGAAACCAATAGGGTCGCCCGATGTAAACACTTTTGGAGATGTTTAATTGATTCGTTATTTGCGCACTCTATTATTTTAAATGTTTGGTTGGTTTAGCCTTGTATATGTTATGGATTGGTTGTTCCTTTTTTTAACACTAATACACACAAGTGGTTATAAAATATATTAATAATAATAAAAGGTAATTTAATCTCAAATTCATTTTATAAAAAATAATTTTGTAAGGACCTAAAGAAATAAAATCGATATAGAGATTATTTAAAGAATTTAATAAGAGCTTTCAAATAAAAATACAAATGATAACAAAAATATGTATCCTTTATGGAAATAAATTATGTGAACTTATATATATATACTAAAAAAATATTTAAATCAAATGCTAAGATCCATAAATAGGATAAATAGTTTTCTAAATAAAAGTATCATAAACATTAAAAGGGAACATTTAAAACAAATAATTTGTTTTGAAGCTTTTATGTTAAATCCTAATGTCATATTGATATTAAATTGATATGATGGATCATCAAAATAATTAGAAGTTTATTATCTAAATCTCAACAAAATGCTTAGAAAATATCATAAGTTGTTTCCGATCGAAAATAAAAATGAGTTGCGGAAAACTCTGAATAAGTTTTTTTTTTGTGTAACCTTATAAATATAGTAAATATCACAATAAAAAACATACAGAGATAGAAAATATTATCTTTTTTACTGGCTCAAACGAAAATCATAGGATTATAATAAGAACTTTTATGTGGAAAATAACAAAGGAAAGTTGCACAAAAATCCTTTTTATATCTAAATAGAGAGTTAAATCATTATAGAAAAATCATCATTACAACTCCATAATCACATGAGGATTTTAAAATTTAAAATTAATTTTTCTATTAACAAGATATGGCCCCAAAATAAGTTGTAACTTGTAAGTTATGACAACGTCATATTCAAAAATGAAGCTTAAAATATTAAATCAAAGCATTTTTCTATCAACAATAAAAACTTAAATTATTTTTAATCACAAATATATAAGATATATGTAAAATGGAACATGTTTGTAAATTCAAAAGCAAAAATCAAAAAGATGTGAAATATCTTAAATTGTGCACTTAATCAAAAATGAAAATATAATTTTAGACAGGAATTGGAATCATGTGAATTTAGCAAAAATTTGTAGTTGTAAATGATTATATCTAAAATCATATATAATGACAATGATTAATTCAAATAATAATATGAAGTCAAAATTCTCGATAAATCAATAAAACAAAAATGTATAAAACTAGATATGAATATATATAAATTTAAAGTTCTAACAAAAGGATTGCCATTATCATAAGAATTATAAATGAAAATGATCAAAAAGCTGAATCAAATACCCTCAAAATTCCCAACTTAAATAAATCAAATCAATATTGATAAGATTAAATATTAAATTTTACAAATCAAATTGATACTTTAGGAAAATTATATTTTCCAATTACAAGTCTTCCCTAGGCACAACTACTCATACACTATTTGTTTACCATTACTTACCGATAATAAGTTGCTGTATTAGCTCTCATTGTCTCGAGGTTATCCACTTTCTCAAAATTTTGAATGAAGTTGTGGATCCAACTCTTAAGGGAAAGTGGGTCCTCCCATCTAACATATGTTGGTGAGTGATGAGTGGTAACTCTATTCGACCAGTCCTCGCCACATCCAACCTCCTGAGGTTTAGGTTGTTGAGTCTAATGCTACTCAAGCTCGGCAAGTGAAAAGAAAGGGTTTTCAAGGGGTGCAACTCATGCATTTGGAACCATTGTGAGCTCTAAAACAATAACCATGTTCAGAAAAAAAAAATTTATCATACTCTCATATAACATAATAAACAACACTCAAATACCACTTAAGCTACCTAAAACATGTTATTCTCACAAGTAAATTTAAGTTTTCAACAGTTTGAGCTTTATCAGGAATCAACTTAAATACTTCTTGGAGTTTTCCAACCATTGAAAATCATCTTTGAAAAATCATTTTAGAAGAAAAAATATTCCAAATTCTAAAATCAAAAGCTTTGGTGCCAACTTTTGACACTCCAATTTTCCCTACTAAAAAATTCAGCTTAAATTTTTTTTACTGAAGTAAAGATACTATACTTTAGATGTTATAACCACGTTTAGTAAAAGTATGGTATCAACACCATTCTTATGATAATTGAAACACTAAAGCTTAATTCAAGCATTAACACAAAAGGGAATAATTACAAAGCAAATGTTATATATATATGCTTTTTAAAAGGGATATATAATCTGAATACATCATAATCAAAGAAGGGCGGATATAAGGAAAAAATAAGAGACATAATAGCCTAAATATCCAGATCTAAAAAAGTAACATCAAGGTGTAACCACCTATAGCTCCCAGTCTAAGTCTTGCTTCACCAACCATTATTCTACGGTGGACATCATCAATGTTGTCATCACCTTACTCAATCACTTGCAACATAGAATCTAAAAAGTGTGGTATCAACACACAAACTAAAAAGTGTGGTATCAACACACAAATGCTAAGAAAAACACACCAATACATAAAATAATATACCCACATAGCATATATAATCATGGTAAGGATCATGCGATAACATCTCAAGATACATACAATATAAATAATAACTTATGCTCACATTCAAGATGATACTAAGAAAATATGATTAACTCATCCTAATAACTCATAAGGTCAAGAATAATTTTAATCCAAACACGATCCTTTATTACTAATAACACAATTCTCATTGGATACCAAGGTAATTCTTACCAAGGTCTCCACAATTTATATAAAATCCAAAGCTAATCAAGCACAAGAAAATCATCAAATTACTCAATCATCTTATTCTTACATGTGCAAACTTTCTAAGAGGTATATGGGATTCTAATAGAGTAGATATAAGGCCTTAACTAGTGCACGGAGAAAAATCAAGCAAACCATAATAATGGCGGCCCATTCATCTTCTCCAAAGAATAATAAATTTCAACACAAAATGTTTCACTTTATATTTGATATTTTAACATATAAAAAATACACTCATCATCACCACACATATACCACAAAGCCACCACGTATAGTGAATTCATAATACCACAAATTGTTACAAAGGACACCATTATGCACTAGGTCCAACCACCACTTACACAAAATGAAATATATAGAAAAAAAAAACTAAACCAACCATTAGACTAGTATCTTGACTAGTGGATTGGTATAGGATAGAGAAATAAAGGAACATAATAGAACAAATCAACTTAACAGACAAACCATCCAACTAGTTCCATTAAACCAATGAATTGGTCTACCAATCAAGTGGTATCCCAAAGCTAGTGGAAAGATAGGTAATGGAGAGTACATTTCTAATAAATAACAAACTAGTGGACTAGTTTCCACCTTAACTAGTGGGTTGGTGTTGGTGAGAAACACATATACACAACTTAAATCAACTCATGCTTTCAATCCAAATTTAAACACACATCTGTATACTTGCATGCATTCAAACTTCATGCAATCATACTCTAACCGCAATATTACACCATACATGTTTAAAGCACAAATCAAACTCCAACACATTCATTAAATCCCCACTTCCAAATCAAGGTGTAGCAAACATGCTTTGAATGATATAAATCATATTCCACATGATGAAAAACACCATCCACAACTTATAAGCTTATCATACCACAATGTCGGCATACAAACCCTAGGCCAAGAGTTAAATGATACAACCACACTCAATTTCATGCCTAAACACAATATTCAAGCCAACAAGCATGCTTAAAACAAAACCTAAAACATAGCCTAGGATTAAACAAAACACATAAACATCATATTAACATATAATAACCTATTTCCTAAGTGTAAAGTGAATTTACCTAGAACAACTTTCTTCTAGCACAAAGAAAAGAGAATAATCCTGCTTGCTATGAAGCTTCCTCCTTGAAACCTTAATTATATCGACAGGATGTTAAATCAAGCTTTAGTAAAATTATATAAAATTAAAATCAAGTATATAACATAATTGTGAAGAGAAAAAAGGAATTAAAATCATTCTTTTGAAGTGAATGAACTAAAGAAAAGTTAAATCAAGGATTTTTTTTCACTTAAAATTAACCCATTATTCCTCAAGATAAACACTAAGAAGTTTAAGAAAATATTAGGAAGGTAAAAAATAGAAGATATATGAAAAGGAATAAAATGCATGAACTCATTTAGAGGAGCAAGAAGGAGAGAATTCTTGAATACTTAGGGGATCTCTTGAAAACGAACGTAAATAAAGTGAGAAAATAAATGCAGGGCTTAAAATGGCATATTTTATTTGGCCCTTGTTGTCAACAAAGGTGGAAGATATGGAAGATGGTGATAAAAAAATTCACTTGAGTGACAGTGTAGGAGATAACTAAGAAAGTTGGCTAAAAGTGCAAAAAGAGTGATCTTATGTAGGAAAACCTTGGAGAAGAGGATAAAAGGTAAAAGGGAAGGAAGAATCGTATCTCAAGGTTCTTGGGGATGTGTTGCTCAAGTTAGATATGAAGGGGAGGAGAGAGGGAGTGAAAAAGGTGAGATGACAAAGATTAAAAAGTGGAAAAGGTTGAAATTAACTTTTAGGTAAGATCTTGTTGATTTAGTGTAAAAATCAAGTATGCACTTGTAATATGAGTCATAAAATTCATAAAAATAACTTTTAAAAAAATTATAATTTTATATAAGTGTTGGAAAGAGATTTGAATTAAAGTAGTTTGGAAATATCCTTTTCTAGCAAAACTAGTGGACTACAAGTTAACTAGTTTCTCTAAACCAAAAATGTCCGAACATAAGACCACCGATGGACTAATTTACCAAACCAAATAATTGTTTTTCCAGTTAAAATAATAATTTCTTAAATTATTTTCAGTGCCATTTCTATAATACATTTTTATTCAAAATAATTTTTGATTTAGGAATATAATTTATATAACAATGTTTTAAAATACGAAATGTTATAACAAGACTCATTTTATACTTGACCGACAAGCTTATGCAATAGCTCTCTCTCTCTCTCTCTCTCTCTCTCTCTCTCTATCTATCTATCTATCTATCTATCTAGGAGATACTCTACTTGCTTTTGAACTAAGCCTTTTCAATGCCTTCTCTTCTTTTCTCACACCTTATTCATCATATTCACTTAGAAGTCTTTGGTTTTAGAAAATAATTGATTAGGTGCTTAAAAGTCATAACATTTTATAGAAACAACTTCTATGATGATAGATATGGTTAGGGAATCTATGACTCTTGTATGGGAGTCTATTGATTAATATTGATAATAGTTTAAAATTTTCACAACACTAAGAATAAGTTAGAATAACTCGGAAAGATAGTGACACCTAGCCGTAGAGAAATTCCATTGTCTTTTAGAGGAACAATATGGTTTTATATTGGCTCTTTTCATGTGATCTAAAAATATAATGTTCTACTGTAAGACCTTCAAATGAATTTTTTATTTATTAAGGGGGGTATAATAGAGAACAAATAGTAAAATTTCAAAATTTTAGTTTATTTTTTAAAATTGTATGTAAATATTTATAAGGATATAAATCCTTAAACTTGAATAGTTAATTATCATCAAATATTATTATTAAACATATACTAAAAGTGAATAAATATAATTTTGTATTAATTTACTATTATATTTTTATTCAAGTTTGTCATTATTATAATATTATATCACTTGTTTGTTTGACTAATACCTATATAATCCAACTAGGGATCGCAATGAGTCTCACACCTGACCCAAACCTGCTTCATTTATAGCAGGTCAAAATCTAAGATTTTTGGATCCAACAGATTTGGATCCATATATGTCTCAACGAATTCAAGTCTAGATTTAGCAATTTCAGATATAGACCTAATCCAAACCCAAAATGCTAAACCCATTTAGAGTATTATATATATAATACAAACAAAAATATTACTTTCGTATTTGTCATCTTTTTCATGAATTTTTTTGGGCTTATACTTTATTTATTTTTTTAGTTTTATTTCTGCATCTTTACTTTATAAGTAATATGTAAAATATTTGATTATAAAAGTATTAGTATACCATTTGGAAATTTAAAATATCTACTTTACAATGTTTATCTTTTCTCTAAATGATTTTTTTTACCAAAAAGTACATATAAAATATAAAAATATTAGTATTTACATAAATATTCAATTTTTATTGATAAACTATTGAACCCATTTATGACCTATTTATCTACTAGATCCGATAGATCAAGGTTTGAAATGTTTTTACTCGATGAGTCTAATTCTAGGTCTAGGTGTTGTAAACAATTCTAGGTATGGATATAGTCTTGTAACACCCCCCCCCCAATTTACTACTTAAAAAATTTATTTTGTGAAAGTATTAGTTACAATAGTAATGAGTGTTACTGCTACACTTATTATAAGTTTAGTTCCTTCACCTTTCTTATGCCAAGTGTTAAGGCTCAAAACAAGTTAGATCCAAAACAGGCAACAAAAATAAGAGATAATATATGGATAATATTCTCCATACAACAATGATAATCAAAATACAATAAGGGACATAAGAATGCGAAGGAAAACCTATTACAACAAAAACTAGCACTCTAAGGTACAATACCAATTGACCCTAACTCTTAGACCCGTAAGCCCATTCCCAAAATGGGACCTCTTCACAAAGGCTCTACTTATCTTTGCCACTATTATACACCTAGAATAACTCAATGGCCTTCACATAGTCATGTGCAAATATAGTATTAGTACAAATTTCTCATGCTGAGTAAATCACAATATATCACAAAAAGTAGCAAGCTCACATTGTACATAATCACGCATAATTTGAAAACATACTCAAAGCACATACCATAGCAACACATAATAATCATAGGATAATATATACAACATTAGAGTCCCATACTCAATAGTTAATCATACATCACTTCACAGCATCTCAAAGTACACGGTAACCATATTAAAATCCATGACCATAACTAACTATTCAAATCAATTCCAAATACCATGGTAAGAAACTAAGGTAACTACTAAATCAACAAATCCAGATCAATTCTAAATATCAAAGATAGGGCTCTGAGGCAGCCAAACCAACAATCTAGTAAATATGAAGGCCATCAAAAAAATAATTATTCATTATTTATCTTACTCGAGAGGAGACCATCAACCTAGGGACACTAAGGTACACCCGATCATATTGGTGTATGAAGGAACACAATATACTTACTCTAGAATCCAAAGTCATTGCGGTATGCCTGGTCATACTAACACACATAGGCGACACAATATCCTTCTACCTCAGCCACCTAATCCTTAAGTATCGATACCCCCTATAAGGCTCATAGGTCACATATAGAGTAAACTAGGGCCTTACTAGGGCACAATGGCACACTAACAAACCAAAACCGATTGAGGGCTACACTTCATCTTTAGGGCAGCTAATCCTTAAGAGACACCATTTCCAAACTCGAGGCATTCCACTTTAAATATTAGTATTTCATAAGGTGATCACAAATATCACATACTTTACAACAATTCTCATTCCCATACTTAACCATTTTTCCTTTATTTTCAATTATTAAGGCAAATGCTAAGGTTACCGATCTATGTTAAAGCCAAATTCAATATATCAATAGTCTAAGATCATCCTATGTCTAATTATTCACATTAAGTGCATTAGATTAAAAATGACCAAAATACCTTTAGAACCCTAATTCCACCATTATTCTTCAATTTTGTACCAAACAGTATTATTATCATAATTTGTAGTAAAAAATCTTAAAAAATTATTTACAATACTTTATCACATGGGTAAATTTTAAGACTTGGTAGTTGACTATATTTTCCATTATGAATGCATTCCGCAACTTACGTGTTTTAACCCTAATCATGTGTTTGTGCTTTCATGTTATTTATGCCAACCCTAACTACACATGCAATGATAATCATAGAACTCTTAACATAACATATACATCATATCTCAACAAGTATAAAAGCCCTAACAAAGCCCTAGACATGCACACATTAATCGCTCACATATTACACATCCATATAGCTCATAATTATTGGTAAGTCAAAAGTACGTACTATCATTTTAAGATCATGTTATCATCGTATCCTGCATTTCATAACACTCTCATAATATAAAACCCTAGTATGATTGTAGATCTAAATAACTTATCATGATTCCACATAAATTCTACCATCTCAAGAATAATTGCATCTAACTAAATCCAAGCTACACAAAAGCACAAAATATCGCCTTCTTCACAATACCTTAAGGATTACCTAACCAAACAACACCCAACAACACACATATTAGAATCTAATATCACACAAAAATAACTAAAATTAACTAAAACCAACTTGGAAAAAAGGGTTAGAAAATAACTAGGGCAAAGGAAGCTACATAAGGCAATAATATAGCAAATGAGCAATAGCACAAAGTCACACAAGGTAAGGGGAGGCAACGCCATTTATTTTTGTAGCCAAGGGGGAGGAGTTGACATTTGTTGTTGTAACCAAAGGGGAGGAATTGACATATGTTGCTGCAACCAGGTAAAGGTGATGTTTTTAACCCAAAATACTTCGATGATAATGGCAAAACAACGATGAGAACGTTAGGGATTTTTTACTAATGGGAGTTCGGAAGAAAAGGAAAGGAAACATAGACCAAGGCTTTGCTTTCTAGTATTCAAGACATGAAATAGAGAAAGAGGAGGCCTTAAATAGGTGAAGGTCATAAATGGCTGAGTAAACAATGACAAGAGAAACATAGAAGGTAGAGGAAGAGAATAAAGTGAATAGGACAGGATGGTGTAAAAGAGAGAAAAGGGTTAGGGGATGTGGAGGTGGGATATGTAGGCAGAAAAAATAATAATCAAAATAGGGTTAAAAATAAATAATAATCAAGATATAACTAATAACAAAGAAAAAATATATGGTTAGAAGAATTTGGGTTCCTTGGTAAAAACAAATGCATGTTGGGGTCTAAACTAGGATTATAACTGATAACCCAAATTCCATCAAATAACATTATTAATTTATATCTAACCCATCATGTGAGTTTTGACTGGATATTTGAGTACAGTATAACATTGTGTTGGTTCCTATAGGTGTTGAAGAACTTTAGTGTAGTATGGAGTTTGTGTGAGAAACACCGGGGGGTCCCATGTTAATAAAAACATATTGTGTGTCTCTAGTGAATCTTTGATGTGTTTTGGGCAAATTTTGAGAGTAAGCAAATAAATACGGGGTCCCGTGTTTCCTAAACACGAACCATGTTTTTGCTATATTTCTAAAACATATTGTTATGCCTCGTAGGGTTTTTTTCTATAAAAGGAGACATGTTGAAACCCTATTCATCGAGATTCGTGCACCACAACTTCTTATTCTTCTCCATAGAATTCTCCATTCAAAGAGAACTGTAGATTTGTAAAATTGATTGATTGATTAGTTTAATCATTCGGCAATTACACAAGAGCACAAAAAAAGATCTCTTATTTTTCTTTAATCGTTCTATTTTGTTTTTGAATCCTCAATTGTGCATAATATTATTAATATTTATTTGGTTTGGATCTCTCAAAATCCATACTAATTCCACAACAATTTGGTATCAGAGTTATGTTGTTGAAGGGATCCAGCTATCGAGATGAGTACAGAATTTGATATTGAGAAGTTTAATCGATCTGTTAATTTTGGATTATAAAAATTAAAGATGTGGGAAATCCTAATTCAGAGCGGACTGGAAAAGGATTTATCCAATCATTAGAACAAGCCAAAGTCGATGATGAATGAAAGATTTGAATAAGTAGATATGAAATCCCTCTTTACAATACAACTGTACTTATCTAATGAGGTTTTGTGGGAAGTGGCAAAAGAACCGACAACAGTTGTCTTGTGGTAGAAGCTTGAGTCATTATATATGACAAAGTTAGTAGCAAATCGACTACTGTTGAAGAGTCGGCTTCATGACCTAAAATTAGTTGAAGGTCAATCTTTAAAAAAGCCTTTGGATGAATTTGACTCTATCGTTATGGATTTATATAATATAGATGTTAAATTAAATGATGAAGATTTAGCTATTATGTTGTTATGTTCTTCGCCTGCTAGCTTTAAGCATTTTCGTGAGATTATTTTGTATGAGAAGGATAAGTTAATCCTTGAGGGTGTAAAATCTACCCTACTACAACGGGAGTTAATTGATAGTCAGTTGATTGATAGTGATACTTTTAGGGACTTGCATAGTGAGGGATTGGTAGCCAGGAGAGGAAACGTGAGTGGGGGTGTGGTGAAAAAAATATTTCCAGATCTAAGTCGAAGAGTTATAAGAAGAATGTGACATGACATAGTTGTTACATGAAAGGCCATATCAGGAAATATTGTTCCAATAAGAAATCAACAGATACTACTAATATTGTATCTGATGAGTGTAATGTTGTCATAGATGAAGGCAATAATGATGATGGGGATGTACTAACTACCATAGGTGGACAGACCTACCATGTATAATGTATGTCCCAACAGAAGTTGGTTCCAGACATATGACATTGTTTAAGGTGGAGTTGCCTTGGAAAATAGTGCTTTGTGCAAAGTTTCTGGGATTAGAACTATGAGGATGAGGATGCATGATGGTGTGGTTAGGACACTATCTAGTGTTTGTCATGTTCTTGACATGACCAGGAGCTTTATTTCGTTGTATTCCTTAGATAACAAAGATTATAGATGTGTCGTTGAAAATAGCACATTGAAGGTTGATAAAGGGTGTGATGGCAATTATTGGAAAGCGGGACAGAATATTTTATGATCTTGTTGGCACAACTATTGAAGGTGCAGTTGGGGCGACATTGAGAGTGTCTAACTCAGATGTTGTTGGTCTTAATTTTTTGCGACTAAGACACTGAAGTGTCATTGGCACGACTTGGGGGTCCTTGTGATGTGACTCAATTACATCTAGATCTATTACCTTTTGTGAATCTAAATTCCTTCTTGACAAAAAGGTAGAGTAGGAGAGTTTGTTAGGTGCTTCAGATAAGGTGGAGATTGTTGTTGATCTAAATGGTACAGATTCTTTTGGTGAGGAGGAATCTGGATAGCAAGTGAGCATTGCTTTAGGTAAAACTAGTTATGCACTATGTATTGTGAGTAGTATTGGTATGTAAGAGTCGGTGTTAGACTCAGAGGTTATTTTTGGTGTTGATTCTACCTTGTGGTATTCTCCTGGTGTTGCTAAAGAGATGTGGTCTCTTTGGCACACTCATACTTTGGTATGTGATGATTCACTAGTTATTATTTTGTTTTGTGTTTATGTTTTGCTTGTCACAACAAAACAAGCTGAAGACTTTGGATGTGCCTAAATCCAAAACGGTTGTGATGGCTTGTATAATCACTAGTTCATACTCTACCATTATGAGATGCTTGATGTACGATGTGATTAGTACCGACTGTTATATTGCTCGTGGGGTGATCATGTGTGTGGTGAGTCTCTTGAAGACACATTGGTTAGGTATGGCGCAAATTATAAGGTACTTGGTGCGTATAGTATCGGTTTGTATTGAGTATGTGTTGTCGACTATTCTACTGACTGATTACTCTGATCTTGGTTGTGATTCTAATGATATGAGGTACATCAGTTTGCTAGTTTCCAACATTAGAGGTTCTAAGGTTGTGTGTTTGGCAACCTTGTGGCTTGAGGGTTTAGTATAAGAGTTGAGGTTTGCTCATGGTGCTCCACTTGTTTGTAGTGATAGGCAGAATGCTATCTATTTAGCAAATAATCAAAATTATTTCTATCATCGAATGAAGTACATTAACATCAGGTATCACTTTATCAGTATAGAGCATCGTAATAATAATTATTATTATTATAATTAATTACACACATCATAATAACACATTTAGTATAGAGCATCCTACAATAATTATTATAATTAACTACACACAACTATCAATTTCATAATGAGGGTTTCTACAAATAGGGTATTACAAGTCAAACCTGCCTTATTGATATCCCTAGATCCAACCAATTGCACGGTGAAATACTTAAAATAGGTTGCCACATCATCTTTTTTCTTTTTATATAATTTTTTTTAAATTATGAAAGATAACCATATTGATATATTTATAACTTAAAAAATAATTTATATATATTATTGTTGAACATATTTTCCACCATTGTTGTACTGAAAAATCTAACCAAGCTAATATTTTAGTTTATATAATTATCTTTCACCACTTTGTGTGATAATCTTTCAAACTTTGTGTGTGATGATATCACTAAATGTATGATAATATTTCACCATTATATGATTATCTTTCACCAACTATGAATACGGATCTTTTACTATTCTTATGTTTTATCATTATTATAAATTTATTTTATTATAATATTTTGTGATCAAATATATCAATATAGATTTTTATATAAAAAAATTAAAATATTATAGTATACTTATTTGACTTTTTAAATTATTAAAATTTTAAAAATAAATAAATAATATTAGTATAGTAATTAGATGAAATCAATTGTACGATGTTATATGTCTTTTTTAAATATATATGATACTTCCTTTGTATTAAAAAAAGTCATTTTATCATTAAATTTTTGTATAAAAAAATATTTAAAATTTATTTTTTATTTTTTATTTTTATCCATACTTTTTTTAATTATATTAAATATTTTATCATTTTTAAGAATACTTATGTAATTTTAAAATTATTTTTATTTTTTAAAAAAATTTATATAAAATAATAAAATAATATAATTTTAATACAGATAGAGTATTATATTGACGAAAATTTTGGTTATAAAAAAATTTATAAAACGAAGACGGAAAAAGTATAAATTATTAGATCATCATTGACACAGATAAATAGATACAGCCGCCAAAACTTTGGAATATGTGAGATGGAGGAGGTATATGTTAACCTCCGATTTAATTGTAGAAAGGTATATTGACGCACGATATCGATACCAAATAGCAGAAAGCGACAATCACACCAACACCTACACCTGCACCTACACCTGGCCAATTATTTTAAGTTTTAACAATGAATTAGAAGAAACGTGCACTTACCGAAGCGACCTGGGGGCCAATAACGTCGTTAGAGACGGAATCAACATGGCTGCATGTGGCTGAGGGTAGGAAAACGTGATGAGACCCTAAGGAAAAACAGCAATAGAGTATCGAACAGTCTTCTGAATATTTTTGGTAACGTCTTTCCCTCACGGCCCATGGGGATAAAAAAAAGTATACTATTATCTCTAATTAAAAATATATATTATTTTTAAATTGTTATGCACTTATTAAAAAAATCTAAATTTTCAAATAAATATTTCTTTATTGAATGATATTGTTCCTTTAATATTATATATGTTTTTTTCTCGATTTGAAATTCATCAAGGCAATTAATAGTTATATAATTCTATCAAAATAATTCAAAGAGCATTAAACTTCTCATAAAATGAAAAACAATTTCCTTCAAATAGTATATTTCAAAGTACCATATAATTTAATATATATTTTAGATCTAAAGGACTTATTTATATAATTAATGAGTACGTAGTATTCTCGTGTATATTTAAACAATACTGAAATTTCAAAATAATCTTAAATACTACGATGTTCGCAAATAGTTTCGCTATAGTACTACCGACTACCGATTATTAATTGCCAGCAATACCTATATCTCTCGAAATCATATACTGACCTTGTTATCCTCAAGTCAAAGATACAATGTATCAAGAAGAATCAATTTGATATCGTAATAAATGATTGATAATCGATGTCATAACTAAGAAAGAAATCTTCTATATTTTTTTCCTCCGAATAGGGCAAAAACAATTGCCAGCTACATAAATAATTTAATTAGTATATGTGAACAATAAATGTAATAGTAAAAATATGCTTAGTCGACTTTACTAGTTTTGCTAAATTATTTGTATTTCTATGTTTGACATATATATTTTATGCAACTCGCTATTTTCTATATACCTCTATGGATTTGTATGAACAACAATGACAATTTGATTGATTAGTTCTACTATCCTTACTTTTCCTAAAATGTACATGAAATGTTTATTTCCTTGTCTTTACTTTACGATGGTGCTTTCTTTTACCAATGTATATATCTTCTCTTCATATGATGCAATTATAACTCTTTTTAGCTTTTTCACTAGTTTTTAAGTTCATTTTTTGAAAAGTTATTTGAAATACTTTATGTATTTTAAAATTTACACTACTTTTTAAGCTTTAAACTAGCTCATAAGCGTTTTACCAAACATAGTCTATGTATTATTATTTGTTCCTTTAACAATAAATAAATATATTAATATGCAATTGTGATATTCAATAATTACATACTAATGATCGATATTATATATTCTATTACTTTAGAATATCTTTGCATTTCAGAAGCTCTCAAACCCATTATTGGAGAATATTAATCCACATCATGATCATAAACCATTCATAATTTATTTTCTCAAATAGTAAAAGTTTATAGTGTCAATTAGTAAATAAACAATTGTATTGAATTAAAAAAATGTGAATATTATCATCAAGATAAAAATTGACAATAAATCTTGAAGAAAATCTACCTCAACATCTTATAAAGAATGAATAGCTAGTAAAATCTAGCAACATTCAATATTATTTCTTTGAAATTGTAAGAATATGAGTGAATAAAATTAAATAATAAATAATTATTTACTCTTTATTAGCATACACACTCGAAGCAAATGAATATAATTTTATATCAATTATTGTCGTATATTTTTCATATAGAACTATTGTTATTACTAATATTATTAGGTTGCGTGTCTCTTTAACATCTAATATTATATTAATATTCCTTTTATTTTTAAATATTTGTTATTGTATATTTTGAAAATAAATATTTGATGCATATTAATAAAAATATTAAATTAATTTTTAATGTAAATATAATATAATAATACTTATATATTTTATTACTATATGTTATAAATTTAAAAAAATTAATAAATAAAATTTGATTCTAAAATATATAATAATTATTATCATCATCATTTAAAACCAAATGAAGTGTTATTTTAATAAGATTGTCCACAACAGCAGGGCAAAATAATCAAAAATTATGAAAGGGTGCAAAATATTGAACCAGCTCAAAAAAATTTATTAATGTAAAAATAAATAAAAAATCATCAATAATATAATTAATTAAGTATATTTTAGTTGTTCGTAGTGAGGTATAGAATGATAAGATAGTATATTTTAATATTATATTATTAAGTCTTTGTTGTGGGATATAAAATTTAAAAAAGATAAAAAAATTATTTTTAATTTAAAAATATATATTAAATGTTTTTTACTCTTTTTGTTGTGGGTACCCTAATGGAAGTTTGTTTGAAAAGTGGGGCAAAGAAAGTATACGCTCCGAAACATAGAGGCCGAACCTTTAAAAACAGTTGAGAGATGGATGAAGTAAACATTAACCGATGATAGTACAGAGATACCATATCTTGCCACACGGTTTCAGCACCAAAGCCTAGAAAGCGACAATCACTAGAGTCGCATCCACTGACCTACACTAAAGAGTAGCATTTTTCTTTTTTCTTTTTTCTTTTTTCTTTTTATATATATATATATATATATATATATATATTTGCTTTATATAAAATAAGATAATAAAATAGAAAAAAATAATAAATAAAATTATTAAAAAATATCTGTTTAATTTTAAAAAAAATTAAAAAAATATTTTTTTTTATTTTTTTTTTATTTCTTTTAACTTTCTAAAATCAAATAGAATCTTAAAATTAAAGTTTTAAGCTTAAAAATTAAACTCATCTCTCTCTCTCTCTCTCTCTCTCTCTCTCTCTCTCTCTCTCTCTCTCTCTCTCTCTCTCTCTCTCTATCTATCTCTCTATATATATATATATATATATATATATATATGTGTGTGTGTGTGTGTGTGTGTGTGTGTGTGTGTGTTATTTTTAATTATTAATTTAATAATACAAACCAATAATAAAATAAAATAGTAACACAAAAAGGCACAAAAACTATTATAATAATGACGATAATAATAATGATGATGATAGAAATAATACTAATATTAATTTTATTATACTTTTTATGTCATAATTTTTTTATTTCATATTATTATTAGTTTGTATTATTTGATTATGAATATAAAAAAATCAATATATTAATATTTTTTTAAAAATATATTTAATTTTTAATTTAGTTTTTGTATTCAGACATATAGCATCAACTGGTCTGGTCGTTTGGGGAGTGGGAGGCTGTAGGCTACCAACGTCGTTTATGTTTGGTAACAGATCAATTGGCAAGCTGGCAAGGCTGCATGGGCAGTATTTGATTATTGAATTAGATTAGGATATACTTTTGTCGTCTTATTTTCAAATTAGATGAATAAAAACTATTTTAAATAATATTATTAATAATGCAAATTGTAAAAATAAATTAAAATTATAAAAGCACACAAATAAAATAAGTTTTACTTTTTTCAATTAATTTTAAAACCTTTGTTTTTTTGAGGATTAAAAAGATATATACTAGTTTGTATAACTTTTAGAAGTCAAAAGCCCACGTAAATTCAAACATGATATTTTCAAAACATATATATTTACGTATCATTAAATTTTGTATGCTTTGTTGAAATGAAATACATTGAAGTAAATACCTATAAAAATTTTCTACAAAAATCTATAGAGAGCTAAACTTCTAAAAAATAATTAAACTCCTGTAAGTAATATATCCTAATGTACCATACAGTTCAGCATATATTCCATCTTGAAAATATACTAGTTAATGTTCATAATCAGCAAGGCTTTTTTTTTGTGTGTATATTTACACAATCTCCAAAATAATGAAATAATTTATATACAACTTTAGCCAACACATTCAAAACTATATTACCAATTACCGCTTATTACCTGCCACAATATCTACATCCCTCGGAATCATATACCCTCATTATTTTCTCAAAAGTCAAATATATAATATACATATTTAGATGAGTGACAGTTATTCGTCATTAATTTTAATTGACAGCTATTTTATTATATTTAGAAAATATGTTTTTTTAAATAGGTATTGAAAAGTAATTGTTTGAGTCCAAAATATACCCTCAAACACATATACAATGTATCGATAAGAATCAACATGATGTCATAATAAATGACCCATAATCAATGCTGCAATTATGAATAAAATCTCATAATTTTTCTTCAAATAGTATCATTGCCAAGTGCATAAATAATTTGAGTATCCTATAAATACAGCAATGAAAATTTTCTTATATTCTACCTTTTTAATAAAGTTATTTACATTTTTTTGATTATTTTTATTTAAAAAACTATTATTCTTGTAACCTTGTAGATTTATATGAAAAACAATAAATATTTAATATTGCATAAATTATTTCCCCAAAATAGTAGAAATAACTATTTTCAAGTATATATAAATGGTTTTATCAAATAGTAAAAATGAGAATATTTGTATCAGAAACAATATTGAAAATAATTTTTTAAGAATACATGTGTTAAAGACATTATAACAATGAATGCAGTGATCATAAAATTGTTGTATTTTAATAAATTTATAACAATATAAATACTTAAAGTTATAAAATTAACAATCACTTCTTTAATAAGAATATAATAAATTTTTTTGAAAAACCGTATGAGAAACTATATCACTTTTTATACCCCTATAATAAATAAAAATCAAGAAAAAAATAATATTGCTCAAACGCCAAGAGGACCATTATTTGCTAGAATTAATTTTAACTAAAGTTTTTTCATAATACATTTATCCAAATAAAATTGAAAACGTCCCTACTGCAAATTGTAATAATCAACTATTCAAATAAATAGATATAGAGTGCTAAGTACTACGTAACCCTTCAAAAACAAAAACTCGAAAAATAAAATAAAGGCAAATACATAAACGAGGGAAACGCAGTGTAGAGGCAAGAGCTAACGCGGCGTGTGGTACTTTTCACGTGACAAGTGTCGAGTCTGCTCCGCCAAGTATGCGATTGGATTAGCATTTTGCTGACGTGTTTGATCTGTGCCGTTGACGCTTCGGTCGCCGGCTTTACTGGTCTTGGATAGTGTACAAAGATACCCTTCAGAATACGGTTCTACGTACTGGTATTTTTATTTTTAATTTTTCAAATAATACCACGGATAATATTATATACTTAATAAATATAATTACTTTAGCTGCTGACCGGGAGAAGGAGTTCCCAGTTGAAAGGACACTGTGCTATATGAATAAAAAGGAAAGACATTAAACCTGTTCCATTTTAGTCTCTCTCACACACATTTATATTCTCTCACCCTCCTGCCTCGCTCTCACATCCCTCTCTTCTCTTTCTCTCTCTTTCTCTCTCTCTGCACTATAAACACAAACTTTCAGCTTCATCACTGCCATTTTCGAGGACCACCTCTTCCACCGCCAGGGACTGAAGCAGATCTCCGGCATTGACATACTTTCCGGTAAGAAACCTCATCATGAATTAATCGAACTCATGAAATGGGATATTCTTGTTATCTGAAGAGGGATCAGAGGGGTTTTCTTCTGAATTTCAATTCTATTTTTTCTCTTATTTTGTTTTATGCATTCATTTCATATAGATATCAATCAAATTTTATTCTAATCCATGCTCTAAACTATGAGATTAATTATTGTCCTCAATGTTATTTTAATTATAAAAGAAAAAAGCTGTTACTTGTCTTTTTGCAGGGATCTGCCTTTTTTTCCCAGGCTAGAGGGATCTGATACTAATCAAAGTTTTGATGCGCTTCTGGTGATTAGATTGAAATTGGCTTCATTTTTTTTTATTCTTGCCAAGGGGTCAAGAAACTCCCTCTCATATAGTCGTTCATTTGATGCTTCTGTGAGTCTTAATTAACTTCTTTTTAATTAAAAATAAATAAATTGTTTTATTATCTGCTAAAACATGGAGTTTAATGATCCCTCTTCTCTCAATTAAAAACAAAATTAGATTTCAATTGTTTTTTTCCTTAGGCTCTCTGTACAACCAGTAAACGGCTGGCTGAGGGAAACACGAACGTAAGTCTACTCAAGATTATCATGCTTTATAATTAACTTTTATGTACAAAAATATTTTAAAAATATTAAATGAGTTAATAAATACACTACTACTCGTCAATTCCTTTTTGGGTCGCCATTCTTCAGTACAAACGTTCGCCAATACAGTCTAATCTGGTTAATAAGAAGAAAAAAATTACTTGTTTGGTTTGTAACATCTGACACTGAAAATAGCTTTTGCAGTAATTCAGGTCATTTAATTGCATTCAGGTGTCATTAATTTTTGTTGAGGTTTTAGGGAACCATGGGTGTTTTAATTTCATACCAGCCTCTGTCTCAATTAGTTTGACTGAATTTTCTCTTTCTTTCTTTTTTCTTTTTTTTTTTACACGTTTGTGGGTTATCTAATGTGCAATGGGGCTATTCCGAGGGGGCAGGCAGGGGTTTAATGCATAATGGGGCTATTCTGAAGGGGGAAAGGGAGGGAGGAGTGGGGATGGCGTTCGTCTCTTTTAAAAGAGAAACAGAACTGATGCCATCCAAAAATATAACTAACACGCGTGTGAGCGGAAACCGATCAAAATCATTTAAAAAATTCCTAAAAAAATCCTCACTTCTTTTTTTGCGACCACTTAGATGACTTTGTTTTCCCAATTAATTTTCCAAACTTACTACGAGAAATCATAATTCTGTCTATACGAAAGATTTTAATACTAGACAAATAGGATTTAGTCAAATTTGGGTTGCCATACTGACTTGAGGTTGCAAGAACACTTGATTTTGTAAACCAAACAACCTAAAATAATTGGTAGGAACAAAATTACAGTCACATCAAAACAAAACAAAAGGCAAAAAAAAATGTGATTCGGTAATGGACCTACACCCACAAAATGATTAAGGGTTCATAATTTCGTATGGATAGATCTGTATGTTTTTGTTGCATCAACGACTTCTTAAAGAGCTTATCAAAAAATAATAAATGAATAAAAAACATGACTCCTTATTGACAGACTAAAAAATAAAATAAAATAAAAAAACTCATTGGGTAGGCAACTCAGGGGACAAAACTAGCAAGTTACATCAGACTTCATAATATCCACAATGGGTATTTACTTACGCTGACTGAGGATAGATATTTATGAGGATCATCTTCATGCAGCTTCAGCTTACTACTAATTGAGTCTCTATAGCTGAAACTAATATGTTTTTAATGAGGTTGAAGGGCTCTCTAAAAGATTTCATATCTTCCCCCTCGATATTTGGCTTGTCTTAGCTTTAAATGTATATATTGTTTCCCTCCTTTGCAGATAATCTGCAGCAAAATGTGCTTTTATTCCTGGGGAAAGAACATGAATCTTTGTTTTGTGTCAAACATGGGAGGGGAAAATAAGGAAATTTCTCGCCAAAATTCCATGTAAGTATTTGCATTTGTCAATTTAGGATTTCGAGAAGAAATATAAACTGTTTACCCTTCATCTTAACAAGTTAACAACTTCTGCTTTCATTAAACTTGGTGTTATCATCTCCATCTCATGACTCAAGCAAGGGTTAGTAGCATGATGTACCTCTTTAACCTGGCCACCGTCTGTGACAAGTTTTAAAATAAGTGTTCTAAATGCCATTTTTCCCTAAAAGGAATGTTTGAAGTCAGTCATGGATTCTGTATAATTGCCTTTTTCTGCCTTTGCTTATTTGTGTAAAATGTTTTTCATGCTGATAATATGCAGCAAAATAACTCTGGATATAAAAACAATTGTGAAGTTGAATACATTGTTTTTCAGTTTCATTGACATCCACAAAATTATATAACACCATCATCAGATAACCAGTAAAGGAAACAGGTTTTTTCTGTAAAGGAAAGATAGGGTGAATTCTATTTTGATTTTATACGTATCCACAAAATTACTAGCAAAATCAAAGGTAAAACTGAGCAAACTGCATTCAGAAGTTGCATTTATTTTCCTTTTCTTCATAATAGCCATAACAAGCACTCTTATTAGCCATTTGGACAAAATTTCAGTTTATCTTATTTGCCTAATTGTTGATCTTTGGTTTAGATTATAGGCACAAAAGTTAACAGACAATTGTGGTTCAGAATTAGAAGAATGGAAACTAAGAGAAGACCAGTACCAGTGGTAAAAGAATTCCAAGTAAAGAGTCCTCCAGCTTCAGCGGATTTACTGGAGCCACTTTTGCCTAGACCAATCTACGCAGACATGCAAGAAGCCCGGCCTAGCCAACCATATCAGCTAGGAGCAGAGGTTTATCTATCTGGACTCTCACAGCAATGTCAAACTCAATTTTCAGCTGGTTTGATCAGTAATGCATATGGTTATTATCCCATTCATCAGGATGTGGAATTCCCTGCAAATACTGACATATCATGTCAAAAGCCTGCAGCAGAACAGCAGAGAATTGGTAATTTATTATCGCAGTCTAATAACCAAGCTCAAAAACAGATTATTAACAGGTCCACCTGCTTAGATGATGGTACTTGCAGTTTTAGCCAGTTGCAAGCTGCATTTGGATGGAGAACCAACGTGCCAAATCAGTCTGCTAGAGTACAAGGACAAAATAATTGTGATCCTTTAGCTCAGTGGAATAATTTATCCTTCGGAGATCTCTTGGCTGAGATGCCAACTACGAGTGTGATGCCACAGGATAATAAAGGGCCAACCAGTAGCATCCTTATTTCTGATTTAAATTGTCCACCCCAGGATGAAACATTGGCCAGCTCGGCACCTATGATCTCTGAGAATCAAGAGATTGCGTTTGCAACAACTCGGCACAGTAACACCACCTGCACACAGGATATGCAATCTGGTAAGTGTGATTCTGTCAAGCATATCCCTTCATCTTTTATTCAATGATTTGAAAATTGAGGAATGAGGAAACAGCAAAATAGCAGAGGGACTCTTATGCAAGCATCTAAAACTCAATTTTAGCAACCTTAAAACTTTGTTTACCATGTTTAATAACCATGGCAGAAATGGTTGGAGTTGGAGTTCAATAATTCTTTGTATGATAAAGGAATGCACCACGATCCACACCCCATCCCTCCCAACCCCAATTTATCCCATTCAGGCAGATAAATAGGCAACAGCAACATGTCACTGAACATATAAAGACTAACATAAGAAACTATTGACCCAACAGTTAATATTTGTTCTAGTTTCATGGGCTGTCACTAAAATGGGCACAAAATCAAAATGACACTGAACTTTTACTGTAACGATATGCTAATCATCTTATGAAAGCATTGGAGCCTAGTATATTTTGAGAGACTGATGTGGAAAATTTATGTTGCAGGTGCTTTCCCTTGTCAGTACTGGAACACCTATGACTTAAACTTGCCCTTGAGCACTGAGAACATCTTGACAAATGGGGGAAGACAAGTACTTCAGCCAACAGCAGGAGGCCCCTGCCAGAGATTTGAAGCACCAACAGTTGCTGATGGAAAAAGTTTGTGCGCAGATTCATCTTCAAACCAGCAAAGTGAAAAGGCAGAGAGCCAACTTACTGCCTCTAGGGTTGATGAGCTTGAGAAACTGGCTGCAGAATCATTATCAAGCATGGTAGAGAGTTGTAACCCTGACAAGGGGGTTAACAATACTGACCTGAACAAGACACCAGAGCAGAAACGGAGAAGAAAGAAGCACAGGCCAAAAGTGGTATCTGAAGATAAACCTGAGCGAACAGCAAAGCCCAAGGTCCCACAGCCAACAAACTCCCTCGGAACCCCAAAACCTAAGAGGAAGTATACACGGAGGAATAAAATACACCCACCCTCTACCCCTCTCACAGCAGCAACTCCCCCAGAAGAGGCTGCAGGTCCAAAGGAATTAGTTCGTGCTGTCAAATCCAGCAGAAGGGGCTTGAATTTTGACTTGGATGGCCAAGTGAAAATCTCAGATTCATCAACAAATAGCACCAGTGCTGCAGGAATTAAGTCAATCCCAGCAGTCCATCTTACACAGGAGGACAAACTGACAAGAGAAATGGCACAAGTAAGAAGTGCATACAACCTTTCCTGTAAAGTGAATCAGGTGCTAAAAGACCGTATCACAATGTCTGACATTGGGAAAGTCAGCAGGGCCTCACAGGAAGAAGCAAAGGCTAATGCTGTATATGAAAGTGAAGTGAATGGCAATTATCAACCAGCAGCTACAAGTTCAATGAAAGGACAAGGGATGGGAACAATGCTCAGCAAGGATTCTCTTGAGACACTAGGCCCAAACTTCAGTGCAAGTGCAAGTTCCAACAATGGAGAAGAAAAGATGGGATCAAAAAGAGCATATTCGTACATACTTGATGACATGCATATGACCAATAAAAATATGAATTCAACTCATGGAGCTTCTTGGCAATCAAGCCCAATGTATGTGCAGGACAGCCTACAGTTCCCAGAAACCCATAAGAAGAAAAGAACTGAGAAGCTGCAAAAGCCAATGACATCAAGTATAAATTTTACTTCAACTATTTCAGAAGCATCCAGACAGAAAAATAGCCCTCAGGATCATCGAAGGAAAAATCATACAGCAATTAAGCATCACCAGAACTGCACTCCTCAATTAATCACATGTGCTGCACCTTATCATCAGGCAAATGCATTTGGGGCTGCTGACAACAGTCTAGATGCCATGATGACTTGGGAAGACCTTGAGAAGACAAAGAAAAAGAGATCAAAAGTTCCAACCCGAGTACGCGATTTAGCTTCACTGAAAGGATTTGCTGCAGGCAGGAGTCTTCCAGCTAACCCAACCAAACCAAAAAGGAAATATACTCGCAGGAAAAAGGTTGAACTTCCAAACAGCACCCCCGCTTGCATGGAAGCCCTAGCCGCGTATAGCTCTGTGACTCATACAACAAAGAAGAGAACCAGGAAAAGGAACCCTAGTATCAGTTTGGATCAGTCAAACATCCATGCCACAGACATGCAAAGGAGCCTTGTACTCTATGAAGACCTCGAGTCAGTTAGAAACTATTCAGGTAAGTCAAGCTATAGCTGCTGTATGTTTCTACAGTTTCTTAGAAATGTATCACTTTTATTCAGAAAGAAGTATGGTGCAGGTCCTTATCTACCACTACCATGGAAGGACCCATTCTCGGTTGATGCCATCACAGAGGCACTCAAACGACTAGATATTTGCAGAGAAAGGGATGAAACTGGAAACCAAGAGCATAATTCCCTTGTAATTTACTCTACAAATGATAAAGCACAGAATGCTCTAGTGCTGTACAAAAAGGATGACACTATGGTTCCTTTTAAAGGCTCACATGATCACATTAGAAAACGACAGCCCAGGGCTAAAGTTCATCTTGATGATGAGACAAATAGAGTCTGGAGACTTCTCTTGGATAATATAAACAATGAAGGCATTAATGGAACTGATGAAGAGAAGGCAAAATGGTGGGAAAATGAACGAAGTGTCTTCCATGGACGAGTGGACTCATTTATTGCACGAATGCGTCTTGTTCAAGGTACAAAAACAGCTCTCCAAATGCTGCTACATAATATATGGAATCTGATTAAGGACTTAAAATGACCTAGTTTGAATCTTTTATGATGATGATACTCTAACATTGTGAAATAGTCCAAAAAGTGTTCTCTCTTGTTTTCTAGCATGAATCTTTTATGATGATGATTCTCCAACGTAGGGACATGTTCCAAAATTGTTCTTTCACATGTTCTCTCTTCTGCAATATGTCCCTTGCACGATCATATATGCGTAAAAAAAGGGGCTGTTATTGCTTACTAGAGCCTCACTGTCAGATAGCCAAATTGAGAAATTTCAAAGTGTGCCATAGATTTGAGAATCCAAAGTCAGATAAAAGAGACTGCCAAAACATTACCCTACCGTCAAATCAATGCTACTGCATGAAGCTTGAAGTAATAGCCCACAGAACTCCAAAGAAAAATAACATTACCATTGGATCCTACAAATTCAAATCACAGAGATCTAGCACCAAGATCAAGTCACTGGGAAAGGCAATACTTACATGTCTGAATGACGTTACTTATGCAGGTGATAGGCGTTTCTCTCCATGGAAAGGATCAGTAGTTGATTCTTGCGTTGGAGTTTTTCTAACACAAAATGTATCTGACCACCTGTCCAGGTACAGTAAATGTTTCCAAACATTTCAATACATTCAGTAAAAGATCACTTATACAGATCAGCACTAACCCCTATTTCTGTACTTTCCAGTTCTGCTTTCATGTCAATGGCCGCACAGTTTCCCCTCAAACCAGAAGGTGAAATCAAAATTGATTCTGAAGGTAATAGTATTTTGATTGAAGAGCCTGTGGATCATGATAGTTCTGTGACATGGACTGAAAGGACATCAGATACGATATCAAGGACATTCCATGATACTGATCATGGTGAAGAAAAAGAGGTGGTCAACAGTAAAGAGCTGCTTGGCGGTGCTAGTCCAAATCATCATTCTTGCAGCACCCCATATCTGACTGGATGCCATCAGGATACACACAATGAATCAATAACCGCTCAAGAGACACAAACAGAAAGTACTTCAGGAGATCCTAAAGGAGTAGACTACGTTCCTTCATTTCAATATCCAGTGGTCTCATCTCAGAACTTTGCAGAATCTCCAACTGCTCCAACTACAGGAAGAGTCAGCTCATGTTCTGACAGCAACTCAGAACAGGAAGATCCTACAACAAGCTACAGCAACCTTTTTGATTCTACCCCTTCGTTTGTCCAACTTTTGAAGATGGCAGAAAGCCCTATACCACATGAGGGTTTTTTACATGATGCACCATCATACTTAACATACAAACAAGTTAAAACTGACAGAAAGCAGCATCATAAGCAGGTGTTTGCACAAAATGCTGACTGTATTCAGATTTTGGACGAAGAAAGTAGATCATCAGATAATTTGTCAAGGAAAGATCAGAATCACTCAGTTGAGCAAAGTGAATTAACAACAGATTCAATAACCAAGTTCCGCTTGTATAATAGAAACCCATACACCATTCAGAAACCTTTTTGTCCTGCAGAGAACACATGCTCCTGCTATGTCTTTGAAAAAGAGAAGATGATCATAGAGTCCGAACTGCAATCAACTCAGCAAGATCATCCAGATTTACCAACCTCTTCTAAGAGTGGCTGTGTAACAGACAATATCAACTTATCAGTTGAAAAGATGGACAGTAAGCACACATATGTCAAGCCAAGTTCAGACAAAAGCAGCGCTTCAGCTGAAACTCCCAGCATCCTGAATGAGAACAAAACAAAACAAAAGAAGGGAAGGAGCAGAAAGGACACAAAAACTGCATTGGACTGGGATAGTCTAAGGAAACAGGCACAGGCTGCTCATGGTATAAGAGGAAGGACAGATAACACTATGGATTCACTAGACTGGGAAGCAGTTAGACGAGCAGATGTCAGTGAAATTGCTGAGACCATAAAATATAGGGGAATGAATAACATGCTTGCTGCGCGCATAAAGGTATAAGTTGTTATATATTAAATCCATGCAACACAGATACTTCCAATTCAGTACCCTAATGTCCATGATGACATGCAGGATTTCTTGGACCGATTAGTCAGGGAGCATGATAGCATTGACCTCGAGTGGTTGAGAGATGTACCACCAGATAAAGCAAAGTAAGCTCACTAAATGATTGTTCTAACAAGAAAGAAAATTCCTGTTTTCTGTATGACAAGATGCCACATCAATATTGACCAATGAAGGAATCTTAGCTTAGATTAAGATATTTACTTATTAACAGTCAAATCTGGTGATTGGTTGCGGATATTTTCCCATTTTCAGAGAATACCTGCTAAGCATTAAGGGATTGGGTCTGAAAAGCGTGGAGTGCGTGAGGCTTCTAACCCTTCACCATCTTGCATTCCCTGTAAGTATTGCTTGTATACCTGTGTTGCTTTTTCTTTTCGGTGAAGCTGTCGACCATTTCTAAAGTGATTAGGTCTATCTATAAGGTGGACACAAATGTAGGACGAATTGCTGTGAGACTTGGGTGGGTTCCACTGCAACCACTTCCTGAATCACTTCAACTGCATCTTCTGGAAATGTAAGATCAAAGTACTCTACAACTGCTTCTCTATTTTCACCTGAAGGCTTAAACTAATATTAATCAGTTTTTCAGGTACCCTGTGCTGGAATCTATTCAGAAATATTTGTGGCCAAGATTATGCAAACTTGACCAAAGGACACTGTAAAATCCATTTCCCACTTCATTATTAAGCATCATATCCACGTTTATTATAATCTCCTTTAACCCATAAAATTAGAGCCTTTTCCTTCAGCTGTGCAAAATGGATTTCAGCTGTTAGTAACTTAATCTTTTGTAGGTATGAACTACACTACCATATGATCACATTTGGAAAGGTAAGGAAAAAGCAATCATTATCTTGTATTGACACAAGGTATCAAAAGGCTGAAAAAGAATTTTATGCAAATGCAGGTCTTTTGTACTAAGAGGCAACCAAATTGCAATGCTTGTCCATTAAGAGGAGAATGCAGACACTTTGCAAGTGCTTTTGCAAGGTTAGTTTGTCTTTTGCTGTAATGTGTTTCTACTGCCCTTTCCTATCTTCAGCAGCAGCTGACACTCCATACTATGATATAGTTGTTGGAAAGTATAATAGCCTATAGGACTAAGTTCATTTTGCACTATTATTTAGCTATCAGAATACCAAGAATTTAAGGTCTTCTTGTCATTGCAGTGCAAGGTTTGGCCTTCCAGGTCCTGAAGAAAAGAGCATCATGACTGCAACTCAAAGCACTGAAGCTCTCCATGATCCTCAAGTGACCATCAATCCCCTATCCCTGCCAGAAGCTAAGGAACATGAGCAGTCAGAAGCAGAACCTAAGGTCAGAAACTGTGACCCGATAATTGAAGTTCCAGCATCACCAGAAGCAGAACAAGTATACATCTCAGAGCATGACATTGAAGATGCCTTCTTTGAAGATCCTGAGGACATACCAACTATCAGGCTAAACGTGGAACAATTCACTCAGACATTACAAAATTATATGCAAGGAAATATGGAACTTCAAGAGGCAGAAATGTCAAAAGCCTTAGTTGCTTTAACACCAGAAGCTGCTACCATTCAGATACCGAGGCTAAAGAATGTGAGCAGGCTGCGAACAGAGCATCATGTGTGAGTATTTGCTTCCCTTGACCTCATAATGTATCATGCCACAAAATACACATTACTAGGCCAATGCAATTCAAGACAAAGAAGTTGATCTTTTGAGATTGTAACAAGATAAATGTATCAGATTCTAATTTTCACAGCATCATGCCATTATAATATAATTTTGGTGGCCTATATTGGATGCCTATGACGCGATTGCAGCTTTCCCATAGTGGAAGCTGCTCTAACGATTATAATTTTGTCCTTTTTAACTCCATTTTGATATGCAGCTATGAACTACCAGATAATCACCCTCTCCTGCAAGGGGTAAGTTATCTCACAGAAACTTTAAGTATATTAGGTGTTTTTTCTGTCTTCCATTATAACTAATAAGCTTTCTAAACCACAGCTAGACAAACGTGAACCTGATGACCCTTGTTCATACCTACTCGCCATATGGACTCCAGGTATCTAGTTGACATCTATAAACCCTCACTTCTATGGTCAAAATTTGCTCAGTTGGTGTACCTTCGAAGCTTGATGGTACAGTGAAGAAATATACCTACCTCTTTAAACTTGATTAATAAAATACATCAATGTATTGAGTCATGAATCAGGTGAGACAGCAAACTCTATACAACCTCCTGAAAAGAGATGCACCTCTGAAGGACTAGGAGAACTTTGTGAAGACGTGACGTGTTTCTGCTGCAACAGTCAGCGGGAAGCAAGCTCACAAATTGTCCGCGGTACACTGTTGGTAAGATCTGATTGTCTTAACTCTTTGCTTACTAGAAATACAACACAATATCAGCACTAACATCACACAAATCTTCATCGACAGATACCGTGCAGGACAGCTATGAGAGGGAGCTTCCCACTCAATGGAACATATTTTCAAGTCAATGAGGTAAACCTTACTTGTACTCAACTTGCTGAGCTAACGAATCAAAGTTTAATGCCTTTTCGTTTACCAATTGGCTAACAATGCAGGTGTTTGCCGACCATGACTCCAGCATCACCCCTCTCTCAATCCCTCGGGGGCTAATCTGGGACCTGCCAAGGAAAACTGTATATTTTGGGACCTCTGTACCATCAATCTTCCGAGGTATAATCCACCATTAAGTTTCATTATGATACCAAAAAGGTGATACTTTTATCCTAATGCTTCTATGCATTTCAGGTCTCTCTACTGAAGGCATTCAGCATTGTTTCTGGAAAGGTACACTTCACTTGTAACCCATATTTTAGACATACAAAGCAGATCAACATAGAAATCCTCTTTGATCTTCTCCCGTTATAGTTTGCATGGTCAAAGGTTTCACTGGCAGAGCCTGTCATCGTAGTCAAAGGCTGACCATGACTATCAAGGCAGTGGCCAAACCCAGATTTTTCCGTTTATAATGAGACAATAGAACTTTAGAAGTCACAGACAAGATTGCAATTAGTAACTCCCAACCACCACAAATAGAATACAGGAAAATGATGCAGAAAGCTTGTACATCTAACAATCGTTGTTTAAGATGGTCAGAAATTTACAGTTTGCAATCCCTGACGCAGTTCTTGGCTGGTCACTTCCACTAACCAATCCACGTTTGCAGGATATGTTTGCGTGCGGGGGTTTGATCAGAAAACACGGGGACCCCGTCCCCTCATGGCCAGATTGCATTTCCCAGCTAGCAGGAGGAACGGAACAAAAGGCAAAGGTAGGGAAGAATATGAGTAGGACAACGACCAAGAAAAAAGTGAGGTACGATGTAGTAACACCGGAAGAAATCAGCTTGCTTTGAAGCAAAGTGACAGACTATCATGTACCTCACACATAAGAAATCGAGATGTATGTCCACCAAGCAATAGTGTGATTCTACAGCATTCATAATGCCAAAAGAGATCAGACATGTTATTGCGACTCAGAATTATTTTTGCAAGGCAATATAGCGCAATGATCCTTGACAGCCCAATGTTTTCATGTCCTGCCTTACAGATTCGTTCAAACTGGCGTAGGCAATCAGGAAATGGTATCTTTATCAAAGCGGAGTAATAAGAAATTCACATGCTAGACTGCAGCTATTGGGGCCAAAAAGGTTCGGGGGCTAAACTTAAGTTAAGCATCATAATGAAGAGGATACAATAGAGTAATAGCAAACCGTAGCATGTCAAATGAAACTGTTATTTCTGCATTTAATGCCGCTTTTACCTTGTGCAAGCTTAATGACAAGCAGCGGATTAAAAAAAAAATGGAGTTAGGCTCTATTTTCCTCTGCCTTATTTTTGTATTTTTAGATCAGAACAACACGAACCAATTACATTAGATAATAGTAATTATTATTATTAATTATATTTAATGATATTGTTTTTGTTGTCATTAGTATTATTAGTATTATTTGTTATAATATTACCTTTAATTTAAATTGTCATTTTAGCACTTTTAATTTTAACTAAAATAAGCGTCATTTTATGATTTCAATGTAAAATATTGAATACTTTTACTAATTTACTCTCTATTATCATTAAATATCTAAGTTTTTATATTCCACAAAATATTTCATTGATTGTTTAACAATTACTAGGGATATAGTAGTTATTTGTCTTGAATTCTTGATGTGTGCATGAAATTAAAATGACACTTATAATAAATTGGAGGCTATAAAAATAATAAATATTTATAATATTGATAATATTAATAAAAATAAAATTATATTATTAATATAGTCATTATAATTATTATTTTTATTACTTAATTATAATTAATTTTTATAAAAAATTGATTATTATGTATAACAATTATATAGAATAAAACTTAAAATTGAAGTAATATCATCATTATATTATTTATCATAATAACATTTAGAAAAATAAAATTATATTATTGTTATTATTATAATTATCACTATCATAATAATTATTATATTTATATTTACAATTATAATCAATTATTGTAATTTTATAATAAATTGTATGCATATAATCAATTGTTATAATAATAACAATTACTGTCATGATGCATATAATTATAATAATTGATATAAGAACAATTATTTGCATAAATAAATAAAAATATAGAGATTATCATAAATCAAAATAATAGTTATAATAATATTAATTAGTATTTGTGATTATGATATTTATAAAATAATTCTGATTATAACATTAATTAGAATCATTACTATAATTATTCTTGATTTTAATAATAGTTATTATCATTAACATTATTGATGTTATTATTTATGTTATTGCTATTGTTATAATAATAACTAATGTTGTTATTATAATATTTGATTATTATTATTATTATTATTATTATTATAATAAGTTATATTAAGTTTAATTCCTATGATTAGATAATTCAAATTAGAAAAAAATGGGACCTTATTCTCATAAGGGTATCGCAATTAGCATCACAAACAAAAACTAAAAGAAGCATACAAAAAGGACTCTGATTGGGCTCCGAGAAGTCCAACAAATGTTTGTATTCAAGGTTTAAGTGTATATTTGGCAATTAAAAGTAGTTTATAAATTAAATTTTAGCTTGTAGAAATTAGTTTATTAAAAAGTGTCGGTAAGTATATTTTTACTATCTTACATATTAATTTTTAAAAATCTAGCTTATAAAGTATATCTTTAAAAAGCTATTTCAAGTAGATTATAAATATTCGTATAATTTTTAAATTAGTTAATTTTTGTATAATTTTTAAATCTTAAAACATACTATAAATATGATTCCTAATTTGATAATCAAAACACCGCTACACATTGATGGCTCTCAGGACAGCTTACAGGTCAAGTCAGTCTACAGTCAATCCATAAAGCATCTCCCACTACAATACGCTTTTCCAAATTCCTCCCCGGCTAAAAGAGAAGGTAAAATACGAATCCAACGCCAACAGAAGTAGACGGCCATCCCTCTTTAAGAAAAAAAGAGGAAGCCAAGCAATTGTTTGCTATAAATCTTATTTTGCCGAACTGCTGACAGATCTATTTCATCAACGACAACTACACTGCTTGAAGCAACTAAGCTAATCACCAGAGCAGTAGTCACTATCGTTTAGAAACAAACAGTGACTAGCTAATTGATCGGAGTCGTCCGTTCTTTCCTACACCGCTCTGTGATCTACCGGAGGGCGAGGACTCTCCGACTCACTCTCTATATGCTGGAAACTAGCGTTCGGAAAATGAAAGAAAAATAAACAACCGAATGACAGAGCAAGTTCGTCATTTATGCCACAAGCATAATAGTACCATTGAATGGCAATCCAGGACAAAATGTCCCGCTATGCCTCTCCTCGGATGTAGTACTTCTCATTGGCCAACATAACGCATTATCAACTAATAAATAACGCAGGGGTTGCTTGGTACACAGAAAAAACTTCCTTAGCAAGTTTGAACTTGTTAGAATATGATTTCCTTAATAATAAATGTATTTATTTTTATTTTTTATAAAACTGAGAGTATAAAGTATAAATAACTACTGACTAAGTAGAATTTATTTAGGTTTAACTAAGTTAGAAAGTGTATAAAAAATTAGATTTATCTTCGATTTCTATATGAAATAAAACAATTTTTATCAATTGTGTAAAATATTACTAACTCTACTTATTTTCAACCAAAAACCCCCCCATAAATTAAGAGCTTGTTATTATCTTGGTGATTACTGATAACATCTATAACTGATTAATAGTTCATTAAAAGAAAATTGATCACCCTATCGACACCGCCATCGATTACATAATTAGAGAAATAACTATGGAACATGGAGTAAGCATCTAGAGATCGGCACGAAGTTAGACCTTCTAGAGTTTTAACTAATGAAAATGATCGAAACAGATGTACGTGCACATATATCATGCTAGTAGATATCTTCGCATTATCAACAAGTTTCATAAAAAATGAAAATCTCAAGTTCATCAAACGAACTTCCGCAGAATACATTGAAAGTAAAACAATATAGTTGCGCAGCAAATATTGTACCTGCTGGTCTGAACTTCGCTGGACCAGACGATCGGCAACGGCAGAAAAGGAGAAGGGCTGCGGAGAAACAAAAATGCATTGCGATAGGGTAGATAGTTTTGGAGAGTGAGATACTAATCGTTAACGATCACCGTTTCTGCCGGCTTTCCATTTCCCCTTTCCCTCCTATATTTTCATTTTGGCGCTCTCAAAAGGCAAACCCAACCGGGCAAAGGATATTGAGCGCTTGTTTTGGTAGAGAGTAATAAAAGTTAAAAAAGTAAACCGTATTTTATATTTTTTATATAGTATAGTTAAAATCAAAAAAAAATATGAATGTTTTTTTAGATTTTAATTTAATCTAAAATAAATTTTTTGAATATATTTTTGTTATTATTAAATATTTAATATAACTTATATAAAATAGAGAGAAATTTGTTTCTCTCCTATTACTCCATTTCCATACCAAATAAGGTTTGAGATGTAAATACTTTTGGCCAAGATAACTCCTATTATTTTATGTATCAATATTTTAGTCTTTATTTATATGATTATTAAAAATCAAAACAGTAAAATTTTATTAACAATAATAAAATATATTTAAAAAATAACTATTGAGTAGACAATATGAACAAGGTCTTAGAGCACCTTAATTGTTTAACTTTTGAGGGATTATGTGAACACAAGTCATTTAATTAAAAGTAATGTCAATGACCTTCTAAGTCCTAATATATTCCTTGGATATAATATAACAATGGGATACCCTCAATGTGATTCTTGTTTTTCATATATTTTGCTTTGTGACAAATTACTCCCCAATACTAGCCTAATTGAAGAACTGCAACCTTAGTATGTATTAAAAATAGAACTAAACATTATGGATGAATCCCCCACTATTTTTCAAAAACCTTGACTTGCTCGAAATTTCTATTCATAAAAAAAAAACTATTCTATTTTACTAGGTAATCCATTTTGAAATGTCATGTGAGTTACAATCATGAAAACTAGATTACCGATTGATTAATACGAGGTACAACTTCACTTGTGGTTGTTGTTTTGAAGGATATTTCCAATCAAAACAGCTAATCTAACTATAAGTGTGATTTATAGGTTATTTTAATCCGTACAAGCCTCAATTGATTAAGGAATTTGAATATTTGAATATTTTCATTTAGGTATCTTAACATTTGGTCTAATAATTATTAGGTATCCTGTGTATTTAATAATTTCATTACATGCCTAAATTATTTTCACCTAGGTACTTGATTGACCTTATATGCAAATACACAACATCAGAGTAGTAATCAACATATCACCCCGTGGGAATTAAAGAGTGAACACTTGAATGGTGATAATACCTAGCTATGTCCAGACAACCAAAAAATTGGGTGAAATAATTATCTAAAGTGAAAAGCAAATAAAACAAAGAGCTAGAGCAATCACATAAAAGCTTGTTTGAAAAATCAAAATGGCTAAGGTTTCAATTGATTACCTTGTTCAATAATATACTAAATACTTTATCAAGTTTGCATTTACAAGTTCACAATCAATGTGTCAACAAGGATATAAAGCACCACACGTTTTCAAACAATAACAACCTTATTGCAAGTTACCATCAAACGATCTATAAATTGAATCTAAACAATAAGCAATGCACTAACACTCGCAAAATCATCCCTTTTATGTCGTGGAAGTCTAGTCTATGTCTCTTCACCTAGTGAATCACCTTCTAGTTACATTAATGGAACTAATATTGAATTATCTCTCAATCTCAACTATTTCTCAAATTAAAAACCAAAAACTAACCAAACCCCATTATTACAATAATGTAAACAACAATGCAACACACAAGATTGTAAACTAAATTAGAATGATAAAAAGTATTCAACACATTCAAACCAGGGAATCTCCCTTTACCTTAGCACATCATTTCCACGAATAACAGCTCAATGAGATCGAAAGTGTGCATTTTCAAAACATTCACAATTAAAAAGATGAATACACCCCTCAAATTTAAGTCTCATACAAGCTCCAATCAATAGTCTAGAGATCAAAATCACGTGAGAAATGGATGAATTCAGAGTATTAGAGATGTGAGGAAGGGACATGTGGGTGTGGTAGCTAGTATCAAAATATGGCAAGATCTAGAAAAGGAACGATGACCTTAAAATACCTAGTTTTCCCATTTTTAAATGGAAAAATAGTTGCATAGTGGATTCATAATCTCAAACGAACACAATCATGACTGTCAACAAGGGCTACCTATGTTAATGGTAGTTCCCACGTTTAGGATTTGACACCATCATAGTTGTGCCCATGTTGGTATTTTGTTTTGCTCCAAATATTGTGTTACTTAATTCCTTGCATTTATTTAGCTTAATTAGGCATGCTCCGCTCATTTACTTTAACTTTTTATCCACTTATCTACAAAAATCGGCAAAAAATAGTAGTCATGATTTATGAACAAACAAACTAAACTATTCATAAAATTGTAATGAATTCCCATCAAATAAAACACATTACCCTAATAATTTATACCTAAAAGCCAAACTCATCACCTCCCCTATACTTAAACCTTTACTTGTCCCCAAGCAAAGACGGATAAAGTAAACAAACATAAATGGAGACAATGTAGTCTGAAAAGGGTGACCAAGAAGATTTCAAATATGCACAAGAACAATAGTTTCTACTTAAGTTCATATGCAACAGTGTTTCACCCAGCATAAAGCGAAAACAAAAATTGCCATGTGTTTTAACTTGAAGATAATGTATACGTGAGTGTTTCAGTGCATGATTGTAAGTGATCTGACTCATTGATGTTGGAAGAATAGTATGGAAAAATTTTCTTTTATTCGATTCCCTACAATTCACCACATAAGAGAAACATATATCAGTTAAATCATATACAATGCCCATTGATGTGGCAACCATCCTTTTAAGGGTGCAATGTCAGACGCTCAAAGCAACATAATTTAGGAAATTGTTTTTATATCCTTTCTTTTTGTTTTTCTTTTCTTTCTTATCTTTTCGTTCACAATGTTAAGTAATTATCTTGTAACCAACAAGTATTTTAAGTCACCATAGGAGTTAGGTGTTGATTAGACTTAAAGTAAAATCCATCTATATCCATCCTAAATATCTAGAGTCAAAGTATAAGTGGATGGAAATCCTCATAGGCACTATTATCATCTGATAGAACAGATGGGTAAAAATGGTATTGACTCAAATGATCTTTCACTTTAAATGGTTAATGAATTATTCATGGTTGATTGATAGGTACTCAACACATTTAAAGCAGACAGATCATATCACAAAGATCATAAGTTCGTTTCTAGGGCTAAGACTCTTATATTCCCCATAAACCCTAAATTCACATTTTAGGCATAACTCCTTTCTGTTACTCTTTATTCTACCAAACTCTGTACCTAATCCTAAAATATTATTATTATCAATATACTTAAATTTCAAGGCTTGACTCCAAGTTCTTACACATGCGATAATAACCCTATCTCAAAAGTTACTATTCTTAAGGCTTATAAAACCCTAATTTAATAAGTATGTCATAACTTTCCCTGTATTATATATACGATTAACCGATTTAATATGAATTCCCAAAAAATAATATTAACAACATATCTAAATTTTATGGTATAACTCTATCATTTTACACATATGATAATAACCTTCCCATTTTAGGGTTACCATTCTCAAATCAAGCCATTTTCACATTTTATTAAGATTAGGCCTTTCAAAACTACTATAAACACTTCATATAATTCCCTTATTATATTTTAATTAATATAACACATTAAAATACCATGTGTTCCCATATTAAACCTGAATTGAGCCAAAATATCCCTACAGACAACCAAAGCCCTTATTTCATGTGAGTCATGTATATTTTGGTGACATGATTTCCAAATTCTCCATTTATCACCATATACCTTATTATACTCATTTCCATCTTACCATACATTATCGGGTCATATTACAACCATAATCACATTGAGAGTTTTCCACATAGAATATTATTGTAGTGATATTGTATAATTCTCAACTTAATCATTTTTCCATCACATAATATCACAATCTCTTATCATAGCATTAAAAATCATATTTTAACCACATAATGAAAATAACACAGTATCACATACAATCACACATAACACTTAGTACAAAAATTATAGACTACGACAAATATCATTATAAAGAGGACTCTACTATCTAAGTATACGTATTCTATCCTGCCTCTCTAGAATATCACCTAAGAAACCACAATAAAAAAAATTAGGATTAAATGACATAATTAAGGACATGCTTTAGGAAAATTTGTGCAGCAAAGGGACAATGCTCAGTCTATTGTGACAAAACAAAAAAGGGAGCAACGATTGATTTAGCTAAAGGGAGGGGTAGGGACCGGTGGCTTTAGTTGGTGCACAAAGGGATGGAATGGTATAGGGGCCAAAAGATGGGTTGTGATGCAGCTTATGTGGTCAAATATGGTGTGTGTGGTTCAATTAATTTGTTCTAACAGTGGGTATGGGCTATAATGGCCGGTGACGAATGGTGATGGGTATGGTGTAGTTCTTTTTATTGAATGGTGGGTATGGGCTAAATTTGGTTTTACTACGGCCAAGGGTGAAAATGGGGAAGTTGTGGTGGTTTGTGCCAAATAGAGAGGGTGTGTTTTGGCTAGTTTGGCCAATAATTGTAGGGGATGTTCGGTGAATCTCATTGGTGGTGGTTCGATGAACGCCACCGAATGTAGTTTTGGGGGCTATTTTGGCAATGATGGGGAGGAGGGAGAGATATAAGGAAGGTGATGTGTTTGGTGGTGCAAAGTTTGACTAAACAATTTAGGGTATAAGGAAGGAGGCTGGTCGCATTTAATGTGTTGTGTATATATATAGATAGACATGTACGGGAGGGGAATAGTGGCAACGGGCAAAGGAAGTGCTCAATCGGTAAGGGTTACAAAGAATGGGAGGAGTGGGATTTGACATGCTGACAAGGGTTTAGGGTCTAGATGAAGGTATGGCAAAGTCATGTTTGTAGGGAAAAGTTTCGAGCAAGAAGAATAGGGGAAGAAAGGAAAAAGGAGATTAGTCGTTGGGGAAATAAGAAAAAGGAAAAGAAGAAAAACAAATAGGGGTTTAGAATTAGATTTAGGTTAAATAATTTATGTTAAGGTAACAAGATACATTAATTATCGACCAACCAGGTTCAGATTAAGAAAAATATCAATAACCTAAAATGAATTTTAGGATTAGCTAAGATTTATGATCAGAGAGTTAGGGTATGATAGAAATATAAACTTTTCGATGTTAGAATTTGGTTAAGATATTAATTACTTGAGTTTAATTTTAGTTAAAATCTGGGATATTACATACCCTCTCTATTTCAACTGTGTTTATGAGACATTATGGGAACATTGATCAGTTACAACTAAAGAACTCAAATGTAAAACTCCATAATATAGAAAACCCTAAATCTAAAAATGCCTTATAACTTCTAAGGTGCCTTCAACATAACCCACCAAAGACTAGGAAATATGGCGGATATAGGTTAGGGTTTGAAATTAGGTAAATGGAAGAGAAAGAAAGTGGCGGTGGATAGGAAAATAAATGGCGGAGATGGGAGATTGGAATGTGAAAAAGCTTGAGTAGGGAAGAAGGACGTTGAAAATGGAGAAACAATAAAGGATTGATGGAGGTTCAAACCTCAAGGTTTAAGGAGGCTTGGATAGGAATGGAGTGTTTGAAGATGAGAAAGTGAATAACTCTCCTAATTTTCCTTTTAATACTAATAATGTATGTCATGGTAAAGAGGTTGACACAATCAATCGTGTTATGTCTGACTCTTATGTATTTTTGTAGTTCTTATTTACACAACCAATGGTTGGAATAGAGAGGTTGTGTTAACTCAATAATTTTTACTTTCAAAACCTCGGCACGGTCGTGACTATTAGCATGGGCCAATCGTGTTGTTTCTTAACCATTTTACTATATTTTCTTGATAACCTCAAGGTGGTTGTACCTAATGGTATAGGCAAACCATGTTGTTTTAAGCTTCATCTCTACCATTTCCCTTTATATCATTAACAAGACATGCGTGGCAACACTAGTTGTTTGTGTTAAGGCTCTACTCCTCACTTTTTTGTTAACTTTTTCCTCTTTTACTCCAACAATTAACCATATTTTTTCCTTTTTTTGCACTTATTTCTTTCCTTCACGGCCTGCAATCATCATTAAATAGATTCCAAGGAGAAAATCAAATGGGTATTTTATATAAATTAAATAAAAATATAGATAATCAAAAGTAATAGAAAACATAAATTATGGTTATCCTCCAACAAGTGATTGTTTAAAGTCGTCAGCTCAAATCCTTCTTCATTAGGAAACACTATTTATGAGGTTGATTGTCTTAAGCTTTAGAACAACACTACGATCAAATGGTTTCAATAGCTAAACATTAACGATGAATGTACCTTTTTAAGGATTTGTAACTTCAACAACACTAGAGGGAAACACCTTTGTGATGGTGAACAAACCGACCTACCTTAACTTCATTTTTCTAAGGAAGAGACTCAACTTGGAATTATAGAAGAGCACCATCTTAATTTCAAATAACTCACACCCAGCAATGTGTTTATCGTGTAATTTATGGGTGTGTTCCTTTTAGAGTCTCACATTCTCATATTATTCAAGAAGAAACACCATGAGTTCATTCAACAACAACTCTACTTGATTACACATGTCACTTAGATAAAATTTTAAATTTTTTAATGCCTAATAAGCCCTCTACTAAAGTTTAATTGGGAAATGACATACTTTTCCATACTATAATCAATAAGGGGATATGCTAGTTGGAGTCTTAAAAATAGTCTTGCATGCCTATAATGCATCTATTAGTTTGATAAACTCATATTTTCTAGATGTAATAATGGTGTTTTTTTTCTTCAAATTTTACTTATTTTCACAATTAGATTCATCCATGATGTAGGAACATCTCTAGATCACTCTCAATCTTATTCTTCAAATGATAAAGAACAAGAAAAATTAGCATACTTGGAGATAGAACTTATTATGCTTGAAAATTCTTATGATTCTAATATTTTGTCAAGTAATACTTGAAGGTATCGTACATGTCTTCAAGAAGTTCATGGTATTGAAGATCTTTGACGTATAAAGCAATGATAATGGAATTACAAGTATTACAAAGTGAAAGGAAGAACAAGGCTACAAGACTACATATGATTACATCTACGAATTACATTATTAAAGTTGTGTAATTGTAATACAATGAAAATTTAGCCAACCTTAATCCCAAGTAATTAATATTGTAACCTAATTCTAACCTCAAAAAAATTTTATTCTTGCTATTTTACCCTAACTCTTTGATCCTAAAGATTAGCCTAATCCTAATTTTTATTTTTAGGTTATTAACATTTTTCCTAACCAAAAATCTAAACTCAGATAATTATTTAATTAATTTACCCTAATACCTTAACCTATATTATTTTATTCTAAACCCACTATCTTTCCTTTCTTCTCTCTCTTTTTTTCTTTTTTCTTTTCTCTTTTTCTGCTCCTCTTTCCT
This sequence comes from Tamarix chinensis, assembly GCA_030549775.1. Taxonomy (NCBI): domain Eukaryota; kingdom Viridiplantae; phylum Streptophyta; class Magnoliopsida; order Caryophyllales; family Tamaricaceae; genus Tamarix; species Tamarix chinensis. The sequence continues at coordinate 23,955,382 of CM060177.1, read as the reverse complement.
AGCTAGTCTTCTATGTGCTTACCCTTGTGTTCACGTCTCTTTATTTTTTTTCTTCTCTCTCTCTCTTTCCCATCTTTTCCTAGTTCTTACAGTTATCGATTGGGGCTAAATCTTTTTTCTTTTCTTTTATTTTCCCTCACCCACTCACATCCCTTTCTCCCTTGTGTATGCATGCATTTTATGCAATAATGAATGGCTCCCTCCAAATGTCCCTTATCCCCCTCCCATCATGTAATTTTGGCACAACACCCCCTACCAACTCTTGTCCGTTAAACACTAGCCCAAAGAACCACCACTTCGCAGTCGCTAACACTACCACCACCATAACCTCTGCCTGTAGCCACCATCGCCAACCCAGTACCCTTCCACCTCTGCCAGCCACCACCATCTTAGACACCCTTACCTTCTCTCATCCTCCTTTTCTACAGAAACACCAGCCACCAGCAAAACACCAACAACCATCTCCCCTGCAACCACAACCTCCTCCCAACCCTCTTCCTGCACCACCTAGCATCACAACCTCCTCTACACTACGCCTTGAGCCACCATCAAACCCAGTCCAGCAGCTTTGTCACCGTTTGCCGCCTCTGCACTGCCCCTTCAAGCCACCACTGAACCCAACCCAGCAACTCCACCAGCCTTCCTATAGCACTCCACACACAACTACCACCCTCCGCCATTGGCCACCAACCACCACTAGTCTCCACCCCATCGCCTACCATCTCCCCTACCTCACTCCATCACCTAGTTAGCCTTTTTACCCACCTTCCTAGCTAACTAGCTAAGCCCTTCTTACGCTCGAGCTCACGTTGCATGTGTAGGGTGAGGAGGGAGGGGTTTGGGGTTTAAAAATTTTAAGTACCTATTATAAAATAATAAGGGTATTTTGGTGATTTTAGAAAATAAATATTTTAATAATATTATTATTATTTTTTCTATTAAATATTAATTTAATAATTTTGGTTTTGCTAATTATTCTTAGGTGAATTATCGGGAGTACCAAAAGAGCCGGAATAGGATAAACATGCTTAGAAACCATAGCCCTTTCAGTAAGGATATTAGTCAATGTTTAGATATTTGTGTTAAATATTTGAATGGTTATGTGTATTATCATGTTATTGTTACTATATTGTTAAATGCATGTTGTTAATAATATGTTATGATAATTTGGATTATATGCTAGAAAAAAGTAATAATGACAAAAGAAGTGTTGATATGATGTTGTTACGCTAAGCCATAATTTTTGTGAATGAGAATAATTTGTGAGAGAATAATATAGACCTAATAAAGCATGATAAGTGGGGAATGATGACATAGAAAATATGCGCTTTTCGTAAAATAAAGGCTATCGACTATCTTTAAGGGCATTTTAGTCAATAAGGGTTAATATGAAAATTTTGGTATTTTAACGTGTTAGATGGATTATAAGTGTTTGGGGGTGATTATGAATGTCATAAGTTCTTCAAATGAGAGAATAGTATAATTTGGGAATAGTAATATCTAATGATAATATCATTATCACATGTGATAAATGTTAGAGTTAGGCAACAAATTTCGGATACATTGTTAATATCGGTATTTCAGAGTTGTATATTAAATTTGGTAATTATATGAGCCTTCAGAAAAAATTTATGACTTACCTATGAAATTAGGGCTTTGAGAGCTTTATGAATTGTACCTTTTGAGATAGGAGCTATTATTGCATGTATAAGATGTGGGAGTTAGACCTTGTATTTCAAGTATAATAATAATAATAATAATAATAATTGAGGAAAATATACTAAATTTGGTGGATAAATGATCATTACTATAAAAGTTATGCCTAAATTGTGAACTTAGGATTTACGGAAAAAATAAGCATCTCAAACTTTGAGAACGATCCTGTTACTTGTATGTTGATGTCTCGCTTGCCTTAATTATGTCTGTACTCATATACCAATCATGGATAAAATATTAATCATTTAATGTGAAAAATCACGTGAGTTGGGCCAAGATGTTTATGGGTATGTTCCACTGGATGATAATAGTGGCTCAGGTGCCTTGTCCCTAAGAGGTGCTTTAGTTCTTTCCACTAGATTAAGAATAGTAGGACCCTATACTCAAAGCAAATAAGAATATGATATAAGATAAGTAATAGATAAGACACTAAGTATTTAAAGTGGGAGATTACGTGAGTCAGAACTAGATGTTGGGTTCGTTCCACAAGATGATATTAGTAGCTCAAGGTATGTTCTCCTTGAGAGGTGATTCAAATTGTTCTACCGGTTAAGAATAGTGGCTCGGGAGCATTTTTCCCTAAGAGGTGTTGGGTCCATTCCACTAGACTATCATAGTGGCTCAGGTATATTGTCCCTGAGAGGTACTTCAGACCGCTCCACCGGTTTAAGAATAGTTGGATCCCTAAACTCAATGTAAATAAAAGAATGGATCCTGTTATATTCTCATAATACGAATCCAGACTAGTAATTACCTGGCATTCATTTTTGTATCATACATTTATACTACTTTCCACTGTGAATGCCTGTAATTATAAGTTTTCCTATTTTGATTGTATTTTTACCTTACTCAGTATGTAGCATAACGATCATCCTTTGTATGGGTGATGCTCATTCCTACTACTAGAAGACCCTGATGGTTTGGTGCAGGTCCTTAAGGAACTAGTTCATATTTTACCGCCTTTGATACATTGTATGGGGATGAGTGACCTTTATCTGTACTGGGTGTTTGGGCGAAGAGTCATGTTATCCCGATGTTATTTTATTCGGATAACTTTTTGGACTCTTTGATCCATGGTATTCCTTTTGTCTATTGATCCATGGTATTCCTTTTGTCTACATTTTGGATATTGTACTCGGAGATAATATCCAAACTCATATTTACATTATAAAGCTCCTCTTATTTCTGATTACTCAATTTTACTTGTGATGGTTTTAACATTGTGATTGATGTGATGATGGTATGCTAAGCCAGGCTTATTGAAATACCCTAAAAATCCTAGTTTAGGAATTATGGCAAAATAGTGATTTATTAGAAAAAAATTAAGAAAATAAATTACTTATTAAATAGAGAGGGAATGAATTGAGGAAAATAATGAGAAAATAGTAAATAAGTTATTTAGAAAAGTTTGGGCACTCTACTAATTAAAATGAAAGGGGAGGAAAATTTTCCAAAATAGCCAAAAATAATCCAAAAAGGAAATTAAATTACTATTTAGATAATTTTTAAATATTCAAGAAAATAATTATATACATATTATAGCCCAAAAACATCCTAAATAAATGGTACAAAAATTCAAAACCTCAAGAATCCTTTTTCCCTTCTTTTCTTTTTTTTTTCTTTCCCTTCTTTTTCTTTTTTTGGTATCCTCCGCCGAGATTGGGCCTGCCCGGCCCAATCTCCTTCTCCTTCCCCTTTTCCGCGGCCCAGCGTCGCCTGCTAGCCGCCGCGCGCCCCGTACGCTGCGTTTTGACCTCAGAGCCGCCGAAACGCCGCGTCACGCTTAAGACCTTATGACCGTTGTCAGCCTACGACGCGACGCTGCGTGTTACTCCCATAACCCTCGATACGCCGCGTTTGACTTACGGATTTTATAACCGTTGCCAAATCGGCCGGTTTCCCCCTATTTTCTTTTCCTCCTGGAGTGCCGGTCCAGGAGTCGTCTTCTTCCTCCCTCCCGCGCAGGTCTGCAACCTGCCGCCTGCCGCCTGTCGTCCGACCGTCCTCTCCCTGCCATCCCCATCCCTTTATTCCCCAATTCGACCCAGCACTCCCTCACGCATCCTGCTACCCCTTCCTTTTTCAAGAAAATGGCCAAACGTACCCTGCAAACCGCAGGGCACGCGACACTGCCACCGCTGGCCGGCCACCTACCGCACCTGCCCCCGCGTGCCGACCTTCTTCCCTTCATCGTTTTCCTTCCCCCCACGGCCTATAAATACCCTCTCCTGAACGGCCACAGCAAGTCCTCCCCTCCGGACCTTGCTGAAACCCTACTTCGCCGCCGCCAGAACAGACGCCATTTCCACCGCCTCCAACCACTGCCGAAACCATCGCTACCCGCTAAACTCCTCATTGCGCCACCTCCCACGCAATCAAACAACCGTTGCTCCCCTTCCGGCCCCGCACGAGCCACCACAATCGTGCGAAGGTGCCACCCCGAAAAAACGCCACCGCCACCTTGCGCCACCCTCTGCCGCCACCTCCGCCGTAATTAGCCCCCGTTCCACCTCCCAAAGTGACTAGCAGGTCCTCCCCTACCTGCCCGTACCATCCTTACCCCCTGCTTCCTTCTCCACCGACCTCCACCATTTTCCACCACCTTCTCCCTCCTTCGGCCGCCGCGTCCACCACCGCGCGCCGCCGCCCTTCTCACGCCACCATCCTCATTCCACTCCCCTCTCCCTGCTGTCTCCTCCCCCACACTTAACTTTCCTTTTTCTCCTCCCATCTAACCACCACCTCCATCTTTTCCTCTCTTCTCCTCCCCCATCGCCGCCGCCGCCACGCGCCGCCACCAGACCACCACCGACCCTAGGTGGTCTTCCACTCATCCCAAGCCTTAAACCTTATTTCCATATAGTTGTTATTAAGTTAACTAATGTTAATACCTTTATTATTATTATTATTATTATTATTACTTTTATTATTATCATCATTTCTAATATTGTGACTTCTGATATTAAAGTTATCATTTTTACCATACTAACATCTCTTGGAACCCTAACTCCTATTATGCTCAACTTTAGTTTATTTTATAAGTGTTAATATTAACAACCCTACTATTATTATTATTATCTCTATTACCTTACTAAGGTTATTATTATTAATACTTAACCATACTGGGTTATTGCTATTGTTATTATTATTTCTAGGGTTATTATGGTTATTATTACTATTATTATCATCATTATTAGTATTATTACTATTATCATTATCACCCTTAGGAATAATTTACTTGTAATATTGTGACCTTATAATATTATTATTTCAAACCTAACACCATTGTTAGACTTAATCTTAAAAACGCTAGAGTTCTATTACTTGAAACATAAGTGTCACTATTAGTAGTCTTATTATTATTATTATTATTATTATTATTATTATCACTATTTTCTATGACTAGTGAACACTAGTATTATAAGAATGGAGCTAATGGGCTTAATAAAATAAGTGTAACAATAAGTATCATAAATAACTATATTTTGACTACTAATATTTAGTATACTAATTCTAAGGTAAAAATTCTAGTTTTTGTATAATACCCTCTTTAGTAATAAAAACCCTAATCCTAAACTAGAATAAGGGTTGATGGTACTTGCAAGGGAAACTAATACTTAGCATTTTCCCCCTTTTATAGGTAATCCCGACCAAAGCCCTAAGGAGTTAGAGGAGCGTGCTCCAAGCCCAGCGTCGCCTTAGGTAAGGACGAAGCTAATGGCCTTGTGCTATGTGTGACATGGATGTGTTGAATGTTGTGTATACCATGCTATGCCATGTATTATCTGATTTGTGGATAACTTGTCTTATGTGTAGCGCAGCTTGGAGATTGAGGTATATTGTATGTGCTTCTGTGACATGAGCATGACATTTATATGTATGATGTTTATGATGTAATATGTTATGGCCCACTAGGACATGCATGTTAGGATAAATGGTAATATGAGTTGGGAACCATCATGGGAGTCTTGAAGTTTGTATGGTGGGATTAGGGTTTGTATGGTGGCATAAATGTTCGTATGGTGGTACTAATGATTTCATAGTGGTATTAATGGCTTGTGGTGGTATTCGGGTTCGTATGGTGGTATTGTGATTTTATGGAGGCATTAATGTTGTATGGTGGTATTTGTGTTTTTATGGAGGTATTACTGTTGTATGGTGGTATTTGTGATTTTATGGAGGTATTAATGTTGTATGGTGGTAATTGTGATTTTATGGAGGTAATGATGTTGTATGGTGGTATTAGGGTTTGTATGGTGGTATTAGGGTTTGCATGGTGGTATTAGGGTTTGTATGGTGGTATTAATATTCGTATGGCGGTATTAACGATTGTATAGTGGTATTAATGACTTATGGTGGTATTAGGGTTTACATGGTGGTGTTATGGGTTGTATGGTGGTATTAATGTTGGATGGCGGTATTAGGGTTTTGCATGGCAGTTAATGATCGTATGGAATCAGGGTTTGGAGTAATTAACTCTGGGGCGTTGTGATTAAGTAGGGATGGAGTAACCAATTGTGACTGTTGAGGATAATTAAGGTTTGGGATGGCTAAGTACGGTGGTTATGGTAAAATAGGGATGAGAGTGGTTAACCACGGGTTGGTGTGGACAATTAGGGTTGGTTATGACTGCTTAGAGTTGTTTGGCGTTATCATGTGTATTATCGATTAAAGGGTAGTTATGAATGCGGAATTTTATTGGTTGCGATGTGTAAAGCATAAAGAGAATGATTTATGCGTATCCTTGGTGAAAACCTTTTGAATAAGATATGTTAAGACATTAACTACTTACAGAGAAAGATGTTGAGCCGGACCCAGACTGGTCCACCGGCAAATAATAGTGGCAGGGTGTGTTACCCTCATGACCGGTCCACCGGCTATAATAGTGGCAGGGCATGGCCCTCGTGACCGTTCCACCGGCTTATAATAGTGGGGGATTCCGTGCTCAACAAATTAATTAGATAATGATAGAATGGGAAAGATACAAACATTTACAGCGGAACACCTTGTGAGTCGGGGCCAGACCGGTTACCGGCAAATAATAGTGGCAGGGTATGTTACCCTCGTGACCGGTCCACCGGCTATAATAGTGGTAGGGCATGGCCCTCGTGACCGTTCCACCGGCTATAATAGTGGGGTTCCCACACTCGCATGGACTAATAAGGACGATGATGTGAATCAATTATAATTATCAGAGACCTGATGAAAAAGTTATCTGGTTCGTAACCTGTATTGTTATCTGTGTTATTGCATGCTATCTACGTAATTATGCTATGTATGCTATGTTGTGTATCTGGTGTGCGGGCCTTAGCTCGTCTGTTACCTTACTCAGTACGTAGCGTACTGATCATCCGTTTCATGGGTGCTACTCATTCCCACGAGCAGAGGGCCCATCTGACCTTATGCAGGTAGGAGACCTCGTGTTTGATGCCTACGATACCTACGAGGCATCGGGTGGGGCCGAGTGTTGAGCCCATCCTGGTAGGGGCCGAGAGCGAGTTGGCCGGACTCTTTTATGATCCTCGCTATCATCTATCGTAGTTTTTCGTATTTATATTATGTTCGTATTTTGGAAGTGGAACCTTTAAGTTGTAATCTTAACGACATTCTGACGATGGTTGATATCTTGTTTTCATGGATGCTTCATGATAACGATGCGTTTATGTTTTGATGATTCTTATTTACGATTTCCTGGTTTAGCCTTAGCACTTAGCATCGGAACGGGAGGAGTGAACCGGTCCGGTGCCAAGTGTGGCAGTAACACTCCCAAGTTTATGGTTTTAATTCTTTCGCTTCCGCTAAATCTGTTGATTTAAACGAAATTTTTCAGTAGTAAATTTGGGGGTGTTACAAGTTGGTATCAGAGCGGTTGATCCATTCGGACACACTCTTTTGTTTTCAGAACATATCGTATTACAATGTTTTCAACTGATTTCAAAGTGTTTTCCACACCCAGATAAAACTCCTCTGTTTTAAACCTTCCGAGTCCGGCTCCAGTGAGGAATCGAGGGGTAGGTTAGTGATATTCCCAAGATGAGTAGCGTAACCGTGGTGTATTTGGTTATCTCCCGACCGTAACCTTAGTTATAGGAAAGTTGAATTCTTAGTACTACTCCCCTAAGGGGGTAGTAGCATACCCTGGTTGTTGCGAAACCAATGGCCCCCTTTCTAACATTACCTCCTCCCCTTGTAGTTATCAATGACGGGGAGCGGTCGAGCCACACGTTTGGAGGATTCCATCGGGGCATTCATGGAGTTCATCCAGCGCAACCACCAACCGGGGGGCGCGGGGGAGGATTGGCTCAGGAGAGTCACCGGACACCACCCACCCACTTACTCTGGAGAGGAGGACCCCGTGGTCCTCGAAGGATGGATCAGAGACATGGACCGTACATTCGAAGTAGTGGGTTGTCCTACCGCCTGACAGCCCAGCATAGCTGCTTACTTTCTGAGAGGCGTGGTAGACGCCTGGTGGGTAGAACACCAAGCCGGGGTTGGTCCCCCGGAGGATTGGGAAGCATTCAAGGTTGCTCTCCGCACCAGATTCTATCCGGAGAGCTTGAAGAGGGATAAGCTGCGGGAGTTTATGCAGCTTACGCAAGGATCCATGACCGTGCGCCAGTACCATGCTCGCTTCACTGAGCTACTACGCTTCGCCCCTGGGATTGCTGCCAACGGGTCCACAGTGGTATTTTAATTCGAGCAAAGGTTGAACTTCGGTATCCGTAGAATGATGGGTGCGGTACCATTCACTGATCTGGCGACACTTTACGAGCGTGCTTGCCTCGCCGCCACCTTGGTTCAAGAGCAGACCGCTATCCTCGGAAAGAGGAAGCTTGAGGGACATGATTCGGGGAGCAAAAACCATCCACGCACAGAGGGGCCAAGAAGACCACCGTCGAGAGACCATAGTAAGGGCCAAGCACCTCGGGGAGGATTCGCATGTAGACGTTGTGGTCGTAGCCACCCTGGTCGAGATTGTGGGGGCAGGCTTATCTCATGCCCGAACTGTGGCAAATGGGGCCATAGGGCATTCGAGTGTCGAGAACCGCCGCATGCTCCGCAGTACCAGCCTCGACAGGCACCATAGGACGGAGATGTAGTGCCCCAACAACAGGCTTACCAACGAGCGCCTATTCTAACCGATGCTCCAGGTCGAGACGCTAGAGGATTACGTCAAGGATCTAGACCCTTCCCTCGGCACGGAAGTCAGTCGGGTGGACGCTTGAACGCGATCGATAGGATAGAGACCGAGCGCCAGCTTGATGTATTTACGGGTACGATCATCATATCTCCCCTTCCAATACCTATTTCTTCTTATTCGAATGCATCTTTATCCATTATGGGTGCTTCATGGTTGCAAAGACTAGGCCTTCACCACATGCTGGTATAAGGACTATTGGTAGTATACTCTTTGGCGAATATACTCAGTTATCCTCCGATTGTGGCCTTAGTTAGAGACGGGAGAGACTTCTTAGCAAACCTCTTTCCTTAAGGGGGTAGTTTATAAGTGTTAGCAATTTTTCCATTGTATCTGCTTAGAACTTCTTGGCCTTAACCCTAGGGAGATGTTAGTGACTTCGAGGGCGAAGTCTGTTTTTAAGGGGGTAGTGATGAAATACCCTAAAAATCCTAGTTTAGGAATTATGGCAAAATAGTGATTTATTAGAAAAAAATTAAGAAAATAAATTACTTACTAAATAGGGAGGGAATGAATTGAGGAAAATAATGAGAAAATAGTAAATAAGTTATTTAGAAAAGTTTGGGCACTCTACTAATTAAAATGAAAGGGGAGGAAAATTTTCCAAAATAGCCAAAAATAATCCAAAAAGGAAATTAAATTACTATTTAGATAATTTTTAAATATTCAAGAAAATAATTATCTTGATATAATTCTTTGAATCTTGCTGAGTTTTTGTTGAATTTTTGTAAAAAAACTGCATGTTACACATGAGTCTTACATGGGATAATAGGATCTTGCATGGTTCTTACATGACTATTGGATGATGATGCATGTTAGGTTTGACACCGAAGTATGAAATTTTATGTTGAGTTTATATGCAAAATGTTATGCGTGTAATGTGGATGATTTTTAACATGTGATTTTAAAAGATTTTGCATGAGAATGTGCATATTCATGAATCCTTTACTATTGGTTGGTAACGTGTGGTGATCATTTATAGGAGTTAAGATACCTAAGTGTACATGGCGTGAAGGTTTGCTTGGTTTAGGTTAGTAGCCAAGTAGTATGCGTGTGTTTTTGTTTGTTTTAATAATGTGTTTTGGTGTGAGTGTGTTTGAATATTGTGTTTCATTCTCAAGTGGAATTAGTGTAGTTGAAGTATTGCCTTTTCCATGCATGAAATTTTTCCTGGCACATTCGAATGTATGCATAATTTTTATAGGTTTTTTCAAGAAGGGTTTTAAAAAAAACTTGCATAATCTATAAAAAGAATTTAGCAAGATTGGTTTTAATGTATTCATTTTTATGTTGTGATTTGTACTTTGTTTGAATATTGTGTATTTGATTCATTGAACTCAAGTTATTGCACAAGAATTGATTGAGAACCATATAGTGGGGATGAAGTGTTTCAGTTTTAATCAACTGAAACCTAAGTAAAACTTGAGTGTGGTATAACATTAGGGAAATCAAATCATGGAGAGGGGAATAGAATTTTCAAGCCATGTTTGAAACTATTCAAAAAAAATTAGTAATTTGGATGCCACTAGTGCACAACTTAGACATATACCTGCTATACAAATGCAACTACAAAGGTTAGAGTCTAGGTTTATCGAACAAGATTCGATCTCAAATGTCCAAGAACATAGAGAATTCTATGGGGACAGATTTAGGAGTACTATGAAATCAAATAACCCAACTAAGGGAAGGTATTTAAATTTAAGAATAGACCACGATGAAGAGTATATAGGGAGTGGAAGTAATAGAAAGCTCTATGACCATCAACCTAAGTGTAATACCCTAAAAATTTTTTTAACCTAATCCCGTGTCATTAATTCCCTAATTTAATTCTAATATAAAGATATCTTATTTTAACCTTAACCCAGTTTTTTAATCCCGAAACTTTAACCCAAATCTGAAACCTTGACTCGGATAAATCATAATTCGTAAACTAAAATCAAAATCCGCTAAAATTTTCACTAATCCTAATTACTTATGGCTAATCCAAAATCATATAAACTAATTCCCAAACTTTCTCTTTTTTCCTTTTTTTTTCTTTTCTTTCTTCTCTTCCTTTCGTCAACCTTAAGTCGCAATGTTTGATTTTCTTACAACTTGCACCTGTAACTTGCATCCCTCTCCACTTACACCATCTCCCATTATCTCCTCTGAAAACATCCATCATCTATTACCTTTCTTCTTCTTCCATCTCTACCTGATCTGCACACCACCATCACCTCCCTGCCACTATTCTTCTTCTTATTCCTTTTATCCTTACAGAATACACACACAACCATCCCCATCACCTACCATTTTTTCTAACACTCAACCATCTTTTCTTCTACACCACCCTGCACCATTGATTGCATGCCTCCCTCTTCTGTCACTTTTCTTTTCCCCGATTCACTCCACACGCACACATGCCATATATACATATATACACTACATACTCTCCTTCTTCATCTTTGTTTGGACTACACTCTATCATTTCTATGTCAAAAAGCTGTTGCTTGAGCTCCCTCTTCCTTCTCCTTTCTTCTTTCTCTTTTATTCTTCTTTTTCCTCCTTCTTTCCCCTACTTTTGGCCTGGGCACCACCCATTCCACCACCTTAGCCACCACTCACTGCCCATTAGCTGGTAGACCGACCACTAAGGTCACCTCAGCCTTCCCCAACATCATTAGCTCGTCGCCGACCACCGCCTATTTTTCCTTCTTATTTCTCTCATCCATCATATTTTTACAAAGCACACAGTCGTGCAACACTAAAATTTCTTATCGCACAGCCGTGCAGCTCAACACTACCTGGTCGTGCGTGATCTTTTCTCTCGACTAGGGCTTTACTGCCTGCAGCACAACTGTATAGCTTAGTACTATCCGGTCGTGCGTGATCTTTTCTTTTGACCAAGCTGCACCACTTATAGTACAACCGTGTAACTTTCCATTTTTGGCAGTGCATCCCTATTTTCATCGGTTGTTATCCAATTGATGTATTTAATTAGATATCTTTTTTGGATTCTTGATCCATGGTATCTCTTCTTTTTTATTTTACATTGTTAACTTGGAGTTAGGCTCCAAATGCATTATTGGACTATAAATGTTCTTTTGTTTCTAATTTCCTTATATTACTTTAAATGTTTTATCCTTGTGATTGATGTAAGGATGGTTGCATAAGCCATAATTATGTTAATTACGGCGGTAACCCCCTAATATTTTACTTAATTACTTCCTCTGTAAAACGAAAACTTATAGTAGTAAAAATTGAGGCGTTACATTAAGTATCATCAAATGGAGGATAAGGGCATTAAGCTTGATCTTCTCAACTTTGATGGTAAACTTTATGTAGACTCATTTATTGAGTGGTTACATGAAGTGGAGGCTATCTTTGAATTTAAAGGTTATCAAGATGAGAAAAAGTGTAAACTAGCAACTCTTAAGTTTAAGAAGTTTGCTAGAATATTGTATGATAATATAAAAAAAGACTAGGGAATGAGAGGGTAAATCAAAGATAAAATCTTAGGAGAAACTTAAGAAACATCTAAGGAAGAAATTTATTCCTAAAGAGTACGAACAAGATAACTGAAATGCCCCGAAAAATTATAATTTTATAAACTACATTTAAAGGATATTTATTATAAAAATTATTTAAATAAATTATTTTCATTAAAATAAAAGGATATTTAACTAGGGAAAATCAAGAAGAAATTTATAAATATTTTTATTAGAAAAGGATTTGGGTATTTTAGCTAATTAAGCATTTTATTTTGAAAATTAATTAAATAAATTATTTATTTAAAATAATAAGGAGAAAATATTTTCAAATTAATATTAATAATTTAATTAGAGAAAATTAGGATGTTTTGCTAATTAAAAAGGAATTTATGAAAAACATTTTAAAAGTCCTAATTTAGATTAAAAAGGGATTTAAATATTATAGTTTTTAAATATCCCAAATATTTTAATAAATTTAAATACCCAAAATAATTATTTTTCTCTTTTCCTTTTTCCCCTCCTTCTTCCTTTTTCTTCTTTTTCTTTCTTTTTCTTTCTTTTCTTCTTTTTCTTTTCCTCCCTTCTTCCCCGTTTGGGCTGCCCTCTCCGGCGGCCCAATCCTTTTACCCTTCTTCCTTCCCTCGGCCCAGCCCGCGCCCGCGCGACGTTCTCCTTCCGCCCGTGCCACACCGCGTTTTGACTCATTTTTATCTGAAACTCAGCGTTCCATTTAATCCACCTCCCTCGCGCTAGAACGCCGGTCTCCCTCCTTTTTCTTTCTTTTCTTTTCTCGCGAACCACCCGGCCCAGCCCTTTCTTCTTCTTCCTCCTTCACGCTTGCCCAGCCTCGTCGACGACCGACCTGCAACACCCAGCCCGAAAATGGCGGCGACAGCTACGCGGAGCTTGACCGACCGATTCACCCCTATTTTTCTTCCTCTTGGCTTGCACATGAGCTTGGTTTAATCAATTACCCCTAACTCCCGCTCATTCTCTCTCTCTGGCTTCGCGAAGGTTCGACCCCGACCCAAGCTTAGGTCGGTCGATTTCTGTCACCGGCCGCCAAAACCATAGCAATAAATGTCATCCACACGACCACCAAAAACCTAATAACCCATCTAAAATCTATATATAGCCTGGTTGTGAGTGTGGTCGAGACTTCTTCCTTCCGAAACCCTAAGTCAGAATCGCAGCCACCGCCCCATCAGACGCCATTATCTCCTTCCCCGGCCAACTTCAACACCTCCTCTTGGTACCAATCTCTTCCCTGCAATTCCCTCTAGCTAACTAAGCCCTTCAAATCCTTCGGTTCTTCTTAAATGAGCTTCCATAACCATGCAAAGTTTGCTTCTCATCTCGCCCAAAATCTTGACCCCGAGACCTTAAACCACCGCCCGCCGGCACATACGCCGCTTCTGCCACCCTATAAACCACTCAAAATCTTCTACTAAGTCTCCTCCACCGAACCATAAGCTTATTTTATTTTTCTCCTTTCCCCTTCCCTATTTTTCTTCATTTTTACCCCTCTTAGATCACTTTTCCGGCCACCTCTGGGAACCACCGCCGGTGCCACCAATACCCTCCAACTCAAGGTGAAACCCTAGAACTTTTAAATACTTACTTTCGATTTATTTATAATTATTATGCTTTTATTCTAATTTTTAATGCTAATTCGAGTTTAATTATTATTATTATAATTATTATTATTGTTGTTATCAACTGTAATTTAATTTCTAAATTTGGTTGACAGGTCTGGGAGTATTATTGAGTAAGATAAATTATTATTCTCGAATTTTGTCTATTTAATGTAATTATTACATGTTTAATATTATTATTAATAATATAATTAATATTATTATTGTTAGTATAATTAGTTATTTGATACTGCAATTATTTTAGGAGAATTAGAAACCTAAAATTTTAATTAAGTCTCGTAGCTTTGCCTTTTTTTATTATTTTTAGCATTTTTAACATTATTACTAATTATCTTATTATTATCAACCATATTAACTTTATATAATAAGTATATGTATAATATTAATATCTTTTTACATTTCAAATAGTATTATCATTAAATGGGGAGGTTTCGAAATCCACTTTGTAAATTTAAGGCTTGGATTATTATTATTATTATTAAGTTTTCTATTAATATTACTACTATTAGTAATAATTTGTTATTATTAAAATTATTATTATAATAAATATTATTATTATTATTACCTTTACTAACTTTATTTCGGTAAAGGGTAGAAACCCTTATATCACCTTTTTACTTTAAATTATAATAGTATGTATTAATGTTTTATTGGTTTTGGGCATAATTAATTAAGAATCAAGACTTAAGATAAATTAGAAACTAATAGTAGTATAGGAAGGAAGCTAATCCTAGTATTTCTTCTCCACAATAGGTGAGCCCAGTCAAATCCCTCAAGTGGAATAGGAGCGTGCACCAAGACGGTGTCGTTTTAGGTAAGGAGTGCTAAGGCCTTTTATGTGCTTATGTGTATTATGTGTTTCGCATGTTATGTATCTAATGTTTATTATAATTAAAATATTTTATATGTGGTATGACTTGAGTTGAAGTATGTTGTGCATGGTATGTGTATTAATTATGTATGATGATATGTGTTGTGTATGTGTGGGAGTTGATGTAGTTTGTGTGAGAGGAAGGATGAAAAAGGAGGATGGGGAAAGAAGTTGACCAAGGGAGGTGAGTTGACCTAATTATTTTAGTGATTCACGAGTGACAAAATAAAATGGAGGATTTTAAGGTTTTGTGGGGGAGAATACAATTTAGTTTATGATGTGTTATTTGGGAGAATGTAATTTATAATATTATATGGAAGAATTGAAGTTATGATTTGATTGGGAGAGTTAATTATAATTTGTTTGGGAGAATTTAGTTTATGGTGTTATTTGGGAGAATGTAATTTATAATATTATATGGAAGAATTGAAGTTATGATTTGATTGGGAGAGTTAATTTATAATTTGTTTGGGAGAATTTAGTTTATGATGTTATTTGGGAGAATGTAATTTATAATATTATATGGAAGAATTGAAGTTATGATTTGATTGGGAGAGTTAATTTATAATTTGCTTGGGAGAATTTAGTTTATGATGTTATTTGGGAGAATGTAATTTATAATATTATATGGGAGAATTTAAGTTATGATTTGACTGGGAGAGTTAATTTATAATTTGTTTGGGAGAATCTAATTCATGATGTTATTTGGGAAAATGTAATTTATGATATTATATGGGGGAATCTAATTTATGATTTGCATGGGGGAATTCAATTTATAGTTTTCCTTGGGAGATTCTAATTTATGATTTATGTGGAAGAATCTTTATGGCTTGAATTTAGGGTTTGGTATGGAAGAATCTTTATGGTTTGAATTTAGGGTTTGGTATGGGTGAATTTGGTTTTGGTTGGATTGAATTTATGGTTTTGTATGACAGAATCTAGGGTTTACCTAGTGGTATAATGTATGTATGGATGGTTTTATTTTGGTATTAGGTTTGTATGATGATATTAAGGTTTGTATGGTGGTAATTATAGTTGTATGGTGGTATTAGGATTTACATGGTGATATTGATGGTTGTATGGTGGTATTAGGGTTTGCATGGTTGAAGTTAGGGTTTCACGTGAAATTTTAGGGTTTGCATGAAAGCGATTCAAAGGTTTGCATGGGGAGATTAATGTTTGCATGGAAGTGAAATTTACGTGTGAAAAGTTGATCTGGAATGTAAGGGAGGAAGTAGAAGAGTTATTTGGGTGTTTGAATGTTTTGGGTGAAAATAATACGTAGGACATTATAAGGGTATGGAGGAGACTGAATTATGATTTGTTGTGGTTAATTGGTATATGGTGGCTGATTAGGGTTTTTGGTGTTATCATGTGTATATGGTGATTAAAGTGTAATTGTGATGTGTGGTGATTTATGCATGTTTGGTGAAAGCCTTTGAATAATATACTTAAAACATTGATCACGTAAAGTGGAAGATGTTGAGCCGGGCCCAGACCGATCCACCGGCATAATAGTGGCCAGGTACTGCGGTAACCTGGAGATCGATCCACCAGCTTAATAGTGGTAGGGTATGTTACCCTAGTGACCGATCCACGGCTAAAATAGTGGGGGATCCCGAGCTCAACGAACCAAACTATACATGTTGATAATAAGTGGGAAGACATTATCTACTTATAGTGGAACACCGTGCGAGAAGGGGCAGACCGATCCACCGGCATATAATAGTGGTAGGGCATGTACCCTAAGTGACCGGTCCACCGGTCCACGGATAATAGTGGCCAGGAGCCAGAGTGCCCTGGAGACCGATCCTCCACCGACAAATATTGGGGTTCCCGTACTCGTATGGACTTGATAAAAAGTATGGTGTGAAATGAATTCTGATCAAAGATTTATTTAAAAATTAATCTAGTCTACAATTGGGCCTTTGTACTTTTACCTGGTTGATCATTATGAATTTATGAATATGTTCTTTTGTCCTGCATGGCTTATGTGTTTATGTGTTGGCCTTAGTGATCAAGTCACCTTACTCAGTACTGGACCCGTACTGATACTACCTTGGTTGATGGGTCCTGTGATGATCCACTAATGGTGGGAGCAGACCTCTTGTGCAGGTTTAATATCAGAGATTGTTTTGGGGGGTGGCAGGCCTAACTTGAGTGAGTAGGCAATCCGGAATTTGACCCATCGGGTTTTTATCTTGTTTAAATGTATTTCTATTTGGAAGTTACAAGTGTGTTTATGCGTACTCTGATTTGTTGTATGATCTTTCGAATTCTTTTATAAATTGTTAATTTGAATTTAACGTAAATCTTTTCTTTAGCCTTAGCACTTGGTACTGGAACGGTTGGAGAGGACCGGTCTGGTACTAAGTGTGGCGGTAACATTCCCAGAATTCATAGGTTTTAAGTGTTTCTACCTTAATTGCTTCCGTTTTAAAAAAAAATTAGTGAATTTTGGGGTGTTACAATAACTATATTAAATTAACTACTCTTAGGCAGGGACTAATAAGTGTCGAAGAGTATGTTAGGGAATTCAAAAGGTTGACACTAGTATGTGATATCCATGAAATGAAGAAATAAACTTTTGCTAGATTCTTAGGAGGCCTTAATATGATGATTCGAGATAAGGTAGAAACTTGTCATTATGATTCTTTAGATTACATGATTAAAATTTCCCTAAGTTTTGAAAAATAATTTAAATCCACTAAGCCTCATGGTAGATAAAGTACTCCAGCCACAAAGTACTACTCAAATAATCAAACCACAGAATTTGGAGCGAGTACTTCAACTTCTACCAATCATGATAAGAAATAAGGAATTACTAGAGAAGATAAAGGAAAAAATAAAGTGAATGAAGTATCTACTCACGAATGTCCTAATCAAAGGGTATTATCCACATAAGAGATTGAAGCCATGGAGATATGTGGGGAAGATCCTAAATTTGAGCCTTTTGAGGAAATATCTAGTGAACCTGAGGAAGAAGAGAGTGTCTATTATGTCTTAGAGAGAGTACTTCAAGTAGAATCTACTAAGGAACATACTCAGAGGGAGAAGATATTTAAAACAAAAGGGAGAGTAGGATATATGGTTTGTGGTATTATCATTAATAGTAGATCTTGTACCAATGTAGCCAATGAGAAGATGGTTAAGGATATGGAGTTGAAAACTACACCACATCCAAAGCCTTATTCTCTTCAATGGTTTATTAAGGCCAAGGGAGTCAAGGTGATAAAACAAACTCTAATATCATTCAAAATTGGTAATTACCATGGTGAGGTGGTATGTGATGTTTTACATATGGATGCATGTGGAATCTAATTTGGTAGACCATGGCAGTATGACATAAATGCTATTCACAATGGTATTACTAATGAATATCTAGACGAGAAGGATAAGAAGAAGCATAAACTTAAACCTTCTAAAAGCAATAATGAGAGCATAGTCGAGAATAACAAGAGTCTATTCTTCCATGAAAAAGCTACGATCAAATGCATTCAAGAAGAAGGAATTTATTATGTTGTGGTCATAAAAGAATCGCTACAAGGGGAGAGAGATCATGATAATCCTCAATTAGATAAACTCCTTGATGAGTATCATGATGTTTTTCCTAATGAATTATCACCTAGATTGCTACCTAAGAGGGGAATAGAACATGCCATAGATCTAATTCCTAGTGCATCCTTACCTAATAGAACCACATATCGATGTAACTCAAAGGAGGCTAAGGAGTGAGAAAAACAAATACAAGAGCTTGCAGGAAAAGGGTATGTGAGGGAAATCTCATAGGAAAAATGAGCTATTGCATTTTTTAGTGAGAAATTAAATGGAGCGAGGCTGAATTATTCTATGTATGACAAAGAGTTCTATTCCATCATACGAAGTCTAGAGACATGGAGTCATTACCTAAGGCATATGCCATTTGTTTTATATTCGGTCATGAGAGTTTGAAATGTTTACACGAGCAAAAGAAGGTTAGTCTGAGGCATGCAAAATGAGTTAGTTTCTTACAATCCTTTGTAATTTTTGTCAAATATTTTGATGGTAAAGAAAATATCATGGTAGATGCTTTGTCTCATAAATCCATGATATTAGTCATGTTGGATGTTAAGTTATTGGGATTTGAGATGTTAAAGGAACTGTATGATAAGGATGAAGATTTTGTTGACATCTATAATACGTGCAAAAAGAATGGTAGTTGTGGTAATTATTTACTATAAGATGACCATCTCTTTAAACTTAATAAGTTGTGTATACTATATTCTAGTGTACATGATTTACTTGTTAAATGAGTACGTAAGTGAGGTGTAGTTGATCATTTTGGAGTTCATAAGACTATGGAAATACTATAAGAAATTCTATTGGGCACAGATGATAAAGCTAGTACAAGAAAAAAAGTAAAAGTTTCTTCCATAAGGGTTTGTATACTCCTCTACCAGTGCTATTATGGATTTTATTTTGGGATTACCAAGGATGCAAAGGGGTAAATATTATATTCTTGTGCTAGTAGATCGATTTTCAAAGATGACACAATTTATACCTTACAACAAGATTGATAATGCAACACATGTTGCAGACTTATATTTCCAAGAAATAGTAAGGTTACATGGAGTTCCCAAAAGTATAGTATGAGTAGAGACGTTAAATTCTTGAGCTACTTTTGGAAGACACTCCGGCATATGTTAGGTACTAAGTTATTGTTTAGTACTTCTCATCATCCACAAACGGATGGTAAAAATGAAGTGACTAATAGAACTCTAGGTACTTTGCTACGAGGGTTGGTGAATAAGACTACCAAAGATTGGGATATAAAGCTTTTGCATGCTGAGTTTGCATATAATAGAAGTCCTTATAGTACAACTCAAACAAGTCATTGAGGTTGCTTATGGGGTTAATCCTTATCTACCCATTGATATATTGTCATTTAAGAGAGGAGGTATAGAGAATTATAATGTCAAGGAAAGTATTTAATTCTTTAAAAAAAACTTCATCAATAAATTAAAGACAACATTGAAAAATTGAATGTTAAATACCAAGCTCAAGCGAATAAAAACAGAATTCAACAAGTGTTTAAACCAGAAGATTTGGTATAGTTGCATTTGAGAAAAAAGAGATTTTCAAACTTAAGAAATAATAAAATAATGTCAAGAGTTGATGGTCCATTCAAAATATTAATAAAATTTGGAAATAATGTATATGAACTTGAATTGCTTGAACATCATGGAGGAGTATCTAGGACTTTCAACATTGGTAATTTATCTCCTTATTATAGTAATGCTAATTTTAGGGCAAAATCTTCTTTACAAGGGGAGACTAATGTAGGATAATATATAGATCACTCTTAATCTTATTCTTCAAATGACAAAGAATAAGAATAATTAGTATACCTGGAGATATAACCCATTGTTCTTGAAAATTCTTATGCTTCTAATGTTTTGCCAAGTAATTCTTGCAAGTATTGTAATTGTCTGCAAGAATTTCATGATATTGAAGATAGTTGATGTACAAGGCAATGACAATGGAATTATAAGGATTACAAAGTGCAAGGAAGAACAAGGCTACAAGACTACAAAGTTGAATATCATATGATTACATCTATGTATTACATTATTAAAGTTGTGTAGTTTTGTTATTTTGTTGTATACTTTGTAATACTTGTAAATTGTCATTGTTAATTTTTAAATATGTATTTTACCGTGCATTATAGGTTGATTTCATTAATAAGGGCTGCTTAGTGAGCTTATTAATGAAATTGCCTGCATGGGTGCATGCATATATAAACCCTTGTACTCATTGAACTCGACACACATAGCATGATATCAAAAGTTCATTTGTGAATTTGAAAGAGAGCATCACAAAAGAAAGTGAGTTCTTCTTCTATTTTCCTTCTTCAATTGAGAGTATTGATGAGTAGAAAAGAGTGCTCTACTAAGAAATAAAATATTTTTCATTAGAAGGCATTAGATCTTGGTATAGATCTAAGCCACCCTATCAAAGCATTCAAGAATCATCAACATCAAGTGAAGAAGTTGATTGATTGGTTTATTTTTTGATTTTTTTAATCCCTTAGAGAAAATCTCCTAGTTGTAGAATATTATTTGAAGATAATCTTCCACATCGTTCCACTTGGCTACTAGTTTGAGAATCTTAAGGAGTAGGCACTTTATGAGTGACGTCGTACTTTCCTAGGAGGGTTTTGAATTGTTTATTAAAAAAATGCTCCCCCTCCCACCAAAAAAAACCAATTATCACCCTAGGTGTGCCAAAACATGTAAATACAATTTTTTTTTTGTAGAAAGTTGACCAACACCTTAGTATCATTAGTTGGATGAGTAATGGAACATGTAGTCCATAGCAACTAGGATAAACTCATTACCATAAGAGTGAGGGGATGGATCGATGAAATCCATACATTAAGCATAAAAAAAATTCACAAATCATGATATTAGGAAGGGGAATTTCTTATTTCCTACACATATTCCCTGTTATTTGATATCTATCACAAACATAAACAAATGCATGGACATCCTAAAATATAGTAGATCAATAGAAGCAAAATTGTATGACCTTATTTATGGTCTTAGTGGGTATAAAGTGACTTGGTGTCTCCCTACTATGATAATGGATAAGAATGGAATGAATTTCATCATCACTGACACACAATCTTACCATTTGATTAGCATAAATTCTAAACAAATAAGGATCTTCCAAAAAATAATGCCTAACCTCTGAAAGAAGTATTTTATTTTATGGCATGAGAGATTAGTTGGTAAGATGTTACCTACCAAGAAGTTGGTAAGATGTTACTTACCAATAAGTTGGTTATGTTAGCATACCATGGGACCAGTATGTTTTAAATATGGTATAAGCACTTATTCAGAATTTCCTAGTTTATTGGACTTGTTGAGTCATCAATGAACAAGCAAGGAATCATTGAGAGATAATAAACCACATTAATTTTTTCTTTAATTTCCAAGTCAAATTCTTAGAGAACACATAATTTGGTGAATAATCCCAAGCTTAACATCTTTCCTTAAAAACAAATACTTTGATGTAGAGTAATTAATCTAGATAATGACTTTATTCAACAAAATGTAAGAACTAGACTTATCAAATAAAAACATAACACCTAAAAGATCTTTCTTGGTTGTGGCATGATTTTGTTGTGCAACATTAAGAACTTTACTAGCATAGTTAGTAATATAAAACAATTTGTGCTTTCTTTGACCAAATAATGGCCCTACATCTAAATCATTCTCATAGCTTATTAGTTCAAAGAGGATACTCTAATTAGAAAATTCCATTATATATACGTTGATTAAATTTCTTTTCAAAGTGTTAAAAGAAACCAAAGACTCATTAGAGAAAATGAAAAGAGCATCTTTAGCAAGTAAAGCGCACAAAGTTTTTATAATTTTTTAAAATTTCCTTGATAAACCTCCTATAGAAACTTTCATGCTCGAGAAAACTCCTAAAACCTTCTATTGTAATGGGATGAGGAAGTTTCTCAATGACTTCAATATTTGCTCTATCGAATTTAATTCCATTCTAAAAGATCTTGTGGTCTAGAACTATTCCATCCTGAACCATAAAATAACATTTCTCCAACTAGTCTCAGTGTATATTTTCTAAAGATGATCCAAGGTATTCTAGCATTGTAACACCTCAAAATTTTATAATCTTAATTTTAAACTTCTATTATTCTATCTGAAAACCTAACCCTTAAATATTAGCTTAATTATTTTTGTTAACCCTTAACCCATAAACCCAAATAAATTATTTGATAAATTATCCTAATTATTTTATATTTTTATTTTAAATAAAAAAATAATCCTAAATTGATAAATGTTACCCAGTTTATTTTTTCTAATCGGATAATCTAAACCAAAATAAATTAATTTTATCCTAATCCTAAATCTAACCTAATTCTAATTATAACCTTAAATTTATTTCTTTCTCCTTTTTCTTATTTTCCCCTTTTCTTTATTTTATCCTTTTTTCCTCCTTTCTTTTTTCTTCCCAACCCATTGTCCTCTTCTTTCTCCTCTTATAGGCTAGCCCAACCCCAAATAACTTATCCCCTTCTTTTGTTTCCAACTTGTCCAAACTCTAACTCAACCATTGCCCCTTCTTTCTTTCCTTCTCTTTTTCCCTATGCGGGTAAATAATCCCCAGTGCCCCTTACAACACGCCCCAACATCCTGCACTGCACTAAACCAACACCCCAGTATGCCCCTCTGTACCCTTGTCTATGCATGTCTATCTTCCTTTCCTATTCTAGCCCAAACATTCCTACATGATCCCTCGCATGCAATTCCTTTCCTTTGCCCTCCCCTCGGTACACGTCCACCCTTAGTTACTCCTCTACAACCTACCCACTTCTTTACATCAAACCATTTTCCCCCAACCCTCAACTCTCCAACAAACATATATATGCATGCATATACACCCACTCCTTTCCCTTATTCTTGTGACCTCAAACCCTACTCTATCATTTTCTTCGTTCTTCCTTATCCTTCTCCATTCCCAAGCTAAATCCATACAGTCGTTGCCTCAGCCTCCCTATGCCAACCACTACTAGCCATCTTCACAACCCTAACCTTACATACACAACATAGCTAACACCATCACATCCCAAGCCGCATCCATCACCCAACCCCATATCCCCTTTTTGCACCACCCTTTGCCATTTTCCCCTGCCTCTATTTTTCTTCTTCATTCACCACGCAACCATCACCACCACACCATTCCCCTTTTACTTTGCCTACATCCACACACTACCAGACCCTCACCCTCCTTATTGTAGCCCCATTTTTTTCTAACCTCACCCAACTCCCAAGCCATCAACTTCCTAACCTTGACCGCCATTTCTGCCACCCACCAGCCTCCCTCGTCACCACTAGTGCCACTCCTTAGCCATCACCTCTACCCAACCAACCTTTCCTCTCCCCTACCCCAAGCCTTCCCACCTTGCCCTGACTCACTCTATATGGGTAGCGTGAGGATTTCCTTACAAATCTTACCCATTTTTCATTTTGGGAGTATTTTGGTAATTTCCCATTTAATAAAAATTTTAATAAAAATTATTATTTTATTGGTTAAGTATCAATATGGTTAATGTGGTATTATTTTTATATGCAAAAGTTTAATTAGAGGAACCTAATAATTTTAGTAGGCTACTGATAAATTTATGTTTTTGTTGGAAATTAGGCATTCCCTATACTCTACTAAAATGTTCAGATAATCATATGATAGCACATTAGGGTTTGAAGTGTAAACCATGTTAAGAATATTTGTTACATTATAACTCTTATACTCTACTAAAATACGAGATATCTCATGATATCACATAGTGTTTTTTTTATGTATAAATTTTATTAAGTATGTTTGTTATGTTGTAATTGTCTATCTAAATGTGTTAGCATGATTATTATTATTATTGTGTGCCCTATGGAAAATTTGGTCATTTTAATCATATCACGATATTTATTTTGATAACTATGCCTTAATTATTATTAAGTATGGAAATATGTGTTTTGAAGATTCAGAAACACATATTAAGGTTTTATATTCTAAACCATGTGTAAGGATATATGTCATGGTTAAGTATCTATATATAATTCTACTATAAATTTTTATAATTATAGAATGTATTTGATATTGAAAAATCATTTAGATTAGAACTTAAAAGATGTTGGTGGAAAAATGGGTATTTTAGCTACCTTAGGAGCATTTTGGTTGGTATGGATTAAAAATAGAATATTGGGTATTTTAATGTGATAAGCGGTTCAAAATAGGTTAAGTATATTACATGAAAATTTTGGAGTAAATATGAATGGTTTAAGCCCAATAAATGAGAAACGTGGCTTTAAGTGGGAACAGTAATCCTAGATACAAAACTATTATCACATGTAGGAATTGTTTGAGTTTGACATCTATTTCTAGATATATTTGTTATATTGGCATTTTATGAATTTATGTTAAATTTAGAAGTCATATGAGTCCCATAGAAAAAAAAAGTTATAATTGAATCGTGAAATTAGGGTTTTGTTGGGAATATGAATAGTAATCCTAAATATAGGCTATTATTGCATGTGAATGATGTTGGAGTTGGACCTTGATTTTCATATAGGATGTCAATAATAATATTTTGGAATGTATATTGAGTTTGGCGGATACATAAGTTTTATAGGAAAAGTTATGGTTGATTTGTGAAATTAGGATTTTGTTGGAAATATAAATAGTAACCCTAAATATAGTATATTATTTCATGTGTAAGAATTGAATTTAAACCTCAATCATTGATTATTTTTTTAGTTATAATATTTTAAGGATGGGTATGGAATTTAGTGATAAAATAAGTAAGAGGGGAGAAGTTATTGCTAATTTATGGAATTAGGGTTTCCTAAGAGGGGTGTGGTCTTTTCCTTAGAGAAGTGTAATGACAATTCATGTTTGTTGTGCTATATGTGTTCAAATGATTATGCAAATACATATTATGTGCCTTTCATACTTACATATATGTATGTATGAGGACCTTGAGAAATACCACATTCAACAAGATACTAATAACTTAAGGAAAACAATTATGTGAGTCGGGGTCAAGGTTTTAGGTCCATTCCATCGGACGATAATAATGGATCAAGTGTGTTTTCCCTAAGAGGTGTTTTAGATAATTCCACTGGTTTAAGATTAATGGATAAGTGTGTTTTGCCTTCAGAGGTGTTGTGTCCGTTCCACGGAATGATAATTGTGGATAGAATGTGTTTTTTCCTAATAAGTGTTTCAGACTATTCCATCGGTTTAAGAATAACGGTCAATAGCATATTACCCTGATAGGTATTGTATTTGTTCCTCTGAATGATAACAATGGCCCACGTGTATTTTTTCCCTAAGAGGTACTTTAGTTCGTTCCACTATTTTAAAAATAGTGGAGTCCTTGAACTTAGCGTGAAATAAAAAAAAGGAATGATCATAATCACTTATTGGTTTTGTTTACTATTAAGAATAACGATATGGTTGTAGAGTATGAGATGTATTTTGAGGATATGGTTATTGTGTTGAGATTATCTCTAATCATTAGTTCAGAGACTGTCCCTTATATACATGGTTGGTAAGTTTTATTATGTTCTAAGTGAATGAGTATGGTCAGTATGTGGCTTTATTAATATTTGTTTATTTGATATGATTATCGTATTTTGAATTACATGTATATTTCAATGTTTTATACCTTATATTGTTGTGGTGTCTTCTATTTGTTCCATGCAGGCTTTTTATATTAGTTTTGTATAATTAGTTACTTAGTATTGTTATACTAAAAGGTTTCTTTTCATGGGTCTCTACTTATTTAATGGTCCTGGTCTTTGCAAACCAGTTTGCAAGATCAGTTGAAAGTTAGTACTTTTGTTCTGATTTAGGACTATTTGGTGTTTTGCCCGATATCTTTTGATCAAGATGATTTGTCTTGAAATTATTATTTATATTTAGTATGAAATAAATGATATGGTGGAAGTGCATATTTAAGAATTAATATGCTTACCATGCTTAATTTATATATGGGGGTAAAATAGTTAATTTCCATGCTTAGGATTTTCATGCATGCTTAGACATTTTTAATTATTCTATTTTTTCCTTTTCATAAGAAATTGATATTTGTAATGAAGTTTGGGAATGAATGATAAATTTTAAGATAACTAGGAATTTAAGGGTATTTTGGTCATTTAAATAAAAAATGTGCCCAAAGATGAATAATTTGACTAGGTTAGCCTCAATAGATAATTAGGTTGACCTTAGTGTTTACTCTTGACTTTGGCTTGGATCATTGACTTTAGGATTGCCTTCAACGATTGAAAATAAGTATGGACTAGAATTGTTGTGTATTATATGATATATGTGATCACCAAATAAAACATTCATATTTAAAGTGGAATACCTCAAGTTTGAGAATGGAGGCTCCTTAGGGGTAGCTACTTTAAGGACAAGGTTTAGCCCTCAGTTTGGATTGGGTTATTTTGCTAGTGTGTCTTATTTCCCTAGTATAATCTAATTAGTCATTTGGACTCCTTAAGAGGTATGTATACTTACATATTATATGACATAGGAGGTATGAGGGTATTGTGTTGCCTTCATGCGCTAGTATGATTAATTGTATGGAAGTATTCATAAGCCCTATGGTATGATGATACTATATTACCCTCATATACTAGTATGACTGGGTGTATGTTAGTACCTCCGGGTTGGTATTATCTCCCCTCGAGTAAACTAAATAATAAGAAAGTAACTTTGTTTGATAGTATTTTGGGAATGATATGGTTGGTCGATAGAACCTTAGTGTATTACCCTACTGGTCATGAATTTTGAGATACTTTTGAAATGGTTAAGTGTGTTAACAAGATGATCACGAGGCATTGATGATATATTTTAACCTAAACATAACCCCAGCTTGTTGATAAATTAAATTTAATCTAATGTTATAATAAAAAAATTCTCTAATCCTAACCCTAAACTCTTTTCTTTCCTTCTCCATTGTCTAGATTGACCTTCTCTCCTTCTTCTCTTCTTCCTCTTCTAGCCATGTAGCTCCTCCTTTGTATGGTTCTCCCTTCCTAGCCTTGCACTACCATTGCACCAGCCCACCCGCCCTAGACCCTACAACATAACCTGCACCACCAAAAGGCATGCCTTGTCTCTCTTGGCCCAACTCACATGAAATGCGACACCCTTTCCCAAACCCTAACACCTCAGCCGTTCCTTCACTTCTCATATCTCACCCCTTTACCTCTATAAATACCCCTCCTTGCCCATCTAAATTCATTTTTCACAACTCCTACACACTCCCCAAACTCCCTCTCATTTCCTTCAACTTCCTTATGCATTATTTGACCGAATATTGCCATTCCCTTTAGAAAAAAACTCTAAAAATTTCCCTCACCTCACTCTACAAAGTATCCACAACGTGATAAACTTATGTTGTTGAGCCTTAGTTGCATTTGTAGTTCATATAAAAAAAACCCCAAAATATACCACAACCTCACATTGTGCCATCCTCTAAATTACCCCAACCTCACGCTACATACACCCCACTAATAAGAGGCCTTGATGATGCACCACTCCTTCCAATGTGATTCCCTCACATTTCCCCCTCCATCAATATAAGGAACTCATGCATTAACCATAGATGTGTGGGTCTCACATGCAATTCACCTTAATTACAATATTATGTGTTGAGTTATGTTTGCTTCAATTTTTTCTCCTTTTCCACCATATTTTGTCTTAGATTTTCCTTAGGCGTTCTCTTGAGTCCTAAAAATGTATTATCCTTGATTCTTAGGTGACTTTCTAGTTTTCTTAGAGGAGGCATCCTAGGTTTATACGTGCTTAGAGACTAGAGATATTTATGGTAAGGATATATGTCACAGTTAGGAATTTTGTATGAAATGTGTAAATGCCTATGGAAAAATCATGTTTTTTTTAAATCATTGTGTTAACAATTTTATGGTATGAGGATGTGGTATTGAATCTATGGAAAGTGAGAACATGTAAGGAGCATATACTTATATGTTATTATTGCGATAAATCTCATTTTGATAACCTAAGTGTGTTAGTATGATCCATGGTATATTAATGTGGTTTGAATAGGTATGGGAAGTGGTTAATGAATGTGGTCAATTATTGTCATTATGATGTATATTGGAATTTGAAAACCATTCATATTATAACTCATATTCTTTTTGTGAATGTTTTAGCTTTCTTAGGGGTAATTTGGTTAATATAGGTTAAACATTAAATAATTCATATTTTAATGTTTAAATTGGTTAAAAATATGCTAAATGTATTATTTTGAATATTTGGAGTGATTGTAAATGGTCTAGGTCCTATGAAATGGGGAAAAAGCTTAAATGGGAAATAATAATCCTGGAGGCGAGATTATTACTACATATGTAGAACGTTGGAGTTATACCTTAATTTTTGGACATGATGTTAATATTTGAATTTTATGAATTTGAACTAAAGTTTTTGGTCATATAATTCTTATGGGAAAAGTTATACCTAACTTGTAAAATTAGAGTTTTGTAAGGAATTGAGAATAGTAATCCTAAAGGCGAGGTCATTAACAAATGTGTGAGATGCTGGAGTTAGTCCTTGATTTTTGGACATGTTAATATTGAAATTTTAAGAATGTTTATTAAATATTGTGGTCATATAATTATTATGGAAAAAGTTATATCTAACTTATGAAACTAGGATTTCATAAGGAATTAGGAATAGTAACCCTAGAGGTAAGTTGTTATCGCATGTGTAAGATGTTGGAGTAAGACCTTGATTTTAGAATATATTTTTAATAATCATATTTTATTAATGAGAATTAAATTTTGTTGTTAAATGAGTATTATGGAAAAAGTATGCTTATCTTGTTGAATTAGGGTTTTTTAAGGGCAATATGACATTTTTACGTAGGGGAATGTCCTGTTATCCATGTGGTTGTACTTTATGTATTTTATTTATTTTTATTGCCTATATATATGTTTCCTACATCACACAAACACACACACAACCTTAAATAAAACACTAATCGTTGAATTAAAAAATCACATGAGTTAGGGATGAGGTGTTGTGTGTACATTCCACTAGACGATAATGTTGGCTTAGAAGCATTTTTTCCTGAGAGGTGCTTTAGTCCATTATACCAGATTAAGAATAGTAGGATCCTTGAACACAACTTGAATGAAAATATTATATTGAGATAGATAATTAATGGATAATACACTAATCAATTAAAATGATATTATATGAGTCAACAACAAGGTATTGTGTCTGTTTCATCGGACAATGATAGTGGCTTAGGAGAATTTTGCCTCGACAAATACTTCAGACCATTCTATCGGTTTAAGAATAGTGGTATGGAGTGTGTTACCCCTATATATGTTAGGTTTGCTCCATCCAATAATAATAGTGGCTCAGGAGTGTTTTGTCCTAAAAGGTCATTCAGTTCGTTCCACTAGATTAAGAATAGTAAGGTCCCTGAACTCAACATGAATAAGAATATGGATTATTTTTGTATCTAGTAATGGGATTATGGAATCAATTATTATATTACATCATGTTATGTTAATCTATATGCATGTTTATTCTTTCATGTACCCCTATGGCATTGTGCAACCTCATTATGATTATATTGTTATCTTATTTAGTATGTAGCATATTGGTCATCCTTTTAGTGAATGATGATCATTCTCAAGAGCAGATACTACCTTATTTTACAAGTGATTATTGATTACTACTCTTATATGCTTGCTTCGGTGAGTGTATAATCAAATTGGTATAGGATATAGTTATTCAGATATCTCTATCTCTCTGTGGACTCTTAGTCCTCTATTTTCATTACATATTTTTTCCTTATCTCTATTTTGTATCCTATATCATAGAGGAATCAAGTTCTTCTTACACTTGACTCCAAGGTACAATATTACTTTTTCCATGCCCCCATCATAGACTAGGTAAAGAGAGTGCCTCTTCTATGTTGGATGTAGCATGGCACCCCCGTGTTTTATGTTTTAGCTTATGCAATTTACACTTTAAAATGTAATTTTTATGCCCTAAATCTTGGGTGTTACATATATGTTAAAGTATATTTATCATATAGTGTTATTGCATAATTTTTGTGCTTTAAACATGTTTTTCAGTTCTCGTATGATTATATGTAATATGAGTATACTACCACTTATGAGGTATTATGATTTACTTAATATAAGGAAGTTCTAATGATACTACATTTTTAGATGATTATATGTGGTTCATTGGTCATGGAGTGGCATGAGACATATAAGCATTGTTGGAATCTATGGGAGGGTATTTTGTTATTAGAATGGAAATTTGGGCCTAGGACTTAGGGCAAATTAGTGTCGCACCTTTGAGAACTATATTTTGTTGTGGCCGATTTTCCTTTGTACTCCTGTGTCCCTTGTTGTATTTTGGTTATTATTGTTTTACGAAAGGTGTTTATCCATAATATTTATTTATATTATTACTCTTTCCACTTTGGTTTTTTATCTGGCTTGTTTTAACCCTAGAACTTGGTAGAATGAAAGTAAAGAGACCACACTTATATTGACTAAGGTGATAACACCCACTATTTTTGTGATTTACCCTTCTAATTTTTTTAAATAATAAAATTGGAGGTGTTACAAGTGGCATCCACTTATACTAGTTGTGATAATATTGCCTTCAATATAGGTTTAGCTTCCATATTTTTCCTTATTTTAAATATTTTTTGGTTTGAAAATCGAGTGTGTTATAATTGAAATTTGAGATTGTAGGTGTGTTATTTTGGTTAAGATATGATAAGTGTGATATGTGTTTAATTGGGTGAATTAGGATAACCATGAATGTTACTTTTATATGAAAATGACTTAAAATGGACTTACAGATACTAGGGGTATAATTGGATATTTATGTGAAAAACATTGGAGTCAAATAATCATTTTTGGATACGATACTTAAAATGATATGTTGTAGTGTTGTCTTAAGTTTTGTGAATTCTTGACTCTTATGTTATGAATTAATTGTGAATCAAGGTTTTATAAGGACATTACGGTCTTTTAACTAATGTAATGTCTCCCTCTGTACTTGCTATCATTCCTTATTCTTTAACATTATTCTATAGTATTATAATACGTTTGAATCAATTAACTATGGTTTAATTCTAAGCATTGTAAATGATGAAAATAGTTAGATGATAATTAGTACAAATTCATTATAAATCGGTATATCATATAAGAAGCAATAAGTGATAAGTAACATCCTATGTGGCAAGTAGCAATGGTAATACAAGTGGAAATGTTATGATGATAATTAAATTGAGTGATTAATTACTATGTGACAGGTGCTTGATTGATAATTAAACAATATATCAATACTTAAGGCGGAGGATCACATGAGTTTATACTAAAGTGATTTCAAGTGTTAAAGTAAAATTAAGTTGTCATTGATAATATAGACTGGTTCAGTTGGAACCACATAACCCTAATATACTCTATGTAGGTCCAAACCACACGCTAATAGGAGTACATATACTTAAGGATTAATGATTTTTGCTAATGGCTACTATGTGTATTTTACCTTGATTTGACTCTTATGTCCCCCCTACATAAGAAATAAAAGTGGAAAGTGAATGTGAAAGAGAAAGCAATTTAACTCTTATTTCCCATATGTAGGGAAATATGGTTGATAGTAATACAAGTGGGTTACTGGTCTCAATGTGATTAAATAATACAAAATTGTGTAATCATCTAATATGAACTCTGGTATAGTTTTTTCGTAAGTATTATCGTATCACGAGTAGTTCATGCGTGTATAATATCTATCTTGTTATACGATTCCTTGTGTTATGCATACATTATTCTATTGATGTGTATTATTACTTTACTTATTACGCAACACACTAACCTTCCTTTTCTTGGGTGTTGAGTAGATGTTACCTTGTTTTACAAGTAATCATTGATTTGATGCTTTTTGGGTGATACACACGATGAACGAATTTAGGTTGGTTTAGTGTATGGTTATCTAGATCTCTTCTTCAAACTTGTGTGTCCTTGATTTTATATTGTCTATGTTCTTTTCTCTTCTATTTCAATGTATTGTATCATTATGTGATCAAGTATTTTCCACACTTGATGTAATATCCCAAAATTTACTACTAAAAATTTTTGTTTTACAAAAGTAGAATGTTAAAACAATTAGGTGTTGTTGTCGTACTCAATACAAGTTTGACTTATCGTGCCACTATCTTATAAAATACCACGCTAAAAAAAGTACAAATTAAAACAAGATAAGCAGATAACTAGAGAAGTTTTCATAAATCTTAGATCCAAACTCCAATCACATCATCAACAAAATATAATAAAAATGAATGTAATATAACTAGTAGTCCAAAAGGTATCTTGACAAAAACTAGATAAAATCACCCATCCACATGAAGTGTATCATAAGCACCAAAGTCATTGAGGTATTCCTCAATACCCTCACATCAAAACCCAAGCCATCTGCTTATGGGAATGAGCAGCACCCATAAAAAGAACTGTCAATACTTGCGTATTGTGTATGATAAAGATACAATCATAAGAAATGACATACATAACACATAGGGTTGCAAGGAAGGATTAAACACACCCATAAATAATAACATGAGATGGTGTAAAAGATGAAATAAAATAGGGTTCTATAGGCATGCTTATAATCCATTTTATTAACTCCGTTGAGTTTAGGGATCCCATTATTCATAACTAGTAGAATGATATCAGTTAATACAACAACCCTAAGGCATAATACTCATGGCCACTATTATTGTTTGGTGGAATATATTGGTATAACCCCATGACATAAAACTCCTAAACACTATTTTTTTTTAGAAGAACGGATAGGTACAACCTCAAGACATAAAGCTCTTGGCCACTATTCTTCTTTGGCAAAACAGACTAGTATAACCAGTCCTGACTTCTAACTTAAAAAGATTTCACTTTAAATATTAATGTATTATTAGATTGTTAGCTATCTCATTAGTGTCATGAAAACTTTCGCATAATACATGAGGCACATAAAACACGACCAAAAGCAATTTAGATCATTCCCTAAGGGGAGGGACCACAATGCTCCTCTAAAAACCTAATGTCATATGGAAAGTGTAACTTGTACCATACTCAACATGCTCTCTACCATGTTGCATATGAATTTTACTATAATATTCTTATTGGTTACCCAACCATATATAATTCCTAAAATATCCATAAAATGACCTGAATACTCTTAAGATAGCAACATACTCCAACATTCCACAAAATCCTACAAATCCTAACATTTTCAACAACATCCAACATATTTCATCATGATAATACTTAATCTCCTTTACACTCACTCTTCATATTTTATGAAAACCCTAGGTCGTATAACATGATTAGGGTTGTAAGATAAGGCTCATAACAATAACCCCATATAAGGCTCTTAAATTACATAACAATCTTACTCTCATATTATGATCCCATAATACAATTAAACAACACTAACAATATGATTTTAAGAAATAGAGATATACTAACACGGCATTACATACATTTTATATATATCATCAAATCCCATTATTAGCCATGTATCTTTACCCAATAAAACATTGATATCTAAGGAAGCAAAAGGCCCTAAGAATCATCCTCCAAGTTTGTTAGGGAATCACCTATAAGGGCTAAGAAAAAAACCACACTAATAGGAGAGTAGGATGGTTGACCACAACAAGTAAGGAAAAAAAAGGAAAAGAGACAGGAGATAGAAATTGAGGGGGCTGGCTGAGAATAAAGGAGACAACCAATGTGCTTAGTAAGGAAAAATAAGTAGTTGAGAATGAGGGAGAGTAAGTAAGTTTGTTGAGACTGAGGGAGAATAGCTCGCTTAGCAAGACTAGCTAAGGCTGAGGAAGAATAACTCACTCCACAAGACCAAATCTATCGGAAAGTCCAACTATCTTGGAAATACCAACCAAGATTAAGGGAGAAAAACTCGTTTAGTTGAGAAATATGGAAAGTAACACAACTAACATAGGGGAGTTTGATTAAGCTATAGGGTCAAAAATGGCGGTGGTGGCTGCGACATATGAATGACAAATAAAGGGTGGATATTTAAGGGTAGTGTTTGATTAAGTGAGTTTTGACCTATGATGAAGATGATGACCCACATAGTGGTGGCATAGAAGTTGATTGAAAAAGTAGGAATAATGAATTTTAGAGCAACGGGAAAAAGGAGGATTAAGAGGTTGCAATAAATGTCCAAAGGTAAGAGAAAGTGTTATATGGTATGTTTCATGGTGAAAGATGGTGTGGGGAGTTAGAAAGTGAGGGGAGGTGTAGGTTTAGCATATAACACATTGAATGGGTGGAATTTATGTGAAAATCACTTGAATGAATAGAGTAATGATGATAAAGTGAAAGTTTGATTTAAGTGGGGGATTTTGGTTTGATTAACCAAAATGAACAGACTTGCCTAAGGAAGGAAAAATCATGTGGGGAAGAAGAAACAAGGAAAAAGAAAAAAGGAGAAAAAGGGAAATAAAAAGGAAGGAGTTCAAGGTTAGAGTTAAGATAACTGAATTAGGAAAAAGGTTGAGATATTAATCATCTTAAGATTAGGTTTCAATTTAATTTGAGGTATTACACCTGGTCCCTAACTATGGGTTACTTCTAGCATTGAGATTAGATATAGAGAGTGTATTTTCTATGTTAGATGTTATGCAACACACTGAGTTTTTGTTTTTGTATTGCACAAAAACCTATTTTAAAGAAAAAACTTTATGTTCATGAAAATATGGGTATTACAACTGTTATTCAATTTTTTAATTTTTTTTTATCAAAGGGGCACATAACTTTAATTTCTGGGTCCCAAACGACTCTAAATATTAATTTGACACATTTTATAGTGTTTAAATTTTTATTCCTTTTTATTATGAATTTTCTATTTAAACTTTATATCTACCTCTAGGATTTTCTTAACAAAAAATCACACACATAAAAAAAATATAGGGGACATTAAAATGATATATTTAAAACCTTATTTAATTTTTAAAGAATTTTAGAGCTCATTTGCTGATTATTCTATCTTTCTTACCTTTCTTGTGTGTTAGACTTCAAATTGAATCTCGCTGTTCTCTAAACATTGTGAAACGTTGGATATCCCTATATCCTAATATTTCTAAGTGATTTTGTCACTTAAAATGATTTATTTTAGCTTGTTCTAGTTTTCGAGTTTATTTTCTTGTTTTCAAGAGGTATTACTTATCAAAACATATATTTCTTACTCAAATCTTATCTAAACTTCCTAGGATTTAATATTAACCCTCTGAACTTGATGAGGATCAACCTAAGTCATTGGTTTTGGCTCAAAATGATTGGTACCCTTCTTATCTTGCACATGTGTTGAGATTTTATTCCTTAGGAAGATTATTTAGTCATTACCATATATTTCCATAATCTCATCATGATTATCCACATTATTCCTTCCTCCTCTCATCTAAACTTGTCATACTTATCTTCATCTTCCTCTAATTAGCGCCTCTTTGCTTAAAATATTGCATGGGAATATTCTACTTATCATTATTAAATATTCTCATCATCATCACCAATCATTATCCTAAATCCTACCTTCTCCTCATACCACCTCTCCATTTATTATCTTATCCTTTACATCATGACATACTCCCTCCTTTATCTTGTCTTGGTGTGAGGCACCCTATCTTTTCAATGAGACCAATTTAAAAAAATATAATGATCAAAGAATCTAATCATTTATTCACTATTAATCATGTGTAACATTCTTACATTCATTTAACCTCTTTTAAACTTATGCACACCCCATTTGTTTTTCACTTGGTTAAGCATCCTCTTTCTCCATTTCCCCTCCACAACCATTCAAATTACCATGAAAAAACTTGGAAAATTCCATACCATACTAATTCAATCCTTCTAATACCATAAGAAGTTAAAAAAAAGTAGAAGCAAGTTGATTTGTTGAGTATTGGAGAGCTTTTGTGATGTTTAAACCCTTAAGAGTAGGTCCTCTTATTGTCTTTTCCATTTAAGTATCATTTCATTAAGCTTAAGCCTGTAAAGAGCCAATTTGCCATGTATTTATATGTACCTTCTAATGTGATGTAAGGAGTTTGTGGTTGGTGAAAGTTGGTGTGTATATACTTGTCTCTTTGTGATGGTTATTTTGTAAGCTTAAGATAAAGCAACACCTATCTTGCTCATATTAAACATGGTAACATATTATATGGCTTAATTTGTAAACTAAAGGTGTATATGGTTCATTTAAGCATGACATGTGTTCTTATATAAAAAAAGTTGAACATGATCATGTCTTATGATGTCTTAATATGATATGGTATGATATGGATTGTGTTAAGTTATAAAGAAATAATGGGATGAGTAATATTGCTATAATTCATGTTCTCTGTGGAATTATGATATGAATTGGTGGAAAAGTAGGTTGTGTTATGGCTTCTTTTGGCAAGTTTGATATGTCTGTATAAAAAAAATGAATTCAAGTGCAATATGTAATGTTGTAGTAATCGTTGGAGAATGCTATCTTGGTATAAAAAGCCTGATATGAATGGTATGTTTGTAATCTATGTGCCTTGTGAAGATATAGATTGAAAGGATAACAAATGAAGTGAGTGTGATATATATGTCATTTGGCCACTATACCTTAATCATGCCTTGTTTAGATTTTTCTATTTTTGAACCTTCCATCATTTCCATTGATAGGTTTAGGATCAAATTGATACTATGTTGATATTTAGGGTAATATGGCAAATATCATGCTAAATATAATGTTTGAAGATTTAAGGGGAAAAATTAAAATTTTACTTACAAATTATGAAATTTGAGAGTATATAAGCAATAATCATTTGACCACCAGACCTTGATTATGCCCTATTTATATTTTTCTATTTTTAAACCTGACATCATGTTCATTGATATAATATGTTGATATTTGGGGTAATATGGAAAAAGTCATGCTATATATAAGGTTTGAAGCTTTAAGGGGCAATATTGAAAATTCACTTGCAAAGTCCATAATTTGAGAGCATATAGGTGATAATAATGGAATAAAATTGATTGGTGATGTTGTGAATGTGTTGACATGCTTTAGAGGGGGATTGGACGTTTTAGGATGGAAAGAATAAAATGGTTGTTTTGCTATATTTTTTGTTAATTTATGAGAAACAGGGATATTATCAACATTTAAAAGGTCTTCATTGATATTATTTTTACCTTGTAAAGATGTCCATGTATTTGTAATGGTTTTAAATATTTAAACTCTTAAAATGATATTTTGGAGGTTAAAAGGGTATTTCAGCCATTTTTGTGACTATTTTGAATAACACGTGAATAACGTTGGATTTGATGATTTTGGTTGAATTTAGAGTTGATCCTAACCCCGATTTGACCCACAATTTGTAAAATGATTTAAAATTGGACTAAATCCCCTAACCTAAATCATAATTTCTACCTTTAGGCTAATCATCCTTTAGGTTAATTTTAAAAGCATTTTAATAATTTGTTGATCATGATGAGATTTTCTGAAATAATTAGAGTGTGGAATATATGTGAAATGTGTGGATTACATGTTGTGTGTAATGTGTGTGATTTATGAATTACTAAGTGTTATGGTGTGTGTGAAATGTTATTTTGGTATAATCTAAAAACACTTGTGGATTTGTTTAGTATAACTGCATACAAAACATGGGTTGATGAGCCCTATCCATAGTTTTAGGTGAATCGACAAACCTAAGAGACCTTAGGATGGCAAGTGGTCTAGTATCTTCTCTACTTTATATGGACTCTACGGATCTAAGGTATGCACACTCAAGGATGATGATAGTTTTATGGTAGTGAGATTATACTATAGCGAGATGACCATAAATGGTGGGTGATTGTATAACCAACCTTCCATGGCATTAGGTGACACAATGGAGGCCAACATAACCTTATAATACCCTAATGACTATAGTGTGGTGTTAGATGCGGCAATTCTATTTACTATTAATACAATATTTGGCCACTATGACTATTAACCACACTAGCTATATTAAATCATATGGTCTGTATGAATAATATGGGTAATATATATGTGTACAAGTTTGGTGTAATCTTGTAACATTATAGTAGTATGGATAATGTGATTTAATATAGCTAGTATGGTTTAGGATGAGTAATATGATTAACATGTGAGTGAGGTAAGTGAATCATATGAATAATAAATGAATAAGTTTGGTGTAAGCTTGAAATACCATGAAATATAGAAAACATGGCCTACTGTGGTTAACATGGATACTATGTAATAAGGTTGTTGTAAGCTTAAAACTTGTAGTGATATGGATCCTAAATGTAGCATGAAAGGGTATAATAAAAGTTTATTTAAGCTGATGGAGATCTATTGACATGAAGCTTCAAGTTTAAACTAGATGAACAACTGATGTGAAAGTAACGCCAAGATTTTGCAGGAGTCATGAGATGAAGAATGCAAAAGTTTGAAGCATGATTTGAGCAAGATCAAACAAAGTGGAGCAGACAATGAAGAAGAATTGAGAAGATGAACCAAAGATGACAATGTTGCGCCTACCGAAAATAACATTGGACATGTCTTTCAAATAAATTTTCCTGATCAATTTATTATTTTCCTTAGGTTTGGGTCAAGAAATTAGCATTGTGTAATTTTTTTAGTATCTCTCTTCACTAGTTTTTTTCTTCATAATTTTCCTAGTGACCAAGAAACTAGAAAATAATCTCTTTTATAAATATTTTTCTTTTTCTCATGACTTTCCTAAAATCAAGTAGACCCTAAATAAACAAAGTGAATACAATAAAATGTGATAATGCATCTAAGTAATCTATAGGAAAAAAAATCCCTTACTATTGGATAAAGTTTGGTAAATTTGGTAAAAATATAATGAAAAACCATGTAATATTTTTTTTAAAAAAAATATAAGAATCGTTATCGACAAATTGCTCCAAAAATTAGAGATGCTAATACACATGTCTAATAAACTATGAGTTCTCATAAAAAAATAATATAAAATAAATCATGAGTCATGGTGTTGCATGTCAATGTCGACAACTTATCATTTAGCATCCCAAAGATGTTGTAGGGATAGAAACATCGAGATGGTACCAAAAACACTAATATTGGTAAAATAATTGAAGAAAAGATTAAAGGTACATACACAAACATAACTCACCATCAATAGTCACTGACACTTTTAGTGGTTGACATCCATCGACATTGTTGAACACCATTATTTCTACTTCAAATGCATAGAGACTGATGGGTATAGGTTGTTATTGCTTTGTTGCTTGACTTGGAGCTTGAGTTTCTTTAATAATGGAGAGTGATAGAAATATATAAAGTAGAGAGATGCTAGAGAAGAATGAATGATTTGAGAACGATGTAAGAAAAAATCCAGAGATGTTATTGTTAGTGTTTCTTTAAATTACTTCATTTGTATCAAAATATAAGTGTAACACCCCAAATTTTACTACTAAAAATTTTATTTTACAGTAGAAGCTTATAACTAGATTATCAAGTGTTACCGCCATAGTTGATGCAAGTCTGGTTTACCATACTATCCCCACATCAATCACAAGTCTAAAACCATTAAAGTAAACATAGAGTAACTTGAAATGAGAGAAAAATTATAAATGTAAATATGAGTTTGAAGTTTAACTTTGTGATACAATAACAACATACAAACAAATGGATACCATGAATCAAAGAGTCCAAAAGATATCTAGGTTAAAACATCATCCAGCTAACTTAACTCTTCGCCCAAACACCTAATATAGGAAAATTCACTCCTCCTCATACAATGCATCAAAGGTAGAAAAATCATCTAACAACTCCTCAAATACCTACACCAAATCATCCAGGTCATCTGCTTGTAGGAATGAGCAATGCCCATGAAAAGGATGGTCAGTACGCTATGTACTAAGTAAGGTAACAATATTATTGAGTTAGGGATACAATCAAATACATATTTTCATAGCAGAAGATAAGTACACATACAAATTATATAAAGTATCACAAGGTAAAAACTAATACATGCCTCTTTATTAGATATAACCATTTTCATTCTTTTATTTATGTTGAGTTTAGAGACCCAACTATCTTAAATTGATGGAACGGATCCAAAACCTCTATCCTAAATCACATAATTTCCACTTTAAATAATTAATATCTTAACCATTAGATTACTTATATCAAACTGTATTTTTATTCATGATGAGTATATAGCTCTACAATTATTAATACGGTGGAACGTAGTGAAGTATCTTTTGGGGACAACACATCTGAGCCACTATTATTATCAGATAGAATGATTCCATAAGACAACTTTCATGATAGGATTCTCTCAAGTCACTATTTTTAAACCAATGGAATGGTCTGAAGCACCTCTCAAAGACGAAACACTTGAGCCACTATTATCATTCGGTGGAATAGATCCATAAAGGCCCGAATCATATGATCTTTCACTATAAATGATTAATGTCTTATTCATGATTGATTCAAGGGTACATAATACATTTAAAGTGGTTAAAGCACATAAAAAGATAATAAGGCCATTCTCTAGAGTTAAAACCCCTATATTTATTAAAACCCTAATTTCATACTTTTATCATAACTCTTATTCTATTACTTTTTTAATCATCAAACCTATTACCTCTTCCTCAATTATTATTATTATTATTATTATTATTATTATTATTATTATTATTATTATTATTATTATTATTATTATTACTATCATCATCATCATCATCATCATCATAATTGAATTTCAAGGTAAATTTTAAGGTATTGCACGTGTGATAATAACCCTATCCTAAAAGTCGCTA
Organism: Tamarix chinensis; assembly: GCA_030549775.1. Lineage (NCBI taxonomy): Eukaryota > Viridiplantae > Streptophyta > Magnoliopsida > Caryophyllales > Tamaricaceae > Tamarix > Tamarix chinensis. Next base: position 23,914,037 of record CM060177.1, on the reverse strand, counting down.
TTTATAGAGCTTGTAAACCCTAATTTCACAAATCGATAATAACTTTTCCTATAGGGATAAAAAAATCGGATTCGATATACATTCCTAGAACAATAATATTAACAACATATTTGAATTTTGTAGTTTAACTCTATCATTTTACATATGTGATAATAGCCACCTTGGTTTAGGATTACTATTTTCAAATCAAACCATTTGCATACTTTATTAAACATAGGTTATTCACAACTACTCTAAAAACTTCATATAAATTCCTTAGCACATTTTGATGATAGAATACCTTGAAATACAATGATTTTCATATTTAACTCACGTTGACTAAAATGCCCTTCTTAGCAATAGAACCTTATTTCATGCGAATCTTATGTGTTTAGTACCATTATTTTCAAATCCACATTTTCCCCATAGACCTTATCATACTAATTTCATGTTCATCATACCATTAATAAACCATGATAGATCCGTATTTCACACCAAGGGCGTTTCCACATAAAATAACAATACCACGTGATATTTACTTACCCATTTCTTATCATGTAATATCAACCGTATATTATAGTATTAACAATCATACATTAATTCACATATTCACAATATTTTGGTACAACAAAAAATCATGCATAACACTTGGCAATCAAAACCCTAGACTACAACAAGTATCCTTATAAAAATGACTTTGGCTACTAAGCGTGCAAATTCTATTATGCCTCTTCTGGAACCATAGGAAAATCACCTAAGAAAATCATAATAAAAGACCATTAGTATTAAACCATATTATTTAAGGAAATGCTTAAGGACATGGAAGGATGAAAGAAGGGATAAAAACTAACCAATTAGGGTAGTGTTTGGGAAAAACTTGTGTAACCAAACAAAGGGGAACATGGTAGTTCGTGGGATGCTAGATGAGTATTGGCACAAGCTGTCATTGCTAAGGGAGGTGCAACAGTAGTGGAGGCTAATTAAGGAGGCCTGCGTTTGGTGGGAATAGAAGGATGGTGTTGTAGTGTGGTTGGAGATATAGAAGGGTAGATGGAGGGATTGGGTTGTGGCTACCAAAATATGGAAGGAGGGTTGTTGTTAAGGCTACTGAATTGGAGGGAGCCAAGGGTGCCAAAGAGGAGTTGTTTGGGGTGCGGTGAGAGTTGCTGTAATAAGGAAGGGATAGGGAAGAAGATGGCTATGATGGAGGTTGCCAAAGAGGGAAGGAGGGCATTGGCTATTTTGGCCGACGGTTGGGGGTAATGTTTGGCAAGGATGGCCAAAGTTGATGAGAGAGAAATAACAAAGGTTGCCGGTGGTGGTGTGGGTATCTTAGTTTGGCTCACTAGTGGTGGCTTTTTGAGTTATTTTTGTGATGGAAAGGAGGTGGTGAAGGAGGAAAACTGTAACACCCCAAAATTCACTATTTTTTTATAAAAAAAAACAAAAGCAATTAAATTAAAACCAGTGAATTTTGGGGATGTTATCGCCGCATTTTGTACCAGACCGGTTCATTCCAAGCGTTCTGGTACCAAGTGTTAATGCTAAAAGTAATTTAATAATCAATATAAATCAAATCTAATCAAGAATTCAAATAAGCGTTAAACGACTATAAAATAGAAATCAAAGTGCATGATAACGAGTCATAATCCAGAGTACAGGGTTGGAGTTCCTTAAAAGAAAATAAGTCTACAAATGTTAAAAATTAAACTTGGGAAACCCAATACAAATATGAATAACATAAAGAAATAGAAGAATAAACCGAGGAAAATAGGCCACGCCACTCCTGATCCTTGTGCTAAGTCTATACTCAGCACGCAACCCCACTTGATGCCTCATGAACATCGAAGGCATCAAAATAAACATCACACCACAAATCTGCACAAAGTACTTGTGGGAATGAGCAGATACTTGTGGGAATGAGCAGATAAGGGTGGTAACCAGTATGCTACCTACTAAGCACAAAATGCACTAAGGCCTACAGAACACAAATACATAAACGATCAGTAGAATAATAAAATAATAAATTGCGATCACATTTAGATGAATAATAAATTAAGGTCATTTATAGTCCGGATTAATTAATTAATTAATCTCTTACTGATACTCATTTCACACCATGCTTTTTATCAAATCCATGCGAGTACGGAACCCTACTATTTTAGTCAATGGATAGGTCACTTATAGGGCAACATGCCCTAACCACTATTATAGCCGGTGGATTAGTCACATATAGAGTGGGACGCCCTAACCACTATTTCTTATCGGTGGATCGGTTTGGCCCCAGCTCGCATGATGTTCCACTGTAAGTACTTAGTGTCTTTTATGCGTCTTAGCAAACTCAAGGTTTGGTTTATTGAGCTCAGGATTCGCTACTATTGTAGCCGGTGGATCGGTCACTTATAGGGTATCATACCCTAACCACTATTATAGCCGGTGGATCGGTCACATATAGGATGGAATGCCCTAACCACTATTTCTTACGACGGATCGGTTGGCCCCCGGCTCAATAATCTTCCACTTTACATGATTAATATTTTATAGTATCTTATTAAGAAACTTCACCCCAGACATGCATGACTCACTCTCTCTACGCCTATCCTCCAACGGACCTGTTCCATATCATCAGACTCCTACACCATTTAACTTGCCACAACCCCTTCCCTCCATATCCTAACTCACACTAGAATCCCAACTCTTAAGTATATGGGTCAAGGCCCACTACCTTACACTTCCAAGTCCACTCAACACCCCACTCTAGGGTTTTATCCCGAAATCCTAATACAGGCCTATGTGGCCCATCCTACTCCACCTCACACAACCCAACTATTTTAACACCCCACACACCTTAACCTTTAGATCCGACCATCATCATTTCACTTTATTCACCAAGTGCACATGTGACCACAAAACCCTAGGTAGCCACACCCAACTCTAGCTGACCACATCTAACCCTAACATCCTCATTTCCACATGTCACCCTTCCATTTATCACCTTCCACTTTTACCTTTCCATGATAATCATACTCATCCCTCATATGATAATTTCCATCCTCATCTTGTACTCTCCTCATCCTCACTTATTTCTCCTTTTTACCACCTTCTCAGATTAGGATTTTCCCCTCAAACCCTAGCTCAGTCTCTTACGTACCCTTATACTATTCTATGTACTATTTTTCACCCAAAGCCTCCAAACACCCAAACAACTCTTCCATTACCTTCTTTACATCCCAAGTCAACTTTTCACACATAAATTTTACTCCCATACAGACTCTAACCTTCCCATACAAACCTTTGAACTTTCTCATGCAAAACCCTAGATTCCCATGCAAACCCTATATTCTTCCATGCAAAACCCTAAATTCTTCCACTCTTTTATTTTGTTTAAAATCCCCTTTTTATTCACCCACTCATGGATCATTAAAATATTTAGGTCAACTCACATCCCTTGGTCAACTTACTTCCCCATTTTCCTTTTTCATCCTTTCCATCCCACAATACCACATTAAACATCCTCACATACATGTCTTAAAGGATCACGACACATTACATCACATTTCACCATATATATATATAGTACACATGCCATATGAAAACACATAAGCATACCTCAACTCCAAGCCATACTACACATGAAATAATTATAACGATAAACATAGAATACATAACACATCATGATACATGACATATAAGGCACATAAGACACATAAGACACATAAAGCCTTAGTTACACCCTTACCTAATATGACACCGGTCTTGAAGCATGCTCCTACACCTCCTTAAGGCTTTGATTGGTCTCACCTATAAGAGGGAAAAACTAAAGATTAGGTTCCCTCCTACTAAAAATACTATTATTTCCTAATATATTCTAATAATAGGGTTTTAGATAAAATAATAATATAATAGTAATAACACTAACTAATTACCAATTTTGCTAAAGATAAAAGTAATAATAGTAATATTGTAAAAGATGATAATATAAGGTTTTAAGATTTTACCCTAATAATAATAATGATACTAAAAAAAATAATGATAATAATAATAATAAGAATAACAATAATAATGATAATAATAATTCTAATAATACTAATAATAATAATATAGTTCCAAATAAATGGTGGAATAAGGGCTTTGACCCTTCACCAAAATAATATTAATAATAACACTACTAACATTATTAATAATAATGATAATAATAACAAAAACAATAATAGTAATACGAAATAATAATAACAATAATGATAATAATACTAAATGTATAAATAAAAAATAATGTAAAGTAAGGTTTCGACCCTACTTTGAAATAATAATATTACACTACTACTACTACTACTACTACTACTACTACTACTACTATACTACTACTACTACTACTACTACTAATAATAATAATAATAATAATAACACATAATAATAATAATAGAAAAATAATAATAATATAACCGAAATAAAAATAGAATGGGGCTTTGGCTCTCAATAGCAATAATAATAAAAACATTAGTAATAATAATAATAATAATAATAATAATAATAATAATAATAATAATAATATATTCAAAATAATGGAAATAAAATAAAATAAAACAAATTAAGCTTGTATAAATGGTGTTTAAGGGTTGTGAGGATTTAGGGTACCACATTGGGTTGGTGGTGACAAGCGGCGGCGGCGGTAGGAAAAAGAGAAGAAAAGAAAGAAAGTTGAGTGCTGGGAAAAGGAGAGGGAGAAAGAGGGTGGGAGTTGGGGTGTTTATAGTTACCTAGATGGAGAGGAGTAGAATGAGGGTGGTGGCGGCGCACGACGACAGTGGCAGTGGCTGAGAGTGGAGGAAAGAGAGAAAGAGAGGAGGAGAGGGAGGAAGAGGAAAATAAGGGTAGGGGAGATAGAGGGGAGTCTGCAGAGCATTTTGAGAGTTGTAGAAGGCAGTGGTTATAGTGGAAGTGGTGGCTAATGGTGGTGCGAAAGGCAGCGGATGTGGAAGGAAGGGTTGATCGAGGAGGTGACTTTGCACGGCCGGGGTGGCTCGTGCAAGGCAAATCGAGGAAGAAGGGAGGTGTAGTTAGTTAGAGGGTGGTGCAGGGAGTGCTTAAGTGGGAGGCTTGGGCGACGGAGTTGGTTGACGGAGACAGGGTTGGTGTCTAAAAGGGCGGTGGCGCAAATGGGTCATTTTTTTCTGGGTTGAAATCAAAAGCTCGAACAGAGCCAGTTATGGGGGTATTTATAGAGTTAAAGGAGGGCTAAGGTCAGAAGAGAAATGGGAGAATCGGGGTAGGTAGGTTAGGGTTCATCGCTCGATGACGGTAAGCCGACAAAATTCAAATCGTGGCAGGGATAGTTGGCTAGGAAAGAGGGGATAGTGCGCGAGAAGAAAGGGGAGTGGGTTGGGTCAAAGTGGCCGATGAATCGGCAAGGAAGAGAAGGGAAAATGGCCGGTCAAATTGGGTGTGGCCAGCGGGGCAGTTGCAGGTCGACGGGGAGGGAACAAGCAAGAAGAAGAGGGAGGAAGAAGGGCGTGCGTGGACCGGTTGGCAGGGGAAAGAAAAGAAAGAAAAGAAAAGAAAGACCGGACCGGGCGACGGGGAGGGGAGAAAAAATGGAACGCGACATTCTGGGCCGCCAAAGGATAAAAGAAAAAGAAGGGGTTTGGGCTGCGGGAAAGGCCCAATTCGAGGAAAAGAAGAGAAGCCCAATTCGAGGAAAAGAAGAGGAAGATAAGGAGAAGAAGGAAGAAAAGAAAGAAAAAGGAAAGAAAAGAAAGAAGAAAAGAAAAAAAGGAAAAAGGGAAAAAGAAAAATAAGTGGGTTGGGATATTTGGATTATTTTGGTAATTTGGGATATTTAAAAATAATAATATTTAAATAAACTAATATTTAATTTCCCTTTTTAGGCTAATTTAGAACTTTTGAAATATTTTTTCTAAATTCCATTTTAATTAGCAAAAAATCCAAATTTTTTCTAATTAAAATATTTATTATTTTCCTCTTGATTAGCTCTAATTAATTCCTTTTTATTTTAATAAAAATAATTTATTTATTTAATTTCCCTAATAAATTCTTATTTAACTAAAATTCTTAAAATTAGGGTTTTGGGCCATTTAAGAAACAATGGGACTCAAGTTACATAAAGAAAAGGGAGAGAAGAGAGGTGGTAGGAGGCATATATATACCCATACATATGCATATAAGGTGAGAGGAGCAAGGAATTTTTTTAACCTCCACCCTTATGCATAGAAGGTAGGAGTTGATGGAGGTAGGGGATGACTTGGCAGATGGTATGGAGTGATGGGTCGTGCAGGCATTGTTTATGGATAATGTTTCACTCAGGAAGAAGGAGATGGATTCTGCTAAAATGGGAAAGAAGAGAAAAATGCAAAGAGGAAAAAGACATGGGGGTTAATATTTTTAGTTTTTAATTAGAATAAGATTAATATAATTTAGGTTAGGATATCAGGATAGATAAATTATCGATAAATCAGGATTAGATTAAATTATAGGGTTAGATAATTAGGGTAATATGGAAATATTAATTTTTCTAGATTAGAATTAAGTTATAAGGTAAATTACTCAAGGTTAGGTTTAGCTAAAATTTAGGGTATTATAATAAGTTATTCTATTAATAAATTTTTGTGTAAAAATAAAAGTTACCATAGAAAAGCTAAAACATACTTTCTATTTTTATCCTAATTTTTTTCTTTTATTATTTATGCATTAAATACTTTGATATATTTTAATGAACAGTATAAGTATAATTTTAAGACAATATTTACTAATTTTTTGAAAAATTTATAAATTATTAAAATGATTTTTTTATTCAAAGGGAGTATAAGATTTTGTGTTTGCTTTGGGCCATATAAAAGGGCACTTGATTGATGTGATCGAGTAAGATGAATTCATTGAATGTTTCCTTTGGAACCAACCATCAAGCCAAAAAAGAGAAAATGGTAATAGAGTAAATTAGTTTAAATATAATTAGGATTAATTATATTGTTTATGTGAATAAATATAATAACAATATAATATGCATGTAAATTTAGAAATTAAATACATGAAGTATATATATATATTATATATATATATATATATATATATATATATATATATATATATATATATATATATATATATATTTGTGTGTGCGTACATATTCATCGTTTCCATTTTTTTTAACTATCATTTATCTATTTATTTTTTCGTCTCATTCCCCTGAGACAATCATAAAATAGGAGATCATTGTTCCCAAACTGCTAGCAAACTATTAACCTCAATGTTTGGACTTGGCTTGCCAGTGAATAATAGTATAACCATTGTTGGGTAGATTGGTGCTATTGGTTGGCAAAGATAACAGAAATGATACCAATTGTGGCGATGATGCTTTTGTCTAGCAAAAATAAATTAAATTTAAATTTTAAGTTTGTTTATTAAATGAGTTGAGTTTGAGTAAATAGATGTTTGACTATTTTATTCGTGAGCCAACTAGAATTCAGCTCATTTTTAAGCTCAGCTCATTTGTTAATAGGCTAAGAATATATAGAATTTATTTAATAAATAAGTCAAATAGTTAAACGAATATTTAAAAAAGATAAATAGTTAAAGATATAATTTGGTTTGTTTAATTTTCAAACGAATTGAATAATTAAACGAGACAAGTCATGGATATAATTATAATAAACTAACTAATATGGCTCATTAATTTTTCTTTAAAAAGTTTAACGAGTAGAGTCCAACTCAAACATGATTCATTTTGTTCGTTTCAAACTAAAACATAAAAAAATTAAATAAGCTGAACTTAATTCAAAAGATTTTTGACTCAATTCAACTCATTAACAACTCTAGACTTTGATGCTCCAATATTTATATAATGTTCAAACATTTTCAGTTTAAATAATTAAATTTTAACTATAATTTCTAAATATCTGTATAATTTAAAAAATTACTTATTATATAAAACAAAATAACTAATAATTATAGTTGATATACGTAATATCGGATTAATTTGCAATCTACCCCCCTCCTATCGGCTCCTTTTCTGTCTTAGGCGCGTTTCCCTTCTTTTTGGAGCAACGCCATTGGTCCGCTGGTCATATGTTATGACATCCAACCCCGTGAAGTCTCCATAGGGGAAGCAACGGCCCTCCGGCCCCTTCCTCCTCGACTTACGAAAATACGAATTCAAGAACCGACGGGCCAATCAGAGTGAGGAAAAATAATATACTCCTATGAAATAATTTTCTCCAGGTCATCATTAATCCCCCACCGCATAAAATATTAGCAAATATCTATCCTATCTGGGTCCTTGTGTAATCTATATTCATTGTCGTAGCAGTTGCGCTGTGTTGGGCCGACAATTCTCGAATGTACTGGCCCGGGTCCTTTCACCTTCCTCCTTCCCTCCTCAGAGGTCATGACCTGGAAATGATTCGATCGACGTGTGCCTTCTCAGTCTGGGACGCTACTACTGGTCTACAACCACCGGTGGCGCCACCGCCTTTGTTAGTTACTGTTCAACTCAGATATTTTTATCGAAAACTTAGTCGGCAAGTCAGACGGCCAGCCCTATATATTACTCGCTCTTCCTTGCCGGCTAGTCATTTCCTCTTCACTCTCCATGCGTCTCTGTCTGCTCCGTTTCTCATCTGACAAGAATCAAGTTAATGGATTCCGAGCAGGATGACGGTAATACTAATAAATTGAATTTCCCCACTTCTTCTTCTACTTCTCCCTTTCCTAATTTCCCAACACCTGAAGCTCCCACCGCCAATACTACTACTACCTCTTCTTTTCTCTCTGAATCGATCCCGCTTCCCTTCATTTCTGCTTCCGATCAATTGATTGATCAATCATCCGAATTTCAACAGTCTTTTCCTTCCCATCACCAAATCCAAATGAGTCTCTCTTCTTCTCCTTCCTCCTCTTTCATTCCACTCGATATCATTTGCTCATTAAATTCACCATCATCTCCCTATCCGTTTGAGCTTACAGTTACCGGTGCTGAGACCCAGCACCCAGTCCCTGCTACGGAGAATATCGGGGTTCCGCAGCCATTAGAGTGCTTGCAAGGGAACCCAATACCGCCGTTTCTGTCTAAAACTTTTGACCTTGTGGAGGATCCATCATTAGACCCGATTATTTCTTGGGAGTCCGCCGGCCGAAGCTTTGTTGTCTGGGAACCTATGGAGTTTGCTAGGCTTGTTTTGCCTCGGAATTTCAAGCACAACAATTTCTCCAGTTTTGTTCGTCAGCTTAATACTTATGTGGGTATTGATGTCGTGGCACGCCCTTCTTTTTTGTTGGGACGTGCTGCTGCCTGAAACCTGTATCATGTAGTTTATTTATTTTGTACGTTCTCTGTTTCTATTTTGGTGTAATTTTCTGTTACGGTTGTTATATCCTGTTTATTGATGTTATGTAATTTGATTATTTGGAGTTGTAATTGTAATTTCGAGGGCAGTCGAATTTTTTCATTTTTATTTTTTGTTGTTGTTAAGGGAGACATTAGTTTGGTATGTATGTAATCTTGTACATATATTAAGAACTTGGGTTTGTTCGTGAGTCACCTGTCCTGAACTTGGCGTATGCTGGTGAAGTGAGACGACTGCCCTCCATTTTGCAGGTAGAATTTAAAGGTTCTAGTGAACAATACTGTCAGTTTTTACATGCATGCGTTTCATTAATTAATCTCACATCAAGTATTTAATTACTGGGGTTTTCGATTGTGTCATTAGTTATCGAATTTGGAGCATGAATTTGTTTTGTTAATTCAGAGTTTTACAACTAAATATACTATGCATGATGACACCCTGCAGCGAGTCTAATCGAGTGCAATATATATATGCATGGTTGATAGCGAACTTATTTATTATATGAATAATTAAGAGCACTGTTATCTTGGGATGGATTGTTGATCGAATTCTGATTTTCATGCTCAGGGTTTCCGTAAGATTGATACAGATAGGTGGGAGTTTGCCAATGAATGTTTTGTTCGTGGAAAGAGGCATTTATTGAAGAACATTCACAGGCGACGTTCAACGGCGCAGTCTCAGCAGCTTTCCAGCTATTATGGAGGAGGAGGAGGGGCTTTCAGTGGTGAATCAGCCGGATCTGGTTTGGGAACCGAGGTGGAGAAGCTGAGAAAAGAAAAGAGTTTGCTGTTGCAAGAGGTTGTGGAATTACAGCAACAGCATCGTGGGACAACAGACCGTGTGGAAGTTGTTAAACAAAGGCTACAAGCATCTGAGCAAAGACAGAAGCAAATGGTCTCATTCTTGGCGAAAATCTTTCAGAATCCAGCGTTTGTGGAGCGTCTTCGCCAGTTGAAGGCACGCCGAGAATGCGATTCCCCAAGGACGAGAAGGAAGCTTGTCAAGCAGAAACCGCGAGATGGAAGTACTTCATACGGATCTATTGAAGGGCAAATTGTGAAGTTCAGGCATGAGCTCATGGCTTCTCAAGAAACTACTGAGTTGGCTTCCCCTGATCATCTCTTACATGATGTGGTTGGGAACTTCAGTACTGAGATGGACTTGCCGTTGGGGGAGCAGGCAACAAGTTCAGAACCTGGTTCCTCTATATTGAAAGGGAAAGGGTTGGCCGGTCCTCAAATGGAAGTCGCTCCGACTGATCAGTTTGTTTCTTTCCCTGAAGAGTTGGCTAAGGGGAGAGGGTTTCTGGATCTCCCATCCGCTGGGACTGAGAGCCTCGTTAAGCAGGAAGAAATGTTGAGCATGGGTTTCGATGTAACTGCGGGTATGTCTGCTTCTGGCATTGAGTTATGGGACAACGTTGCCAATTATGGTATGCCCGATGTTGATCCCTCAGGCTATGGGGGTAGCTTCTCTGATATTTGGGATTTGGGTTTCATTCCGCCAGCTGGGAGTTCAGAAGTTGAGAGGTGGGCGGGTGACGAAGCTCCTGTTGGCGATCCTGTGAGTGAATTTGGCCCGTCCAAAGATGATAGTTCTAAGGATGTTGATGATGGCTAGGGCTGAGTTTGCATCTGCAAATACCGCCCTACATATATAGTCCTAGGTTTTGATCTATTGGATGTGACAGTTGATTTGGATATTGATTTATGAGTATCTTTAGTTGATTGTTGGCTTGAATTCCTTTGATCGTAGTCTTTGTTGTTCATATTTTTCTAGATAATATTTTGATAACCTGATCATTTTTTGCTGATCAGTTGGTGTCTTTATCTGCTCTGTGTTAATAACACAAAGTGATTCTGGATCATCTTGCTGACGCTTTTTTTTTTCTTGAGCTGGAATTCTTTGCAGGTTAGAAGAAGAAGCAGAGGGTATCTGCCATCTCCGCCATCGCTTCGACTCTGGTACTAATCAAATGTAGTCATCTCTGTTATGTAATTCTTCTTTAGTCAGCTAGGTTTAGATATTCTCTCAACATTATCCTCCTGTATTATCTATTTATATGAGTTTGATTAATGAATAATGTGAGTTTAATTCTCCACAAATTATTCTTTCACACTCGCATCTGTCTCGCTCTGTATTTCTTTCTTTCTCTCATTGATACAACAAGCTTGAATCTAGAGATACTTGACTCGATCGCTAATGGTGTGTGAGAGAGGGAGCTGGTCAAAAGGATTAGTTGGTGTTGGAGAGCAGGAGTCGGCTGAGCCGATCTCTGATGCCCAATCTGTTTTCCCTCCACTTGTTCCCGAATCTTCTTGTGTCAATTTGTATTACCATTTTCTGAACTTCGTTAAATTTCGTTATCCTTGGCTTTTCTGTGATGTTGATGATTGATGGTTTTGCTGGGGTACAACGCAATGCTTGGTCAATCTTCTTTCACTCCTTCGTTTTCCTTCTGATCGAATGGAGCTCTCTTTCATAATGAATTCGGGGCATCGATAATTAAAGCTATGATCATTAACAACCACTACAAAACTGAGAAAACAAAAGAAAAAAAAAACCAGAAGCAACAAAAATCGAAGATGGAGAAGGCAGGAGATGGAGAAGGCAAAACTGGAATTTGAAGAGGACGGGAAATTGAAGCTCAACAATTACAGATCTGTATCTTGCAAATATGGATCGAACAGCAGCGTCAGATGGAAGCAGCAAAAATGGTGATGGCGAACGCAAGCAGCAAATGGAGAGAAAAAATGGAGGAGAACGAGCTGCAGACCACGCACAGAACGCACAGTGAAGACCACAGTCGGGGGGCACAGCAGACCACAGCCAAGCACAAACGATCTAAACGAATTTTTTTTTCAAGACATCGTGCCGTGTCACATTAGTTTAAAAAAGTAAGTAAAATTTACTTTTGATTAACTACTTATAAGAAGTTATTTTTGTTAATCACTTTTGTATAATAATTTTTCATAAGTAAAACCAAACACTTATCTTAATTTAAAATTACTTTTCATAATTACTTTTATAAATAATTACTTATCAAAAGTTAAAACAAACAGCCCCTAAGTTATACTTGACATTTGATAATTGAACCACTTAATGTAATCTAATATTATGTAATAAGTTAACAAGGAGTTATTAATTGTAAAAAAGTCAAAATAAATTGTGGATATAAAAGCAATAAAATTTCATGATCATATTTTGTCAAATAATTCTTTAAATATAATATTTGTCATTAAATTACTTTCATTAATATTACTGTTACATATTAAAATTTTAAATTCTCATGATTTGTGACTCGAGAAATTGGGATGTAAAATCGACCATGATTGAATATTATTGTTTTAACTCAAAAAAAAAAGAGACCAACATTACTAAGATATTAATATAGACTCTTATTGATTGTCATTGAATATGATACAATCAACGATTTTTTTATTTTATTTTATTGAACTTAAAAGATAGTCTTAAATTAGATGATGGTATAACCATTTTTATAATAATACCTGATGACTATTATTACATTTATTTAAGATCTTTGCTTTCAAGTTATGAACTCCAAATCTTGTCATGATCATTTTTTAATATTGTTGCATAAATCAAGTAAAAGATTGATATTCTTCAATTACATGATAGATGTATCGATCTTCAAATTAATATACAAGTAGATACATAAGAGCACTTTATCTCATTTACGATTTGTGGGGTGCATAGGTTCTACAACAAATTATTATTTGGATAAAAAAAAATGCATATCATATTAGAGCTCGAATATATTTTCTATTCAACCGAATAAATTGATACCATGTATTTATTGATAAACTCAACAATATCAAAAGTTGATAGTATAGATCTTTCATCAAAACAAGTATCATAAGTAATATTATTGGTGAATTTTAGATACTTACTTTTTACAATAGCTTTAATTAGATTATGAGAATAGTTTATTAGAATGTTACTTGAAATTTCAATTATTGTATGACTACCATCAAACCTCCAACTGTTTAATCTCTAATATTTGCAATCTATTCTAAAAGTTGCCTCAACTTAACACATTCATCTATCGATATAGGTTTTTTTTTATAGCAAACATTTATGAAAGTGCTTCATAATTAAAAAATGCTTTCTAATTATAATTTTTGAACTTTTATATAAAATTTAGATAAATTAAAAAAGTTGTTTGAAATCACTTATAAACTGGTCGGTGTAAATGAACATAAAACACACTATTAGCATCTTTCTACATATTACTTTATGGCAGCCGATTTTTTATGAAAGTTTTGTTTTTTCCTTCCCTTCTTTGAATATGAAACAAGACCATGATTTTATTAACCAATAATGTATAGAATGTCATCCATATTTGTAGCCCTCATCTTAATTTTAGAAGTAAATAAATAAATAAAAATGAAATGCCAAAAAAAATAGCGATCGTTTTTACCTAAGTTTACACTCTTAGTCTTGCCCGAAATAATGATGCATTGAGTAGTTACATTCTCATCTTGGCATTTATTGTTCCGATTGTTTCATCCATCCAACCAACGAATGAACCAAAGCTCTATAAAATAGAAGATATAGCATGACTTGTTAATCAGCCTTAAAAGGAGAAATATAGTTTAGGTAGAAGGTTAACCGATTATTCTTCATCTTGCATACATCACCCATTTCCCGTCCAATTGTGTCTCTTACATATATAGCTAATACACGTTAGTTATGAACTAATATAACTAACTAGAACTTCTATCTAACACACTTAGAAATTATGTGTATAATAGCATACAATTAGCTATATTCCATACCCCCTTCAAGTTCGACTCGGAGAAGATTCAACAAGACCAAACTTGGATGACAAAAAAAGATATCGCTCAGCCCCTAGAAGTTTAGTCATGATGTTGGCCAGTTGAAGACCAGTGCAAACGTGCTCCATTTGAATTAAACCAGCCTGGATAAGTTCATGAGCATAGTGGCAATCTATATTTAGATGTTTAGTCATTCCATGGAAAAAAGGAGCAGCGGTAATGTGCATAGCAGTTTTGTTATCGCAAAGTAATTGAATGGGAGAAGAAATAGGAACACACATATTAATGAATAACCCAACAAGCTAGACAATCTTACTAGATGTAGCTAACATACTCCACTATTCCGGCTCAATTGAGGATTTGAACACTGTCTTTTGCTTCTTGGTTTTCTAAAAGTTTAAAGAATCACCGAGAAAGATATAATAGCCAGTGAGTGATCGACAAGAAAAGGAGCAACTGCCTGAATCAACATCTGAATAAGCAATCAGGTTAAGAGAAGATTTTGCTGAATAAAACAAACCAAGGTGGATAATACTATTGAGGTAACACACAACATGTATAACTGCATGTAAGTGGGGAGTTTGTGGGTAGTGTAGAAACCACAAGGTGTTGGATGACATAAGAAATGTCTTGACGACTCATGTTAAGATTTAAGAGACACCTAATGAGTTTTACAATAGAGTTCTAGATAAGATAAGGATCACCTTGGTTAATGCTAAGCTTTAAGCCTTAGGGTAGAGGAAAAGGAGCAATCATATACTCTTTCATTTTAGTATCTTATAATATATCAAGAATATATTTTCGTTGATTGATGATGATTCCAAAGGATGATCTAGCAATTTTGAGACCAAGAAAATATCTCACGAGACCCAAATCCTTAATTGTGAGTTCTCTATTAAGAGCAGATTTGATTGAGTGTATTGTTGAATCTTGATTTCTAGATAATAACAAATTGTCCACATACACTAAAGCAAGAGTGAAATGTCTAATTGCATGATTAGTAAATAAAGAGTAATAATTTTTGGACTGAATAAAATCCATGGAAAGAATGTTTATATAAGGAAAGAACATCAGTGAAAGAAGTAGTGTTATTTTTTTTAGAGGGAAGAAAATCAGATGAAGTCATGGAACAGTGAGTAGTGGGAAGATATGGACGAATGTAATCCTGAATTTTGGATGGAATATAATTTTGTCTAGTAGATTTTTGAGAGGAAGAAATAGGTAAAGGTACACGTTGAGTGGATGTCGGAGTCTATTGTGTACTTTCTTCAAATGTAGAATAAACAATAGGCTCATGTGATATACTATGAAACTATTGTGGAGAGATTGTGGAACTATTTTGGTTAGTGGATAAAAGTCATGTGAGAGGGGCTGTAGTATTCCGAGGAAACATTATATCTGTTTCCTTATATTTTTTCAAGAATAGGAGGAGATATAAGTGGCATTATTATGGATGGCGTGGAGGAAAAAGAACATTTCGGCTTATAAATATGTGTTTGGTATCTAAGGCATATATTTTATACCCCCTTTTTCCTCCAGGGTCTCTAATGAATACACATTTTTGAGATTTGGCTTGAAACTTTGTAGCACCCTTGTCATGTGCATAACACAAACTACCAAACACCCTTAAATGATCATACTGAGGGGGCTCACCATAAAGAACTTTATAAGGTGTTTCCTAGTGAGAAATAGTGTTGGTAAAATATTAATGAGATAGGTTGTTGTTAGAATACAATCCCCCCAAATTTGATTGGTAAGTGAACATGAATTCTAAGGGCCCTGTCACATTAAACAAGGTGCCTATGGTTTCTCTACACCTTCCATTCTAAGCTGGAGTATAGGAAACTATGCATTGATGCACTATACCAGAGTTAGCCAACAATATGGAACATTGAGCATTTATAATTTTAGAACCATTGTCACTTCTGATACATTTAACTTTGGTTTCAAACTGTGTGGCAATATAATGTAAACAAATTGGCTAAACAAAGGGGTATTATATGGGCCCCATAGATCAACATGTAAAATATTAAATGGTTTATTTGCCATATAAGTACTATGAGTAAAGGGCACTTTATGTTGCTTGGCTTGCACACATGTCTCACAAAAATAACTAGACAAACCGGTACATTTATAACAAGAAATATCTTGCATTTTAGATAAAGAGGTATGGCTTAACTGAGCAAGAATAATATTCAAACTAACAAAAATGTTACAAGCAATGTTTTAGTTAGGTATAGCATTGTATGAAGAAGCATTGGGTGCATTGGCATGAAAAATGTAAAGGTCTTTGTGTCTCTTTCCAACAACAACCACTTCTTTAGTGGAAGGGTTTTGGAAAGTACAAGAAGAAGATAAGAAATGAGCTTCTAGTTGTGAAAATTGAAGTAATCTACCAACACTTAATAGGCGGTGATGAAATCTAGGCACATACATTACAATTTTCAACATAATTTGAGTGTTGAGATATATATTACCTATATTAGTAACATTAATCAATGTGCCACTAGGTAAATCACTTCAAATTATATTAGTGAGTTGCCTAAGATCAAGGAAATGAATAAGTTATAACTCATATGATTAGATGCTCATGTATCAAATATCCACGTAGAGGAACAATTTAAGGATGGACAAGAGTTCATGTTACTAGCAAAGTCGACTGAGGAATTATATATAGCAAGATTCCCAAAAAACATTGCCACCATTGTCATATTTCATTATCTTTAAGATTTCTTGATATACAACATTCAAAACCTGAGGATTAATCTCCATAGAAGTAGCTATGGTAGTTTCATACACCAATAGATTATCCATTGGCTCACCAACCGTGACAATTGTCATATTTGCAACCATCTTATTCTTCCCTTTTATCTTGTCAAACCATTTTGGATAACCTATGATTTTGAAGCATTGTTCCACTGTATGTCCTTTGATATGATAGCGGCTACACTTGTGATTAGCTTTATCTTTCTTGAATTCCTTTCCCTTGAATGAATTCAGTCATTTATTCACAGCTAATGCATTAACTTCTTGAGTAAAATTCCTTGCTCCTCTAGTTATTTGTCTCTATTTTTCAGCTTGTTGCAAGAGATATTAGCAATGATTTATAGAAGGTAGAGGATCATGTGTTATGATATTACTACACACATTATCAAACCCGTCATTGAGACCAAGGAGAAGTTCCATTTACCTTGTCTCGATTATCTCTCTCCAACACCTTCTTAAGCATTGAGCAGGTACATTGTTTGATTGCACCATGGTTACATGTTAAAAGTGGATCTAAAGTTTCAATTTCATACCATACTTTCTTTAACTTCCTAAAATATTCGGCTATACTAAGATTTCCTTGGTAGATGCAACCATGTTCTCGTTTCATTTGATAGATTAGAGGTCCATTTGATTGACCAAATCTCTCCACAATTTTATCCCATACTTGCTTGGAGGAATCAAATTATTGAAAATGATTGGCTATTCTAGTACATATTGAATTAATAATCCAACAAATCACCATATAATATGCTTGAATCCAATTCTGATCTATGTCACTTGTCTCGCCATCAAGATTCTCATGTTTTTCAAGGATGAATCTTAGTTTGTTTCGAGCAATTAGGGCTTGCCTAATGCCTCCCTTAAAAGTAAGGCACATATGTTCTTATTGTTTCTATTATGTGATGTTTAGCTGTAGTTAGGTAGGGGTAATTAGAGTTGGGGGGTGGAATATTAAGTACATAATCAAGATCTAATAAATACTAATTGGAGCAGATTATTTGTTATAGACATGATTTTTTAATGGTTGTAATTCATCAGTTGGGTGGGTTAAAGAAATATAAAGGCCATAAAATATGGTTTTAGATATTGAGAGGTAAAAAAAAGATAGGGTTTAGATACTTTATGAGAGAAGTGGTGTTTATAGAAGATAAGCTTAAATTAATCTCAAAAATATTCAATCTATATGGACCAAAAAATGTGATTGTGAATTTAGGATTTGTGTAAAGGAAGATACTTGTGGTGATTGGTGACTAGAGGTAGAATATATAATGCATAATCATAGATTAGGTAATTATTTGTAGGGGCATTCATTTATTTGCCGATTATCTCTAGAGGAGCATGTGTTGGTGTACGAGCTAACCCAAATAAATTTCAAACTAAGGGAGATTATCAACAAGTTGAAACAAGGTAACGGGGATAATATTATAACACTTAGGATAATCTACAATACTAGATATAAGTTCAAGGTATATAGATTAATGGGACACATAGTCATGCAAAAATTATTACACTTCATGGAAACCAATGAATACTATTTATGGCATCATCGATTTTCTGACTCTGAAGTGGTTAGTGATATTGTATTTGCATACCCATATTATATTGCTTTGTTGTATGCATTTTTATATGTCATTTGCTTAGAATGAACATACAAAATTAATAAGTGCAATCATCCTTTCTTGGAGGTTGTTGGTTGTATGTCTAGTGCTAAGAATTTTACCATTACCTTGGCATTTATGCCGAAGGAAAAGGAAGATAACTATGAATAGGTGCTTGATAAAGTAAGGAGATTGATGGAGCCCTATGAACCAAATGTGATGATTACTGATAGAGAAATAAATTTACACAAATAGTGTCAAAAGTCTTTCCTAACGCAACACCCTTATTGTGTAGATGATACATTAGTAAGAGTGTTCTCTCTTATACTATAAAAAAGTTATGATTTATAGTAGTTAGTGGGAGAGAGTTTCTTAGGAGGTTGGCGAAATATTATACATGCAACTAAAATTGAGACATATGAGAACAAGCTTCTACTCATGGGTGACAAATGTGGTATATTTCTACATCTTTTATAATATGTGTACGAGACCTGGCTGAATATATATAAGAAGAGGTTTGTTTCAGTGTGGGTTGACAACATTTTTCGCTTTAGCACTCACACTATCATTAGTTATAATTTTTTTTATTATAAATATTTAATGATTTAACTTATTATTAAAAATAATTAACCATTACTTATATTTTGAAATTCTAATTGTAGGGTGGAGAGTGAACATGGAAAGCTGAAATATATATTATCATCACAGATGAGTTTTTATACATTATGCTCAAAGATTGACACATTAATAAGACTCCAAATTAATGAGGTAAAAAAAATCTAGAGAAATTATTGGTTATTATTCCACATTACTCTACTAATGGCATATTATTCAAGAATCTCACGTCTTTTGTACATTGTAGTACACTGGACTTGATACAAAATGAGAGTAAAAGGTTCAATATAATTGGTCCCAAATACTTAGGATGTGGGTGTCACTTGAGTTTGACACACGGTTTACCATGTGTACACGAGATATTTCATTACAAACGAGATCATCAATATATTCCAATATCAACAGTGCATCAATTCTAGAGGACCTTCACTTTTGTCAGACCAAAAAAGGAAAGGTTTATTTTTGATAATTCAACTATTGGTCTATTCGTACGTTTATTTCTTCTAATATTATGTCTAAGGTTCAAAATATTATTGACCATTTGACATCACATCTAAAATACCATTCTAATCTTATCGATGATATTCTTGAACCTACATAGATAAGTATGGCATAACCAAATGTTCAACAGAGCAAAGGAAACCTTAGTAATAACACACAGAGATAACCATAAGAGTGGGAGCACATAGATTGTGATTATTTAGAATCACCTATAGGGAAAGGTTAATCGGGTTAGGGATGTGGTCATGCATCTCCTGACATAGATCACTCTTCCCCTGGTCGATTAGATCAAATAAGTAGTAGGAGGAGGTATAGTACTTTGAGGACTCTTCAACTTATTGTTGATTTTCCGTGATCCTATGATATTGAGGTAGTTATGCTCCCATGGGTAGAATCATGGTGTGATATTTTAAGCAATGGAAACTATAGGCTTAGAGTAGTTACACTGCAACTCTTGGGCAGGGAATTAGAATGGTCAAATTTTAGAGCTGAAACGTAAAAGAAATTGGTGACTCATTAAGTGTTATATGAGTATGCCTTTGTAAACCCAATTGGTGAAAACATGTAATACTCGATACATAGGAGGGGATCAACTTCGATGGAGAAATGGTGGCATTAGCTTGATTTCGGATTCCTCTTTGTGACAACTTACAATGTCGTATTAGTTTACTTGAGTGTTCATGGGTCAATTACATGTTTTCTACACAAGGTTCCACCTAACGGCTCACAACCTAATCAGATTATTACCATCTTAAGTGTTAACAATTTAGTGCACTACGTATCGACATGTATTTTGCTTCAACTATTTTCTGTACACTTTTCGTTATGTTATATATATATTTGACTCTCATGTTATGATAATTTATATGCTCATAGGTAACCTTGATGGAAAACACAATATTACCACATGTATCTAATTAGTGGTATAAACATGCTGCTTTAAGTGTATCTAAATAAGAGAAGCTATATCATGACCGCATTTAGTTATACCATAATGCAATGGGTATGGGTGCCAAAAAAGGAGGAGACTTAGGTTGAAGATTTGTGCAAAATGTAGCGAGTTTAGTGAAGAAATTAATGTAATTTGGTTTATCACATTAGCTTTTGTTGCATAACTTTACGCATTGGTGTTTGGGTGCGTAACATACTAAAAATGGCTCCAATAACAAAGTTATAGCAGTCTTAATATAAATTAATGTTTGATTACAATAAAAAATCTACTAAATATCATCAATAGTGGTTAGTCAACCTCATCCTCCTCAATAGAGAAGAGTGTAAGCCTGCTCATAATGAGTTACACCTCCTTCAGCCTATTAAAACCTTTATCCTTATTAATTTTACCCATCTTATCTTCTTTGAACTAGTAGTGGAACCCACCCATCAATTCATTATTTGTCCCCACTTTTTTCCTAATGCATGGAGCCCATCTTCTATTGCTGTAAGATAGACTATCAGATAGGTTCAAGGATGATATCAAGGAAGGTATTTAGCTTAGGCATCATGCTTATATATCGAATGGTAAAAATGGGAGCTGAAGTCTAGTCGATGGTGCGGCTAAGCATTCCAAGATGATGCACAACTGGAGTAATTTTCCTTATACTTATGAATCATTGCACTTTGACATAATCTATGTGCCAAAATGATAGGAGGAATCAAGATGAGTTTGGGATAGACAAACTATTGGGAAACTTGATATGGTATATAAGGATCCACAACATCCATAGAGCATAATCCACCTTAGTACGTCTACTCGGGATATTTCATACTCAGATCTTGGTTAAATGGTAAAAAGTCAACCTACATACGAATGTAAAACAATATTAATATCATTTATTACAAATACATGCAATTAAAAACTATTCATATAACATATGTCACCCACCTATCGGGCCCTTAGAGAATCCAATTGCCTCCTATAATGAATTACGCCATCCATGTTCTTAGGGGAAGCGTATGATCAGATGTATCCCACCTCATCGCTATAGCATCATAGGATGGATTATACTACGAGAATAACTTCTCTAAAACACAAAAAATACTCATAAATCCAGGCCTATGCACAATTATAACATGTATATAGCACAATTAAAGTAATTTTGACTAATAATTGGCAATCAATAATTACATCTAATAGTGTCATGCAACCACCTATCTACTAGAATCCTATCCTAGATGCTACACTAAGCTGCTTATATAAATAATCTAAAATCCCAACTCCAAGGGCCTGATCACCTAACTTACTCAAATCAGCTACTATTCTAAGCACTGATAATGGAGCATAGTTGTTGGAATTATCTACAAAAAGTGTGCACGACAATAGGTACCATATATATAACTAGGCATAAGAGTCATCATCCTCAACATGGTTAGTCATAAACTTATAAAAAATATAGTCCAATGTGACCGTGCTTCCCTTCACAAAAGCTAACTTGACCAACAACTCAGGTTCACCCCACATATCAACCAAAAGCTCCACCACATCACCATTGATAGGAAAATGCTTTCTAATACACTTATACACATGACAATTAAGTTCTATAATGTAAATTACATCATTTACGGTAATAATCATCTCACAAAATAGAAGGTAGAACCTATTGGCCTCTAGGTGCCACCTCTCAGCAAAAGTGGAGATGAATGGAT
Source organism: Tamarix chinensis (assembly GCA_030549775.1). Classification (NCBI taxonomy): domain Eukaryota; kingdom Viridiplantae; phylum Streptophyta; class Magnoliopsida; order Caryophyllales; family Tamaricaceae; genus Tamarix; species Tamarix chinensis. The sequence goes on along the minus strand of CM060177.1, from coordinate 23,891,777 downwards.
CATTGTGATGGTTGAAGTATGTTGAATGTAGATGCTTCAGGCCCCTAGTATTGATGTATTCATAGGTAATGCCTATGCCAACATCATCGATCGATAGTATCCTCAAGTTTTTCACCCTTGATTGAACCATCAATATAAGATGTGATTGTTACAACAAAAAGAATGTTAAAATAATGAAGTACAGGGTATAAATATAGAAACTCATCTATATAATAATATAAATTACCTCATCATCATTCCGTATAGCGTATGCCACATGACCTTTAAAGCTAGTGAGAAGATCCAGAATGAGTGGAACCCCACCAGTAGGCCCAATCAATATCCAATCATTGTTTAATGCCAAAGAGGAAATAAATCCTATGGCGTAGGCAAATGTGCTAGTTCTAGGAAAAAAAACTCCCTTGTTGGGATCATCATGCTCCTTCTCAAATGACACATGTTGTGTGTTTGTAGTATGAGGAGCTTTTGTCATGATCCATCACAACTCATGCTCTAAAACTAGTAGCGACTCTCCTCTTTGCTACCCTAATGGTAGAGGGAGTAACCTACCTCATATCCTTTTCTTTACCTCCTCTACCAGCCATATGCCAATAGTAATAAAAAGATCATTAATAAATATTATAAATTAGATAATCAATGATTTATGATTTAGAGTTAGGTTTTAAGGTGTAGGGTTTGAGTTATGGGGAATGGTTTGAAGTGTTAAAAGTTTAGGCTTTAGGGTAAGTGTTAAAGGTTTGGGGTTTAGGGTTTAGGGTTTGGGGTTTATGGTTAAGGGTTAAGGGTTTATAGCTTTAGGGTTTATGGTTTATGGTTTAGGGGTAAGGTTAAGGGTAAGAAGTTTTTGGGGTTTAGGGTTTTCAATGGGTGTGTCACCCTTTTAGGGTAAAGTATAGCAGGCGAACTACCTAGTGGAGGTGGAGGTTGATGCGTGAATTACCCACCAGAGGAGGTCTGTGACAGGTGAGTTACTTGCATAAAAAATGTTTTGACATATGAGTTACCCAGGGGAGGCCTAATGGGTGAACTACTTGTTGGTAGCTATGACTACTAGGTGAACCACCACCAACACCATTGTTTCACCCATAACCTCCATTGATATTGTTCAAATCTCATTTTCACCCAAAATTATAATATATCATGTTATAAACATCAATTTTAATATTCTAGAATTACAATGTTACGTTAAATTTTCTATTTTTATGTTATTTAGCTATTGCTTGATAGAGTAATTTAACCTGGTAATTTATGACTTTATATGCTTAAGTGTTGTATACTTGGACATAGGATGTACTTATTTGAATTACAAGTTTGCCTTAGTGTTAAACCTTGGTTTAAGCGTTAAATTTAGGGTTGACTTGAATAACTTAAATTAAAAGTAAATGGTTAAATATGAAATTATTAATTTATATTTCTTATGAGTGGTTGTTGTTCTCTTTAATAAGATATTACTATTTAAAATCGAAGACCTCGAGATTATGAATGATTTACATTTTACATTTAGCTACCCTAAAGATGACATGAGAATCCTTGATTGGTTTGGTAGTTTGCTGGACGCTTCGTTATTCTAATTAAGGCTCTAGTTTATTCTATTAAGTTATTGAGACATCTTATATGGTATGGATAATTAAAGATTAAGTGAACTAGGATAGGAGGGTGCTTTGTTTCCTTGGCACACCAATATAATTGGTGTATTTATACATTTTTGGGTTGTAAGGTTAAAAGGTGATGCGTTACCTTATTATACAGGTATGATCGACGTACTTTATATGTCTCTTGGTTATTAATGTATCCCTAGAGTAAATTAAATTAAAATTACATATTGTATAGTGATTTAATTAGATTAGATTTGGTATGGCGGTTTGGTAGTTGTCTTTATACACTACCTTTGGTAATTTTAAAATTGATTTTAGTATGCTGATTGGTAGCTTCCTTAGTGCACTACCCTATTGGTTATGGATTATGTTGTAATTGGTTTTTGATATTTCTATGTATAGATTTATTGGTTCCCTTGTGGGATACCTTTAATATGTGTTGGTTTTATGTACTGGTTGTAATATGGTTAAGTTTGAAGTGATAACTATGTGACCTATTGCATGGTATGAGTTATGGCATGATTATAGTATTTAGCTATCACAGGTACTCTTCATGTTTTTACGATATGATTTCTTTGTGTTACCTTCTATGTGTTTTATGTGACCTTTGCATTCTTATTATTGTATAGTGGTTTACTCAATACTATTGTTCTGATGGCTTCCATTTTATGGTCCTCTACCTACTTAATGGATAGTTATGACCTTTTAAGAGTACTTTGAGGGTTCAAATTAAGTAGGCCAGTGTTTGGTTTTGAGAGTTAGGATTATTTGATGTTCATTTCGACATTTTTTGATCCAAATATCCCTTGGACTCTTATGTTTCCTTATGTACTTCTTTTATTTTTTTTGTTGCAACCTAGTCCAACTTTTGTGTAATATTGGTATAGGTATAACTTATAATATGATTGTAACACCCTCAAATTTTAGAACTCAAAATTTTTCTTTTAAAAATTTAATAGCGGAAGTCAAAACACAAAATATGGGGATGTCACGTTGTATCCAACATAGAAGAGGAACTCCCTATGCCCAGTCCATGTCAGGTGTAAGGCAAAAGTAACCTCATACCTAGGAATTAGGTGTGAAAGATTCCACCGTGATGCAGGATACAAAAAAGAGAGAAGGGAATAAATAGTAAAAAAATATGATTAGGAGTCTGAAGAGAGAGATAGAGATATTTGGATAACCATACCCTTTACCAATACATTTAACGCTCACCCAAGGCAAGCACATCAAGCTACAATGATCAATCACTTACAAAACAGGGCATGTTTGCTCGTGGGAATGAGCAACAACCATAAAATGGGTGGTCAGTACACTACATACCGAGTAAGGGAACAATAATATTGAAATAAGAATATAAATAACACATGATTCCACATTAGATAATAAAGGAATATCACCAAGTAAATGAACATCTCATAAGGCATATTACGATCCGGATCCTTTTATTAAGTATAGTCCATTTTCATTTTTTTTATATACATTGAGTGCAGGAACCCCATTATTCTTAAACCGGTGGAACGGTCTGAAACTTCTCATGGACAACACACCGAGCCACTATTATTTCTTGTGGAAAAGAGGTTAAAAACATCTCATCAGGGCAGAACGCTCCCAAGCAACTATTCTACCTGGTGGAACGGGAATAAATCACTTTGGTCCTGACTCACGTATTCTTTCACTGTAAATCATTAGTATCTTTTCCATAGGTTATGAAGATATGTTTTATTTCACGTTGAGTAGGGAACCCACTATTATCAACTGGTAGAATAGTTTGAAACTTTTCGGGGACAACACACCCGAGCTGCTGTTCTTTCTGGTGGAACAGAGATTAAAAACATCATCTTGGGACAGAACGTTCTCGAGCCACTATTCTACCTGGGTGGAATGGGAATACATATATATAGGTTTAGGAAAAATAATCACCATGGCCCTACTCACTTGCTCTTTTATTTTCAGTGATTAGTACCTTATTTAAGATTGATTCTCAAGCATAGAACACAATCAAATAGATATGCATATAATATAGGTTCAAAACCTCAAGTCCTGCCAAACCCTAATTACACTTCCTTTAGTGTTCATTCTCCTATGTTGGTTGATACACTCACATTATATTCTGACATCTCCCAAATCCCTTCATTAGTATCATACCCAAAAAGCACAACCAAGTTCCCATGAGTTTACTTTAAGTAATCTCATCCCGATATATATATATTATTCTCTGAAGTATCCAAGTGCATATCCCATAGAATTGTCATAACCCTTCACATGAAATTTTCATTATTTCTAATTCCCATAGATAACCTCTAAACCCTGAAGGTGGAATAATAATAATATTAACATTTCAACATAGCTTGCCCTAAATTTACTATTAAACATCTAAGAACCCTAAATCAAGATAATACTCCCATGAATTACTCAAGTTATTATTGTCATACTTTAAGTCTTCTAACACATAAATTACCAAAACTTCCTTAATATCCTATAATGACCAAGTTACCCTTTAAGCACAATTAACACCTTTATTTTATAAAATATTATACCTTCCATACATATTATTTCTATAAGTACCCATTTATCATCATACCTTAAAACCATTTATCACAACACATTCAACCCACATTTCATTCCTTAAGATATAATTTCACAAATATGACATTATCATTATTCAATCTATAATTCATACCTTAAGTTATTTTTTCACAAATATGACATTCTCATCATTCAACCCATATTTCATACCTCAAAATATATTTTCACAAACATGACATTATCATCATTCAACCCATATTTCATACCATGGATATATTTCCACAAGTGGGATATTATCATTATTTCGACCATAGATATATTTCCACAAGTGTGATACTATCATCATTCAACCATAGATATATTTTCACAAGTATGACGTGAACATCATTCAACCCATATTTCATACCATGGGATGTATTATTGCAAATGTGATATTACTGTCACAAATCATAACATAATGATATCTCTTACCAAATCTTATTTTCTTTCAACATAACATTCATATCAGCACAAATTATCAATATCAACATATGATGCATAATACAACAACAATATCATGAAATACACATTTAACCATACAAGCAAACATCATCAAAAGTCCTAAGCATCGAATAATATCCTTACCTACTAGGACACTAGGCTCTAAGCACGCAAATCCTAGAATTCCTCCTCTAACGCTACTGGAAAACCACCTACGAAAATAATAAAATTATGTTTATGCTCGAAGAATTAAACTGAAGGGGAAAATCAAAGTAAAGAGGGTAAAAGTAGGTATAACCATAGTAAAATGGGAACTTGAGGTGTGTGGATGTGTAGAGGAATGTGTGGTGGAGCTATGGTTAAATTTTGGTGGTATTTGGTTGAGGTTTAGGGGTAAAAATAGGGATGCACGACTAAAGGAATGGGGTTGCACAGTTTTGCAGCAAGCGGTGTAGCTTCTGGTCGAGAGAAAACAAGATGCATGGGCAGGCAGTGCGAAATTTGCATGGCTGTGCATAATCAGACCGAGAGAAAAAATTATGCATGGTCAGACAATGTAGGGGTTACACGGCTATACGGTAGGAGATTTAAGCATTTCATGACCATATAGCAAGCGGTGCACTGGACGTGCACTCTACAATGCTGCAACACACGAGAGGAAAAAGGAGGGGAAAGAGGCAGCGATCGACGACGATGGTTGGCGACGACAAGGGTGAAGGTTGGGGTGACCTTGGTGGTCGATCCACCAGTCAAAGGGCTGCGAGTGGTGGCCGAGGTGGTGCATGGTGGGGGAAACAATGGTGTGGAATCCAAAATAGGGAAAGGAAGGAGGAGAGGAAGAAAAAGAAAGGGAAAAGGAGGGAAGGAGGAGGAAGAGGGAGCTCGGTAATGGATTTTTGGCAAAAAAATTAGCAGAGTGAGGCAAAACCAAAGAGAAATAGGGAGAGTATGAGGTGTATATATATATACACACACGTTCATGTGTGTGTGTGTGGTGTGATTATAGAAGAAGAAAAAGAACATGGAGGAGGTGCAGGTATGTGATAGGGATGATGGTGATGGTGTAGCTGCAAGTTGATGATGATGGTGATAGTTGTAGAGGATAGCTAGGGTATGGTAGTAATTGCAAGGTGAGGGTGGTGATGGTTGATGGAAGTGCTGTGTAAAGATGAAAAGGATAAGAAGGATGCAGGGAGATAGGGTGGTGCATAGGGGAGTGTATAGGTTTGTAAAGATGGGAGAATGAGAAGAAGAAGGAGAAAGGTGATGGGTGATAGATGAGGGTGTAGAAAGGTGATGGATGGTGGTGTAAGTGGGTGGTGCAAGTGGAGGGTGCAAGTGGGAAGATTCAAGAGTTGCAATTTGAGGTTGGCGGGACAAGGAGAAGAAGGAAAGAAAAGAAAAGGAAAAAGGAAAAGAAAAAAGGTTGAGGGGATTAGTTTAGGGTGATTTTAGATTAGCTAAAGGTAATTAGGATTAGCGAAAATTTTAGCAGGTTTATTTTAGTTTAAAAATTACGGTTTATCAAAGTTAAGGTTTTCATAACCGGTTAAAGTTTCGGGATTAAGGATAGGTTAAGGCTAATATAGGATTTATTAGGATTATCATTATATTAGGGCACTAATGACGTGTGATTAGATTAAGTAAATTTTTGGGGTGTTACAATAATATTGCAATTTTCTTTTTATAATTGTTATTCTTATTCTTAAGTTGATAGATGTTTTAGCCTTAACATTTAGTTTAATGAAGGTAGATGACACCATAATTGTACTAAGTGTCGTAGTAACACCCTATATTTTTAATGTTTTAGCTTCTATAATAACTCTTTTAAAAAGAAAAGTTTAAGTTTTAAAATGAGGGTGTTACAAGTTGGTATTAAAGCTTTTGGTTTGAACTTGGAAAATGGATCAATTGAAAAGTGAGTCATTTCTCTCTCTAGGTGTTTTGAAACCCATATTATTCTTATGAGGAATTGTGGGTTGGGTTTGATATGGTCAAATTATTGTCCTTGTGATTAATTATTTGTCTTGATGTGTGTGATATTTAGCATTTGTTAGGTAGCCTTATTAAGTTGTAGTTATTGGTGTTGCTTGTATGTCATTATGAATTATGTGTTGAACACTTGTCCCCATTATAGAGCATCATGGATCAAAATGTGAGATTGATAGGAATGGAGGAGCTTATTATTGCTTTGCCAGAGAGATATTTGCATCACCCCTACCTTTGACACTAGTTTAGATTATTATTCACATTCCCGGACTACCTCCATAAGAAGACTGGTTGGATATGAATCAATCACATCCACCGTCGACATTCATGGATACTAAGGATTTGTTAGCATTAGAGCACTAGATTCAGGAGTTTAAGAATACAATTGAGGCTTTAGAGTGTCCTCACAAGAAGAGGGTGAAAGTGGTCTCTCACTTCTTAAAGGTCGGACTAATGAGTGGCAGTGCAATCACTAGGTGTTAGGCACACCCATCAAGACTTGGAAACACATGTTGTAGAGGATGAGAGCATGTTTCTAGTCAATCGGTGTTAGGATTAGTTTGTAAATGTGTATCATGATGCTTCACCATGGTTCTTCTATAGTCAAGTAGTACTATTTATAGTTCACCAATCTTATGAGTTTTGCACCTAATGTTAGGAAAACCACATTAGAAAATGCTACTCTCACAGCCAAATCCTCAACTCAATAATAAAGTATTTATACCTAACCCGCAAAATTGGTTTGCCCTCCACTATTAGTGCATCATCGGATGACCCATTCAACCATTGTAGTATCAATATGGGTTAGGTATTAGGCAAAAAACACTCAACACATAATGATAACATGCATACCTTCAACATCTATCACAACTAGCAAAATGAGTTATTCCTTAGTATGCAAAAAGTACTTAGGATGACACAATGGCACCATGCATAAAGTAACCACTTTGTCATGTCATAACAAAATAAAATATGGAATGACCAAGAATAATAGAAGTAAATGTTATTGCAGTTTAAACATGTTATTGCAGTTTAAACATGCTATTGTGGAAAACTAAACGTTGCAATAGGGATAAGAGAACATCTAACATGCGAACACATGGATCACAAGGGGGGTTTAAGAATCACAAGATAATAGGGAGTAATGAGTAGTGCATTGATGTCATATTATTCACATGGGGACTCCATTCACCACCAATGGCTATTAGCGCCAAAGGATGTTTATAGGAGTATTGCCTCACATTACTCGGACAACCAATGACCATGTTGGTTAAAATAGAGACACAAAATAGTACTAAGGGGTTGTTCAGCACCAAACATTAATAAAGGGCATACTCAGCCTCATACATTAATAAAGGACATTTTATCCCTAAACATTACTAAGGGGCATGTTCAAACTTATCCATTACCAAAAGATATGCTTAGCCCCAGCTATTATGAAAATACATACTTAAGACATACATAACTAAGGGACATGTCTATCTCTAGAAATTACTAAGGGGAATTTCTAACCCCAAACATTACAAAGGGGCATGTTCAACCTTAGAAATTACTATGGGAAATATCCAACCCCAACCATTACTAAGGGACATGTCAAACATTGAACATTATGTAGGGGAATGTCTGACCTCATACATTACTAAGAGACATGTTCAACACTATAAAACATATCTAGCCCCAACCATTATCGAGGGACATGTTCAGGCCCATACTTTACTAAGGGATATTAAAAGCATGTCCAATTTTGGATATTCTAAGAAACATTTCCAACCCCATACCAACATTTATAATATCTCACCAATTATTCTAATCAAACATGCATAAAAAATATATCCTCAACACATTAATCATATCCAACATTCTTTAGAATCAACTATACAAAAGTTCCTTTACATTTCAGCATGTGCTCATATTTATATAGGGTATGAGTGCTTTTAGTTACAACTCAACTAGACTTTCAACTACAAAATGGAAACCGGTTAGAATATAAAGTAGGTAGTTATCGAAAAAAGATAAATAATGTAGTTTAATTCTAACCAATCCAAAAGTTAACCCAAAGCTTCCTCATTAGCCCCATCATGCATTACCCTCCCTCTTACTCCCTAAATATGATTTTAATATGGAGTGTAAGACAAAGGCTATGTAATCTAGCTAGGGATCATCATTAAGTGTTGCAAAAGTGAGGCTCAGGCCTTAGCCTTTTACAAAGGTAGTTAATGTAGTAAAAAGGTGCATAAAATTCTTACAAAATGCTAAAAAGAGCCTACACCTAGTTCCACCATAGATTGTCTACTTGTTTTAGTTGCCTTCCGTGCCCAAGTTGTCGATGCCCAAGTGGTCCAGTGGATGTGGCAATTGTGGTAGGTGAATTAGGTTGGTAGAGTACATTCTTAGGTTGTTTGGCTTGTGTTGGGTGATGATGGGCTACATTGGAGCTAGGTCAACACAAGTGGACTAAAAAAATTAGCAGCTGGTCTAGTTGTAGAATGTATGCACGACCCATGCAAGGCTTGCTAGATGTGGGGGGTGATGCTAAAAAAATCTATAATTGCATGTCTTTCACGGATCCATGCTTGTGGTTGGCATGTGTGATGTACTTAGTGTACTTATTCACAAATTAGAAAGGTTTTAGGTCATTCAAATTTAGGATTATAGTTAACTAAGGATGGGTGTTGTGGTGGAGATGCTTCTGCATCACATTTATATCATCTTAATGATGTTGGTCACATATGTAAATCTTAGAGTGACCTTTTACCTATGGTTTACTTATGGTCATATGTTGACCCTTGATCAAAAGTTGACTAATTAAATTGTTGGCTTTTGTTAACCATTTTCCCTTATCTTGAATAATTAAAATTAATGAATATTGAGATACAATTTAAAAGTGGTCCTTTCATGACATATAACTTAGGCTATAATGACCTATTTATTAAATTGAGTCTTAATGGCACATTGTTGGGCCTTTGTGCTCTAAATGGTTGGGCACTGATTCCTTTATGGATCAAGTGTGTGAATATCATTGGAGCTTAATAAAATAAATAGATTGTGTTAGTGGAAGTGATTAAATGTTATTCTATAGGTTTTTATTGTTATTAACCTATGTCCTTAATAAAATATTAATCAATTAAAGCGTAATATATTGAGTTGGGAGTAAAAGCGTTTGTGGTAGCTACCCGGATATCGGTTTGGTATTCACTTGGTACCATTTCTATGTTTTTCTCTTATGTGATGTAGGGTGCCTTATGTGAGGTTCAAAATTCCATTTTCTACTCTATAGAAGTCATGAGTCCTATAGGGAGTAAACATACTAAAGTGAATAAGTAACCTATTATTAGAGTTTTTAACTACGTGTACCGGTGGTTCAGCTAGGCTAGTGTTATTGTATAGTAGCATAAGTAGAAATGTTGTACACAAGGGGGTTGTTCGAGTGTCCATCTTCAAGTTAATATAACATATTAGTTGTGATCACAATAAAATATTATAATAATAAATGAATCTTATATATCTATCATATTTTATTATTCCATGCTTTATGAATTAGTTTCTTTCTTTACAATTGGTGTTTATATGAAACATGCTATTATTATGTTATCGCATGTGCTACCAATTTATTTTCACGGGCCTTATGCATAATGCTATCTTTTTAGGATAGTTGTGTTACTCACTACAAGATATATCTTCATACTATACTTTGCAAATGTTATGTCGCTTGTATTTGATAATCACTTTGAGGAGGTCCCATAGGTGGAGTGATTTAAGTTATTACCTAGGTTTACGATGTAAAGTTATAACTGTTCGAGGATGCACGTTTGGGTGTCTTAGATTCTTGATATATCTTTTGAATTCTTCATCCCTTTTGTTTCTCTTATCTCCTTTTTAATATATTATATTTTCTAGAGCATGTATTTTATACTACATTCTTACATATAATTTATTAAAGTCTTTCGCTATTCCTATCCATTTTCATAAATTTTGATATAATTTTAGCAAATATTTTAGCCTTTCATTTAGTATGAAAAATAAATGAATAGGACTTGTGCTAAATGTGGTGATAATTCCTGCTTAATTATGTTAATGAGTCCATTTAAAAGCATAGTTTTTTAATAGTAAATTTTCAAATATTATATTTGGGGTAGTGCCTTTGGCTCCATACTGCTTGTTTGTTGAGATCTCAAACGTCAAAATAACATGAAAAGGAAAAAGGGAGAAATAGGGAGAGAAAAGAGAGGGGCTCATGGGGAGGTTTTTCTCCCCCCTTCTAATACTTAAATCAATTTAACTAACAAGCTAAAATAAGACTTTCGAGTTAAATTGTTTTTATTGAGATTCATTTAACCAATATCATACCGCAAAGATCCAAGAAGAGTAAAAATTAACATAAATTTATTTAGAGAATTTCAAAAAAGCTTTTTGATAAAAAAGCTAGCAAAAGGGTAATTTATATAACTTATGAAAAATAACGAACGCAACTTAGAAACAATGTAGGAAAATAATTGGAATGAAAGTTAAATAAAATTCTAAGTATTCTTAAATAATTTCCAAATAATTTTATATTAAATTTTAAAAAAAATAAACATGAAAGAAAATCGATTGCATGAACTTTTATTTCAATATTAATATCAACATTTTCCATCTATAAAAATAATACAATTAAAATAGAAAAATGTGGAAATTTTTTCAAGATTAAACATACGTAAAATACTAAGTTTATTATAATTTAAAATGAACTCATTTTTGCTAATAAAATATAACCCAAAAATAAAATTGTAGTAATATGATAAAGTTATGATAAAAAAAAATATTAGAAAAAAACATATGAAGAAAATGTAAATTTATTTTTAAAATAAACTAGAAAAAAACATGAATTTAATAAAATATTTATAAGAAATACAATTTAAATCATATAAATCAATCCAGATAAAATAAATGTCATATCTTGTGAATCAAAATATTAATCTTTAGTCAATATATGATTACGTAATAAAGGAATATATTGTTACTTCTTTTGTTTCCAAAAAAAATATTTTTTTAGCTCAAACTTTTTAATTTAAAATGAAAGTTTTTTTTAAAAAAGTTTTTAGCTACTTCTTATTTTTACTTATATTTTTTTACACATTATCATATTATTTTTTTTAATAACAGTTATATTTATGATATTAAAAAATATATTTATTATAAACGGAAAAATTATATAACACTGATTTAGGGTAATTTTTGAAATTAACCCATTAGTGTTAAGTAAATAAGAGAATAAATAATAAAATATAAAAAAGAAAAAAGGAAATGGCCCTAGTACTGACGGCTCCGTGCGTACTTTACTAAATACATATATTAATTAAAGTACACACAGACAGCTCCCTCGTCATTCCACTCGCTCCCGCCGCTATCTGTTACAAAATATCGTCAACATGTCCTCCGGGGGCTCTATAATGATTGCGGAAGCACGTAAGTTGAGAAATATCATCGACATATTCTTCGCCGTGAATATAGACATTGCAATCCGATTCACTCCCAGGAAATTATATGCTCAAACAGCGAACGTAGCCCAGGGTTCCACGGCGATCGTCCGTCTGGATCACTCATGGTTCCATTACTACGCTTGCAACGCCGACGACCAAGCATGTGCCGCATTTGATGTCAACACTGAAGAAGTCTTTGCGGCTTTGTGGTTTTCGGACGGCGACCCGGTTAGGTATGTCTGCCTGTACGAGGACGAAAGAAATGCGCGAGGCCTTCCCCCGCCGTCGGAACTGTGCCATTTTGTTCAGGGTAATTAGGCTTTAATTTCTTTCTCCTTTGTTTATTTGTTGGTGAACTCTAGGAGTGGATCAAGATCGCCGTGTACTTACATTTCTTGATTCGGGAAACGTGTTTTGGGCGCTCTTTCCTTCTTTCCTTCTTGGCTTATTATTATTATTATTTTATTTTTGTCGTCTTAGGTAATGGTTTTTTCTGCCTGGGAGGGATAGCATCCTCTGTTTTTCTGTTCGCATTCTTTCTTAGGTTTTCCACTGTTTATTTGATAATCCGAGGGTGATAACGGTGTTTTTTTGGGTTGTCCTAGGTAGTGGGTTTTCTTTCGTATTTTTATTTGGGAATCTTGAACTATTTCTTTATTTATAATGAATCTTGAATTAACTACTAGGCTTGGGGTTGAACCCTCTTGAAATGATTTTCCACGGTTTATCCTCGCCTGATCTCATTAGGCCAGACGTGCCGTGGCCGGAGGACGATGCAATCAGAGCGCATGCATTTAAAGTTCAGATACACCCAAATGACTGGACTTTAATTCTAGAAGACGCGATCAACTACAACAAAAATGGTAAGAAACGGTTATCTTTGTTTGATTTTTGTATACGTATATATTCTTTCAGATTTCCGATCTGTTCTAATATTTCACGAATGAATCGACTGATTACAGTGCACATGGCCATTACTTGCTGGAAAGTAACTCTAACTGTAGGAATTGATCGTTATGAACTCCAGGTATTACTCTCTTAACATTACTTGCTTCAGGATATTCATTTCTTATAAACGTCGTAACTAGGTGATGTTCTTGTGCGCAAATGTACAGGTCGATGGAACAGTAATCCAAAATCGTACGTGCATCGTCCAACGGCTTAGCTCGACCAGCGTCGATTTGTCCTCTAAAGAGATAGCCTCTTTTCGTTTCTTCACGCCCTCCCATTGGCCCCTCATAATGGCTGTCATGTCAGCTGAATCTGTCTCTCTGTTTTTTACACCTAAACTCCGGATGGAGGATAACGTCAGAGCGCCCGTGTTTGAGTGCATTCTTGACGGCGAAGAATCCAGCATCTTCTACCTCAGTTTGGAAAACCTGCGCCTCAATTAATGCTATTGGCTAGGGATTCTATGCGTTGATCAGTGAGTGCTACTTTCCTACGATCACTACTCTGTACTTGGGTACGTCCTTTTTTGGGATAAGTGTATGTAGTAATAACAAACATGTTTCCGTCAAAGCCTTCCTCGGCTTAGAGGAGTCGAGATTCCATCATTCGGATTGCAAAGGTGCGCGTGTAAGCATCATGTATGGATCCTATACAAAACATTTATGAATTCTAACTTTCTTTTTTCGTTTTCCCGCAGTGTACTGTTAATCATCTGAATTCTACTGTTCGATTTTTTTTTTTTATAAAACAATTTAGCGCTCTTTGCCTAACTATGTTGAATAAGTGGTTTAATTTTAACCTCCTATATATAGTTCCTACGTACTTAACAACTAGCTTGGAGAATTTCTACAATGAATTACTCCTCTTGGGGATGTTTATTGGGAGTGAAGTTGATGATGTGAAAATGATAGTTCTAAAGAGCAAGGTGATGAGATAAAATGGAGAATGAGTCAATAACACTACACACAAAACAGAAATAATAATAATGAATCAATAATACATGATTTCAGTGAAAAACAAGCACTAGATATTTCGTTCTACTTAGAAAACTTTCAATATAAAAAATATAAAATACAAAGTCTAACATTTAAGTGCTAATCGGATGCTACACTCATCAACGCAAAATAGTATAACTACACAATAATTGCAACACTAAAAGAGAAGAGTTTGCAACCCTATAACAGAGAATTGTTGTAAACACATCAAAAGGACAATCTAAAAGCCACAAAACAACAATCCCTTTTATAGTAATTGACACAAAGGTGTTAACAAAAACATCACCAATTTTCAACAAAAATTGAACACAATAGACTGTCCAATCGAAGTTAAAACAAAAATCGATTTGAAATTGACCTAGACAAAAACACCTAAGAAATACCAACAAAAACTTGACCTAAAGGGCTTAAAATAAGATCTCCACCATTCATACTTGATATTGGTGTCTTTCGAAGCTTGTGTCAAAACATTTGCACGATCCAATGGTGAACAACTTCACATATTTGAATTGATCAAACCTATGTTGAAGAGAATAATGATAGAAATTTTGTGCTTCTCTCTCTCTCACCTACAAGAATCAAATCTCAATTTTTCTCACATTTTCTCACCTTCCCACATTAAATTTTCAGCTAATGTTTAGCCTTCCCAAATTTAGGTCAATAATAAAAATAACAACAATATTAGTTAAAAATGGGCTTTACTATATAGGAGGGATTTCAAATGCCCCAACAAATTCTCTCCCTGTCGACTATGTGGAAGTGATTGAGGTGATCTCCACCCCAACAATCATACAACAAACCTCAAACTTCCATCTTAGTAAGGCTTTTGTCAACATATCAACCCTATTATCACCAGTGTGTACCTTCTTAACCTCTACCAACTTAGCATCCAAAACATCATGAATCAATATGTATTGATCTAGAATGGAAGGTAGGATTCTTAAAAAGATGTATAATGCTCTTGTTGCCACAAATGATCACATATCTTTCTTCAACAAAACCAATCTCTTGAAGAAATTTCTTTGTCCATAGCAACTTCTTGCTAGCTTCAGTTATAGTAATGAACTCTTCTTCAATAGTTGACAAAGCAACATATTTATAAAGTTTAGACTGCCATGACACTGTTCCCCTCAGTAAAAGTGATCAAATAACCAGAAGTGGATTTTAGAGACTCAACATCCTCATCTATATCTTAATCATTACATCCATTATTTGAAGTATTATTCTTATAGCCGTGTTGTTTGATGCTAGACTCAAATTTCCTATACCACTGCCTTAGTGCTTATTTCAATTCATACAGACTATTCTTAAGTTTGCAAACATGATATTTCTTTCCTTTCACCTAAAAATCCTCTAGTTGCTCCATATAAATCTCTTATTGCAACTCACCATGTAAGAAAGTAATCTTCACATTTATGTGCTCAATCTCTAAATTAATATTAGCAGCTAAGCCTATCACAAATTGAATCAATGACATTTTTACAACAAGAGAAAATATTTCTCCAAAATCAGCACCTTTCTTTTTCTTGAAGCCTTTGACCACCGATCTAGCTTTGTATCGTGGGATTGAAGAATGCTCCTTTTACTTCAACTTGTAAACCCATTGATTCTTCAAAACTCTCTTACCCTTAGGAAGCTTCCCTAGCTCAAAGGTATTGTTTTCATTCAAATATTGCATCTCATCTTGCATTGCTTCAAGCCATCTTTCTTTTCTCCACTTTCAATGACTTCTTTATAAGACTTGGGCTCTCCCCCGTCAGTCAAAAGTACATACTCTTGTGAAGAGTATCTGGAAGAAGGTATATGATCTTAATTGGACCTCCTAAGTGGAGATGTTAGTTCATCCACAAGAGATTCTTAGCGATCACCTATAACATCATCTATTGGAGCATCAATATCACCATCATGGTGCTGCACATTATGAGCCAAATGCTCATCTATATCATCCGTACTCCACGATCAATAAGTTCACGTGTTGTTGCATCTTCATCGAATCCATATTTTTCCATTGATAATCACTCCAACTCTGCTCATCTCAGCTTTGTCAATGTCAATAATAATTTGGTCTTTAATGAACACTACATCTCTACTTCTCACTAGCTTTTTTTGCATAGGATTGTGCAACCTTATACAAATTCATCATGGCCATAACATAGAAAGATGCACTGACAAGTATTTGGATCTAACTTTAACCTCTCATCATTGGAGGCATGAACATATAGCTTGCACCCAAATACACGTAAGTGATCATATGAGATATCCTTACCAAACCAAACTATATTGGGAACATCACCATTCTGAGCAAGTACATGAATCAAATTAATCACATATGCAATTGTAAGTAAAGCTTCACCCCCAAAAGACTTGGGCATCTTTACCTTTTAAAGCATACATTGAACTCTTTTGATTAGAGTTATATTCACCCTCTCTACCAAACCATTCAACTCAGGAGTCTTCGGAGGAGTTTTCTAGAGCCTAATACCCTATTTAGTGCAATACATATCAAGATAACAACAATACTCACCACCATTATCAATATGAATACATTTTAGATTATTACCAGTCTCTCCTTCAATATAGGAAGGAAAGTGTTTAAAATTTTCAAACACACCATCTTTGGATTTCAAGGTATACACCCAAAAATTTCTAGAATGATCATCAATAGAAGTGACAAAGTAAAGTGAAACACCAAGAGATTTTACCTTAATGGGGCCACAAACATCTGAATGCACCAATTCAAGAACCTCACATATTCTTGAAGGAAGACCCTTGTGTAAATTAACCTTGCATTTCTTATAGACGTCGTAACTAGGTGATGTTCGTGTGCGCAAATGTACAGGTCGATGGAACAGTAATCCAAAATCGTACGTGCATCGTCCAGCGGCTGAGCTCGACCAGCGTCGATTTGCCCTCTAAAGAGATAGCCCCTTTTCGTTTCTACATGCCTTCCCATTGGCCCCTCTTAATCGCTGTCATGTCAGCTGAATCTGTCTTTCTTTTTTTTACACCTAAACTCCGGATGGAGGATAACGTCAGAGCGCCCGTGTTTGAGTGCATTCTTGACGGCGAAGAATCCAGCATCTTCTACCTCAGTTTGGAAAACCTGCGCCTCAATTAATGCTATTGGCTAGGGATTCTATGCGTTGATCAGTGAGTGCTACTTTCCTACGATCACTACTCTGTACTTGGGTACGTCCTTTTTTGGGATAAGTGTATGTAGTAATAACAAACATGTTTCCGTCAAAGCCTTCGCTTAGAGGAGTAGAGATTCCATCATTTGGATTGCAAAGGTGCGCCTGTCAGCATCATGTATGGATCCTATACAAAACATTTATGAATTCTAACTTTCTTTTTCCCTTTTCCCGCAGTTTACTATTAATCATCTGAATTCTATTGTTCGATTTTATTTTATTTTTTTATAAAAAAAAATAATTTAGCGCTCTTTGCTTAACTATTTTGATTAAGTGCTTTAATTTTAACCTCCTATATATAGTTCCTACGTGCTTAACAACTAGCTAGGAGAATTTCTACAATGAATTACTCCTCTTGGGGATGTTTATTGGGAGTGAAGTTGATGATGCGAAAATGATAGTTCTAAAGAGCAAGTTGATGAGACAAATGGAGAATAAGTCAATAGCACTGACCACAAAACAACAACAACAACAACAACAACAACAACAACAACAACAACAACAACAACAACAACAATAATAATAATAATAATAATAATAATAATAATAATAATAATAATAATAATAATAATAATAATAATAACAAATCAACAATACATGATTTCAGTGAAAAACAAGTACTAGATATTTCATTCTACTTAAAAAACTTTTAATATGAAAAATCTAAATTACAAAGTTTAACATTCTAGTGCTAACCGAACACTACACTCATCAACGCAAAATAATACAACTACACAACAATAGCAATACTCAAAAAGAAAAGTTTGCAATCCTATAACATAGAGTTGTTGTAAACATACCAAAAGGATAATCTAAAAACCACAAAACAACATTCCCTTTTATAGTAATCAACAAAAAGGTGTTAATAAAAATATCACCAATTTTTAGCAAAAACTGAACACAGTAGACTGCCCAATTGAAGTTAAAATGAAAATTGATCTGAAATTGACCTAGACAAAAACACCTAATGAAATGCCAACAAAAACCTAACCTAAAGGGATTAAAATAAGATCACCACCATTCATACTTGATATTGGTGTATTTCGAAGCTTGTGTTAAAACATTTGTAAGATCCAATGATGAATACCTTCATATCTTTGAATTGATCAAACCTATGTTGGAAAAGAATAATAATAGAAATTTTTGTACTTCTCTCTCTCTCACCTACAAGATTCAAATCTCAATATATCTCACATTTTCTCACCTTCCCACATTAAATTTTCAACTGATATTTAGCCTTCCCAAATTTAGGTCATTACTAAAAATG
Organism: Tamarix chinensis; assembly: GCA_030549775.1. Lineage (NCBI taxonomy): Eukaryota > Viridiplantae > Streptophyta > Magnoliopsida > Caryophyllales > Tamaricaceae > Tamarix > Tamarix chinensis. The sequence goes on along the minus strand of CM060177.1, from coordinate 23,873,321 downwards.
ATAACAATAACCTTAGTTAAAAATGGGCTTTACTACATAAGAGGAATTTCAAATGCCCCAATAAATTCTCCCCCTATCGACTATGTGGAAGTGATTGAGGTGATCTCCATCCCAACGATAATACAACAAACCTCAAACTTCCATCTTAGTAAGGCTTTTGTCAACATATCAACCCCATCATCATTAGTGTGTACCTTCTCAACCTCTATCAACTTAGCCTCCAAAACATCATGAATTAATATGTTTTGATCTAGAATGGAAGGTAGGATTCTTAAAAAGATATATAATGCTCTTGTTGCCACAAATGATCACATATCTTTCTTCAACAAAACTAATCTCTTGAAGAAATTTCTTTGTCCATAGCAACTTCTTGCTAGCTTTAGTTATAGTATTGAACTTTGCTTTGATAGTTGACAAAGTAACATATTTATAAAGTTTAGATTGCCATGACATTGTTCCCCTCGGTAAAAGTGATAAAATACATAGAATTGGATTTTAGAGAGTCAACATCCTCATCTATATCTTCATCATTACATCCATTATTTGAAGTAGTATTCTTATAGTCGTGCTGTTTGATGCCGAACTCAAATTTCCTATACCACTGCCTCGATGCTTATTTCAATTCATATAGACTATTCTTAAGTTTGCAAACATGATAATTCTTGCCTTTCACCTAAGAGTCATCTGGTTGCTCCATGTAAATCTCTTATTGTAATTCATCATGTAAGAACGTGGTCCTCACATTTATGTGCTCAATTTCTAAATTAAGATTAGCAGCTAAGCCTATCACAACTTGAATCAAAGACATTTTTACAACAAGAAAAAATATTTCTGCAAAATCAACACCTTTCTTTTTCTTGAAACCTTTGACCACCAATCTAGCTTTGTATCATGGGATTTAAGAATTCTCTTCTTACTTCAACTTGTAAACCCATTGATTCTTTAAAACTCTCTTACTCTTAGGATACTTCCCTAGATCAAAGGTATGGTTTTCATTCAAAGATTGCATCTCATCTTGCATTGCTTCAAGCCATCTATCTTTGTCTCCACTTTCAACGAATTCTTCATAAGACTTGGGCTCTCCCCCATTAGTCAAAAGCACATACTCTTGTGAAGAGTATCTGGAAGAAGGTATATGATCTTAATTGGATCTCCTAAGTGGAGATGTTGGTTCATCCACAAAAGATGCTTGGCGATCACCTACAACATCATCTGTTGGAGCATTAATATCACCATCATGTTGTTGCACATCATGAGTCAAATGTTCATCTATATCATCTATACTCCATGATCAATAAGTTAATGTGTTGTTGCATCTTCATCGGATCCATAGTTGTCCATTGATAATCACTCCAACTTCGCTCATCTCATCTTTATCAATGTCAATAATAATTTGGTCTTTAACGAATCACTAGCTTTTTTTGCATAGGATCGTAAAACCTTATACAAATTCATCATGACCATAATATGGAAAGATGCACTAATGAGTCTTTGGATATAACTTTTAACCTCTCATCATTGGATGCATGAACATATAGCTTGCACCCAAACACATGTAAGTGATCATATGAGATATCCCTGCCAAACCAAACTATATTGGAAACATCACCATTCTGAGCAAGTACATGAATCAAATTAATCACATATCCAATTATAAGTAAAGCTTCACCCTCAAAAGACTTAGGCATCTTTACCTTTTAAAGCATACATTGAACTCTTTTTATTAGATTTATATTCATGCTCTCTACCAAACCATTCAACTCAGGAGTCTTTGGAGGAGTTTTTTGGAGCCTAATACCCTATTTAATGCAATAAATATCAAGATAACAACAAGACAAACCACCATTATTAGTACGAATACATTGTAACTTCTTACCAATCTATCTTTTAATAGAGGAATGAAGGTGTTTAAAATTCTCAAACACACCATATTTAGATTTAAGGTATAAACCCAAAACTTTCTAGAATTATCATCAGTAAAAGTGATAAAGCAAAGTGAAACACTAAGAGATTTTACCTTAATGGGACCACAAACATCTGAATACATAAATTCAATAACCTCACATCTTATTGAAGGAAGACCCTTGTGTAAATAAACCTTGCATTGTTTGCTTACCATACAATGAGAACACTTCTTTACGTGACTAAGCTTCCTGTGCCACAACTCATATACATCCTTATTTGCCACTGCATTCACATGATCATTAGGAATTGATGCTTGTATAAAAAATAAGTTAGTGCATTTGTTACCTTGGGCCAAAACTAAATTACCTTTGGAGAGCTTCCATCGGCCTAAACCAAAGCTATTGCATAAACCTTCACTATCAAGTTTACCAGCTAAAATCAAATTTAGGTGAATATCTAGTACGTGTTTAACATATTTGAGACAAAGCTTTGTCCCAAGCTTAGTCTCCAAGCAAACATCTCCTATGATAATCACCTTATACAAGGCATCATTAACCATGTCCAAAATTTTAAAATTACCAAGAATGTAAGAAGTGAAGTATTCCTTCCTATAGGTAGCATGTTGTGAAACGTCACTATCAATAACCTAACTTGTATTATGACTCCCAAGATTCACAAAATTATCATAAAACATAATGAGAAGATCATGAGATGCAGCAACATAAACACAATCATCATCATCATCATCATCATTATTGTCTTGCTTGAGATTCTTGTTATCTCTCTTTCACTTGTAGCAATAATCCTTGATATGTCCCATTTTTCCATAGTAATGGCATTTAAGAAGATTCTTGTACTTGCCTTTTGACTTACCATGACTCTTATCCCTACCCTTTTAAAATTTTCCATTACTTCTGCCCTATTTTTGGTATATAAAACATCTGACTGTGAATATGTCCCTTGATCCATTCTTCTCATCTCCTCATTCAGGTCACCACTTTTGATAAGTTCCATGATTATCTCACCATTTGGGTTAGAGTTAGTAAGTGAGACTTGAAATGTCTTTTAAGAATCTGGTGGAGTATTAAAGAGCCACAATACTTGAACCTAATATTCAAACTTTACACCTATACCTACCAACTGATTTAACACACCTTTGAAATAATTCAAATGATCAATATTTAAAGAATCATATTTGTATCACAAATTCACCAACTACTTTAAGAGATACAATTTATTATTTCGAGTCTTCGAGGCATATAAATTTTTTAGTTTATCTTATAGTATCCTTACATTTATCTCATTCATAATATGGTTGCAAAAATTTTCCTCTATCAATTGACGAATAAAATCACACACTTGTTCACAATCACGTTACCAATTTTTATCATTTTATCTATTAGTTTATCCTTAGCAAAAATCCGTAGATGTAAAAATTTCACATGAAAGAGATTCTTCATTTAACCATTCCATATATGGTAATTAGACCCATTCAAAGAAACCATATTACTTGTATTAGCCTCCATATTAAGCTCTGATACCACTTTGATAGGGTAAAGGGAGAATGAGTCAACAATACCAACTACAAAACATAAACAATAATAAATCAACAACTCAAAATTTACATGGAAAAATTCTTTCACGTTTTGTTGAACACATTATTAGTTTTTAATCTTGCATTATTTCAAATTATTATAATTAGTTTACTAAATGAGTTTAATATATGTATGAAAAATGTTTACCACAAGGGTAAACTAGTTGGTTATTATGCATTATTTGACATATTTTGTAATTGTATATGAATGTCATTCATGTGTTAATGAAAAAATAATTTATTATGCTGTAAAATATCATTTACATGCCTTTTTCCTTATTATTTTCTTAAGAGTAATATATTGATATTTAAATTATTTCAATAATTAATTGCCTATAATGGAAATGGTAGGAGTCAATTGTAATTATATATATTTCCACCATATGTATAATCTTTTGCCACAAAAGATGTGGATCAATTGTTGTAAGAATATTTTGTTACAAATATTATATCCTATACTAACAAAAAAAACTATTGCAAAAGAATTAATAATTGTGAATATATTTTATTTTGACACTATAAGTTTTTATGGCTTGGATATTTCGACAAACTATTAGCAAATTTATTTTTTTCCTCACAAAAAGATATTTCAACAAAAGTTTAGGTTTGCTTAGTACGGCATGCACTAAAGTAATTACTTGAATATGTTCTATAACAATCCAATGATTGTTGGGAATATAAGCCTTTGTGTAGGAGTGTAATACCTTATATATAAAATATATTTTATTATAATATTTAAAGTAAAAATGAATTTAAATGAATTGTGAAAATGTGTTTCACACCAGTCGACTGGTAAGTTGCATGTGTTGTTTTACCAGTTCTGATAAACCAATTGATTAGTATTCCAAAACCAGTCACCTGGTTTTGCTAAAACACACGATATCTGAATTTTTTTTATTTGAATATATTCCTAGTGGTCATATAACATTGGGTATATATTGTACTTTGATTATAAATAACTATTAGGGAGTTTTCAACTCTCATCATAAGCTTTTTTAACCGATTTAATTCTCTTCTAACATTATCTCACACCAATAAGCACATTTCCACCTTTTCCCATATTTGATCCTTTTCACCTCACCCTTTGTCTTATATTCATGTCTACATTAGGAAAATTAATATTCCTAGCAGCCAAGCCCCCTCTTTTTCACCTAATCATGGGATCTCTATGCACTTTTCAACATCATACTACTTCTAGTCATCTTACCACACACTTTCTACATATATACTCAAGTGGTTAGCCTTGCCTTTTTTTCTTACCTTATGACCTTCTACCAAACCTTCCTTCCCTATCATTTGTGTTCACTTGACTCTTAAGTATAGACTTGAAACTCACTCTTTCCCTTATAAAGAAAACTTCTAAGTGTTCTTCATATGCTCTCCTTATTCCATTCATAATTGAGACCTTCTTCTTCCTTCTTTTCCTTTCTACTTCAACTTCCTAATCTTCCTTTCTTTATCTCCTTAGTGTTTTCCTTAAACAATAAGGGGTTAAGGTTAGGTGTAGTGGAATAAATCATTGGCTTCCTTTTTCTTAAGCTTATCCAATCAAAGAGAAGGGTTCACTTTCTTTGTTACTCTCTTATCTTTCTTTTTATAGTTTTCTTTGACTCTAAATGAATTTTTCTAAGTGTTTTGTTTAGATTTTTTTAGGCGATCAAGATTCCCACGAGGTGACCTTGGGACAACATTAGTGGTTGGGTCATCTTTGCTTGAAGACTTTTCATAGGTAAATTTGGATAGACCCTTTAGAAGTAGAATTCATGTGTTATGTGCTATATGATATACTTATTTTAATCTTGTATTAATGTTTACTTATGTATTTGATAACATATTTGAGTATTTTAAATCATGGGTGTGTTTTATTTATGTTTAAGTATAAAGGGAACTTGGTCTCCTATGCATTAGATAGGAATTGGGTTGGTTTTTTCTTCACTCAAGTTTCTAGCATGTTTCTTATGATTTATGTCATGTTTTCATGCATTAATTTTGCTAACTTGAAGTTAAATGCATGAAATTGAGCTTAGGTGCGTGCTAGTATATGGTTAACTTTTATAAGAAAATATGATGTTGAAGTAAGCATGATTTGTGTGTATTTTGAATGGTTTAGTCTTGAAATGTGAAGTATGTATGTTGTATATGAAATCTAAAAGGTTTCTTGTGGTATGGTTATGGGTGGATGTATTTTGATTGTTGTAGAAAAGCTTGAGTAATCGTATGAATGTGTCCACCACAACCAATCAACTGATTAAGAAAAAACTAGTCTATTAGTTAATTAGAACTTTAGATATTTGGTCTCGACCTAGATCAACCAACTAGTTAACCAATGAACTATTTTTTCCATACTAGTAGATTGATTTGCCTATTTTGTGTTATTATCTTTTTTTTTGTGTCCAAAACTAATCCATTGGTTTATAAGATAATTTAACTATTTTGCTTGAGACCTTGGTGATATTTTTGTGGGTTAACCTTTAGGGTTCACTTCTTAGTTTGACCTTTGACCATCTTAATTAATGCATAAAATGAGCTTAAGTAGTTAAGTGTGGGGGGTATGATTATGTTTTTGAGTGTTAACCTTGTAGATGTGCTAATTGTTTATATTAATTTAGCTAGTGGTAGACAACCTACTTTATTTGGATACCGAATTGATATATATGACTATAGTATAATTTATGAGTTTAGCATGGATCATGATATGTATGAGTATGTATGGATTTTTCGTCTAGCATTGGTATTGTATATGCCTTGTGATAACATGTTAAGCGTATTACATTATTTATCGCTTTTATACCATGCCTTATACATTGCATGCTGCCTTTGTAGGAAATGTCTTGTTTACTTAGTACAGTAGAGTAGTGATATTTATTATATTATCTTGTGTTTGTTGTCTCTATTTTGTAGCATGTAAAATATTTTAGCATTGTCCTTAATGTAAGAAGTGTCCGGTAATTAGACTCACGCTAGTTAAAAGCGCTTATAATTTTTAGTCTGAAGTTTGGGTCGTTATATAGAAGGTTGAGCCCCTGGCCAGCCATGCTTTAAATGAGGGTCAATATCACTTTGGGTGTTCAATATTCAGTACAGAGTTATTCCGGATTTTGATCCTGTGTTAAATCAATATCGATCATTGAACAGTTCCAGCTTCCTTCGGAACAACCAACCGTGAATAACAACTGAGCGGCTTGAGGGGCAGATGAGCCAGCATGCACACGAAGTGTAGGTCCTCGAAAATTATAACCGTTGGTACAGGCATATGTCAACGATAGATTAAATTGATGGTACGTGAAGACATAATCCTTAATTAGTCGCTGTGTAATTATTTACAGGGATATAGTTATATATTGAGAAGTAAGTAATTATTTTTGGAAAAAAAATTAATCAATCAGTAAAAGCAAAAGAGAAAGAAACAAATAACAGAAAAAAGAAGAAATGGCATAACGGTACGTATCGTACTTTAGTGCTACTAGTTTACTATATATACATATATAGTGTATATATATAACTCGATGCCCCCCTCCCCCACCACCACGACGCTATTATCTGCATTCCCGCCTCTCTCGCTTGTTCCACTTCCAAGATATAGTCACCAATACCATGCCCGGGGACTTCAGGTTCATTGCAGAAGCAAGCAAGTTCAGGAGAATCATAGAATCATTCACGGCAGTGAATGTGGACATCGCAATCCGGTTCACACCCAGGAAATTATACGTTGAGACGGTGGACGAAGATCACGGTCTGACGGCGATTGTCCATTTGGATCACTCGTGGTTCCATTACTACGCCTGCACCCAAACACGTACGTTCCACGTAAATATGGAAGAAATCATTACGGATTTGCGGTCGTCGAAGCCCCCGCCGACCAGGCATGTGTGCGTATACAAGGACGAAAGAGATCAACAGCGCCTCCCGCCGCCGCCGGAATTGGTCGAATTTGTCGACAGTGCGTAAGCTTTTTTTTTTTTTTTGGGCGGGGGGTTTGAATTATACTGTCTTGGTGAATATAGACGAGGCTCGAGATCTAATTCGTAGTTCTGTTTTTTCTTGGCTTTTGTTTTTAGTAATGATTCGTCGGTTAGTTTTCTGTTAGTGTTCTGTTTATTCCTCTTCACTTTCTTTATCGGTTCTTTTGGGTACGTACTTGCATCTTTGTTGGTTCTTTTCTTCGGTTCCAAGTAGGTAGTTAGAAAGTTAATTTCCTCATTACTAGTACAATGTTGACGAATCTTGAATGAGCTAACTAACCGACCGAATGACCAACCAGGCTTGGGAGTGAACCCCGTTGAAACGCTTTTCCGAGGTCTGTCCACGGCCGTTCTCCTGTCGAGGTCTCTGCGTTGGCCCGAGGAGGATGAAATTAAGTTCCACGGGAGTAAAGCCAAGCTTCACCCAGCAGATTGGACTTTAATTCTTCAAAATGCAATCTGCTTCAATGATAACGGTAAGGGCTTGTCGTCTTCTGGGGGGAGCACGTATTTATAGTTGGTAAAAGGAAGGAGCAAGTACGTACGTCAATTCTCGATCGATTTATGCTGACATTTAATGGTTTCGTCAATTTCAGTGATCATGGGCATCGGTTACTCCAAAGCGATTCTGACCGCTGGAACTGTACGGTATGAACTCCAGGTGGGTGGTTGTGTATTTGAATTATTAGTACTACTCCGAATTACTACTTGTTAACCAGATGCATAATTAATGTTGTTATATACGCGTGCGTTCATGCAGAGCGGTGAAACGGTAATCCGGAACCGTACCTGCATTCTTAGCGATGTGCCGCAGCTCTATACAACTGACGACGGCGTGCCCTCGGAATGGATAAATACTTTCCTGTTCAGTTCGTCCAGCCAGAGGCCCCTTCTGATGGCTGCGGCGGGAGCCGAGTCTGTCGTCTTTCACTTTACGCCTAAACACCGGATAACGGATATCGTCAGGGCGCCTCTGCTCGAGTGCATTTTCGATCGTGGATCTGCGAGGTACTACCTCGTTTTGCAAAACTTACACCTTACTAATGTCTCCGACTCAGACGCCGACGCCGAACCCGACCCCGACCCCGACCCCGACGATTAAGTGTCCTGCATGCTAGCTGCTGCTGCTTCCCATATCCGCGCGGACGTTACTAGTTACGTGCTTTTAGTTACTCTCTCTATAATGCGGAGATCATATTTCGGCTGTCACAGCCTTTGGCCCTTTGAGCGCCAGAGAGAACCATTCTCTGCTTAGATAATGAACGCGCTTTTGGAGTAGCCTTTTGAATTCTAATGTTCGGTTGTCTTTTCCCCCATAGTCTAACTAGTATACTGATCGCTCGAGCTCTATATTTGTAAACCCCTTATTTGGTATCACTCACAAAAATGGATGATCAGATGCTCCATAGATATATACAGCAGTCTTCATTTCATTATAGCCCAGCCGGCATAGATGATAAATTATTTATCTGATAATGAACGCGCGACTCTTTTCCTAGCTGGCAACCTGATCCGTCCGGCCAACAGCTGGGTACGAAAATCCTTGGAAGGTTCTATAATACGGGGGAGGAAGGCTCATGCATGCCTGTGTTTTTCTGCTGCAGTCACCGATGCGTTGTTTTTGGCTTTTGCCTCCTGATTGACTTGAGTGGTTGGTATGCGTACGTGCATGTCGCTGGCTGCCTGCAGGTTCTCTGATGCGTAGCGCGGTAGCTGCTACATGCATGCTGACTTATGGCGGCAACCGTACGTACAGACTTCCATTATATATCGGTTGTTGCTTGTTAGGGATCGATTGTGGCGTAGGCAGGCAGGCATCAGTACTTTTATGCATAAGAAAGAGGGGGGGGGGGGGAGGGTCTCTTTATGATATGATTGTCCCTCCCCCTTAATTTTGCAAAATCAAAAAGTGTTTTTGGCCGATACACTTTTCACGCTTCATTTCTTTCATATTTCATAGGTCTCGATCATTGAATTCCACTCTCGTTTTGCATTCGACTGACGATCACTCATGTTTGGTTCAATTTTACCGCATTTTTCAAATTAATAAATAAATCAGAGACAAATAAATGAATGCGTTTCATTAAGGGTTTTATTATTTGGAAAACTTACTTTTTTTGACGGAAAAGAATGGCCTAAATTATCTTCTCTGGCAGTGATAATTTTTACCGATCATACCGTCCAACCACCGGCCATATTTACATATCATATTGCCCCACCATCGGCACTATCTGCCATTACCTTCCCTTCCCTATCAGGAAAATATGCCGCAGCTTAACACTTGCCATCGGAAAGATTTGCCGAAGCCCCCTCCTGATCAACGGCAAATTATGCCGTTGCTCCCCCTCAATCAACGGCCAAAAAATCCAAACAGTTGCCTAACCAACCAACTTCTTGCCTACGGCAGGCCACACCGTACACATGTCCCAACGAACGTTACTATGTGTCATTCCCCTACACCAAACACAGGCACTTCGTGCCGTTCCTGCCCTAAATATTTATTTATTTTTAACTAATTTAAATTCTTTGTAAATAAAAATAATTTCTATCAATATCTATTATAAATATATGTATAATATATAAATTATATACAGCTAATAATCGTTTTCATTACAGATAATGTTAAATTCTTATTACTTTACTATTGTGAATATTTTCAAATTAAATTATTACATACAATACGTAGTTTTGATCAAACTAGGCATTCTTATTACTTTACTTTTGTAAATCTTTAAGAATCAAATTATTGCATACAATACGTGGTTTTGATCAAATTAGGGCGTACATTTTTTTTGTCAGAAGTATAGGTTGTGGCATAGCTATGTGTATAATTATTGTAGTTTATCTTCGATTCAGATGTGTGTATAATTATTATAGTTTCTATTCGAATCCTTATATATAAACGAACGACTTATCATTTTATTCTTCAACTTATCGTTTTTATTCTTCAGAGTAGGAATTGTTTGTTAAATCTTCAGATAAAATTTTACAATATTTTTTAAACACTCAGAATGAATAATGAATTTGAAAGTTCTTCAAACTACGAAGAGTTTGGAACTTCGACAAAGTACGATAAGTTTGGAAGTCCGATGAACTACGAAGATGGGGTCACAACCCTATCGTACTACGATGATAGATTTATAATACCGACAAGCTATGGATACATAGAAAATATACAAATGGATTCTCCCAATATTAATTACAACCTAGACCAAGGGGTAAACTTTATTTTTTTAGTATTGCAAATTATGGTGACGAATTTAGTTTGATGAAATTAATATTTTTTTTATATTATATTATTATGGCAAATTCTTTTTTTTAAGGATATGGAGAATACATATTTTACGACTCAAAATTATCAGAGATTTTTTATAACATATCAAATATTTTCTGATCAAGAAGAAATTGTAACATGGGTTAAAAAAATGGGTAGAACTCATAAGATGATTTTAATTATCAAAGGTTCTAGAAAAAGAAATAATATAGGGGGTAGGTACAGTCTCGATAAGATGTGAAAGAAGTGGAACGTATGTCCGTACTAGACCTACAGATACCAAAGGTGCATGTAATATATGTTCTAAAAAGAATGATTGTCCTTTTTTTATGATTGGCATTGAAAATAATAATGGTGGATGGCAAGTGGTAGTTAGGAACGGGACACACACTCACGAATTGACAAATTATGACCAAGGGTATGCTGTCCTTGGTAAGTTGACAGAAAATAAAGTTCAATTTGTTGATGAACTTATCATAGCTAACGTAAAGCCATGACAAATCATACCGCTTCTTCAAAAATAATTTGAAGGAAATGTAAGTATGAGAAGACATATTTATAATGCTCGACAGAAGCTTAGGTCCGAAGAAATGGATGGTCAAACAATATTACAGCATGTTATAAGGATGTTGGTTGAGAATCATTATTTTCAGTGGCATCGAAGTGAGCTGGAATCAAATGTAATAAGTGAACATCTATTTTCACATCCCTTATTTGTTAATATTTTACTTGTATTTCCTTTTTTTTTTGCAAATGGATTGCACGTATAAGACAAATAGATATAGAACGCTCTTACTTGAAATTGTTGGACTAACACCAACACAATTAAATTTCAATATTGCATGTGCATATATGTTATCTGAGAAGGTGAAAAATTATTTTTGGGTACTTGAGAGATTGAAGACCTTAATAGATCCATGTATGCTTCCGACCACCATTATTACCGACCGATAACTTACTCTTATTTCAGCTGTAGAACATATTTGTCCTACTTAAAAACATTTATTATGTAGGTTTCATGTTAATAAGAATGTGGAGGAAAGGTGTAAGAAAGTCTTTGGCCTTTCATCGTTCACACGTGGTTTTATGTCACGATGGAAAAATGTGATAGATGCCACAGATGAACAAACATACGAGGAATAACTATTGTCATTGGAGGAAGATTACAGAAGCATGCCGAGTCTAATTTCATATCTAAAGACGAATTGGCTATAACCATATAGACATAAAATTGTTGCCGCATTCTTTGGTGACGTGTTTCATATCCATCAGATTACAACGAATAGGTATGATATATATTTTATCTCCTAGTATAGTTGCTTTTACTTCTTTTATGGTGATAAAGTCATATATTGATTTTTTTTATGAACAGGGTTGAAGGTACTCATGGATCTTTGAATAGATTTCTAGAGACATCACGAGACAACTTCAATATAGTGCACAAACAAATGCACGCGTTCCTGGAATTCCAACATAATGAGATAAAAGCATCGCTGGAGAGGTCTCGATTCAATACTCCTCATTTTGCTACAAGTTTCCTTTATGCCAATTTGAGAGGTCATGTTGCTTTATATGCAATGGAGTTGGTCAACAAAGAGTGTCAGAGACTTAATTATATAGGTGCCGTTGATGATTCATGCGGATGTTACATGTGTCGTACGCACGGGATACCATCTACGTATGAGATTAAGACATATATTCATAACTACATCTCAATCCCCCTGTCGGCTATTCATCTGTTTTGGAAGAAACTCGATAGAGATGAGCTGATTAATCCACTGACACCCCAAGAACCATTAAAGGTTGCATATCATTTACTCCATATTTTCATGGAATCTGTTATGAGTCAACCACCGACAATACATAATCAGTTGGCTAGAGAGATATTTAATATTGTAATTTTCCAAATAACACTTCTCCATGAGCCACTAGTACGGCAGCATAAGGGTTGCCCAAGGAACTCCACTAGAAGGAAACAATCTAGTTGGGAGTATATAGAACAATAATTTTTTAGTCATTCGAGATCAACACAATGTTGGGGTCGCGGTCATGGTCGGGGTCGAGGACGACAATCAGCATTTATGTCATCAGGCCAATTACAATATCTATATGTGACTCAAATTAATCAATATATAGTTCATTATATTAGTAGCTGGTGTAATGTGTTAGGAGATGAAAACTATGGTTTTAGAGCATTGGCTTCTATTATACTAGGAGATGAAGAACGGTGGGTTAAATTCGTACCGACTTATATCATGAGATATTGGCGATACGACAGTTGTATGAGAATGTGTTCATATATGACAGCGTTGATCAAGTTCTTAATATTATTGCCCACTGGGAAGGGCTTGCTCCGATGGCACACTAGATGGAAATGCCTAATATTAGTCATGTCATTGCAACACATTACTATGTGTTGTTCGCATATTACTCATTGAATACGTTCAGTTCATTCCTACCTTTAGTGGCATAACACGGAATTCAAGTTCCTCAAAATGAAGTCACTATATGTTTCTTGTAAGATATGAGTCACTACATATCGGTGAACACTGAGTTTTATGAAGTTTTTTTTTTCCATTTCAATATTATATGAATGTATAACATAATATTTTTGTGTTTGACAGGTATATCTTTTAGAAAATTTTTCACTTCCACCAATACATGCAAATTGGAATAGATACCGTGATAGTAACATTTCAACATGGAATATGCTATATTCTTCAAGATTCCAATAATGGCACGCATTGGTACATGATGGCATACAAGAGCCACATCTTCTATCTTTGAACTCAACTTTAATTTAGAATTGTTGTAATTTTTTCTTAGTTTATTTGTGTTTATATCATTTGAAATATCTACATGATAAATTTTTTGAGCTTTGTGTTTATTTTCTTGTTACTTTTCTATGATAGCTTAAGTGTTTGACTTATGGTAATCGGATATATTTATATGTTATTCAACTTACGAAATATGTTGATCATGATACTTGAAAAGTGCATCATTTTTTTGTGTGTGTGTGTGTCTGAATTGGAGAGAGAGAGAGAGAGAGAGAGAGAGAGACAATGCATCGTTGCTGCTTCATTGAATCCGTTAATTAAAGTTTAGTTTAACAGCAAACTTGTGTTACAGATAATCAACCGTCACATGTTATTATTTCAAAATACGAGACGAATATGTTACACGTACACTCTTTGAGACAGTTGAATGAGGGAAAAGTGAAAATGACACGATAGGATTAATTGATTCATCAGTGTAGCTTATGTGCAACCATTAGAATTTCGTCCCGGGCCACCGAAGAAAAAGTAGAGTCCCATGTCGGGGTATGGGTTTCCAGACGCAGGCATGAGTGCATCGTAGGCTCGTAGCATAAGGGTTTAGATACTACAGGTACGAGTTCTTCCGGTTTTGGAATCTGTAAAGCGCCTGAGCCATCAACGTAGTTAATGTTCCGAATGTAACATGCTTTTGAATGGCCGGAACTAGGGAAATCTCCACTTCCCATATCTGTAGAAGAATGTTCACCACTTCCTAATGAGTCAAAAACGATTCCGCCCCACACGGTCACACCATTAAGTCGGCTCCATCGGTTAAACTTGTGAATAGTGAGGCAGGAAAATAACCAATATCGGTACCCACCACCTGCAGCCACTAATTGCCGGTAGATTTATCCTGGAAAAGTTTATCGTCAGCAAGAGCATGATTCGGTTCATATTGTGGCCAATATATATATATATATATATATAGGGTGAAGGTTCCATACACACTATTTTTAAAATACATTTGTAGGAATCAATTATAACCATTAGATTAATATTTGATCAATGGTCAAGATTTAGTAAATAACTAACTTGAATTTATTTTAATCTTGACCCTTCAATCTTCTATATCTAATGGTAATTAAAGGTTCCTACATTTGTATTTTAAGTAATGGTTTGTACAAGAGCCTAAATCTATATATATATATATATATATATATATATATATATATATATATTATGTTTTACTGATAATAAGTATAAGTGACAATCGGGTCGGGTTCGGGTCGGGTCATAGCGGGTCGGATCATTAACGAGTCGGGTTATTTCTGGTCATTTGACTTTTGCGGGTCGGGTGAGGGTCAGGTCGGGTCATTAACGGGTCGGATCATTTCGGGTCATTCAATTTGTCGGGTCGGTTGCGGATCGAGTCGGGTTATTAACGGGTCGGGTCATTTTGGGTCAATTTGTCGGGTCGGGTCATTTCGGTTGCGGGTCATTCCGGGTCAATTTGTCGGGTCGGGTCGGATCATTTCGGGTCGGAATCATTTCGGATTAATTTGTCGGGTCGGGTCGGGTCCGCAGTTCGGGTTAAGAAAATTCGGATTTGGATAATTTCGGGTTAACTTGACTGGTAGGGCCGGGTTGGTTTCTGGTCGTTTTCTATTTCACATGAGTAGGTGGCTTCGCCCCGTTCAGGTCATTTCATGTAATATGACGAGTTAGTTATGTCCGAGTTGTTTCGAGTTAAGTTGATGGGTGGGGTCATTTCATACAATTTGATGGGTTGAATTCAATTAGTTATGGGTTAACTTAATGGGTCGGGTCGGGTCGAGTTTTGACGGGTTTACTCATATTCGAGTCCAAGTAATTATTATTTCATAAATCATAAATAATAGAGACAGACAATCATAAGATTAATATTATATAGAAAAGAATTAAAAATATTAAATGCGCTTTATTTTCACAAATAAATAGTAAAGATATTTATAAATTTTAATAATAAAAAATATTGCGCTTTGAATCAAACAAAGATATTTATAATTTATTATACTTTATTTGACAACTTAAAATATTTAATTACTTAAAAAAAGATAATTTTATAAAATAAAGATGATCAAAACAAGACTATACAATGTATAATTATCATTTATTACATTGTATATATTAGATACAATAATAAGATTACTAGTAAAGATAAATGAAATAAGAATATTATATGTGTTTTATTTTTACAAAGGTAAATAATAAAGATATTTATAAGTTTTAACAATATTATATTTGATTGCTTAAAATATTTATAAATTTTACAAGTAAAAATATTAGATGTTTATCATATATTATATTTAATTGATTACTCAAAATATTTGATTACTTAAAAAAAGATAATTTTATAAAATAAAGGTGAGTATAACAAGAATATACAATGTATAATTATCATTTATTACATTGTAAATATTAGACACAATCATAGCATTACTAGTAAAGATAAATGAAATAAGAATATTATATGTGTTTTATTTATACAAAGGTAAATAATAAAGATATTTATAAGTTTTAATTGTATTATATTTGATTGCTTTAAACATTTATAAATTTTACAAGTAAAAATATTAGATGTTTATTATATATTATATTTATTTAATTGCTTAAAATATTTGATTACTTAAAAAAAGATAATTTTATAAAATAAAGGTGAGCAAAACAAGAATATACAATGTATAATTATCATTTATTACATTGTAAATATTAGATACAATACAATCATAAGATCACTAGTAAAGATAAATAAAATAAGAATATTATATGTGTTTTATTTATACAAAGGTAAATAATAAAGATATTTAAAAGTTTTAAAAGTATTATATTTGAATGCTTTAAATATTTATAAATTTTACAAATAAAAATATTATATGTTTATCATATATTATATTTAATTTATTACTTAAAATATTTGATTGCTTAAAAAAAGATAATTTTATAAAATAAAGGTGAGCATAAAAAGAGTATACAATGTATAATTATCATTTATTACACTGTATATCTTAGATACAATCATAAGATTACTAATAAAGATAAATGAAATAAGAATATTATATGTGTTTTATTTATACAAAGGTAAATAATTTATAAAATAAAGGTGAGTATAATAATACTATAAAATATATAATTATCATTTATTATATTGTATATATTAGATACAATCATAACATCACTAGTAAAGATAAATGAAATAAAAATATTATATGTGTTTTATTTATACAAAGGTAAATAAAATAATATATATATTTATAAGTTTTAATAGTATTATATTTGATTACTTTAAATATTTAGAAATTTTACAAGTAAAAGTATTAGATGTTTATCATATATTATATTTAATTTATTACTTAAAATATTTGATTACTTAAAAAAAGATAATTTTATAAAATAAAGGTGAGCATAACAAGAATATACAATGTATAATTATCATTTATTATATTGTAAATATTAGATACAATACAATCATAGGATCACTAGTAAAGATAAATGAAATAAGAATATTATATGTGTTTTATTTTTACAAAGGTAAATAATAAAGATATTCATAAGTTTTAATAGTATTATATCAAGAGTTTCTTCTATTAAGAGTTTCTTCAAGTAGGTAGATTAGTGGATGTAATGGAACACTTTTTGAAAATTATTTTATAGGCTTACAACTGGATATTTGTCTTTTTATTTTGATTTTTTATTTATTAATAATATATCTTATTAGGATATCATTAATAAATAAGAATGTCTAGGGTAAAATTATGAAAATAAGTACAATTTATAAAATACTATATTTTTAAAAGCTTTAAATGAATAATAAAGTATGTGTAATTTATTATTATTATTATTATTATTATTATTATTATATATTTTGATATCTGATCAGGTTAATGTTGGATTGGGTCTGGTCAATGTTGGGTCGGGTCAACATCGAGTCTGGTTAATGACAGGTCACGGGTTGGGATCAAGTCGGATCGTATTTATTTTTATCAGGTCAGTGTCAAGTCGGATCAATATCGGATCGGGTTATTAAATTTTTCGGGTAATAATGGATCGGGTTTTGTTCGGGTCGGATCGGATTGAGCTGGTCGAGTCAACTTTTGCCATATCTGATAATAAGTAGTAAAACTTGACCATTATTTATATATATAGTATCATTTTATTTCCCTGCCTAGACTCAGAGTTGATTGAAGAGACGTGTTACCTGGTAAATAGTTAGCCGGTAGATTTATTCCTTAGGCCATATCTCTGGCGCCCACTTCAATCCTGCCGTTACGATTACATTTGCCAAGCAAGTTACGATCATTTGCCAGGCAAGTTACGATTACATTTGCCCTTTCGTCGCTTCCCGGGTAAAGAGATCAGTCAATATTATTTATTGGTCACCGGTCTAGCGGTTCCCCCCGCCCTCCCTTCTCTTCTTGTAGCTACACTAGTGACAATGACAATATTGCTTTTCTATGGTTTTGATCGGTAATATTCTTATAACTAGTCCTTAATATAGATAACCGCTTGTTTTTAAAATGATTGTCTAAGATAATTATTGTTGTTTTTTTCCTTCTAAATACGTTATTTATTTTGTGTCATTTCTACTATATATAATTTTAGAAGTGTAAGGGATCTTATAAAAATTATGTATTTAGTTCATAATAATTCTTGTAGTCTATAGTTTTACGCATAAAGTTTTCTTCCTGCAAGATTTCTATCGTATAATAATTAGGTTTGCCACATCTTTTCACTGCTCATTTTATACGTGCCGACGTATAAACAATCCTCTAGTGAACCATAGTAAATAGTCAAGCTATAAAAACAAATATTTCTAAACTTTATTAACCATAGCAAAGAATCCAAACGAAATTAAACAGATCCTTCTTAGATACATAGTTAACCTTGTAGACTTTTTATAATAAGCTTATACTAATCCTTATGAACTAGATGACCAACTAGACACCGAATCTCAAATCCTCAACTACTCCTTGATCTACTCATCTAAAATGGTAGAAAAGGGGTGAGGAAAAAAAAACAACTCAATAAGTAATTGGCCTACCGTCAAAAGAGAGATCAAGCAGATATTAGAGAATATATATTATTAAATATATAAAATAAAACCAGGTAATTAGGAAACATTTATCAAATAAGAATTTAATTTAAAATACACTTAAGTGATCGAAACATTACAAGAGTTGAGCCCAACATACAATAAAACGACCAATCAAAATGACACAGAAAAGTTAGTAGGACTAGATAAATAATTCTCATTTATCTAATTTTGTTATGGTTTTAGTCAATGAATTATTTATCTAGTCCTAATAACCTTTTTATGTCAATTTGACAGCTCGTTTTACTATATTAGTGTTTTGATCACCGAAGTGTATTTTAACTTGCATTCTCATTTAATAAAGAAATTATATGGTTTTATTTTATGCTTTTAACAAGATATGCTTTATAATATTTGATTGATATCTCTTTTGGCAGACTCGTCAATTACTTATTGAGCTATTATTTCGCTCACCCCTTTTCTAACATTTTAGATGAGTAGCTCAAGGAGTTGCTAAGGATTTGTAATCTAGTTTTTAGTCAATCAACTAATTCTTTAGGATTATTAAACACTTATTATAATAAGTTTGTAATGTTTTTTTGGTTAACTATGTATATAAGAAGGAACTCTTTGATTTTATATGGACTCTTTACTATGGTTAATAAAGTTTAGAATCATTTGTTTTTATAACCCGACTCTAATTTAGCCTTTCTAGCTATATGAATCTCTTCATGAAGTTAGTGGCGTATAACACCTCCCAATTAAGGGGCAATTTGGGGTGTGATAGTGAATTTTTTGTACAATAACATTTGCACTAGAGAATTTAATTGCATAATTACTACTCGTTGGTTTCATTTTAGTAAAAATAATTGAGCCATTATTTCTTCTTCCCAAAGATTACTTAGGAAATGAACCATCTGCATCCAAATAAGGCATTGAAAAAATAGAAGGGGAGATAAAATGAAAATAATAACTAAAATATTTAATGCAGAATTGATGGCTTTAAAGGGTGAGTTTCATTTAAAACAAACATATAAGAAATTATTATATATCTACAAAAAAAACTTTATATTATTCACATTATTATATAGAAATTATAAATGGGTAATTGTTACAATAATACATTGTCCAATATCTTATTAACCATTGTTATTGTTATCTTTAAATTTTATTTAAAGCTATCATAATAGGATAACTTATTTTGAATTAGTGTAATATTTTGTTTAGAAATATTAAACATGTTTAATGCCCATATTGTACTAATCATTGTACAAAATTTAAAATAATAAAGAAACTAAAAGGTTCACCTTAATGATACTAAAGTTGATATCTATAATAGTTTTGAATAATTAACACTTTTTGTTTCCCAACAAGCAAGCCTATTTTAATATTCTCTTTACAACATCGTCTTTGTACATTACAATGAAGAAGTGGAAATGGATAGTTATTGTGACTTCATATATATCTAATTTAATTAATTAATTTACATTATTTTAATTATAATATATTAATAAATAATATGTATAAAATAAAATAAATATGTCTTAGTGTGTATCTCTATAAGATTTTTATATACAAGATAGCGAATCTTCATTTGTCAATATATTCAAATAATAACCCATCAAAAATATAATTATAATAGAAATATGCATGAACATGGATTATCTTGTTGAGTTAACAATTAAAATTTAAAGAAAATTATTTAATTCTAGGAAAAACACCACATATATCTATTTTCATCTATTATTTAAAAAGGTAGGATTCTATCATTGTTCTAATTATTAATTGACTAAAAAATTATTAACATACTTTAGTTCTTTTTAACTATTCTAATGTTTGTTATTACAAATTGAATATAGAACAAAACGATTTCATTCATTTTTAATTGAAAGCCAAACATGAAGATATGATGCATATCATAATGTTTTTCTAATATAAAACTATTTTTATAAAAGCTACCATACAACAATTGCATGCATATTTTTGATGGGGATATATACATATGCTTCTTTTTCAGAAAAATATTGCATATGGTATTTTTTTTTAGTAATATTATATACATTAATACATAAATGCTATATAAATGATAGCATCACTCTTGATAAAAGAAGAAAAATAATGATATTATAAAACATTACAAATTAGATTTTCTAAATTGAATTCTAACCTGGAATATTAGAATTTGTTATTTGTCGAACACATGAGTTATCTCAACTCAAACAACCCTTTTTATCCTTTAATCATTCCTCAGTTTTATTTTATTTTTGTTGTCCTTCGATTCACCTTTGCTCTTCATCCTTTGTTTTTCATCCTCCCTCATGTGTATATGCACTTTTACTCTCTCACACGTTTATATAGGCATTCAATTGTATATCTAGGTTCACATTTTGACTTCAAATCTTCCTTCATTATTTCTAGGAAATTTTGTTCAATCGTTATTATAAACTTAAATGTTGCATTTGTAACTGATTATAATAAAATTTAGTAACTAATACTTATCAACATTTATTGAGGAAATTGATATAGAGCATTCACTATTGATTAGGTGGATTTAATTGGTGTAATTGTAAATAAAATTATAGAAATTCATATATGAATGGTAAATAAAGAGGTAAAATCCTAAAAAGGGTATATTTTAATTTGTTATTATAATATCATTATGATATGTGGTTATAAAGTTATGATATGGTGTATATTTTTATAGAAAAAAGGAAAATCTATAAATTATGATAAAATTTTGGAAGCGGTGAAATTGATAGGGTAGACAAATTTAATATGGTCACTATATAATAGAAAAATTAAATTGCCATAAATAGATTAATATCCTAGGTGAAGTACAAAGCAATATTCTATTATATTTTTTAAAATCCTTTTTTTAATAAATGTGACAAAGTGTAAATAATGCTTACCATACTTTATTATACAAAAAGTAAAAGAAAGCAAAAAGAAAAATAATTTAGAAATTAAAATAAATGACTCATTAAATTTGAGTCTTAAGAACTTCTAAGTATATGTGTCTTTGAATTCTTAGAGAAAAAAATTCTAGAAATTATAGAAAAAGGAAAAAGAAAGAAGAAGGAAAAATAATTTAGAAATTAAGATAAATGATTCCTTAAATATGAATCTTAAGTATTTTTGCATATATATGTATTTGATTTTTTTGAGAAACAGAAAAATCTAAAAAATAATGAAATAATTTGTAAAAAAAAGAGAAAATAAAATCTCAAAAAAAAATTGTTGTTACTATAAATTCAAACATATAATTATCCATTAAGAAAAAAATGTTTAAAGTTTATTTTGATTAAGGAGAGAATATTTTTAAGTTTATGATAAAGAACGAGCCTTTTAATATTTTAGTTAAGGAAGTTTTTCAATAAAATAATAACATTTTTCTCTATGTACACAATTTTAAAGATTAACACATGAGCATACGACTATATTTTATATTACCTGCTCAATTCACTAAGTAAAATTTTACCGAAAGATTAAAAACATGTGTACAAATTACTTGAATATAATTCTTTATTTGACATTTTTATTTTGCAAATTTTAATTTTATATTTATAATTTTTCAACTCCTATTTGTTTTATCTTTAGTTGGGAAAATAGCCTATGATCACTTTGGAGAAATAAATTAATTTGCATCTTCTACGGGTAAAATAGATAGAGTATTTAGTTTCATTAGGCCAGCCTAATGTAACATTCATTACAACCAGTAACAACCTGTCTGTCAGTAACTCATTTCATTGAGCAACATAATTTAATTTCTTCCTTTTTGGCCATTGCCAATAATTTATACTCTTAGTCAAAACAAAAAACTTTAAATATATTTTAACAAAAAGCTTTCTTAGTCTAAACAAACTTTAAAATTATATATTTTTTTTATAAATTTGAAAACATTTATTTATTAATTGAGATAAATTCTAAACGTTTATTCTTTAAATATTAATTATTTATAAATTAAATATTTTTGTATAAATTACATTAGAAATTATTTATATCTTCTAAAAAGTTATATTTTATTTCTTGGTTGTTTTTGTTATACTAGATTTAGTCTGCAACCAATGTGCACTTAAATAATTATTAGCAACTATTTTGTTAATACTCTTCCATAAAGTTGAAAATTTTATTTTCCTCCATTGAAACTAAGTATAAGAAAATTATAATGTATCTAACTTTTAAATTATAAAATTTATATAAAATTGAAATAAAAAATATATGTTAAGATTTCATTTTTTTTATAGAATGAAAACTTTAACTAAGTCTGAGGAAAAGAAATATTTTTTTTTATCGAAAATAAAATCCACTTGAAATTTATTTTTATGAAAATTTATTTTTATGAAAATTTATTTTTGATTTTATTCAGAGTTTTGACTTTTACAAAGGACGAACCAATTTCATAAAAAAATTGTCTTTGGATTATCTATCTCCAAAATTACATTTACATTTTTGTTTGGATTTACTGCACATCCAACGAAAAATTATGAGTTAGGAAAATTGTATAAATATAAGTAGACGAAACTCATTATTTAGCTCGCTAAAATTTTGTAAAAAAAATTGAGAGAGAGGGGGGTCCAAAAAATAGGGATTAAGGAAGGATGGCGAAAAAAAAATGAAAGAAATAAGTAAGCATTGTCGGTTATAAAGACATTCAAATTATGTGTAGTAAAATAGTAATGACGACTTGTTTTAACTTTTAACTTTTCAAAAGCTAAGTACGTGCACTAGTAATTTGTTATTAAGTGGTATTGCCTTTTTTACATAGAAATTAAAAATAATCTATTAATAGGGTAATGACTAAAATAATTTTAAATTTTTCTTGGCATAGAAAAAATAAAGGAAGAATTTTAAATTCAAAAATTGAATTTTATATTTCTTTCATCTCAGAATAATAGGCTATGTTTATATTTTAGTTTGTCTAAATATATACGCTTGTCTTCATTTTTTTTACAATACTCTTAGTTAATTCACAATGAAAATACGATCTCTGTAAATAATTAATTATAACAATGTATAATGTGAAGGTAAATACAGAAAAAATATGATAAATTGTGCTACAAAAATATTAATTTGTATATTAATCTAAACGTGCTTATTTTTATAGGGTGGATGGAGCAATTCACAAATGGATTTAAAATGAAAAGGAATAAATAAATTACAACGTTGCCACTCTTTTGCATGATAATAATTAATAAGGAAGGAACTAAAAGAATATTTTCGTGAGTCTACACTTTGTATATCATAATTCATAAGGGTTGTTGGCTAAGTAGTAATAGATCAAACAAAAGTTTTTTTAAAAAATAAAATAAAATTCTATTTCCCTGACTTTTGAGCATTTCAAATGAGTGGCTAGGGAATTTTTTTAGTGTATAAAGTAGAGACTTGTGCTAATAGTAACATGAAAAATAGTTAAAAAAATTTATATTCTTCGTCTATTTAATTGCTCACTTTCTCCCTTATATTCTAGTATCAAATTATTCGTCGTTTAAATTCAATCCAAAAATAAATTAATATTTCAACCAAAAATTAGTTTAAATAAATTTATTTCAATCTTTCTTCAATTACCATGTTGGTAAGGAGATATTAAATTACTCATACACGGGCCCTTTAAGCGCTTTCAATTTTTCTCAAACAATTACAAAAATGGTTTTTTATAATTATTTATTTCATATTTTATAAAGATCAATACCTCATATATTTTTATCTTTAATATTATACACAACAATAAAATCTAAGAATATAAAAAAATTCCGTCAAAAATTAAACTCACTTAAGATTGTAATTAAATTCTTCATTAATTAAGAAATAATATACAGTCTACACGTAATGTGATTTAAAAGGCCGACAATAAACATTTAATATGGATAAATATATTAATGTATTTACCAAATAAACGCATATTTTATAGTTATGAAGACGCATCCTCTTCGATAAATGCAGATCTTATAAAGATAAAATATACATTCTATAGCAATATATAAATACACTTATTATATTAACAAATACACATCTTATAATATTATTTATTTATAAAATAATAAGTGATGCATATATACGCCATAAATACACATATTATTAAAATGAATCCACGTCTTTCGAATATAAATACAATAGATTCATTTATAAAATTATAAGGGACGAATACATGTGATAAAAAACAAAATATATTGCTAGAAACAATATGCATATTTACATGATACGATGAATGTCTTACGTCGATAAATGTAAATTTTATATTGATAAATATACATTGTATTGAAAGCATTTTAATATTAATTAACTTTAATTATGTCTTCCTTAAGAGAACATCAATAATATATATATCTCATCGAAAATAACGTATATCTTATGACGATAAATATACGTTTATATTATGTAAAATACGAAGAAGTGTGTCTATAAGGTTTTTATTTTTATTATTGAGTATGTATATTTTATTTTTATTTTTTTAATTTTTGCTTTCAAGGTATATCAATATGGACGTTTAGTTATACAACAAAATCTGGCATAAATTTTTTATATATTTCTGTGATGATTTAAATTAAAGATAATTAGTAATATTAAAATGCTGCAACAGTCGACAAAAGTACACAGATTATACTGCCGAAACGGACACATCGAAGGGCTGCTGCCGGTGTAATTGGAAAGAGCATCGCACTCCTTTTGAGCAGTTAGTCGTCGGGGACTCGGCACTCAACATTAACTCCTTTGAGTAAATTTTGATGCTAACGGAACGGATGTTTTAAGCGCTCGAAACATCTGAACTCCCGTAGAAGTCTTCATGTTGTTTATTTATGCGAACAGTAACTGATGCTGTCATTTAGTATAGTAATTTGGGATGTTAAGATGAACGGATGTTATTCATTTATGATATTTTTAGTTATATATTAAGTGGCTCAGGACAAGATGTAACAGATTCCATTATCATAATTTAATTCAATTTTTTTTTATTTATTAAAAAAAAAGATATGTCATATTAGATAGCATACACTTCTCATTATTAAAAGTTCAATAGGAGCAGCAGTAGTAGTAGTAGCGTCTGCGTAGTATATAAATCCCCCTCCCCTCTTCTCCTCTCAAACGAAAAAAAGAAAAAAGAAAAAGAAAAAGAAAAACCCCGCGTTCATCACATTCTCAACGTAGCAGACGTCCCGCCCATTTCTATTTCACAACACACAACATATATATACAGTGTGAACATGTTCAGGCTGACTGTAGAAGCAGAAAAACTGAAGGGCATCTTGGCAGCAATCGCGGCGGTGGATCATGAAGCGACGGTCCGAATCACACCCACCAAACTATTTGTTCGAGCCGCGAACGGAAGCCACAAGTTCACGGCTGTTCTCCATGTGGATGACTCCTGGTTCGACGACTATGAAAGCAACCGCAACTGTACCACCCAGATTGACCTTCAACAAGTTGATACTTTCGGGGACAGCAGGTTCGTCTGCATCTACAGGGACGAAAGAAGAGAACCAGGCCTCCTTTCGCCGCCGATGCATATGCGCCTCTCAGTTCTCGGTCAGTTTTCCTTTCTGTTCATAATACCACCTCCTCCTCTCTTCTATCCCTCCCCCACCCACCCCCCCCCCCAAAAAAGAAAAAAATTTGATTCATGACATGGTTTGTTTTTTTGGGGGGATCCTTTCTTGGAGTTACGTCTTGCGCGATGGCTTTTCTTGACTTTTGGCAACGCATGTTTTCTTCTTCTTCTTCTTCGCTGTTTAATTTATGCTCTGTTTGTCTTCTGTTTCCAAGTACATTATTAGAAATTTACTAGCATTACTCTACTAGAGAGAGGCTTTGGATGGAACTCGAA
This sequence comes from Tamarix chinensis, assembly GCA_030549775.1. Lineage (NCBI taxonomy): Eukaryota > Viridiplantae > Streptophyta > Magnoliopsida > Caryophyllales > Tamaricaceae > Tamarix > Tamarix chinensis. The sequence continues at coordinate 23,846,943 of CM060177.1, read as the reverse complement.
CTAACTGAGATGCACGCACCCTAAATTCAGACTCGGGAATAAACCCCCTCCAGACGTACTTCTACAGATTATCCGTGGGCACTTTAGAGGACGCGCCCTTGCCGGAAGACGAGGCTATTGACGGCCACAATTTCAAAATCCAAATACATCCTACAGACTTGATACGCCTTCTGGAACACGCAATCCGTTCCGACGAACGTAAGTTCTTTGATTAAAACTCGTTCTACGCTCACACAACTTTCAAGTTCCTATATGGAGCAGTCATTAGTTTCTTAATTTTCTCGCCTGTCTTGCATGCAATGAATCAACACATGCTAGCCGAGGTGTCCGTTCACGTTACTGACTGGAAAGTAACTCTCTCTGCTGGAACTCTACACATTAAACTCCAGGTATGTGCATGTCGATCGATCGTCATGTCCACGAATCATATACAACTTACGTAATGACGTATCAAGTAACTATCACGGGGACAGAGAAAGGGCATTAATCATTTTTTTTCCCTTGTTTCCATCCACGAAACGTCCTCGCGATGAGAAAGGGCATCTGGGAGCCAAACATGTGTAACGGTGATAAATAATATTCTTATGTGCTGCGCTGTGCAGGTTTGTAACGTAGCCGTTCCGAAACTTACTTGCAAAATGGATTTCGATGGGTCTAGAGGGATACTCGGCCAATTCGTACATAAACTCAGCGGGGCTTCTACTTCCAGCGGCGGCGGCCCACGCCCCAGACAGATAAAACACACCATACCCCTTGAATCCTCTGCCCATACGCCCCTCCTAAAGGCCGCGAAGATAGCTGAATCTGTATTTGTACATTTTACACCTGATGATCTGACCAACATACCATCTATGTTTGAGTGCATCTTGGATGATGAAGAATCTGCCGTATTCTACTTCATTTTGCCTCCGCCTAAATGGTGACGTGGGATGCATTTCCATCAGGATATTGCGTCGCGTTAAGGGTACTGCTTAGTTGCTTAGTACCACTTTTCAGATCGGTATAGGATACTTAGCTACTTTCAGATCAGTCTATGATCTAACTTTTATCCAAACCTTTGAGCTTTTGAGCCGCTGGCTCTACGAATATTGTAACGGCTGATAGCTAATCAGACGAATAAATTCGTTGAATACATACCGGTAAAAATAGAGGAGCTAATAATCTGTGATTACGTACGTACCATATATGCATTTTGGATAGATTTGTTGACAGAGTTTTTGAAAATACAGGAGCTAATATCTATAAATAAATAAAAATGTCCGGTGTGGATGAAAACGACACCATGAAGGTTTGATGATCAATTCATGAACATATGTCAGGGCTCTAAGACGAGGAATATATATTCTTTCTGAGCTCTCCTCATTCAGTAGACCTTACACGTGGACCAATTCTGACATCACAAAGGGTGCACAAGCCGAGGAAAATATATAGTCATTAAGGTTCTGTTCATTATTCTGGCTATCTGCCCAAGCTCGTGCAACTGATATCACCAAAATAGTATAATCCAGAATTTTCCATCAATAATTTAAGAGAACAGAGAGAGACAGAATCATGCGCCTCAAAACTGATGTAAGAAAGATGACACTACCATGCTGCTTAACAGCAACAACCACCACCTTCCGCTGGTCTACGGTCACTTCCATGGTGACAAATAAACCGCCTTCATCTGGTCCCTAATGGCATCAACTCGTAACAAGCGCTGGCCACGATACTATGATATTTAATATAACATCTTAATCGATCACCAGTAATCCCCACAAGTACAAATTCCCTTCCTGAAGTGATGAAATCGATTTGCGTCTCGGACAACAATCAACCTCTGGGTAATCGCAGATACTAGCTTACAAAACGTGTGACAGTCACCACAGACCCTAAGATTCTTATTGATCCTTATAGGGGTCCCGTCAGGTGTGGCCAAAAGACCAAATGCAATTGCCAGCTTCTCACTATGACTGAAGAGCATTTGTACCTTAAGTTCCTCGGCCACATCATGTAACACAAAATCTGTGTCGGGTGCGTATCCGACCGACTCCAGTTTCTCTCTCAAAGTTGCTAGCATGGCATAGATCTCATTTGACCTTGGATGCGTACAATCTCCAACGCTGAACCGATAAATCTTATCCCCAACCTCAATCCACGTCCAACCTGGAATTTTTTTCAATCTCTTACGTGTCATTAACTCCCTGATTTTAGCCATATCCTCCCATTTCCTAGCCTTTGCATATATATTAGAGAGTAGTATATAGTGACCAGAATTTTGAGGCTGCAATTCTAGAAGCGACCTAGCTGCCTTCTCTGCCAGGTCCAAATTTCCATGTATTCTACATGCCCCAAGCAAAGCACTCCATAACCCTTCATCTTTATCCGATCCCATTGTCTCTATCAATTCCATAGCTTCTCCTAGCCTCCCTGCACGACCTAAGAGATCGACCATACATGTATAGTGTTTCACATCTGGGGTCAATGAGTAAGTGTCCCGCATCAGGGAAAAGAAACGAAGACCTTCTTCAACTAAACCTGAGTGACTGCAAGCATACAGCAGTGAAACAAAAGTGATCTTATTGGGCGATATCCCGTTGCTCAGCATCCTTGGAAACAAATCCAAGGCGTCCTGTCCTTGACCATGATACCCATATGCAGCAATCATCACACTCCACGTTATTACATTCTTTACTCTCATCATCTCAAAGATATTCCTCGCTGAATCAATGCTACCACACTTTGCATACATATCTATCACTGCGGTTCCCAGAATCACATCCAAAGAGAAATGCCTGCCGCATATGTACTCATAGACCAGGTTAGATTTATGCGCAGCCCCTAACTTTGCACAAGCATTAACGACGGTCACCATGGTGATCTTATCCGGGACTGCACCCATCTCTCTCATCTTGTCAAACAAAGCAAATGATTCGCTTGGATTGCCGCACTCGGCACTTGCACCAATCATCACAGTCCAAGTAACAAGATCCCTCACCGGCATGTTATCGAACACCTTTCTAGCTTTTTCAATCTCCTGGCATTTGGCATACATATCTACAAGAGAAGCCGACACAAAAGTGTCCAAATGCAGTCCAAATTTATAAACAACATTATGAACTAATCTACCCGTCTGAAGATCCTTGGAATCCCTACAAACTCTGATCACGGAAGGCAACGTATAATTGTCAGGTAGAAACCCACATCGGATAACCTCCCTAAACGTCTCCAAACAACGAACGTAGTCCCCAACCTTGGCAAATCCACCAACCATTACACTCCAAGTAACTGGGTTTCTTTCAGACATTCTATCAAACAATTTATGGGCATCACCAGCAGCATTACACTGTATATAGGAGTAGAGCAGTTTGTTAGCAACAGAAAGGTTCTGAAACATGCCTATGACAACAATTCTACCATGTAGACGCCTGATCTCAGATAAACTTCTACACTTTGTCAATGAAGAAAGAAAGGATTGCGGGTCAAAGGAACGAACATTTTGGGGTTCTGAGAGTTCTGCCGATTCGGATGCAATTTTTATCGTAAAATCAAGTACGTGAGCTGCTGATGACGATGAGAAGAAGCGGAAGTATTCGTGATTAGAGAGTGACAGGGTCTTCCGCTTAAATTTAAGCATCTCGCTTGTGGTCGTTTTATAACAGCGGTCGAGAGGAGATTAGGCACCGGCATGTCAACGACCGAAAGGTAAGTCAAATGATACATCATACACCACTGTTATCTTTGGAAGTTGGCGCACTCAGATTATACGGTGAAACTTGGCGGCAAGTACGACCTAGCCTAATGTCCTAGCCCGACTCTTTCCGTCAATCGTCGTGGGACATTTGCTTAATTACCATATTTGTGTGGCTAAAGTAAGTTTATATAATTTGAATTAATAACATGGGCAGTAAGGAACGTGAAATAATCGCGAAGAATAAAACTTTATGTTATAATAAAATATTTATAAAGATAAAGAGTTTACAGTAATTAATATTTTTTGGATGGTGAGAACTATTAAATTGTGTATTTATTTATAGTTGAGTTATCTATAATCAATTCTATAAAAGAGAAGGTTCTATAATTTTCATACAATATAAAATAAATTTAGATATTGTTCTTCTAATCTACCACATTTCCATACTTAGGAATATAGAACATTTCTTTAAAATATCTCATATGTGTAAAAGTACTATAAAACATTCTACTTACTTCTCCCTTCTTATATAATATTACATAATATTCTAGATTATTTTATGCATATATAGAACCTTCTAGAACACGATATAAAATACTATAGTGCAATAGACCTCTCTAGTACTTTCCTACCAAATTGAGCATTTTGAATCTATCTAGATAGGCCTCGATCCATCTCATGAGGCTCAAAGTTGTCACTCCATGACAGTTTTATCAAGGTCCATTAATTTTTCTAATATTTTATCTGGAATGTTATATAACACTCTAGAGTTGTATAGAAATGTAATTATATGGAAGGATATGCAATATTTTAAAAATATTTTAGATGATGTAAAACTCTCTAGATCCCTTAAGTTTAGAAGAGTAGTGAAAAGAGCTAGAAAAAAAATCTCTAGAATTCTCATGTAAGTGTTGAGTTTGCAAAAAATCGAAAAATGTTTCATTTTACAGAAAGGGAGTGGGGACATCAATTATAAATAGAGAAGGACCCATATTCCCCACCGTCCAAGAATTGTAAAGTATTCTCTACTCATATAGATAAAAAACTATTTTTTACACACAGAACTCTCACACTCTCACGTACTCTCTTAAGTTGTGTTGGTGTTCTTACCCTCATTCTTCAGGCTAAATTTTGCTTAAGAATCAGAAAAGGTTGACTTATTAATCACTATAGGAAGTGTGCAAGCTAAATGTCACACGGAAAAGATTAAAGGAAAAATGTTGGCCCATGACACATGGTATCAAAGCCTTAATTGGTGGTGAAGCTTTGGCACCATGGCAAAAGACTAGGTACCAAAGAACCCAATGGGGTCCCACAAGACTTATGAGCAAGAAGGTGAGAAGAGGAAGAATGTTGGGAAGGAAAAGTCAATCTCTAAGGGCCAACTCTCTTCACTTAAGAAAAGGGTAGACTAAGTGAAGAAATGGGTTGATGAGACAGTGGAGAGACTCAATATTTAGGATGAGTACTTTGGTGAGTACATTCATGGTGAGTTCCTTAGTAAACTCAAGTTACTCAACTGTTATTGGTAAAACTCTAAAAGGATGTCACCAGTCCAAGGGAAGAATTTGGGACCCTTAGAGAGGAGTCTGGGGCATCGAGAAGAGAGCTCAACTAATGTTAGAATGGTGGTGATCATTAATCAATGATTCAAGCCCTTGAACTGTCTAAGAATGGAGGTAAGCATGATGCTAAGGAACTTGATGATTTTATTTGAATGGTAGAATGATAATTGCATCATTTAGGCATTGAAGATTACTTTGACAACATAGACAGGACCACACTCTACTTAGAGTAGGATGTCATGTTATGGTGGAGATGTTGGAATGATGAAATTGAAAGAGAGGTGGTGATAATCAATACTTGGGAGGATTTTAAGAAAGAGCTCAAGTCTCAGTTCTATCCGATGAACATGGAGGATAACGTTGTGAGATGACTACGGAACATAAAACATAGTGGTACCATCAAGGAATACATCGGTGACTATAACTCCTTGATGTTTGAGATACCATACATGTTGGAAAAGAATCGGCTCATGTACTTCATGGATGGACTATAATGATGGGCAGAGCAAGAGTTGAGGTATTGTAACGTTTAAGACCTTTCTTCAGCCATATAAAAAAAAGGCATAGTTAATCATGAAGACAAACCTAAGAAGGATGGTCTAAACAAAGGTGGAGGATAAAAATCTCACAAGGAAGGAATCTCACCTAAGTAGAAGGACCAACTTGACGGGGGAAAGGATCACTCTAAGAAGTAGAAATGTTTTATATGCCAAGGTGAGAACTTGTCCTTCTAGTGTCCGAAGAGGAAAAAATTTAATGCTCTTATTAGCTCCTTTGGAGAAGGAAGTGCAAATGAATTCTATGTGGTTTCTCAAGGCTAGGGTGGAGCCTAAGGAGGTGGATAAGGACTTAGAGATGCCAAAGCAGGAAATCAAGTTGTCTAAGGGCCTGATGTATATTGAAGCCAAGGTAAATGGATTGCTAATAGAGTTTTAGTAAATAGTATAGTTGTAAGCTAACTACCCAATTAATGGGTTTTATTAGTGGATGGTTTCTATTTTTTATGTATTTAATTTATACCAATTAATAACTTATCCTTTAATAAATTGAGAAGTTCTAGAATTTACCACCCGGAAGAATACATTCTTAATACCCTAATGGCATCCCTATTAACTCTATAAATACATATATATCTCCTAATTCTTTCTTCTTCTTCTTATTCTTCTTTTGCATGAGAGGAGGGAGTAAATTCAAGAAACGGTAAAGATAAGTCAATATAAACAAATTCTCCTAAGGCTAGTGCCTCCAGTAATATAAAAAAATAGCACCTCACAAACATCAAGAGGAGAAGAATCAAGAATGGTATGTCCAAGAGGTACTTCATGACCTAATTGTGCAAGTATTTACGCAACCTTATTCGTCTCTGTATAATCATGTATCAAATCAGATTGCATAAACTTACCCATAATATAGCGGCAAGCATCAATAAGCATGGAGTAGGGATGGTTCTTTACCGAGTCATCCCTAACCTTTCCACAACAAGCTTATAATCATAGTAAACATAAACATGTTTAATACCACACCTTACCGAGTCATGATATTCTCAGGTCAAATTGTATACAGGTTATTTTTCTTTGTGGGTCGAGTTGAGTCATTTGGATTCGGATCAAGCCAAGTTTGGGTTTGAGTTGTTGCAAGTCCAGGTGGTATCGGGTTAATTTGCCAAGTTAGACCAATTTCAGGTTAGTTTGATGGAATGAGTCAAGTTTGGGCCGAACTATCTTATGTTTAGGTGACTTTAGCTTCAAGTTAATTTGATAGGCAAAGTTTGAGTTAACTTGACAGACTAGATCTTTTTGAGAGTTGATAGGCTAGGTTGGGTAACTTGGGTTTGAGTCAAGCTAATCTCAAATCAAATCACTTTAGGTTTTAATTAAATTGAAAATTGACCACTAAAAGTAATCTAACTCATTATCTTGTAAACAAGCATTAATTTTTATTTCATGCAACCATGTAATTTAAAATGAGTTATTAGTTGCTATTTGTTTATTATTATGACTTTCCAATGTTGTGTTTTTATGTTGAAAATTTGATAGAATTAAAATATCGTTAGTGAATAAATATATCTATGGTAAAAGTAAAAAATAAGTAAAGTTTATAAAAATATATAATTTAAAAACATAAATAAATAGTAAAATATTTATATATTTGTTTATAATAACTGGTTAATTTTAAATTTAATTTTATCAAGTTGAGTTGATATCGGGTCTAATTGTGGTTGGGTCAAGTTGACATTGGATTTCAAATTATCTCGAATCACTAATTCAAATTGGATTAGGTCAATTATATTTTTAATAATGTCGATAAATCTTTTGGATTCTGTGAGGTTAAATTTTATACCCTCAGGTTGACTTTTGCTAACTAAGCTATCAAGGAACATGAATATCTTTAATAAACTATAATAGTATTTTTGTGGCTAAAGATTTTACATAGTATGTAATCTTTCTAATTCCTTATGGGAAAAATAATTTATTTCCTATCTCAAAAACAACATGTTTATATAGTCATGAAGATGACCTGCTCCTGTATGCAAAATACTATACAAAGAGAAGGGTAAAAAAAAAGATAAATCTTGGTAGAGTAGGATTTGATAAATTTTAGAGCATTATAAAAAGAGAAGGGTAAAAAAAATACTATCAAAAGTGATCTATTTTGTACAAAAATGTGTACGAATTTTAATTTTTTTTAATGATCTAAAGTGTTGTGTAATTTACTAAAATAGAATCTCAATTAAATAGGCATTAAGAGTGTGTTCTACTCAATGTATTTTTAAAGCTCATTATATCAAACAATATCAATTTAAATCAAATCTTTTAAACTTTGATAACAATGAAACGAATATATAAAATTAATGACGATGATGATAGTGACATTAGTAATTATACTAATAAAAAATATTAATTATAATAATAGTGATAGTAATATGCTAGTAATAAATCAACGAAAACTTAATTTAGATAAGCCAAAACAAGATAAAGAAACAACAATTAGTATATGGTGTAATTGATGGCATTTTTATAAATAAATCAACTATTTCGGAGAAGACTTGTATATAGAGGTATGTGTGGCAGTAAACTTGTAAATAAGATTAAATTTGTATTTGTTTAAATTTAATCATGATATATTTGATGTTTTAACACAATATGTTTTATGTTTTACCATGATATGATTGGTGTTTCACCACAATATGTTTTATGTTTCAACAATGTATGATTGATATATTTTCATGGTCTAACATTATGTAGTCTTATTTTTTTTTCAATTTTTATGTTTCACCACGATATATTTGATGCTTTACCATGATATATTTAATGTTTCACTTTAGTAATTTTCACAGTTCAATCGATATCATTGGTATATTTTACCATTGTAAGTTTGTTGTTTTACTCATTGTACCACCTTCCTTGATGTTTTACCCATATTTCACCATGGTATTATATCTAATATTTTTCTCTACAAATACAGAGCCATATGATTATAATTTTGACTTAAAAATTAATATGTAAAATATTATTATATATTCTACCAACTAAAATAATGTTTCATCATTGTTGTTTTCGTAATTTATCATACTTATATCAATGTTTTATCGTTATTGTCTTCATATTTTATCGTTGTTGTCTCCACGTTTTATCATAGATGGTGTCATATTTCATTAATGTTAGTTGTAATTTTTATGGAAAAATTAATTTATTATGTTTCACTATAGTTATTTTCATATTTCACCACTATTATATTACATTTTACTATTATTATGCTTATGTTTTATCATTATTATTTTCATCTTTCACCATTGCTGCCCCTATATTTTACCATAGTAGTTATATTTTATGTTATTGGTGATTTTTTTTCTAAAAAGATTAATTTGTCATTTAGCATCATAATTGTCATTATATTTTACTACTATTGACTTATATTTCACTATAATTTTATCCACATTTCACCACTATTGCCTCCATAGTTTATTATCTTTGCTTCACTATAATTACCTCTATATTTTATTATTGTTGTCTCCATAATTCTAGAAAAAAAAACTAATTTGTTATATTTTATCATTATCACATTTATATTTTACCTTTATTGTATTACATTTTATTACTATTTTTTACCTTTTTTTGTCAAAATATATCATTAAAGATTTCTATCTATAGAGAAAAAGAAATGAGAAATATTATAATACAATATTTATGCTTTTCTAATAATTTTATTAATAGATATTTTTCTAATAATGATGTCAGCCGTATAGACTGTACAAATTATTGACCCCGGTAGAAATTACAAGGAAACTCCTAAGCCGAAAATGCGCCCTGTTTGAATAAAATAGTAATAATGCCAACTCTTTCATTAAAATGCCAAATCAGTAATAATGCCGAAAAGTCAAAACACAAATAGTAATAATGCTGAAAATCAAAATATTAATCAGATATAAAATCTTTCATTAAAATGCCAGTAATTAACGTCACTTACTGCCGTTACCAAAACCATTTACAAATACCAACAGGTGAGACCAAATCCCCCCGCCTCTTCTTTGTCCCAAAACCTTGTCAACATGTTCTTGCTAATCGCAGAAGCAAAAAAATTAAGGAAAATAGCGGAAGCCATCAGTGCAGTGCATGGTTTAGTGACAATCCGAGCCTCAACCACGCAGTTTTTCGTTCGAGCCGTGAATCGAACTCAAAATTTCACTGCCCTTATCCATCTGGATCATTCATGGTTCCGTTACTACAATAGCGACCAGAGCAGTACCGTCTACTTTGATATTGAGGAACTCAATGAGGATTTGAATTCTCTGGACGATGACGTTACTTATGCTTGCATCTACAGGAAAGAAGAAAATGAAGCGCGGGACTCTATTTTTCTCGGTAAGTTTTTTCTTCTTCATTATTTTTTTTTTTGAATTATAGTGATGGTTGGTGAACTTGATACAGGATTGTCGGTATTTTTTGAATTCTCTATTTGATTTCTTTTACGAGATGTGTTTTCTCGTTTTCTGATATTGCTCTGTTTAACTGGTGATTTTAGGTCGGTTAATTAGTTGTTTATTTTTTTAATTCTTAACTTTTCTAGCTAATTTCATGGAGTTGTTACTTGCCGATTTGATTGCAGTAAAACTAGTAGTAGTGCGCACTAGTTTTCATTCTTGTTGAGTTCTGAATTAACTGAGATATCTCGATTTCTTCTGCGTGGCTTCTGGAAAAACAAAAATCACTTAATTCAGAGATATTGAAGAACTGTAGCCATATATTCTGTCGTGGATACAGCACCGTTGAGTCCGCTGGGAATGAACCCTGGCCAGAACTCGACGTAATTGAATTGCATACCTTCAAAGTTGGAATTCATCCTAAGGACTTAATTCGTATTCTGGAATATTCAATCAGCTGCTTTGAACATCGTAAGTTAGTTCTGTTCTTGCCGATTTATAGTTTATATTGACATTTGGCTGATTATCTGGTTAATTTTAGCGATGGTGCTGATCCATGTTACCGACTCGAAGCTAACCCTATCTGCTGGAACTGACCTCCATGAACTTGAGGTATGTTCATCTTATCGGGGGAAGGAGGGAGAGACAGAGACGAAGAGGAGAAGGGGGAGAGATTAATTGCGTACTTGGTTATATTTGTGCAGGTTGGAGAAACAGTGATCCAGAATTTGACATGCATACTGAGATGTGATGATTCTGGAGGGATCAGAGGTCTCGCACCAGAAGTGGTAATATTTTTGAAAGAATTAGTTGGAAACTTGAGCCCGCCGCCTAGCAAGGAAGAACTCAATCGGTCTAGCTGCTGCAATTTACCCACCAAAGGGATTGACTCTACTCTAAAACTCAAAGCGCCTGTACATTGGCCTCTTCTAGCGGCCCTGAAGTTCTCTCAATCTATTCTTGTACATTTTACACCTCTTCTGCCTTACGAACCGCTTGTGTTTGAGTGCTCTGCTGAATCTGTCAGACTCTATTTCATTTTGCCTCCTTTGCCTTAATTCTTTCCTAGCAAAGTCATGTTTTTGAATGATGATGCTGTTATGCCTATGACCATATGCTAAGCACACATAAGTTAGGAGGAACAGAGGGCCTGTAAAGCGTGGAGGGAGCTACTGCCTACTGCTCATTACTTGCTTCTTATAAATATTTTGCTTGCCCTTACATATCTTTTTCTCTTGCTATTGTGTACAGTGGGGACTTGGGTAGTTGAATTTGGTACTTTGTTATTTGGTGTCTTTTTCTGCTGGTGACGTATGCAGCTACCATAGCTAAGTCCGCTTGTGTGTGTGCGTATATATATGTATATATTATCATTGGTACACGTCATATATATATAGTATGGGGTCCGATGATAAAGAGAGAGATGTAAGTTGGTTTCGGATAGTTCTGAGGATCGTGGCAGGTCCTCGAATGCCCAAATATAGCACTTATTTCCTATACTTAATTCAATATATCACTCTCTCTTCATCGCAACGGAGTGTTAGAGGTATGCCACGTTCTAACATATGCATGGTGCTAGGGTAGCTTGTATATCCCCATAAATTGGCATGTGTAGTTGGAAGGATGGATATTGATCTAACCATACGTGTGTGTGGTTAGCTTTTATCGTATTGGCTTTTGTACTTGATAATCTAGTAAGTGTATAAAATTTATGTTAAACTAATGGCAGTTGTTTGCAAAGTCATTCCTTACTGGCATGTTTGGATGACGATTAACTTAAGTCAATGAAGGTTAGTTTTTTAGTTCACCTCATTTGACAACTTATTGTAGTATTTAACCTTAGGTTAGGTTAGTTGTTAAGCTCAAAAAATAGATTTTTGGGGAGGTAATGCAAAATTTTGCCAGCTGGAGGAATAACCTTTTAGCCAAAGCAGGAAATTAAAGATATATTGTTGGAAGTTATCATACAAGCTATCTCACACTATGAGCTTCTTCAAAATTCCAATTATTCTCTGTGATCAAACACAACAAGCTATGGCCAACTTCTGGCGGAGTAAGCAGCAAGGTAGGTCCTTTCTAGCACGCATATGGAAGGTCAAATAATTCCCTAGAGGCTCGATCCTTGAAGGCACCAACCAAGCTTCACTTGGCGAAGTATTTAGGAATAAAAATGGGTGGTGTCTTCAGGGATTAGATGGGGGATAAACGATGGTCAATCAATGAGAGTATGGCATGATAAGATCCCACAACCTTTCTCTTTCAAAATCATTACACCGCCTAATGAAGCATATGTCGAGATGAAGGTTGGAGATCTAATATGCTGAGGATGGAGATGGAAGCGGGATGCTCTAAGGGATATTTTATGCCCCTTTGGACGTTGAATGCATCGTGCAAATGCCAATATATACACTTAAACCACGAGATCAACTGAAACAACATTTTACTAGTAACAATACTTATTCGACCAAGAGTGCCTACCACCTAATGCAAGGCGTAGCCCGTAGAGAGAAGGTAAGCTCTTCGTCGAACCAAAGTGCTGAGATGTTGCATTCGGAGGTCCAGCAAGCTACCAAGAGCGAAAACATTTTCATGAGGTTGATATACAAGTATTCTCCCTCTCGAGTTAATCTTAGATCCAACAAAATTGACCCAATCTGACCGATCCGACTTGAATAATTGGACCTAAAATTCGATCTGGACCCAAAAAATTAAATTCGATCTCAATCAAAAATCCCAAAACAATTCGAATGATCCGAACTTACCTAAATTTAATTAACCCAATAGTGACCTGTATTTAAAATAAATCAAACCGAAATAACCCAACCCAAAAAGAATTCGACTCAAATCTGACATATACCTGGATAGAAATCCAATAATAATCAGACCTAAACTTATCCAATCCAAAATGACGTGACTTGAACCCAACCCTTACCCAGACATAATTTCAAACTTAATCCAAACTAAAGTCAAATATCATCCAAAAAGGTAATATTTTATCTTATATAAATTGATACATAAATACCAATAAACTATCTTATTAATAAAATTTTATATAAATAAAAATATGTAACCCATATAACAACAAATAAACAAAACTAGTAAGACTATGTTCTTGTCACTTTATTATAATATCATATTAGCATTAATCAGATTAGATCATAAAAAATTATATTATTATAATACCTTAAAATTTTCCTTAGCCTAATCTTGTATCATTAATACCTTAATTTGATTCTAATCTTGAAAAAATCTTATTTTAGCCTTAACTAAATTTTTTAATCTCAAAACCTTAATCGAATCCGAATATTTGACCCTAATAAGCCATATTTCGTAACTCAATCTTAATTCTTCTAAAATTTATCATTAATCCTACTTTTTTTAACTAATCTAAAATTATCTAAAACTAATAACCTTTCCTTCTTTTTATCTCTCCTTTTCTTTTCCTTTCTCCTTTCTCCAGTCACTTGTGCCATCAAACTTAGATTTCTTATTCCTACAACTTGCAAGTGTACCATCTCCCATCACCCCACTACAGTCACCATCATCCATCATCCCTCACCATCTTATCCCCGTGTTGCTCTCCCTTGCACATGCACACCTCCCGCCCCCCGCCATTTTCCTTCTCACCCAACATACACACACAACGATCACCATCTCATGCTACACCTCTAAAATTCTCACCCCAACACTCTACTATCACCTCCAGTCATCTTCGTTGAAAATCTTTCCCCCTGCATAGTCCATCTCAACTGCCACCCACTACATTTTTCTTTCACCTTTTACATGCTGCCACCATACATATATATACACATTACACACTTTCCTTCTCCCTCATTTATTTTGTAACATCCCCAAAATTCACTACTGAAAAATTTTGTTTTATTAAAAGGATTAGTGGAAGCAAAATAACAAACCGTGAATTTCGGGGATATTACCGCCACACTTAGTACCAGACCAATTTACCCATACCGTTTTAGTACCAAGTGCTAAGGCTAAAAGAGTAAAACACAATTGCAAACCGTAATTAAATCAGAGTAGCGCAATAAACCATTTACAAGGATAAAATCCACCAATGGTGGTTATAAGAATGAAGATTACATTTAAACCAAGAGTTATACAAGGAAATAGTAAAACCCTATCAAATTTTGGACAATCCTTACGCTCTTTCCCATTTCCCACTTGAATAGCACCTGAAAAAGGACCTGCAAGAGACACTACCCATTGAATAGGTAGGGGCCCCACGAATGTAACCCTTCAGTACTATGGTACTAAGTAACCCTTTAAAAACACACTTAAAAATAAGCCTGCAATGTAACACATGATACATACATAATAAAAGTTGCATATGTAATAGTCACATCCATACACTCACATACTTAGCAAGTCAATCAGATATTAATAGGTCAAAATGTACAATCGATACTTTTAGGGCCTTAAGCCATTAGTCCATCATTATTCAATCATCTCTCAGATTTTATATATCCATGCGAGTACGGAAACCCCACTATTATAACCGGTGGATCGATCATATATAGGGAAAAATGCACCTGACCACTATTATTATCGGTGGATCGGTCTCCAGGGTAGAACACTCCTGGCCACTATTATTCGCCGGTGGACCAGTTTGGCCCCGACTCACATGGTGTTCCACTATAAGTGATTAGTATTTTCTCATAATTCATTCACATCCATAATTGGGTTTATTAAGCTCGGGACCCCCACTATTATAGCCGATGGACCAAAATACATATATACATCATCCAGGGTAACACACTCCTGGGTCACTATTATATCCGGTGGATCGGTACTCATAAACATCATCGAAGGTAAAATGCTTCTAGGCCACTATTATACCCGGTGGACCGATACTCATAATCATCTTCTAGGGCAACATGCTCCTGGGTCACTATTATAACCGATGGACCGATACTTTATATCATAATTCAACTGGGCCCAGCTCATTAATCTTTCATTTTCATTATTAGTGTTTTTCCTTTTCACTCATCACAACAATTCCATTTATTTGCCTCAAACGGGAGATCAAGATCCCGAGACATAAAGGTACATTAGTCGTACTGGTGCATACAAGCTACTAAATACCCTTCAACCATTAACCCAAGGACGCAAAGGTCCCCTGGTCATACTGGTGCATAAAGCTACTCAGTACCCTACCGATAAGAACACATAATCCATAAGTATGCATACCCCCTAAATAGGTCCGCAGAGCTAAATAGAGTAAGATATAGGGCCTGATTGGGGCACAAAGGCACACCAACAAATACTAGAATAATTGTGGGCTAAACCACGTCTTTAGGGTAGCGACCCCTCAAGCACCACTATTCCCGATCTCAAGGTCTTTCACTTTAAGTACTTGTGTCTTTGTTAAGGTGATCACGAAAAGTACAATAATCAAATATTCATTCACTTTCAATCGTTCTGATATCATTAGGTATTTCTTATTCATACGATTATCCAAGATAACATAGAGGAATCAAAAGGCCATAATAATCTCATCCAATTCTGATTCAGGGTTCATTCTCGTGATACTTACTAGTTGTCAACCACCATTGTCTTACTATTTACTATCACTTGAGTCTTATTACGAAACTCCATTATCCCCGCAACATATTAGATACAAATTACTGATTTACCCCTTACTTGTATAATTATTAAGTCATCCCTTCCTTACTTACCAATTTACCATATTACCCTTCATGATGCATAATTACCAAATTAACCCTTGCTTGGTTTAGGCTATCAAGTTATCTCCCACACGTATTAGGTCACAAATCACCTTTCATAATTTTTACACTTATCATATTTCTCATTTGGTATGTTAGATTACCAATTTTTCCTTCTCTTTTGTTATAATTACCAAATTGCCCTTTTGTTGGTCAAATTACCAAATTGTCCTTCTTCATTATCATAATTATC
The DNA here is from genome assembly GCA_030549775.1 of Tamarix chinensis. Lineage (NCBI taxonomy): Eukaryota > Viridiplantae > Streptophyta > Magnoliopsida > Caryophyllales > Tamaricaceae > Tamarix > Tamarix chinensis. The sequence continues at coordinate 23,830,850 of CM060177.1, read as the reverse complement.
AAATTACCCTTCTCCATTTTTATAATTACCATATTACCATTCTTCGTTATCATAATTACCGATTTTCCCTTTTGATAAAATAACCAAATTACCTTTCTCCATTTTCATAATCACCAAATTACCCTTCTTCATTATAATAATTACCAATTTGCCCTTTAGTTGATTAAATTACCAAATTTTCCTTCTTCATTATCATAATTACCAGTTTGCCCTTCTCCATTATTATAATTACTGATTTACCCTTCCTTCACATCAAATTACCATTTTACCCTTCTCTTTTATTAAATTATCATTTTACATTCCCTTACACTAAATTACCATTTTCCCCTTCTTTTTTATTAAATTATTATCATTTTGCCCTTCTCCATTATTATAATTACCAAATTATCCTTTTCCATTATTATAATCACCACTTTACCCTTTAATTTATAAAATTATCATTTTACCCTTCTCTTCCAAAATTACCATTTTACCCTTTACCTCCAAAATTACCATTTTACCCTTTTCATGCAGAATTACCATTTTACCCTTTACTTACAAAATTATCATTTTTCCCTTTACCTTCAAAATTATCATAATACCCCTTTTACTTATAAATTACCAATTCATCCTTTTAGTTACAAAATTGCCATTTTTTTCCTTTATTACACCACTTTTATTAAATTACTATCACTACATAAAATATTAATATCAATACTCCATTCTCATCCTCCAACTCCACCAACTATTATTATTCAACATTCTACTCATTGGCACCCACACCTAATAGGCCACATTCTTACACAAGATATATTACTAAAATGCTCCTAGGACTCACAATAATAGTATTCATGCATTATTAGTCACAATAACACAACACATCATGGATAAGTATTTTACATTTTCATTAATAACCAAACTCTTTCCTTAAGCAATATTTCCACATATGGCATATAAACTAGCATACTTTCCTTTTTTTTATTAATCAATACAAGCAAATATATATATATATATATATATATATATATATATATTAAACAACATATATCAAGCATAATAACATATTAAAAACCCTAATGTGCTAACATATATTTATCCGTGCATTTAAGTGGGGTTTAATGATTACCTTAATCTTGTAAAAATCGAACCTTACTGACATCCTGATTAAAGATTCAAGCTTTAAATAGAAAAATCAACACCTAAAAGCAGTATCAAAACTGATCATATTAAAGATGAGAAACCAAAGCACAAAACTTTATAAAATTTAATTAATGAAATAATTAACTTAAAATGTTATCATAACTTAAAATCATTAACCAAATAAACCAAGAAATGCAGCAACTCATCCTGCTCATGCAGCATGAGCTGTATGCAAAGAAATGAGGGAGAGGGTCTCGAAATGGTATGAAAAGGAGGAGGAAGTGGTATTGTCGGGTTAGGGTTTTGGGGCTAGGAAAGAGGGTAGATAGGGGAGGATTTGGGGCAAAGGAAGGGTGCAGGAGTAAAGAGGGGGTGTAGATGGTGGTCGGGAATGGGTTGTTGGTGGCCAAGGGCAACAAGGCTACGAAGGTGGCTTCTAAGGTGGAGGGGGCTGAGAAGGAAGGAAAAGAGAGGGGGAAATGAGGGACTACAAGGGTTAGTTTCGGCCAAAGGGAGTGTGGGAGTGGTAGAGGAGGTTGCATGGAGTAGTTTGGTGGCTCAGGTGGTGGCAGAGGCGGTGGGACGATAACGGACGAAGGGGTTACAGGGAGGTTTCCGATAAGGGAGAAAAAGAAGGGAAAAAGAAGGGGGAGGAAGAAGGAGTTGTTGGGTGGCTTGGGTGGTGTTGTGGTGGTGTAGGGCCAGAGTAGAAGGGTGCAGAAGGTGGTGCAGGTGGTTGGTAAGGCAGAGGAAGCGGCGGAGCCAAAACAAGGAGGGAAAAGAAGGAGAAGAAAGGGAGAAGAGGGATATCGGGGAAGGAGAAAGGCTCGAAGAAATGGGGTAGAAGGGGTTGATGAGGGGAAGAAAAAGAAGAGGGAGAATAGGGGGCAGCTGGTCGATCGGTGGCAACGTGTAGGGTGGCAGGGGAGGTGATAGGGTGGTAGGGAGAGGGAAGGGAAGAAGGGGAAAGGGAGGCCATGTGTGATGGGGAGTGCATGGCCGGTTGGGTCCGAAATGGTGAAAAAAAAGGATAGGGGAGAGAGGGGGAATGGTTGCAGTGGTGGCAGGCAGTGGTAGCTGTGCACGATTGGGGTGGCAGGCATGGCGTCAGAATTGGTGTGTGGTTGGGGCACGAGTTGGAAGAAGATAGAAGGGGAGAGGAGGGGCAGCAGCAGCAGACCGATCGGGAGAAATAGAAAAAGGGAACTAGGCCGGCTCTGGTAGGAGGGGAAAGAAAAGAAAGAAAAGGAGGGGGAGCTGGGCTAGTAGATGCGGGCGGGGGAGAGGGAGAACGTGCCAGCGGCCCAGGCGCGCAGGAGAGGAAGTAGGCTGGTGCTGGTGGCCCGAAGGAGGAGAAAAGAAAAGGAAAGAAAGAAAAGAAAGGAGAAAAGGGAGAAAGAAAAGGAAAGAGGGAAAAGGTAAAAGGGAAAATAGGAAAAATAATTTAATTTAATTTATAAAATAATAAAATGTAATATTTTTGATAAATTATTTAATTTAATAATTTGATTTTAATATTATTTAATATATTGGTTTAAAAGGATAATTTTAGTAAAATATTAGTTTGGAAAATTATTTAAATAAAAAAGGTATGATAAAATAACAAATATTTATTTTTAATTTATTAAGTATTCCTATCCAAATTTATATACTCAAAAATCTATAAAATAATTAAACTAAATAATTTTAAAATCTAATTTATTTCAAATAAAAGCTATTTATTAAATGTAACACCCCCAAAATTCACTACTGAAAAATTTCGTTAATTAAAAGGAAATTAGCGGAAGCAAATTAATAAAACGTGAACTTTGGGAGTATTACCGCCACACTTAGTACCAGGTTGGTTCACTCATACCGTTCCAGTACCAAGTGCTAAGGCCAAGAAAAATGAAATACAATTCGAAAGAAATTCAACATACATAAATCAGAGTAGCGCATCAAATCGTTTACAAGAATAACATCTACCAATGATGGTTACTTAAACAACATTAGCATTAAAACCAGAAGTTTAAAAGAGAAAGAGAAAAGCCCTAACGGTACCGGATAATTCCTTACTCTCTTTCCCATAGCCCACTTGAGTAGCACCTGAAAAGACCTGCAAGGGCACTGCCCATTGAATAGGCAGGGGCCCTACGAAGGGAATCTCTTCAGTACTATGGTAATGAGTAACCCTTTAATACCACACTTAAAAACAAGCTTGCAATGCAACACATAATGCAACTATATACATAAACAATGAGATGTGCATACATAACCATAACATACATAATAATTTATAAGTCACGATCGATACTTTTGGGCCTTAAGCCATGTCATAGTGTAAAATCGATACATTCGAGCCTTAAGCCATTATTCCGTCATCATTCAATCAATCTCATATTTTATATCCATGTGAGTGCGAGAACTCCACTATTATAGCCGGTGGACCGGAAAGTATACACTCAGGGCAGAACGCTCCTGACCACTATTATTTGCCGGTGGACCGGTCTCCAGGGCAAGACGCTCCTGGCCACTATTATTTGCCGGTGGACCGGTCTGGCCCCGACTCACATGGTGTTCCACTATAAGTGATTAGTGTTTTTTCATAATTTTATTCACATACATAACTGATTTTATTGAGCTCGGGACCCCCACTATTTTAGCCGGTAGACCGAAAATATATATATATAATCATCATCTAGGGCACAACGCTCCTGGGCCACTATTATATCCAGTGGACCGGTACTCAATATCACTTGCCAGGGCAACACGCTCCTGAGCCACTATTATAACCGGTGGATTGGTACTCATAATCATAAGTCATCTGGGCCCGGCTCATTAATATTTCACTTTCGTAATTAGTATCTTTCCTTTCCTTAATCAACACAACAATCATATTTATTTGCCTCGGACGGGAGATCAATAACCCGAGACACAAAGGTACACCAATCGTACCGGTGCATACAAGTTACTCAGTACCCTTCAACCACGAACCCAAGGACGCAAAGGTACTCTGGTCGTACTGGTGCATAAAGCTAACTCAGTACCCTACCGACAAGGACACCTAATCCATAAGTATGCATACCCCCTAACTAGGTCCGTAGAGCTAGAAAGAGTAAGATATAGGGTCTGGTTGGGGCACAAAGGCACACCAGCAAATACCAGAATAATCGTGGACTAAACCACGTCTTTAGGGTAGCGACCCCTAAAGAGTCATCATTCCCGATCTCGAGGTCTTTCACTTTAAGTATTAGTGTCTTAATTAAAGTGATCACGAAAAGCACAATGATCAGATACTTATTCACTTTCAATCGTTCTGATATCATTAGTCGTTTCTTATTCAGACGGTTATCTAAGCTATCACAGAGAAACCATTAAGGCCATACTAATTATCAAATACTCTTACTTGGCTAATCGTCATTATTTAAAACATATTATGAAATTTCACAGCCACAACGATAGGTTAGGTACAAATTACTTATTTACCCCTTACTTATATAATTACTGAGTCATCCCTTCCTTACTTGACAAATTACCATATTACCCCTTATCCAATTTAGGTTACCAAGTTATCTCCTACACCTTTTTATATCACCATTCACCCTTCATAATTGTTAACCTTATCATATGCCCCTTTTTGGTTGGTTAGATTACCAAATTGCCCTTCTCCTTTGTTTTAATTACTAAATTGCCCTTAGGTTGGATAAATTACCAAATTACCCTCCTTCATTATCATGATTACTATTTTGCCCCTTTAGTTGGATAAATTACTAAATTACCCTTCTCCATTATCATAATTACCTAATTGCCCCTTAGTTGGTTAAATTACCAAATTACCCTTCTCCATTATCATAATTACCATTCTACCCTTCTCAATTATTATAATTACCATTTTACCCTTTTCAATTATCATAAATCCCAAATTACCCTTCTTCATAATTTCAATTATTAACTTACCCGTCTTCATAATTATAATTACCAATTTACCCTTCTCAATATTTATAATTAGTAATTTACCCTTCTCCATTCTTATAATTACTATATTGCCCTTCTCCGTTATTAACATTACCATAATGCCCTTTTAGTGGTTAATTTACCAAATTACCCTTCTCTGTTATTATAATTATCCAATTACCCTCTTATAATCATAATTTAATTACCAATTTGTCCTTCATCGTTATCATTATTACCAAGTTACCCCTACTCCCAAGTTTACCATAAATATCCTTTTAACTTACAAAATTACCCTTCTACCACTTACTTCCAAATTACCATAATATCCTTTTATTTACAAAATTACCACAATACCCTTTTACTTATGAAATTAGCATAACACTCCTTTTACTTTACAAATTACTATTTTACCCTTTTACATCCAAAATTACCATTTTTATCTTTCCTTATAAAATTACCATTTTGCCCTTCTTTTCCAGAATTACCATATTACCCCTTTACTCCCAAAATTACCGTAATACCCCCTTACTTATAAAATTACCATTTTTCCATTCACTTATAAATCACCATATTTCCATTTATTTATGAAATTACTATTTTGCCCCTTACATCCAATTTTACCATATTACCCTTTTGCTTGCAAATTACCATAAAACCCCTACTTATAAAATTACCCATACTTATAATATTACCATCCATTATACATAAAAATACCATATACATTTACTTATAAATTATTATCCCACCTACACAACCAAACAATCCCAAAAATTACCATTTCCCCTTCTATCCAAAATACCATAATGCCCCTTTACTGAAAAATTACCATCTTTTCCTTTTCTCATAAAATTACCATAATACCCCTAACTTCCATAATTACCACGATACCCCTTTTTACTTGTAAAATTACCATATTGCCCTTTTCCTTATAAAATTTCCACTTTACCCATTTATTACACCACTTTTATGAATTTACCACCTCTACATAAAATACCAATATTAGCACTTCATTCTTATCATTTAAGTCCACCAACTTGTCATTATTCAACATAATACTCATTAGCAATTACATATATTAGATCACATACTTCATAAGCATATCACTAAAATACCATTAGATAATAATATTATTCATGCATTAGCAACATAATACATCATAGACAAACATTTAACACTTCCATCAATAATCAAACTCCTTCCTTAATTATCATACCTACGCATGGCACAAAGGCTATCATACTTTTCCTTTTTTTATCAATCAATATAAACAACCATCTTTATATCATGCTAGGCACACAAAACATGCATAAAATCATACTAAAATCCCTAATGTGCTAGCATACGTTTTTCCATGTATTTAAGGGAGGATTAACGATTACCTTAATCCCACAAAAATTGAATCTTACCAGTATCTCGGTTAAAGATTCAAGCTTTAATTAGCAACTCAACACCTAAAAATAATATCCATCATTATTATGTTAGAAATAAGAATCCAAGCATAAAACTTTATAAAATTTAATTAATAAACACTTAACTTAAAATACTATTATACCTTAAAAATTTTGCATTAAAATACTAAATCATGTATCAGGTCATCCTGCTCATGCAGCATGAGCTGCATGCAAAATAAAAAGGGGGAGTCTCGAATAGGAGGGTGAAGGTAGGCAAAATTAGTTATTTTCAGGTTGGGGTCTTTGGGATAGAAAAGAGGGTAGATGGGGGAGGTTTCAAGGCAAGGGAATGGTGCAGGAGTGAAGAGGGGGTGTAGGTGGAGGCTAAGGGTGGTTTCACGGTGGCATAGGGCGGCGGAGATGGCTGCGGCGAGGCGGCAAAGTTGGCTACCGAGGTGGAGGGGCTAAGAAGGAAGGAAAAGAGGAGGGAAAAATGAAGGGGTAAAGGGGTTGTTTTCAGGAAAGTAAGGTATGGGGGTCGTAGAGAGGGGTTGCAAGGTGTCGAACGGTGGGTTGGGTGGCGGCAGAGGTGGCCAGACGACGGCGAACGGGGCGGTTGCAGGAGGCTTGGCGGTAAGGGAGAAAAATGGAGAGGAAGAGAAGAGGGGAGAAGGGAGGAGCTGTAGGGGCTCGAGGGTGGATTGGGGGTCTCTCGTGGTGGCGCAGGGTGGTAGTAGGTGGTGGCAGAAGGCAACGTAGGGGCTGGGTGCGGTGGTGCAAGCGGCGGTTGGCGGCGGCGATCAAAAACTGGGAAAAAAAATGGGGGAGAAGGAAGGAGGGAAGAGGGAGCTCGAGGAAGGAGATGAGTGATGGAAACCTGTTAGGGTTTCACGAAGGATCGAAAGATTAATCGAGCGCAAAGTTCGATTTCGCCGGCACAGCCTAAGGGATAATTCCAAAGGAAGACCAAAGATTCAGAAGCACAATTTGTACAACGGCAACTGAAATTTGAAGGTGAATGATCAAGATCGATCAAGGAGAGAGCGAGAGCAAAATCAGAGAAGACAAGCGAACGAGAGAATCACCGAGAGAGAGAGAAAAGAAGTCGCGAGAAAGCTCAAGAAATCAGCCAGTATATTCTGTCAAAAGTTATGTGTATTACATGTACTCTGTTTATTTATATGTACAGAATAGTCCATATATGTCGACACATAAAATAGGGAACAGATACAAGCCTGAAATAGAACGGGCATTGAAACTTTGGGCCACAATAAGTCGACCAGCCCACTTCAACCAACATAAAAAAAATGTCCCAAATACAATTAAGCTTAAGGCTTAATTTCCCATCAGCTATAATAACTTTAGCTAATCATGGTTATTAAGGATTGATTAATCCGCAATCCATCTAGTCCCAATTAAGGACCGGGTGGCGGATTATACAACCGTCCTAATTTCCATTAGCCCATTTCGACCGGCGAATGCATCATATGGGATTACAAGTTATTAACAAAAATTACAAAATCTGTGCAACTCCAATACATATTCTGCACTTCCCAGCAACTGTATCCAAAGTTCCACAGAATCCATATGCTGCATTACACTCCTATTAATTCATCAAATAAGACAAACAATTATAAGTAATTAATTCACAGTAATTTTCAAAATTAATTAAATATAAATTCATAAGATTCACATCAATGAGGGCTCAAAATTATGGGGAATGAAGGGCTGGGGAGATGAAGAAAAAGAAGAGGGAGAAGAGAGGGGCAGTGGCCGATCGGCGAGAGGACGAAGAGTGGCAGATGGTGGTCGGTTGGTAGGGGAAAGAGAGGGAAGAAGAAGGAAAGGGAGAGAGGCACGCGGGCTGTGATACAGGGGTAGTTTGGCTCAAAATTGGAAAGAAAATGACGGGGGAGAGAGAAGAGTAGTAGGGAGGCAGGTGGTGGCAGCTGCAGGGCGGTGGTCGGGCGTGTGCAGGTTATCGGGCATGGTGGCGATGAAAAAGGAAGAAGGCGGCCGGTCGAAGGGAAAGGAAATAAGGCTGAACCGGCCGGTCAGGGGAGGAAAGGAAAAGTGGGTTGCGATGGCTAGGCGAGGGGAAGAAGGCAGGGATGGGCCATGCGAGAGAGGGAGGAAGGAAGGGAGAGATGGGCTGAGGCCCAATGTGCAGGGGAGGGTTGGCCTGGTAAGGCAGCCCGAGGGAAGAAAAAGGAAAAAGAAAAAAAGAAAGAGGAAAAAGGGAAAAAGGGAAAAAAGGGAAATGGGAAAAATAGGGAAAAATAAAATAAATTAATGTATAAAATCATAAAATATAATATTCTTGATAAATTATTTAATTTAATAATTTAATTCCTTATAATTTAATATATTAGTTTAAAAAGGATAAAGTTAGTAAAATATTAGTTTGGAAAATTATTTAAATAAAAATTAGCATGATAAAATAAAAAAATATATCTATTTTAATTTATTAAATATTTCCGTCCAAATTTATATACTCAAAAATCCATAAATTACTTAAATTAAATAATTTTAAAAGCTAATTTATTTCAAATAAAAGCTATTTATTAAATTATTAGTTTTCTAAAAATTTGGGGTAGTACATTAAGTATAGGCTTTCTAAAATTTTGGGGAATTACATGTTTGTTGCCATTTATTGCCCACACTCTGTCCAAAATCAACTACTCAAGCTCCCTTTCCTTTCTTCTTCAATTCTTCTTCTTCTCTTCTTCTTTTTCTTCTTCCCATGCGGCTATGCCCTATTTTGCAAGACTGAACCACCATTTTCATCACCATCACCACCATGCACCACCACGCACTGCCCAACGCCTGATGGACCGACCACCAAGGTCACCCCATCTTTCCCCCTTCGTCATCGCCAGCCATCACGGCCAACCACATCCATGTTTCCTTCTTCTTCCCTCACGTGTGTCCCATTTTTTATATGACACACGACCTGCTCATGGCCCCAAGTATGGTTGTGCAACAATAAAATTTCTTATTGCACACCTGTGCAAATTGGCACGATTCACCCGTGCACCCTCGCATGACTTGCACACAGTTTTTGCACACCCTTGTGCATCTGCTTGAATTTTTATTTTATGCTAACAATGATCGAGCACGACCTTGCCACTTTGCAAAATCTACATGTGCACGATCCCAGCTCTCGACTTGGGTGTGCACTGCTTGCAGTACGTCCGTGTAACTTTTCATTTTATTCATGCACCCTCTTTTTCACCCCTAAACCTTATCTAAACACCACCAAATTTTCACCATAGCTCCATCACACATCCACATAACTCAAGCTTCCATTTGACTCATGTTATTTCCATTCTTACCCTCCTTTACCTTAATTTTTCCCTCGATTATAATCTTCGAGCCTAACCGTGTATTATGTTATTTTTTGTAGGTGATATTCTAGTGATCGCAAAGGAGGAGGTATAGGATTTACGTACTTAGAGCCTAATGTCCTAGTTGGTAATGATATTAATAGATGTTTTAGGGTTTTTGTGTTAATTGTTGTATGGATATGTGTATTTTTCATGATATTGTTGCTATATGATTTAGTTTATGATGTTGATGATATGTTGTGATTATATGGATTATATGTTTGAAAGAAAATAAGAATGGGTAAGAGGTATGGATATGATTTTGCTATGCTAATGACTTATTTGTGGGAGGTATATTTTATGGAATGAAATATAGGCCAAATAAGTTATGATAAGTGGAATATGCATATTTAAGAAGTATGATAATAAATGGAGGATTTGAAAAAATAATGATTGTTGAAGGTACAAGATATTATAAAATAAAGGTTATCGGTTATCCTTAAGGGTATTTTAGTCATTATGGGTTAATATGGAAATTTCGATGTTATAATGTGTTAGGTGGATTAAGATATGATAATGATATCCTGAGAAGTGTTTAAAAGGATTATTGTTTGTCTTAGGTTCTTCAAAATTAGATAATGGTCTAATTAAGGCATAGTAACTTAAAATGATAACCCTATTATCCCATGTGTAAAACCCTAGAGTTAATCCACAATTCTGGATATGTTGATAATGTTGGAGTTATAATGATGTATATTGAATATGGTAATCATATGAGTATTATAAGAATAATTATGACTAATATATGAAATTAGTGTTTTGGCAATTCTGTGAATAGTACTTTAGGATAAGAGTATTATTACACGTGTAAGGCGTGAGAGTTAGACCTTGAATTTAGGATACAATATCGTTGAAAATGCTATACTATATTGGTGGTTGAATGATCAGTATGAGAGAATGATGTTAGGAGTGTGAAATTAGGGTTTGATTGAATTAAGGATCTTAAGATGGGTGATGTGTTTATTTGCATCAATGTGTTCAGTGCCTGTGAATCAATTATGAATAAGACACTAATCATTTAAAGTAAAGAGCACGTGAGTAGGTCCAAAGTGATGTTTTATATTTATTCCACCGGAGATAATAGTGGATTGAGAGCATTTTTTCCTAAAAAGATTATGTTTTTATATATCCGTTCCACCGGAAATAATAGTGGTTCAGGAGCATTTTTCCCCGAGAAGGTAATGTTTTCATATCTATTCTACCAGATGATAATAGTAGCTCAAGTGTTTTTTCCCTGAGAATGTGCTTTAGACCATTTCACTGGTTTAAGAATAATGGGATTCCTATACTCAACGTATATAAAAGAATGAAAATGGTTATATCTAATAAAGAGGCATGGATTAGTATTTATCTTATGAGATGTATCATTGGTTTGAATGTGCACTTATCATCTGTTGTGAATGCTTGTGTTATCTATATTCTTGATTTGATAGTATTGTTCCTTACTAGGTACGTAGCATACTAACCACCTTTTTTATGGGTGTTGCTCATTCTCACAAGTAAAAAACCATGATTCTTGTATGCATGCCTCAGAAGATCCACTAGATGACTATGCTGATTTTAATGCACTATGTGGGGATAAGTGACCTATTATCTGTGTTGGGCATTTAGGTGAAGAGTAATTTCATCCTATTGATGTATTTATCTAGATACCTTTTTGGACTCTTGATCCATGGTATCCCTTACTTTGTATTTTGTTTATTGTAACTCGAAGTTAATCTCCAAATTCTTATTGCATTATAAATGTTTCTTCCGTTCTTAATTTCCTTGTTTCCCTATGAACTATTTTAGCTTTATGATTGATGTAAGGATGGTTGGGCAAATCGGACTTATGTTAATTACAACGCTAACCCCTAATATTTTACTTATATTGTTGTTGTTGTTGCTACTGCAGCTTTTGCTTTTGCTATTATTGCTACTACTATTGTTGTTGCTGTTGTTGTCGCACTCCTATTTTTAAAATATAAAATACTTAGAAAATAATGTGAAGCATAATATAAATGAGGATATTACTGCCACATCTAATGCAAATAAATACTATTGTTCCACTTACACTAGATGATAAGGCTAAAGCTTAAAATTAAACCTAAAAAAATCCCACATATAATAGGATACCATAATAAAGTCAAATAACAACACCGAAAGTAGTTAACAACATATTAGTTAATTAAATAAATCTACTCTATTTAAAACCCACTAAAATCAAAACACCATCAAAAGATGAACTCGGGAAGCCAAATTACTCTCTTAAATTGTTCCGCATACATCATGGATCATCGCAACCCCATTTAAAACAATAATAAGTTAGTCAAGGGAATAACTAAGTAATTCATCATTTAGAAGGAAAATATCATAATTTATAGAATCATTATTATACATCAAAGACAACTACATATGAGTCAAATGATAAGGTAAATATTAGTTCAACATGTATAAAAGCCTCTTAAATTAGTAACCACATAAACATACAATCCAATTTTATTTATTGAGTTGGAAAAACCAAACCAGAAATGTCACTTGGAAAATAAGTCCGAAGATGTAACACCCCAAATTCACCGGCTGGTGGTTGCGCTGGATGAACTCCATGAATGCCCCGATGGCATCCTCCAAACGTGTTGTACGACCGTTCCCCGTCATTGATAACTACAAAGGGGGGGAGGAAATGTCAGAAAGGGGACCATTGGTTGGCAAAAATCAGGGTATGCTACTACCCCCTTAAAGGGAAAGTACTAAGAATTTATCTTTCCTACAACTAAGGTCACGACCGGAAGATAGCCAATTACACCACGGTTACGCTACTCATTTTAGGAATATTACTAACCTACCCCTCGATTCTTCACTGGAGCCGGACTCGGAAATTTTAAAACAGAGGAATTTCATCTGGTTGTGAAAACACTTGAAATCGGTTGAAAACATTGTAATACGATATGTTCTGAAAACAAAAGAGCGTGTCCGACTGGATCAACGGCTCTGATACCAACTTGTAACACCCCAAATTCACTACTGAAAAATTTCGTTTAAAACGAAAGGTTTAACGGAAGCGTACAATTTAAAACCATGAATTTAGGGGTATTACCGCCACACTCAGTACCGGACCGGTTCACTTCTACCGTCCCGATACCGAGTGCTAAGGCTAGATCAAAATTTTGTGAATTGAAACCAACAAGGCATAAGTGCATAATCAACATAAAATATCCAGGAAGGTTAAGGTGCCAACAGCAGTTAAAATATCGTTAGGATTACAATTTAAGAATTCCATTCCAAAATACGAGCGTAACATAAATATGACTCAGAACATGATAAATGACAACAGAAATAACAAGGTGTCCGACCGGCTCCCTCTCGGCCCCAACCAAAGTAGACTCAATACTCAGCCCCACCCGATGCCTCATAGGTGTCGTAGGCATCGAAAACCAAATCTCCTACCTGCACAAGGTCAGAAGGGCCCTCTGCTCGTGGGAATGAGCAGCACCCATGAAACGGATGATCAGTACGCTACGTACTGAGTAAGGTAACAGACGAGCTAAGGCCAACACATAGCACACAAGACCCACATTCAACACATAAATAACATACGATGACATGCATGAATAGGTCTAATCACTTTCTGATGTCTTATTCTGTATTCTCATTAATGAAATAAGTCCATTTCACGCATTCTTCAATAACCCATGTGAGCACGGGGACCCCACTATTATAGCCGGTGGACCGGAAATAAAAACACAGGGCAGAACGCCTCTGACCACTATTCTAACCGGTGGACCGGACTGGCCCCGCCTCAACATGGTGTTCCACTGTAAGTACTTAGTATTTTTCCCATGGTTTAACTTATTTACTTTGGGTCTATCGAGCCGAGGCCCCCACTATTATAGTCGGTGGACCTGAAATAAACACACAGGGCTGAACGCCTCTGACCACTATTATAGCCGGTGGACCGGAACGAAACGCACAGGGCAGAACGCCTCTGACCACTATTATAGCCGGTGGACCGGAACGAAACGCACAGGGCAGAACGCCTCTGACCACTATTATAGCCGGTGGACCGGAACGAAACACACAGGGCAGAACGCCTCTGACCACTATTATAGCCGGTGGACCGGAACGAAACGCACAGGCTCGGCTCAACAGTCTTTCGCTTTACGTTATTAGTGTCTTATCCGTGTCTTATTGAATCACATATCACCCTTGACATGCATGCCAATAACATACTACTATTTGCCTCTCAAGCGGGCCTGCCTCATATGTTGAGACACTTACCCTTTTCTCACACCCGACATCCATCCCCCGTAGACTAGGGCATAGTGACATATAGTAAGGCACGATCTCTAAGAATATAGACTACCCCGAAACATATGATATCGACTCCGTATGTCCTCATCCCTCTAGGGTTCCTCCTCGGAGAACCTAGTCGGACCTATGTGGCCCAACTCTTCCTTACTTACCCAGACGTTACTTTGTTCTCTATCTCGCGCCTCATATTTATTATGAAACTCCCCAAATGTATTACCTTATTTCCCAAGTTCACGTGTGACCGACAAAACCCTAATTGGCCCCCCAAACCCTAGCACTTTACTTCCTCAATAAGTAATCTCCCTCTTTCACCCCAAATCTCTCCTCTCCTTTAGAAAACCCATACTCCCCCTTTATATCAGTGAACTCTCACTCTCAACCCACACTCCATCCTTCCTTGATCATTTTTTACCCTTGTACCCCTCAGTTTCCTCATTTTCTCCAAAAACCCTAATTGGGTCCCTTAGACACCCTTACATCGATCCACGTAAAATTTTGCACCCGAGTCCCCAATGGACCCGTAACTTTGACATTATCTTACTTACTTCCTAAATCAACTTTCCTCACGTAAGATTCATTCCCATGCATAATTTAAACACTCCATGCAGACTCTCCAACACCCACTCACACACAAAACCCTAATAAGGCCTCTTATACACCAACTTATGTGCTATTGTTCACACTAAGTCTCCAAGCCTTCCAAGACTCTCCCAAGCTCTTACTTACAACCCAAATCAACTTTTCCCACGTAAGGATTACGCCCATGCAAGGTCTAAGCCCCCCATGCAAACTTTCCAACATCCACTTCCCCGTTTTTCTTTTGTTATTATTTTATGCTACCCAAAACCCTAGCATGCATGTCCTAGAGGGCCATAACAAGTCACATAATCAACATCAACAACAAACATGGAACATGGCATACATGTATAACATAAGGCACACGCCACATACCTCATGATCCACGCTGCGCTACACAAAACATGTTATTCATAGCACATGCATAATACACATCAACATGACATGCTCATCATTCATCAACACATTACAACACACATAACGTAAGGCCATAGCTTCGTCCTTACCTAAGGCGACGCCGGGCTTGGAGCACTCACCTCTAACTCCTTAGGGCTTTGGTCGGGGTTACCTATAAAAGGAGAAAATGCTAAGTATTAGTTTCCCTTATAATTACTATCAATCCTCATTCTAGTTTAAGGTTAGGGTTTTTATTACTAAAAAGGGTTTTATACAAAAACTAGGGTTTTTACCTTAGAATTAGTACACTAGATATTAGTAGTCCAAATATGTTTATTTTTAATACCTATTGTTACACTTATATTATTAGACCCGTTAGCTCTATTCTTATAATAATAATGTTCATGCTAACTATAGAAAAATAGTGATAATAATAATAATAAAACTAGTAATAACGATAATAATAATAATACTCCTAGTAGTAATGATAATAACAATAATACAACCAAGTAAGGTTTAGCAACCACAACAATAACCGTAGTAAGGATAATAGAAGTAATAATAGTAATATTATTAATAATATTAATACCAATAATTATAAAAATAAGACCAAAGTTAAGTATAATACAAGTTAGGGTTTAAAAAGGGATGTTAGTATTAGTTGGAAGATAAGAACATTAAAAATGAAGACAATAATAATGGTAATAATGATGATGTTGATAATAATAATAATAATAATTATTATTATTATTATTATTATTATTATAATAAGTATATTAGTGTTAATATTAGTAGAAAATAGTAGCAGCTATATAAAAAGGGAGTTAGGGTTTGGATGGGTGGAGAACCACCTAGGGTCGGTGGTGGTCCGGCGGCGGCGCGTGGCGGCGACGGCGACGGCGGTGGAGGAGGAGAAGAGGGGGAAAGATGGAGGTGGCGGTTAGATGGGAGGGAAAAAGGAGGAGTTTGAGGTGGGGAAAGAAAGAGTAGGTGGAGGGGAGTGGAGTGAGGGTGGTGGCGTGAGCAGGGAGGCGGCGCGCGGTGGTGGACGCGGCGGCCGAAGGAGGAGGAAGGTGGTGGAAATGGTGGAGGCCGGTGGAGAAGGAAGCAGGGGGTAAGGAGGGTATGGGCAGGTAGGGGAGGACCTGCTGGTCACTTTGGGAGGTGGAGCGGGGGTTAATTACGGCGGAGGTGGCGGCAGAGGGCGGCGCAAGGTGGCGGTGGCGTTTTTTTCGGGTGGCACCTTCGCACGATTGTGGTGGCTCGTGCGGGGTAGGAACGGAGGCAGCGACGGTTTGGTTGCGTGGAGGGTGGTGCAAGGGTTGGTTCTGGGGGGTTTGGATCGTCGGCGTTAGGCGGCGGCAGCGGACGGCTTGTCTAACGGGGCGGCAGCAAGAATAGAGGGTTTCTGGGTTTCGAAATCAAAACCCAGATTAAGGAGGCTCTTTAGGTATTTATAGGCCGATTGAGGTGGGCAATGACAAGGGGAAGAAGACAAGCGGTGGCAGGTACCAGGCATGCCGTCCGGTGGCGGCAGTCGAGGCGGTTCTGCCATAGCAGGGGCGTCGGGGTCGAGGGAAGAGGAAAAGGGAAAGGGGCAGGTCGCTCGGGAGAGGGGAAAAGGCCGGTTGGGGTCGGATTGGTGTAAGAAAACGACGGGAGAGGGAAAGTCAGCGTGGCCGGCCGTTGCAGGTGCAGCGGTTGCAGGTCGGGGTACGGTCACGCAGGAGGAAGAAGAAAAGGGAAAGGGGGTGGACCGGCGGTCCAGGGAAGAAGAAAGGAGAGGGAGAACCGGCCGGTTGGCAACGGTTACTTCCTGCTAATCGAAACGCGGAGTTTAAGAGGGAATCGGGACAAAACTTTAGATAACGGTGGGTAAGAAGAAAGGAAAAAGAAAAGGAAGAAAAGGAAAAGGAAGAAAAAGGGAAATGGTTTTTTTTTTGGGTTTTGGATTTTGCATAAATTATTTAGAATATTTTTGGGTTATTAAATAAAAATATTTTAGAAAATAATAATTAATTCCTTTTTAGCTTAATTTAGGTTATTTTAGATAAATTTCCTTAACTTCCATGTTAATTAGGAAAATACCCTAATTTTTTTTCAATTAAATTATTTAATATTTTCCTCCTAACTTACCTTAATTGATTCCCTATATTTTAAGTAAATGAATTTATATGCTTAATTCCCTACTAATTCCTTATTTGGCCAAAATTTCGGAACTTAGGATTTTGGGATATTACAGAAGACATCTAATAACAACCATAACCAACCACAGGAAATCCACCTCCTAGGAAATCTCAATTATCCTAGCACCAAAGGACAAAATCAAGCATCGGTTATCCAGTCTTTAAATGTGCATACTCTCTAAGATGTCCAAAGATCCTAATAGAGTAAACATGGTGCCTTAGTGGCTCTTGGAAAAGTAAATAAACTAAGTGACTGCACATCACTACAATCCAAGAAAAGGCTATTGCCAATCTCCAACTCCAGGAGGTCATGCCAAGAAAACCCTATCCCATTCTCATCTTCCACTTTAAATTTTAATGTCATTTTCAAAATGACTATATAACACATCCAAAACACATAACCATATACATTCCTTAATTATCCATCTTTCTAAATTTGGGTACCTTCCATATTTGGTACTTTTCAAAAATAGAAACTTTCATAAATAATATTTTTCACAATTAACACGTCCTATAAATAGTACTTTTATAAATAACATTTTTAGTAAATAAGGCTTTCCACAGTGCCATTTTCCAATTTGAATAATTTCCATAAAAAATTAACCACTTGGGTTAGAATTCAATCAACCATTATTGTAATCATGTGAATTAAGAAAACAAAGATCATATATTTATAATAATATCATATGAGTACACGTACCATAAATTTCATTTGATCACCAACAATATATAAAATCACGTATACATCATACATACGTTCCTAATAAATTAGCAAAAGAAATTTATAAAAATACATATAAATAAACTTATATTTATAAAACTCATATTGTTAGATAAAATTATGGACTAGGTTGACAAAACATAAAGGTTTGTAAAATAAGACTTATCTCATATATAAAATTTAAAGTAGTTTAAATCATATCTCACAAAAATAGTATCAAGTATGTCAAAATATAGTTAGTAATTTACCTACGAGTAATTAAAAAAATAAGTGGGTTACCTGAAATGTGATCTGATCATCAAAGACTTACTACTCAGCTAATCCTAATGTTAATAATGATATATTATTAATACTAGGTGAAATATATTAAATAAATGTATTACAATTATCTTAGACTTCACTTATCAAAATCCTTAAATCTAATAATCTTTGAGTTTATCATCTAATATTTATATATAAGTCCTTAATTCTAGAATAATTAAGGGAGCATGGAATTACTCTAATAAATAAAGTGCTAAGTGATCATTTACCACCAAATAAAACTTATGAATTAAAATTTGGTAAAAAAAAAGGAAATATTTGCTATTTAGTCATAATTATTGTTCGAGAACTAAAATTGATATGAAAGCATCAATGGAGGTTATTATTACATAAATTAATCAAATTAAAATTCTCAAAACTAAATCCAAAGGCTGATACTTCATCTTTATAATTGTCTACTACTATGTGATATCATTAGTACAATTGTTACTTTTTTATATAAATTTATTTATGTGTCTTTATATATGACTTCTATTATCTACTACTCTAACTAATGGCATACGTCATAATTGAATGAGTAGAAATTATGACTTGTTAACTTAAGATTATGAAGGATAGATGCAAACACTACCTAGGAAATATAAAAAGAAGAGGTACAGTGTACAACACCATTTGATTTCCCCCCATCTTTTTTTTATTCCTACAAATATTATAAAGCTATTATTAATTATATCTAACTAACTACAAACCTAGTTCACTGATAAGGGATAACATCATATGATCCTATATAATTCTATATTAAAATAATAAAAAAGGATAGTATGTTGATAAGTAGATATGCTTTAAAGTATCGATTAAATACCTATGAATATTATGTGGTATTATAGTTCTTACACAATAAACCCTCCTCCCTAATCCACGTACAGTAGGGCTGGCTCTTATATTCTTTTTTTATTAGGATATGTGACTACTATGTTGATTATGGAGATTTAATAGGCTATTTATAATATCTAAGGGTGGTAGAATTACGGTAAAATAGGCTTAGTAAATAGTAATTTCTAAAATTACTTATTTAGCATAAGGTAATTGGTTAATAAATATAATTTGAAATGGTGAAGGCTCTATTCATTGTTAAATTCCATTAACAGCATAAATTATTTGATAACTACTTACTCCATCCATATCTTTCTCTAACAAGATTACAATTCTCACTTTGTTTATCATTTTTATAATTTATAAAGTGCGATAATTCTCTTGTAATCACATGTAACTAATTACTTGCATAATTAAATAAATGAACATGTAGACCCTTATTCTCATATATTATTATTATTATTATTATTATTATTATTATTATTATTATTATTATTATTATTTACGGGTATTAATCATTATAAACATAAGAATTATAATTGTAAATATAATAATTATAATATATAATATTATAATAACAATAGTAAAATTTATATTTGTATTTCTACTAATAATGATGATTATTATATTTCTAAATATGGTAGCAACAACAACAATAATAATAATAATAATAATAACAATAATTATTATAATTAACATAATTATTATAATTATTATACAATCATTATTATATAATAATATTTATAATTATATTTATAACATTAATTATAATAATAATAATGATGATGGTGATGATGATGATAATTTTTTTATTATTACATATTTTATAGTAATAACTTGTTATATCATTACATATATTATGATAAAAATTACTATGATATTCATAAAAAAAATCACAAAATTTAATTTATTAATTATATTAAATTGATAACAATCATTGTTAATAAAAATTCTAAATTAAATTAACTTGATCCAAACCCGATACGACCCTGAGTGTGTAATTGAGTTTATAGACTCGAAACTACCTAATCTGATCCAAAGTCTATACACCCAAATCAAACTCGAACCCGAAAAAACCCAATGGGTTAGACCTGGACCCGGCCCAATATTCTCCTAACCCAACATGACCCAACATAATTCAAACCCGACCCGAATCACCCGAACTCATAGTAATCTAATTTTAACCCGACCTAAATCGAACCAACCCATATGACCCTTTTGCCACCTCTAGTTAATCTACATGACAATGGTGTATTGGTTCCACTAGAATGCAAACTCTGGTGGCATTGAGTTGGACCTCCACGCTATAGTGGAGTGCCTAGTGGTTAAGGAGATTTGGAAGAAATGTGCAGTTAAAATAAGCTTTAAGGGGCACTACCAAAACCTTAAACACTAGATGATGAAATGCCTATGGATCCTCAATTTTGCTTGGGTAATATTATGGCAACGGAATGACTGGGTTTTTAATAAAAAATTCATTGGGGTTAAAGAGGTAGGGGTGTGTGTTGAGTAGCTTTTGGACTGCTTTTGGGAGGATCCAAAAGTAAATAGAAGGATCAATAAGGAGATTTAATGGAAGCCATCGACGAATAGTGAGCAGAAGATCTATGTGGACATAGGAAGAAACACGGTTGGGGAGTGGGTTTTGGTCGTAGTCTATCACAGTTGCAATGGAAGGAAACTATAGGGGTGTAGAAGTAGGCAACATGAGTGGTGGTTAATTGTTGAGGCTGAGGGTTATACAGTTTTGATGGCAGTAAAGAGACTTCATGACTTCTAGCTCAACCACGGTTGAATTGAATTAGATTACCTAGAGCTAATTAGTAAATTGAGGTCTTCACGGCTCATTCGATCAGGGAGGGTAATAGACTCACCCATGCCATCACAAAGTTTAATGAATGCTCTGAATTTTATTTTTGGACTGAAGTGCCTCTAGTCCTTTTGTAACCATCACTTTGGCATATTTAAGTTAATAGTATGAAGACTACACCCTAGTCTTGGGGTGTGTTTGCTCTCAAAAAACCTAGGTTAGATTGAGTTAAAAATTATCCCCCTTTGACCTCCATTTAACTCTAAAATATTGACCACAAAATCAGTAGCTAAAGGAGGTTGAAATTAACCTATCCACAAAATTTAGCTATTCACCTTCATATACCTCAAAATAAATAATATTATGGTATATTCACATAATTTAACCTAATAAATACCCTAACAACACTTCAAAACATTCACCTCCATTCATTTAACCTAGATTCACCTACCTTATTTAAACTAACTTAGGTTAACATCAATCCAAACGAACTCTTTTATCCTTTTATTAGTATTGATCCCACCTAAGTGATGGCATAATGAGTAGAAAAATACCAAGTTTATCAAGAGTAGTCGAAAAAGTACCTTAAAGTTTATAATTTATCAACAACTTATTTTAAAATCTTCTTCATTATCCAAAAAAAAAGAGCATTAAGCTCCCAAAAGGATGCCAAATGGATAATGCTACACACTTTTCAATCTTAATAAATATCTAGTCCAAATAAAGTGAAGTAGCTTATAAATTATATTTTGACTTATTAAAATTAGCTTTTTTTATTTTGATTTAGTAAGCACCTTTTTACAAGATTTTAAGGTTATTTTTAGGCTAATTTTGTCAAATATACTAAAAGTTATAATCTTTCAAATGAGCTTTGTCTGGTCAACCAAGCTAAGTTAACTTAAATGATCATCCAAAAATATATAAAATAGGTTTATATGATAAAATCAATGGTTTTGGTGACGGCTATTATAACCGATTATATAATCTTGTGAACTTATGTGTACTTATTAGGACTAAAATAAGTATAAACCTTAGAAAATTTGTTTGCCAAAATACACATAAACCTCATAAAAGTTATTACAAACTTACCTTTGAGACCAAAAATTAAACCAAGTTAATTATATTCTTATTGTTGAACTAATATATTTTACACTATGAAATCTCCTATATGTTTGTTTTCCATTCAACCTCCCATCGTGTAAATTTAATTGTTAGTACTGACAACTTAGCCCATGTAATACGTACACATGAATCTCCTACAGAGGTATTCTCTTGGCATACTAACATTAAAATAAGTATTATCTTAGGCATGATACCATACATTAGTCTTATCTAAATGGTACAAACTAAAATGTACCTTTAATATAATTTTGTTGTACCACTATACATTTTTATTATAAATTTATAACTATAAATATAATACAATTAAGTATAAGGACAGCGTTGTATCTTTGTAATCATGAAAACAAACAAAATTATGTTGAATATAATAGATAAATATACTAAACAAACAATGGTGGGGTATGATGGGGTAAAGGGAGAATGGGTCAATAACAACAACTAAAAAATAGAAACAAAAACAAATCAATGATACAAAATTTACATGGAAAAGCCCTTCCAAAACAAAAAAGAAAATAATCACGTGATACTTTGGTCCACTTAGCAAACTTTCACTATGAGAAAATTAACACAAATAAATAAATAAGTCTAGTATTCAAGTGCTAACTGGATACTACATTCATCAACCCAAAATTGCACAAGTAGACAACAATTTCAACACCTAAAGAGAAGAGTTTGTAAACCCTAAAATATATTTGTTGTAAACACATCCAAAGGTTAATCTATAGGCCACAAAACAGTGAACCCTTTTATAGTAATCAACAAAAAAATGTTAGCAACAACCTCACAAATTTTCAGTGAAACAAAGCACAATAAAACACTCAATATAAACTTAAATTGAAATTGATATAAAATTGACTTAAACAAAAATGCCAACAAAAACATGATCTGCAAAGCTTGAAATCAAATCTCCATTGCTAAAAATTAATATTGGTGTCATGGGAATCTTGTGTCAAAAAATCAATACAATACAATGGTGAATGACTTCAGATCTTTGAATCGATCAAACATATACTAAAAATAAAATTGACAAAAATTTTGTTCTTGTCTTTCTCATACACACCTATGGGATTCAAAACTCAATTTTTCTCACATTTACTCACCTTCCTACATCAAATTTTCATCTAATTTTTAGCCTTACCAAATTTAGGCCATTAATAAATATAATAAAAATAACCTTGGTTTAAAAATGGGCTTTACCACATAGGAGGGAGCCTAAATGCCCCAACAAAGTATTCCCCTCCCAACTATGTGTAGGTGGCCACCATCTTAACGATCATACAACAAACCTCAAAATTCTATCTTGGTAAGGCTTTTGTCAACATATTTGCCCCATTATCTATAATACCCCTAAAATTCACTACTAAAAAATTTCATTTTAAATTAAAAGTTAAGCGAAAGTAAAAATAGTAAATTTTAGGGATGCTACCGCCACACTTAGTAACAGATCGGTTTTCTTCTACCATTCCACTACCAAGTACTAAGGCTTAAAAAGTAAGAGAGTACATTACCCAAACCAAGTTATAAAACTAAATCAAGTTGCGCGTTAAATTATATTACAAGAATAAAGACCATTATTTGTGGTTACAGAAATAAAATCATTTAATAGGGAGAATAAAGGTTTAAAAGATGAACTCATAAAACTTTTCGGATGGTTCTTACGCTCTTACCCAATAACAACTTGAATAGTACCTACGGGCTAACCTACAAGGGACACTAACCATTAAATAGGCAGAGGCCCACAAATAAAACCCTTCAGTACTACAGTACTGAGTAACCATTTATATAAAACTAAAAGAAAAGGCCCACATTCAACACATCATATAACATAAGAGCAATTACATAATGCATATAAATAATACAACAAACAATGAGAATTTTATATCACAAAGTCCATTTACTTAGTATTTCCAGCACTTACCAAGAAAGCATCCAAGTGAAGCTCTTTGTAGCACAGTTACAAGTGTCCGACAGCGCATTCCATCAAAGACAGGCACCAAGGCCATATTTATATCATAACAATAGATCATAATGGTGAAATCAATAAGTTCTGGTCTTAAGCCATTAATTAAATATTATTCAATATCATCTCTTAAATTATACCCACATAGATTTAGGGACCCTACTATTATAACCGGTGGACCAAGCACAAGATATCCAACTCCAAAACAAAATGCACTTGGCCACTATTATAACCGGTGGACCTATACACATATACAATCTCCAAGGCAACATGCACCTGGCCACTATTATAACCGGTGGACCAATTCATATGATGCGTGCACGGTTAGAGTTTTAGATTTAGATGGAGTTTATATGGAGTATTTGATGAGTATGGATTATGGAGGTTGATGATGGGGATTCGAAGGGGTGGATGATGATGGAACACGAGGTAGAAGGGTAAATTAATCTTTAAACCACACAGAAATAAAGATTAAGGTTTCGAGAACAAAACCGTTCACACAGATTCGGTTTTATTTCAAGATAATTCGAAACAAATCGTTCACACAGATTCGACTTGTTACGAGATGAATCCACACAGAATTCAGGTTTAAGCAATGCTTAAGGTTGTTCTTCTTATTCAAGTTGTGTCTTTCTACTTGGTTTCCTATGGTTTATATAGCCAAGGAACCAAGCATCTTCTCAAAAGATTACAAGCATATTCCCTCTCAAAAGCATTAATTCCCTTAAGACTAGCTAGTTAATAGTCAGTTACTAACTGACTAAAAGTAAATAACAATAACTAGTACTTAAACATAAACGTTACGCTAGCTAATAAGCGTTGACTAAAAGTAAATAACAATAACTAGTATTTAAAAAATAAACGTTACGCTAGCTAACAAACGTTGACTAAAAGTAAATAACAATAACTAGTACTTAAAAATAAACGTTATGCTAGCTAACAAACGTTACATGAAGCCATGCATACCCCCTATTCATGCACCCATTATGAGTAGCGTAACTGTCTTCCTTGGTGTTATGTTCTGTGACTCTGCTCCCGCATCATTCTCCCCGGGTTGGTTTGAATTTGTCCTCAAATTCGAGTCGTCATGATAGGGGCTGATGTCTCCAATATTGAACGTTCTCGATACTCCTCCGTAGGAGTCAGGTAGCTCTAGCTCGTAGGCGCTCTCTCCAAATCTAAGAAGGACCTTGAAGGGACCGTCTGCTCGAGGCATGAGCTTATTTTTCCTTAATTTGGGAAATCTTTCCTTCCGAAGGTGTAACCATACGAGGTCTCTTGGCTGGAAATCTGGTTGAGTGCGATGTTTGTCTGCCTTGGCCTTATATCTCTCGTTGGACTTTTCGATATTGCCCTTAATCTGTTGGTGTAGCTTCTGGAAGAATTCTACCCTTTCTTCTGCATCATGGTTCCGCATTTCCCCTTTCTTCAATGCTACCATGTCGATGGGAATATATGGATTGACACCATATACGATCTCAAAAGGGCTACACTTTGTGGTTGTAGAAGGACATCGATTGTAAGCAAATTCAGCATGGGCAAGCTTGACATCCCAATCCCTGGTACTTTTACTAACCAGTCCCCTCAGTAGAGTTCCCAATGTTCGGTTCGTGACTTCTGTCTGTCCATCGGTCTGGGGATGGTGTGAAGTACTGAATAGAAGTTTTGTGCCCAACTTGTGCCACAAAGTCTTCCAAAAATAACTAAGGAACTTGACATCCCTATCCGAAACTATCGTCCTCGGAACCCCATGCAGTTTCACAACCTCCTGAAAATACAGATCCGCAACATAGGTTACATCGTTGGTTTTATGACACGGTATAAAATGTGCCATCTTGGAGAACCGATCAACGACTACCATGATAGAATCTTTCCCGCGTTGGGTTCGGGGCAGCCCTAGTATAAAATCCATACTAACTCCTTCCCATGGTTGGGTAGGTACGGGCAATGGCACATAGACTCCCTTGTGAAAGAAACTTTTGCTCTTTTGACACGTGGAACATCTGGTGACCGTGTCTAGGACTCCCTTTTTCATCCTTGACCAGTAGAAGTGTTCCTGCAATAGTTCCAGAGTCTTGTTGATCCCAAAATGTCCGGCTATCCCTCCTTCATGTACCTCCTTGATGAGTAATTCCCGAACTGATGTTCTGGGGATACACAATTTGTTGTTCTTGAATAAGAACCCATCTTGAAGAGCATAGGCCCCGTGAACCCCCTGTTTCTCACACTCCTCGACTATCATGGAGAAATCCTCATCCGCGGAGTACTGCCCTTTGAGCATCTCGAACCCTAGTAGCTTAGCTTCCATCACGGTGAGCACCATACTCCGCCGGGATAGGGCATCTGCTACCACATTTTCTTTTCCATCCACATGACAGGTAGAGAAGACGAAAGTCTGAAGTAGGCTGGTCCATTTGGCATGCCTTATGCTTATCTTCTTCTGGCCATGTAAATATTTCAAACTCTCATGATCAGAGTGAAGTACAAAAGGTTTTGGTCTCAGATAGTGGCTCCATGTCTCCAAGCTTCGCACAATAGCATAAAACTCCTTGTCGCATGTCGAGTAGTTGAGTCTAGCCCCATTTAACTTCTCGCTAAAGAATGCTACTGGCCTCTTCTCCTGAGAAAGCACTCCCCCGATACCCACACCGCTTGCGTCACAAGTTACCTCAAACAACTTGTCGAAACACGGTAGGGTTAGCACCGGTGCATTGGAGAGCCTCTCCTTCAATTCTTCAAATGCCTTGGTTGCCCGGTCATCCCAGTGGAATTCCCCCTTTTTCATTAATTGTGTCATAGGTGCCGCAATAGTGGAGAAATCCTTGATGAACCTTCGGTAGAAGGACGCCAGTCCGTGAAAACTTCGAACTTCATGCACATTAGTAGGGGTTGGCCATGTCTGGATTGATTCCACCTTGGATGGATCTACTCGGATACCATCTCCGCTTACTATATAACCAAGAAAGATTACACTTGCTATCATGAAGTCACATTTTTCCCTTTTGCCGTAGAGCTTCACCTCTCTGAGCTTATCGAACAATTGTCTCAGATGTTGTCGGTGTTCGACCTCTGTCTTGCTATACACCAGGATATCATCCAGATATACAACAACAAAGACTCCAAGAAAGGGTCGTAGAACCTCGGTCATCAACCGCATAAAAGAGCTCGGTGCGTTGCATAATCCGAAGGGCATTACCAACCACTCGTATAGCCCATACTTGGTCTTAAAAGCGGTCTTCCATTCATCTCCCTCTCGAATCCTCATCTGATGATAGCCACTTCTGAGATCGAGCTTCGAGAAGACTTTAGCTCCGTGCAACTCATCTAGCATGTCATCCAACCTCGGCATTGGAAATCTGTACTTGATCGTGATGTTGTTAACTGCTCTGGAGTCGATGCACATCCTCCATGTGCCATCTTTCTTTAGCACCAATAAGGCTGGAACCCTGCATGGACTCATGCTCTCTCGTATAAAACCCTGATCCAGCAACTCTTGTACCTGTCTTTGCAACTCCTTAGCTTCTTCTGGGTTGCATCTATAAGCTGGGCGATTCGGCAGTGGGGCTCCTGGCATGAGATCTATAGCATGCTCGATTCCTCTCAAAGGAGGCAACCCAATTGGTAGCTCATCTGGGAACACATATGCATATTCTTTCAATATTTTTTTCAGCTTTGGATCTTGGTTGACGGCCTCTTTGTTTTTTGAGATCTCCCTTGCTACTAGGGCGTAGCACCTTTCTTCCCCCTTTAGAGCTTCCAACATTTCATGCTCTTTCAAAATCAGCAATTCTTTACTCTTCCAGCTCGAATTCTCTTCTTTCTCTCTAACCAAACTCTCCTCGTCCTCGTTTGGTTTTAATTTGTACTTCTTCTGATCCTTACACACGATGTATTCGTTGAGGACCCCATCATGTGTAACCTTTCTATCATACTTCCATGGTCTCCCCAACAGAATATGACAAGAATCCATAGGCAGGACATCACATAGAATAGTATCTACATAATTCCCAACTTTGAACGAGATAAGAGATTGTTTTGTTACCCGTATGCCCTTGTCGCGATTGAGCCATTGCAGTGAATATGGCCTGGGGTGACTCGTTGTTTCCAATCCAAGCTTGTTGACCATCTTCTCACTAGCTACGTTGGTGCATGAGCCGCTATCAACGATGATCTCACATACTCGATCTCCAACTCGGCACTTAGCCTTAAAAAGCCTTTCCCGCTGAGTAGGTAGAGGTCGGGTTTGCACTTGGAGAACTCGTCTCAGCACATAACAATCTACGGTTCCTTCTTCCAAGGCATCCTCTGGCTCTTCGGTTTCATCCTCCTCATGGTCTTCACTTTCTTCACATGTCTCCATATTGGCGATTTCCTTCAGGGATAACACTCGTTGGTTTGAGCAATCCCAAGCGAAGTGACCATATCCCCGGCACTTGAAGCATTGCCTGCGGACCTTCTCCTCCGCTTTCTCCTTGCCTTTTTCCCCCGAGTGAATCTTCTATCCGCATCAGTGTTAGTGGATTGCACCATTGGTGGCTTAGATCCTCCTTTAAAGTTTGACCCATACGAAACACTGATGGACTTACTTGGAACCTTGCCCCGCTTCAACTGTTTTTCGAACTTGATGGCTAGTTTAGCCAAATCTTCGAAAACTTCATATGGGTACACTTCTACCTTCTCTCGGAGATTCATATTCAAACCTCCTATGAATCATGCACATCGCTGCTCTTCTCGTTCTTGCACATCACATACAAGCGTTAGCCTTTCGAATTCTCGAATATACTCTTCAACTCCGAGTAGGCCCTGCCTCAGAGTGGCCATCTTGATGAAGTTCTCTTGCTCGTATTCTCTCGGAACGAACTTCTTCCTTAGATGCTTCTTCAACTTTTCCCATGATCGGATTCTTGTTTTCCCTTCTCTTTCTCTTCTTCGTTTTAGATTGCCATACCATACTCTAGCAAATTTCTTCAACTTCAAGATTGCTATACGACATCTCTTCTCATCATCGATCTCCTTATACTCAAAGATTGACTCCACGTTTTGCAACCATTCAAGGAACAATTCCGGGTCGAGATTACCCTCAAAGTCCGGTAAGTCAAAACAGATCCCCTTCTCTACGTCGTCATATGTCCTCCTAAAGGACTCATGTGCCCTTCCGTAGTCTCCTACACTTTCTTCTTCCCCTTCCAATCGATGCGATGTTCTCCTCATATGCTCTACTTCAATTGGCTCTCTTCGGTAAGGTTGTTGCACATGTGACCCTTGTGCTTGGGAAGCTTCGATTCTTCCCATACGGATCTTGACATCCTTAAAATCTTCCGCCAAGGCTTTGAGAATATCTCTAAACTCTTCTTCTTGACTTGCCATGGTTGGTCTTGAAGAATTTTTTCACTCTAACCACAACCTTAGTTTTGATACCAAATTGATGCGTGCACGGTTAGAGTTTTAGATTTAGATGGAGTTTATATGGAGTATTTGATGAGTATGGATTATGGAGGTTGATGATGGGGATTCGAAGGGGTGGATGATGATGATGGAACACGAGGTAGAAGGGTAAATTAATCTTTAAACCACACAGAAATAAAGATTAAGGTTTCGAGAACAAAACCGTTCACACATATTCGGTTTTATTTCGAGATAATTCGAAACAAATTGTTCACACAGATTCGACTTGTTACGAGATGAATCCACACAGAATTCAGGTTTAAGCAATGCTTAAGGTTGTTCTTCTTATTCAAGTTGTGTCTTTCTACTTGGTTTCCTATGGTTTATATAGCCAAGGAACCAAGCATCTTTTCAAAAGATTACAAGCATATTCCCTCTCAAAAGCATTAATTCCCTTAAGACTAGCTAGTTAATGGTCAGTTACTAACTGACTAAAAGTAAATAACAATAACTAGTACTTAAACATAAACGTTACGCTAGCTAATAAACGTTGACTAAAAGTAAATAACAATAACTAGTATTTAAAAAATAAACATTACGCTAGCTAACAAACGTTGACTAAAAGTAAATAACAATAACTAGTACTTAAAAATAAACGTTACGCTAGCTAACAAACGTTACATGAAGCCATGCATACCCCCTATTCATGCACCCATTATGAGTAGCATAACTGTCTTCCTTGGTGTTATGTTCTGTGACTCTGCTCCCGCATCATCATATATACAACCTCTAGGGTAAAACGCTACCGGCCGCTATTATAACCGATGGACCGATGCAAATGGCATAATCCATCTGGCCCCAACCTATGTGGTGTTCCACTATAAGTGATTAGTGTCTTTTCTTTTAATTAGCACACCAATTCCATTAATTTAACTTGAGGGAGAGATCACAAACCCGGAGACACAAAGGTACAGCAGTCATGCTGGTACATACAAGTAGCACAGTACCCTCCAACCATCAACCCAGGGACACAAAGGTACCCTGGTCGCACTGGTGCATGAGGACACACAGTACCCTAGTAACAAAGACACCTAATCTATAACTATGCATACTTCCTAAGTAGGTCCATAGAGCAAAATAGAGTAAGATGTAGGGCTTGCAAGGGCACTAAAACACACTAATAAAAATCTAGATTAATTATGGGCTAAACCACGTCTTTAGGGTAGTGACCCTAAAGAGCCACCATTCCTGATCTCAAGGTATTCCACTTTAATTATTGGTGTCTTAATTAAGGTGACCACAAGAAACACAACAATCACATTCTTATTCGTTTTTATTTGTTTCCATTATTATTAAGTAATCATTATTGGCATTAATGTCCATGTTAACTTAAATAGTCCACTAAGGCCATCTTAAGTTCCAATTCTTATACTTAGGCACCTTAGGTCAAAATGATCAAAATGCTCCTAAGGCTAAGGCCTTCTCTTATCCTCTATTTTCATCACAGAATTTATTTTTATTTATTCACATGCCATAATAGGTTATCATATCATAATTATACTACTTGTCATAGAATCGTGTACTCTATACCAAAGGATCATTGAACCCATAAACCCTAACATGTACTTCTAGTACATCCAACACACATTTTCATGCAAAATTAATAGTTAAGGCACCTCTTGCATGATTATGAAATAAACATCATAATACACCCTTAGTTATCCATTCAACCTTAAACTATGCATTTCTCTTATGATACACACAGTTTACTACAATACCCTCATCCATATAATATGCATACTTATATCTAAACAAGTGATATTAAGGTCATAAACCCTTATTCTATTGTTTAATATCCCTTATGATTTACTAGGAAGGTTTATTAGATCCATTGCCATGTTATATACAAATTACCGATTTACCCATTCTCACTTACAAAATTACTAATTTATCCCTCTTGCTTACCTATTTACTAAAATACCATTTTACTTGCCAAATTATCAAATTGCCCCTCATATTTGTATAATTACCGAAATACCCTTTATGTTTGTATAATTACTAAAATACCCTTTTTACTTACTCAATTACCAAATTACCTTTTTCTCATTCCAAATTATCAAAATAACATTCTTATTAAATTACCAACTTACCCTCTATTCATAAAATTACCAAGTTACCCCTTTTATGCCAAAATTACCACACTATCCTTCTTACTTCTTAAATTACCATATTATCTTTTTTATTCATAAAATCACTAGGATACTCCTAACACATAAAATATTGTCACCCATGGTCCACATGTATCATCTAAAACCACCAAGAATTATTATTCATTATTAATACCCATTATCACCTAGCATGTACACTTATTTAGGCTACACCCTATGTATAGGTAAAATTACTAAAATGCCCTTACGACTCGTATTAGCATTATCTCTACTACAAATAGCCATATTTACTTATCATGACATATACTTGTATATAATATTATTATTAACAACAAGGTTCCTTCCTTAACCATCATTTCTACACACAACATATTTTATAATATAGCATGTTTTTCATTCCAACTTCCAACATACATTACAAGTCATGATAGGCTTAGCATCATGTAATATGCATACAAACATATTCCAAAAATCCTAACGTGCTAGCATACGTATATCCACACATTTTAGTAGTACCTTACTTCCAACAATAATTAAACCTTATCGGTAATCCGGTTAAAATTGTAAGCTTTAATTAGTAAAAAATTATACCTAAAAATAATACCAAAAATAGCATATTAGTAGTAGAAAATTAAAAGAATATAGTTTTATCAAAAATGCTTATTAAATACACATTAATACTAACTATATTTTTCCTTAAAACATAGTTAAGTAAGCTTACAATATACAGCAAAACTCATATTGCATGGCAGCATGAGCTGCATGCACGAAAGGGAAGGGGAGAAATGGGAAAGTAAGGGTGGAAGGTGGTGGATGAAGAGGGAGAAAAAAGGACCTCGGTGGTGGCTTGGAGAGGGGAGTGGGGATAGAGGTTGGGTGCAGGAGGGGTGGTAGGGTGTACGTGGTGGTCGAGGATCAGATATTGGTGGCTTGTGGAGGAGAGTGGGAGTAGAGGTTGGGTGCGAAGGAAGGGAGAAGGAGAAGAAGGAAGGAAAAAGAATAAGAGACTTGAGGGGACTACAAGGGGAATTTTGGAAAGCTGAGGTAAGGAGGTGGTAGAGGAGGTGTTAGGGGGCTGAGGGGTGGCTTTGGCAGCATAGAAGAGGGGAGACAATGGCATAAGGTGATGGTGCAGGTGGAGGTCAAGAAGGAGAAGAAAAGAAAATGAAAGGGAAGGTGGGTGCAAGGGTCTAATAGTGGCAGGGAGGAAGTAGGGGAGGCCATAGGGTTGGTGTGGTGGTTGATTGGGCATCAGAGATGGTGGTTGGGGGCGGCGAAACAAAAATAGGGGATAAGAGGAGGAGGAGGAGGAGGAGAAGAAGAAGAAGAAGAAGATATTTAAAATAATTTCTAATCCTCAATGTGGTTTTGAAAAGTAGGGTTAGAAAATTAGGTATTAATTTAAAATTAGGGTTAGAAATTATTTAGTTGGATAATTTTTTTGTATTTAAAATGTAAGGTATTAATTTAAGAGGATAATTTTAGTAAATTATGGGTTTGAAAAATTATTTAAATAAAAAGAGTACGATAAAATAACAAAATATTTATTTTATTTATTAAATAATCATATCCATTTTCATAAATTAAAAGTACATAAAATAATTAAATTAATAATTTAAAATTAAGTTATTCTAAATAAGAGTTAATCATTAAATTCTAGGTTTTACAATTTTGAAGTATTACATTATCATCAATGTGTGCCTTCTTAACCTCTAGTAGCTTAGTATCCAAGATATTATGTATCTAATGATATCGTGTATCAATGTGTTTTAATTTAGAATGGAAGGTAGGATTCCTACCAACATGTATAGTGCTCTGGTTGTCACAAAGGAGCAAATATATTTCTTGAGCAAAACCAATCTCTCAAAGAAATTTCTTTATCCATAGCAAATCCTTATTGAGTTCATTCATTGCAATGAGTTCTACTTTGATAATCTACACATTTCTAAAATCTAGATTGCCATGGAACTACCCCTACAAAAGTGATCAAATAACATGAAGTAAATTTCCTCGATTCATCATCACTCACCATATTTGAATCAGTATATCCCTTAATGAATAGCTCATCACTTCTAAGAAAAAATTCTCATACTATGAGTTACATGGAGATATCTAAGGATCCACTTAACTGCATTCCAATTCTCTCTACTCAGGGTAGAAAGGAAACTTCTAACAACTCTAACTGCATGAGCAATATCAAGCATTGTTGTAATACCCCGTCCCAAAATCCTTCAAATTGTGGTTAAAATTCCGTTGATATAAAATAAATGAGTTTTAGTTTTGAAATGGGCTTGAAATTATATTAAAAATGTGAATTTTAGGTGTACCGATTGATTGATTTACATAACCGATCGGTTAATGCATAGGAGAAATTAACATTCTTGTTCTCGACAAACTAGTCAACTGGTTTGCCTGCGATTTTAGATCCATTTTTTATTTCATTTTTAATTTCTCTCTAATGATTTTGAAAACTTCTGATTTGAGTTCATTTATGCTAATAAGCATGTTTTAGTTCTCTAATATTATTTTCATATTAATTAGATCATTACATGATTTTAATTAGAAAATTTTCCCCCAAAAGCTACTTTTGGAGGCAAGCTTTGTAATACCCTATCCCAAAATCCTTCAAATTGTATTTAGAATCATGTTCATATAGAATAAATGAGTTTTGGTTTTTAAATGGGCTTGAAATTTTAGTATAAATGTGAATTTCAGGCCTACGAGTCAACTGGTTTACATAACCAATCGATTGGTGCATTGGGAAAATTTATGTTCTTATTCTTGACAAATCAATCGACTAGTTTGCCCAAACCAATCGACTGGTTTGCCTGCGATTTCATATATATTTTTTATTTTGATTTGAATTTCTCTCTAATGATTATGAAAACTTCTTATTTGAGCTCAATTAAGCTAATAAGCATGTTTCAATGTTCAAGTATTATTTTCATATTAATTGGACCATTATATGATTTTAATTAGCAAAATTCTTCTAAAAATCCAATTTTGGAGGCAAGCCTCGCTTCTCCTTTTTCCCTCACCTCTCCTTCTTTCTTCTGGCAGTTGGGGTGGTGATTTTGAATTTGGTGACTCTCCCTTGACTTGCCAACCCACTTGCATACCCCTCTTTAACTACACTCAACCCCTCACCACCCCCATCAAATCATCATTCACTTCTTATCTTACTCACACTCAACCTCACCTATCTCTTCCCTCTTTTCCTTGAGGATGTCAACCAGATTTCTCCCATACCTCTCATTCTACTAATTTATCATCATTCCACACTTGTGTTCCTGCTCTATTCTCTCTTCTTCTTGTGAAAATCTCATTAAGTGTTGAACACCTTTTTATTTTTCCCTCATCTTCCTTCTGCCGAGAAACAAAGATCCTCTTCAAATTTCTCCCATGATTGTGCAAGCATTGTGTTATTTATATTCTTCTAATATTAGTTTTAATTCTCTTTTGCGTTCTCTTGCTTTCCCTAAGTGAGTAATAATTAAGGTTGAGAAAAGTTTGAGACTTCAGCTTCTCTTTAACACCCTGTTTTGAGTCAAAAGGTGGTGTTTTGTATTTCTCTTCTCCTTTTGATTTTCTTAGTTTTTAATGAAGTGTTGGAAGAGGATTTTTCTTAGGAATTGGAGTTCTCCTAGATAGGTCATCCAGTAAGAGTTTTGTGCTATAAGAATTACTTCAAGGTAAGGCATTCTTATCTTTAATATAATTAGGTTTATATGGTATATTGGACTCCATGTGTTAATATTTACATGGGTAAAAATCTAATTGTGTTCCATGGTATGATTTGGTGGTATAATTCTCTCTAAGTAAGTGTTGTTGTGTTTCCTGATTTTAAGCATGAAGTTGATTATTGAGCATGATTTGGTTAAGTGTGTATACTACCATGTGCCCATGTGATTCTATGTGTGAAGCATGCATTTTTATATGTGTTTTGACATAGAAGCATGCTAGGATTAATATGGTAAAGTATGGTGAATTTTGGTGTGTATTTCGCAAGTCTGGGCTATGTTTTACCCTGACCTGTCGATCGATTCCTTGAACCAATTAACTAGTTTTATGAACAGTCAAATGGTTTGAAATTTTGGATCAGTTGGTCACAAGATCAGCCAATTGGTGTGGTAAACTAGTCAACTGGTATTAATGAATTTTCAATTGGTTGGTCTAATCCATCGACCGGTGTCCCTACAAACCAAGGTGGTTTAGTCTCTGCTTAGACCCATTGACTGGTCGAACCAAACTAGTCAGTTGGTTACTATGATCAGTCGATTGGTTTTTCTACAGACCAAAATGGTTTGGTCTCTACTTAGACCCATCAAACAGTTGGACCAAACCAATCGAGTGGTTCTCATAAACAATTAACCGGTGAGGCCAACCAGTCGACTAGTACTTTGGTTTTGTTTTGGTCTAGGTATGGTCGAGCAGACCGGTCGACTAGTCTAAGAACCAATCAACTGGTGTTGCTGGAAACCATTTATTTTGTTATGATTTGTTGTGTTGTTCTTGGGCCTTTTGTTTTGATTCTTCCATGTATTTACAACATTTTAATTATGATTTCAACTATGATTGTCCTAAGTTAATATGGATCAATATGATGGTATTTGAGATTTTATTTTGGTTGAGTTTAGTATTATCCTTAAACACCCAATTGGTATGATAAATTTGGTTTCATCTCTAAACACCCAATTTAGTAACTTTAATGCCTTGTGTGAGTTTGGTGTTATCTTTAAACACCCAATTTGGTGGCTTTAATGCCTTGTATGAGTTTGGTGTTATCTCTAAACACCTATTTGGTGGCTTTTATGCCTTGGTTAGTGTTTGGTGTCAACACTTAAAATAATCAATTGGTTAATATGTGGAATTTTGATCATAGAATCTTAGAGGCCTTCCTGATATGTATACTTAGGGTTTGGTTACCTTTTGTGCTCCTAGCATAGGAAACCAAGTGTGGTGGACATTGAAGACCCCTAAGAAAAGCCCCTTGACACTAGTGTGATGCGGTGGTGGGAATTGCATTCCTACATTCATCCCTTCATAGTATATTGGCAATTTTACGATTCCATGGTTATGTACTTCAGGTGATGCAGACCTAAAATTTAGCGTATACCCCCTCACCTATGAGACCAAGTGTAGTGGATGTTGAAGATCCATAAAAAAAAGCCTCTTGGCACTAGTGTGATGCGGTGGTGGTAGTTGCAGTCCTACACTAGTTTTATCATGTATATTGGCATTATATGCTTTACTTTTATATGGATTGTTACAAAAAACCATGCTTGTTTGTAAATGTATATCCTTGGGTCTCGCTGAGGTATTAATATGTTCGCACTATTCTCGTATATTATCTTTCAAGTAGATTGAATACCATGTTATTATATGACCTCAATGTGTTGCATGAGCCTTCCATGTTTTATGTAGTATGCTTTGTCAGTACTTCATCATATTAATACTTCACTTGTGTGGCCACTGCGATGATCAAGCTTTTGGTCTGGAGAGCAAATGATAATTTGCAGAGTTACGACTCTCAACTAGAGTATGTTGAGGGTGATGATGTGGGCCACTAATGGGCCATTGCTTGGGGTCAAAAATTTAGGATTATGCTTAAGATTTAGGCTAACCGGTTATTAGTGTTTTACCTACTCCATTGGGAGATTTTTGTATTTCTAGGTATTTAAAACTCTTGGCTCAAATTTCTGTATTCGATTTTGTAAAATTATTAAGTTCATTCCATCTATAATATTGCTCTAGTCTTATTTTCCTTGCATTATCACATTATTTTTATGGTCATTCATTATTTTATTCCTTGTTTCATTTTTCTTTACATCAAGCATGGATTAGGTGATGATTAAACATCCTTCATGATTGATGTGGAGGTAACATTACTCGGTTTTGCTTTTCAAATCGTTTCCTCATTGTCTTAAAAATAAAATTTTCTGGTTCAAAAATTAGGATTATTATAAGCTTCCCATTTTTCTTCTCCTTTACCTCTCCCTCTTTCTTATGGAAGATGGAGCTATAAGATTGAATTTGTGCACCCTTTCTTGACTTGCCAACCCATTACCATGACCATTTCTAACTGCATTTAACCCCCCCACCACCCCCATTAAGTTAGCCCTTGTTTCTTGACTTGCTCACACTCAACCTCACCATTCTTATCCCTATTTTCCTTGAGAATGTGGACCAACCTTTCCTCCATACTTTTCATTGCTGATCCATTCTTATTCCTTACTTGTGTTCTTTCTCTCTTCTCCCTTCTCCTTGTGGAAATTTTCCTAAGTGTTGAGCACCCTTCCATTTTTCCCTCTTCTACTCTCTGCTGAGAAAAACAGAGGTTCTCTATGATTTTCTCTCTTGAATTGTGCAAGCATTATGTTCATTTCTCTTATGTAATCTTGCTTTTAGTTTTCTCTTATTGTCCTTAAGTAAGGAAGAACTAAAGTTTAGAAAGGTTGGAGATTTCAACGTTTTCTTTGGCTCCCTATTTTTTAGTCAAAGGTAGTGTTTTATGTTTTCTTCTTCTTCTAATTTTTCTTGGGTTTTAATAAAGTTTTTAAGAATATTTTTAATGGTTTTTACTTTGATTCTCTTAGGAATCGAAGTTATGCTAGATAAGCCATCTAGGAGGAGTTTTGTACTAGAAGAATTACTTCAAGGTAAGGCATTATTATCTTTGACATAATTAGGTTTTTGTGGTATATTGGGGTTCCATGTGTTGGTGCTTATATGAATGATCTAAATGTGTTCCATGGTATGAGCATGTGGTGTAATTCCTCCCAAGTTAGTGTTGTTGGAATTCTTTGATTTTAAGCATAAAATGGGTTGTTTGAGCATGATTTGTTTAAGTATATGCACTACCATGCATCCATATTATTCTATGTGTGTCGCATGTATTTTTATGTGTGTTTTGACATAGAAGCATGCTAGAACTGATATGGTAAAGTGTGGTAAATTTTGGTGTGTGTTTCGCAAGTCTGGGTAGTGTTTTACCCAGACCAATTGATTAGTTCCTCAAACCCATCGATTAGTTTTGCAAGCAATTGAATGGTTGGGAGTTCTGGATCTATTGTTCGTGAGATCAATTGATTGGTTTAGTAAACCGGTCAACTGGTTTCAATGAACAGTAGATCGATTAGTCAAATCCATCAACTAGTGTCCCTACCAACCAAGATGGTTTGGTCTCTACTTAGACCCATCGACCAAATGGACCAAACCAGTCGACTGATTACTATGATTATTCGATCGGTTGATCAAACCCATTGATTGGTTTCTCTGCATGCCAAAATGGATTGGTCTCTACTTAGACCCATCAACAGGTAGGACCAAACTAGTCGACGGGTCCACATGAACAGCCAATCGATGACGCCAACCTATTGATTGGTTCTCTGTTATTATTTTGGTCTAGGTATGGTACGACTAGACCAATTGACTAGTCTGACGGACCGATCTACTAGTCCGAGTGAAAACTGACCGATTTGTTGTAATTAGTTGTGTTTTTCTTAGACCATTTGTGTTGATACTTTCATGTATTTACAACATTTTAAGTATGATTTTAACAATGATTGACCTAATTTAATATGAATTACCATGATCATATTTGAGACTTGATTTTGGTTAAGTTTGGTGTTATCTCTAAATACCCAACTAATGGCATTTATGCCTTTTAGATGAGTTCGCTGTCATCTTTAAACACCCAGATGGTGGCTTTAATGCCTTGTGATGTGTTTGGTGTTATCACTTGGAAACACCCAATTTGGTTAAATAATGGATTTGAATTGTGTTTGGTGTCATCAATTGAAAACACCAATTTGGTTATGTGTGGACTTTGTCGTGATTTGTGATATCACTTATATATAAATTAATGGTTTAATATTGTGTTCGAGTATTTTTCTCCATCTCTTGAGGTAGCTATTGGGAGTTAGTGGGTGGGTCACCTTGATTATATTTTTTCACTCAGTACCTATTTCCTTCTCTACTGGGTTGCGATTGGTAGGAGGGTATGCGCATATCTTTGATGTATAGGATTATACTATATCAAGCTAACACGGCATCGATGTCTATTTTGGGTGTGTGAGGTATCCCAGTATAAGCCATATTGTTCATTTCTTAGGCGGGGTTGGTATCCCAACTTTTTATCCCTCGCAATGAAGATATTCAAGGTGTGGTGGGTGAGGTATCCTAGTATAAGCCCCCTTGGTGTACTTCAACCATGTGTGGTATCCTAATTTATAGTAGGTACATTCAATGTGTGGTTGGTGTGGTATCCCCAAAGAAAGCCACTTGGATGTATCCTAACCTTGTGTGGTGGGTGTGGTATCCATTGTGATTATTTTGTGTTGCCATGAGTTTTGTTTAGGATGGAGAACTAGGTGTGGTTGAACAAGCTATCTTACTAACTGGAACTTGTGTGGTCACTAAATGAATATTTCTAATATGGTTTATACTGTATGACTTGCATGTATTACTATATTTCTATATTTCCATGATTTCCATGAAAGCATGCCATATTGTACTTGAATTGTCAGTTATGTTGTTATATGACTTCAATGTGTTGCATGAGCCTTACCATATTTTAGATAGTATGTTTTACCAATATTTTATCGTACTAATATTGCACTTGTGTGGTCACTGTGATGATCTGGCTTCTGGTCCAAGGAGTAGAGAACTATTTGTAGGGTTACAACTCATAGTTAGAGTATATTGAGGGTGATGATGTGGTCCATTAGAGGGTTATTGTTTGGGGTTGGAGGTTTATGGTTGTACCTAAGAGTTAGACTGACTAGTTATTAATAATTTACCCACTGCATTGGGATGTTTTTATATTTCCATTTATTGTAACTCTTGGTTAGGTTTCCTTCATTTGATTTTGTAAAACTATCAAGTTCATCCTATTTATAATATTGTTATGGCCTTTATTACCCTGTATTGTTACATTAATGATATGATCATTAATTCATTTGTTTCTTGTTCCATTTTACCTTACATCAGGCATGGATTAGGTGATGATCATACCTTTCTCATGGTTGATGTGGAGGTAACATTCCCTAGTTTTGTATTTCAAACCCTTCCGCATTATCTCAAAAATAAAATTTTCTAGTTCAAAAATTGGAGGTATTACACTCGTAAACACCATAGCATATATCAAACTACCCACATCGGATGAATAAGGAATAATCTTTATCTCTTGCTTCTCTACTTCACAAGAGGGACATTGCTTAGATTGAAACTTCAAGTGAGGTGCAAGTAGAGTGCCTACAATCTCCAAAGTATTTTCTCAATGCATTTCTCTTGAGATAGATGCAACTTCTTAGCGTGTCTATCTTGAATGATTCTAACTCCAAGAATTTGTTTTACTAGACCCAAGTCTTTAAAATTTTCTAGTTCAAAAATTGGAGGTATTACACTCGTAAACACCATAGAATATATCAAACTACCCACATCGGATGAATAAGGAATAATCTTTATCTCTTGCTTCTCTACTTCACAAGAGGGACATTGCTTAGATTGAAACTTCAAGTGAGGTGCAAGTAGAGTGCCTACAATCTCCAAAGTATTTTCTCAATGCATTTCTCTTGAGATAGATGCAACTTCTTAGCGTGTCTATCTTGAATGATTCTAACTCCAAGAATTTGTTTTACTAGACCCAAGTCTTTGATGGAAAAAGACTTGCTTAACTACTACTTTAGCTTCTCAATCCTAGAAGTGTTCTAGCCAGCAATGAGCATATCATCGATATAGAGCAATAAAGTGATAAAATTACAATCATCAACGTTCTGAATAAAAAAAGTGATCTAAAGTAATCTTCTTATAGCCATATTATCTGATGACAAACTCAAGCTTCCTATATTGCTACCTCAATGTCTATTTCAATCTATATAGACCCTTTCTTAAGCTTGTGAACATGGTCTTCCTTACCTTTCACCTGAAAACCCTCATGTTGCTCCATGTAAAATCTCTTATTACAATTCACCATGCAAGAAAGTAGTCTTCCCATCCATTTCGTCAACCTCTAAATCAAGAGTAGCAACCAATCCTAGCACAACTCGAATCGAAGACATTTTCATAACAGGAGAAAAAATCTCTTCAAAATCAACACCTTTCTTTTGCTTGAAGACTTTGACCAACAACCTATATTTGTATCGTGGGACTAAAGAATCTTCCCTTGCTTCTACTTATAAACCCATTGATTCTTCAA
Organism: Tamarix chinensis; assembly: GCA_030549775.1. Taxonomy (NCBI): domain Eukaryota; kingdom Viridiplantae; phylum Streptophyta; class Magnoliopsida; order Caryophyllales; family Tamaricaceae; genus Tamarix; species Tamarix chinensis. The sequence continues at coordinate 23,789,075 of CM060177.1, read as the reverse complement.
ATTTCTATTACCTTTTGGCAACTTCACTAGCTCAAAGGTATGGTTGTTGTACAAATAATGCATCTAATCTTGTGTTGCTTCAAGCCATCTATCTTTGTCTCCACTTTCAACAACTTCTTCATAAGATTATGGCTCATCCCTATTAATCAAAAGTACATACTCTTGTGAAGAGTATCTGGAATAAGGTCTATGATCTTTGGTGAACTTCCTAAGTAGAGTTGCCAATTCATCTATAGAAGTTGCCAAAAGTACAACATCATCTGCTAGTGCATCAATATCACCATCGTGCAACAAACCATCATGAGCAAAATGCTCGTTCATATCATCCTATACTCCACGATCAACAAGTTCACGCACCTGTTACATCTTCACCAGATCAATATCTATTCGTTGATCATCACTCTTAACTTTGCTCGTCTCAGATTTGTCAATGTTAGCAATGATTTGGTATTTAACAAACACTACTTCTCTACTTTTCACTACCTTTTTTACATGTTATCATATAACCTATATCTAAATTCATCACGATCATAACCCAAAAATATGCACTAATGAGTTTTTGTATCCAACTTTGACCTCTCATCATTGGATACATTAACATATACTTTGCAACCAAACACACACAAGTGATCATATGAGACATCAATATAAAACCAAACTCTATTGGGAACATCACAATTCAAAGCAACTATAAGACTCAAATTAATCACATGTGCAGTTGTAAGTAAAGATTCACCCTAAAAAGACTTAATCAACTTTACCTTTGAAAGCGTACATCTAACTCTTTCAATAAGAGTTATTGAAATGCCCCAAAAATCCTAATTTCGATTATCTATTATTAAATAAGAGTTTTATGTGGGATTTTAACCAAAATAATTTACTTTTATTAAAATAAGAGGAAGTTAATTAGGGTAAACCAAAAAGAAATTTAAAAGTGTTTTAAATAGGAGGAATTGTGGTATTTTAAGCTAATTAAGGATTCTATTTTAGAAATTAATTAAATAAATTAATTTATTTAAATTAAGAAGAATAAAATAGTTTCAAATTAATATAAAATTCATAAATAATTTAATTAGAGAAAATTAAAGTGTTTTGTTAATTAAAATGGAATTTAAGAAAATTCTTCCAAAAATCTCTAAATTAACCTAAAAATAGAATTTAATTATTGTTTTGATAATTATATTTTATTAAATACCCTAAATTACCCAAATTATACTAATTAAGCCAACCACTAAGTTTCCTTCTTTTTCCTTTTTCCTTTTTCTCCCTCATTTTTCCTTTTTCTTTCTTCCCCCTCCTCTTCCTTATTTTTCCCGGCCTGCCAGGCCCAGCGCCTTTTCCCCCCCTCGCGGCCCGTCTCTCTCCCGCGCCCCTCCTTCCCTTTCTCCCGGCCGGTTCGGCCGCCCCCTTATTCTTTCTTTCTTTTCTTTTCTGCTGGACCGCCGGTCCAGCCTTCTTCTTCTTCCTTCCCCCTCTGCGTCGTCTTCTTCCCCGACACACCTGTAACTCCCAGATCGGCGCCGGATTTTTGGCCTCCGATTCCGCCGTTTGACCCTCATTCTCCTCCTCTCCTTCTCGTCGTCTCCCCCTGTCAACTTGTCTCATTCGGCCATTCCTTCCCCTGCCCGCACCATTTTCCTTTCCCGACAAACATGGCCTACCCCGTAGGCCTGCGCCGACCCATCCTCGCCGGCCGGAGCACCATACCCCTTGCCCCCCTACTCTCCCACCTTCCTTTGTCGTTTTAACCCCCCGATTAGCCTATAAATAACCCCAGGAGCTTCCATAATCGGGTTCGAAATTTGGAACCCAGAAAACCCCGTCTGCGCCACCTCCATTTCATTTCAGTCAGCCCTTCCTCCATCTTCTGCCGCCCTTACCGCCCGACCCAACCACCAAAATTCTCCCTACACCGCCCTCTACGCAACCCAACCACCAGCTTGCCCTGCCTTGCTCCGCACGAGCCGCCTCGGCCGTGCGAAACTGTCTCCCCGATCAGCCTATTCGACCCCCCTCACGCCACCTTCGCGCCGCCAGCGCCGCCCATCCGCCACCTGCAACACCTCCCTTACCCCCCCAAAACAACCAGGGGATCCTACCCTACCACCCTACACCTCCATTTTCCCCTACTTCTCTCTCCCCTTGCCTCCACATCCACCTCTTCCATTTCTTCCTTCCTTCCGCCGCCGCCGCCGCCTCCACCGCTGCGCCGCCGCCACCACCACCACACCACCAGGTTGCCTTCCACCTCCCTGGACCCTAAACCCTGACCAATGAAATTTTAATAATTCTAATATTGTTAACTATTATTATTAGTATTATTATGATTATTATTATCATTATTATGATTATTCCTATTATTATTATTATTATTATTATTATTATTATTATTATCCTCCTTATGATTATCATCATTATCATTACTACCAATACTACTACTATTATTATTGTTGTTATCCTTATCAATATTATTATTACATTATTATTATTATTATTATTTCCACTACTATCATTATTATCATTATTATTATTATTAATATTACTATTATCACTACTATTATTATTTCTATTATTATTATTATCGTCATCGTTACTATTATTATTACTATTATTATTACTACTACACTATGGTCTCTATTATCATTATTATTTTAGTACTCTTACTATTATTAGTATTATTACTATTATTATTACTATCATTATCGTTATTGTTATTAATATGGTTATGGTAGTTATTATTATTTTTTTTTCTTACTCTTAGTATTATTATTATCATTATTATCATTATTATTATTATTATTATTATTATTATTATTATTATTATTATTATTATTATTATTCTACCACTATATTTACCATATTTATTACTTTAATTATTATTACCATCATTACTATCCTTATTATCATTATTATTTAATATATTACTTTAGTATTCTTATTATGATTAGTATTACAATTATTATATTATTATTTTTTTTTATTATTATTTTTATTATTATTATTATTATTATTATTATTGGTATCATTATGTTTCTTATTTTAACTATTACTATCATTGTTATTGCCTCTATTATTATTGTTAGTATACTTATCATTATTTGTATTATTAATATTATCATTATCACCGTAATCATTGTTGTTGTTGTTATTATTATTATCATTAATATTATTATTACTGCTACTACTATGTTTTCAATTATTATTATCATCATTATTATCATTATAACCATTATTATTATCATTATTAGTAATCTTATTATTAATGTTCTTATTATTATTATTAATACTAAAACCCTTACTTTACTACTATGGATTTTACTAAGGCTTACTTTAATTAGTGGTAATTTGCTTAACTACCTTGAGAATGACAATAACCCTACCCTTCTAATTATAAACTGCTATTATTAATATTAGCCTTAGTATTAGGCCATGATAGGGGTAAGATAGGAATTTTGGTAATTCCGATAGAGGGAGATTAACCCTAGTAATTCCCTCTTATAGGTGAACCGGGTCAAAGCCCCCAGGAGGCGTAGGAGCGTGCTCCAAGCCCGGCGCCGATTTAGGTAAGGACGTAACTAAGGCCACCTGTGTGTATTGCATGTTATACTTGTCTTGCATGCTTTGTGCGGTTTATATGTTGTATTCTATACGTTATCTGTTTTACTGTGTAGCGCAGCGTGGAATCGAGGTATGTTTTCATGCTCTTGTCTGTACGTGCTAATATGGAAATGATGCAAATATGATGTGATGTGATATGACCCCTAGGACATGCATGCTAGGTTATTTGATGAGGTGTTGTGGAATGGGGGCATGAAAGAGAAAATGAGAGATTAAGATAACCAAAGGGAAGTACGTTGGATAACGCAGGTAAGAATGACCTAGGCAGTCTATGATCCGTAAATGGACGAGAAAAGGGGGAATTAAATAAAATAGAAGAGTGGGAGAAACTAAGGTTACATGGGAGAAACTAGGGTTTGCATGGGAATGATAGAGTTGGCATGGTGGAAATGATAGGGTTTGCATGGGGAGGTTAAGGTCCGCAGGGGGGCGAACCTTACGTATAAAAAGTTACTTTGGGACGTGGGGAGACTAATGGAAGGTCTATTTGGGAGTCTGAAGGCTCGAGGTGAAAAATAGTACGTAGGGTCATATAAGGGTACCTAGAGTCTGGGAAAGAAACCCTAATTTGAGAAGGTGGAAAAAGAAAAAGAAAATAATAAGAATAAACGAGGAGGAGTGAGGTATGAGGGAGAGTTGAGTCTGAGGGTCATGATTTGGGTTTCCAATGCGATAAAGGTGTTAAGTATGATAATTATAAAGGGTGTTTAGTGGCCTAATATAAGCGCGGGAGATAGCTCGGTAACCTAAACCGAGTAAGGATATAGCTAAGGCTGAATGTGTGACATGTATCCTACGTGTTGTGGATGTTCTATATGAGTTATGTGTCGTGTTTTAAACGCCATTATCTTATCCGTTCCATGTGTAACGTGGCTTGGAATCAAGAAGTGTGCTTGTGTCCTCATTACTATGTGATAGTACGAATATGTCATCAGTTTTTATGCGATGTGTTGAGGTCCCTGGCCATGCATGACAAAGGTGAGATGCCCTCGAATAAGATACGTTAAAACACTAAATACTTACAGAGAAAGATGTTGAGCCGAACCCAGACCGGTCTACCGGCTATAATAGTGGCAGGGTATCTTACCCTCGCGATCGTTCCACCGGCTATAATAGTGGCAGAGCATGGGCCCTCACGACCGTTCCACCGGCTATAATAGTGGGGGATTTCGTGCTCAACAAACCAAACCTAAAAGTGATAAGACATGGAAAGATACTAATATTTACAGTGGAATACCTTGTGAGTCGGGGCCAGACCGGTCCACCAGCAAATAATAGTAGCAGGGTATATTACCCTCACGACCGTTCCACCGGCTATAATAGTGGCAGGGCATAGCCCTCGCGACCGTTCCACCGGCTATAATAGTGGGGCTCCTGCACTCACATGGATCGATAAAGGTTATGACGGTATCATTATAATTATCTGAGACCTAATGAGAAAGTTATCTGATTCGTGACCAGCATTGTTCATCTGTGTTATTGTTTATTCTTCACACGCTATGCCTGTTTGTTCATGTATTTCTGTGTATGTGGGTCTCAGTGTGTTGTTCCCTTACTCAGTACGTAGCGTACTGATCACCCGTTTCATGGGTGCTGCTCATTCCCACGAGCAGAGGAACCCGTTTGAGTTTTGCAGGTAGGGGACGATATTTGTGGCATTTTCAGGACTGAGAATTGAGTCTGGATCTAGCTTGGGGGCCGAGAGTGACGTGGCCGGAGTGTCTCCCCTATCTTGTTTCTTTACATTATCGTACTTTATCATTCCGTTATTTCAATTCCTCTGACATTTGGAACTTTTAAATTGTATTTCAAAATGTAACTCTAGACTTTCACACTCTAATTTCCTTAACACTTATGCTTTACTAATGATTTGTTTTGGTTCTATTCTTTTTAGCCTTAGCACTTAGTATCGGATCGGTGGGCGTGAATCGATCTAGTACTGAGTGTGGCGGTAATACCCCCGGATTTATAGTTTTATTTGCTTGCTTCCACTAAACTCCTTTAAAAGTAAACAAAATTTTTCAGTAGTAAATTTGGGGGTGTTACAGTTATATTCATCCTCTTTAGCAAACCATTTGACAGAGGAGTCTTTAGAGGAGTTTTCTAATGCTTAATATCTTGTTGAATGCAATACCTATCAAACTAATCATAATACTCACCACCATTACCTGTATGAATACATTTCATCTTCTTACCAGTCTCTCTTTCAACAGAGGCATGAAAGTGTTTAAACTAAACACTTCGTCTTTGGATTTCAAAGCACAAACCTAAATCCTTCTAGAATGATCATTAATAAAAGTGACAAAATAAAGTGCATCATCAACAAATTTTACCTTAATGAGATCACAAACATTTGAATGCACTAATAAAAGACCCTTGGGGAAAGAAACCCTGCATTATTTACCCGTCATACAATAAGAACACTTCTCCAATTTGGTATAGTACAAACCATAAAGTAGTTTTTCCTTTGCTAAACAATTAAATCATTTCTCGCTTATGTGTTCATTGTTTGCCACTACATTTACATGATCACTAAAAATTGAAACTTGTATAAATATAAGTTAGCACATTTTTTACCTCTGACCAAAACCATATTACCCTTGATGATATTCCATTAGCCTAAACCAAAGCTATTATAGAAACTGTAACACCCCAAAATTCTCTATTTTTTAAAAAAAATAGAAGCAATTAAATTAAAACCTGTGAATTTTGGGGATGTTACTGCTAGAGCCGGCAAAAGATGACCCGACCCGAAAAATCCGACGAATACCAACTCGATCCGTCCGAAATCCGATCCGATTTTATCCGAATAATTAAGAACTCGAAACTTATCCGATCTGATCCGATACATATCCGATATCCGATATAACCCAAGAAATCATAAGCCCATAATTAACCCGACCCGACCCGTTGCTTACCCAAAACCCGATATAACCCGAAAAATTATAAATCTGAAATGACCCGACCCGATCCATTATTTATCCGAAATCTGAAATTATCCGAAAAATTATAAATTTATAAAGATTCGACCCGATACTACCCGAAAATTAATATTAACCCATTACTCTAATTTTTTAAAACTTCATAAAATATAAAATAATATATATGTGTAACACTTACTTACATCAAAATCTAGAAACAATATACTTTTTTAAAGTATATATCACTTATTATGTATATACAAGTAAAATATCTATCGATTCTAATATTGAAATATAGAAATAAAGTAGAGGAAAAAGAACAACTCTATTATGTCATTTAAATATTAATCCACTCTCATATAGTATCATAATATAAAATATATTGTAAATACATTCAACACTTAAAATTCAAGTTACAAATATAAAAGCTTTAAAAGACACCATATAAGCTTGGATATCAAAATATCAATACATAAGCTTGGATATCAAAATATAAGCATCCACTTGATATACACAATTTACACCAAACTCATTATCCCTCTCTATCTTGCATACACACAAATGCATTAACTCTCCTAACATTAATTTATTGACTTTGGGTAGTGGCAGCCTGGCAGGTGATTATTCAAGGCTTGCATTGGCAACTACCTTGGTCTCTCTTCCCCTACATAAATGCATAACCGAAAATTATATTTTCAACAGTTTACAATATGTGCTATGCACATACCTATATTGAGTAAATAGTTTTTATATCAATAAAGATATATACAATATTTCAGAAAATGAGGAAATGGGAACAATAGGAAATAGCAAAAATAATATATATATATATATATATATATATATATATATATATAAATTAAGGATTTTCAATTTATCCTGAACACACATATTCTAATTTAACAAAAAAAAACAGCTGGCCCTTTTTTCCTTGTTCTTTTCTCTTTCTCTTGTTTCTCCTTTCTCTCCCGTGTGTTGACCCCAACCTGCTTCCCTCCTCCATGTTGCTCGCCACCTCGAAGATCATCAACTTCAATTTTGGGGATCAGGTAAAGGACTCTCATTTCTGGGAAGAAAATGGCTATAAAATTAGAACCAGTTCCAGCATCATATCCATTTTCGGAATGGCTCAGAAACAAACACAAAATGACACCTGATTTCATCCGACAGAGATGGTGAAATTTTGGAGCAAGCACATTGTAACTTGTAAGAGAGGAGGGTGCCTTGGGCCATATATATTATTCCCTGCCTCCCATAAAGGTAGTCCTGAGTTTTCATTTTCACATAATTTATGAAATAGCAATCAATTTGACTGGAAAATCAAAATTTAGACTTAAATTTCATTTTCATTTTCTTGTCTCAGCTTTCAAACGTGTTGTGTAACTGCTGTTTCACTCCTAACTTAGACTAAGATAATTAACTAGAGGGTCAAGCCATGCAAGCCATGCATGAAGCCAATCAAGCCATCCTCCTTTCTCATGGCATAAGGCAGCCCAACATGGCTCGCGACCCAACCAAAAAAAAATCACACCATCCATCAAGATCAGCACATAAAGTGATCGAAAATTCCAGCCACAAAATTCAAAAATTAAGATGTTGCATAGTCAGCCAAGAAGCAACCATTTCAGCACTTTAGACGACATAAAAGAGGGAGTTGCCAAGCTCATATGAAGACTTGATTGAGTGACTCGGGGACATGCAATAATCAACTTAGCAACAAAAGTAAGGAACCAGCTTAGTAAAAATATTGTAGCGTAAAAAATTACCTCCAACTCTTCAATTAACCTCGTTGTTTTGTTCGGAAAAGTCTACAATGGAGCCTTCTTTTTCAAGATCTATGCAAATACCAAAAATATATGTTATTTCATAAAAAAAAACATAACCATAATAAAATATTTGGATTTACATATTCAAATTACCTCCATATCCAAATAACCAATTATGTGTTGTTACCAACACATCAACATTTTTTGGCAAAAGAGAATTTCTCCACTTGTTCGATATCCTACCACCCATACTGAAAGTAGACTCTGAATCAACTGTGGTGATTGGAATAGCGAGAATATCTTTTGCCATGGAACTAAGTATCGGAAAACAACTAGATTTATCCTTCCAATAAGAAAGCACATCAAGTCTAACCAATCGCTCCATTCTTTGAATTTCATGGTAACTCTCTAATTCGGTTTTTCCAATATTGCTAGCTCCAAGAAATATTGAAGAGTAAAATTCCTAAATAAAAAGAAACAAACAAAAAATAAGCCTATGTATATAATACAAAAGTAAACAAATAATAGGATGAATATAAAAGATATTAGTAAACTTAATATCTAATAATAATAGTTTACCCCTATGTCATCGTTTCTCTGACAAGTGTTGACTTCTCTTTGAATAGGATTAGATGTGCTTGGAACACAAGAATCAACTTGGCAATTATCCTCATAATATTTGTATAAGTCAAGAAGTTGAGCATATACTTCTTTGGCCATCCGTGAATCCTTGTCGGTTCCATATAATTTTGTGAAAGCAAATGTCACAAAATCAAACTTGTAACGTGGATCAAAAATTATAGCAAAAGCTAGAATCATAGAGTAGTCGGACCAATATTTTCCAAATTTTTCATAAATCTGAGTCGCCATTCTACTAATGTCCATATCATCACACGACATTGCCTTCTCTATGCACCTTTGAATGGTCCACACATTAAAGAAGTATAGATTGGATGTCGGATATTCGGTTCCAGAAAATAAATTTGTGATATCGTAGAATGGTTGTAACAAATCACAAATTTTTTTTACCTTGATCCACTCACTACTTGAAATATGCCACTTGAAATTAGGTTCATTCAACGCATAATAGTCCAAAACACGACTATAATGTAATCCTCTACTTAGCATCAAATATGTAGAATTCCACCTGGTTGCAACATCCAACCACAACTTTGCAAAAACAGATATGTTTAACTGCACAGCATATTCATAAAACTTAATTATCCTACCTTCTGATCCATCTATATACTTAATACTTTCTCGAACCTTCACCACACATTCTTCAATGTTCTTCATTCCTTCTTTAGCTATCAAATTTAAAATATGAGCTGAACAAGGAATATGGAAAATTTTTCCATCACACACCAAATTTCCAAGCAACTTGGATTTCATATTCATAATCATATTGATCATATTGGATGCATTATCCACAGTCATGGTAAAAATCTTTTTTTCAATGCCCCAATCCATTATCAATGAATGTAACATATTATATATCTCTATACCAGTGTGGGGAGGAGGACAATGGCAAAAACTCAATACCTTAGAGTTCAATTCCAATTATCATCAACATAATGTGTTGTGAGAGTAAGATAACCACGTCCTGTACATGCTATCCATATATCACAAGTTAAACAAATCCTGCTGGAATTTTTTTCTTAAAGACGCTTTAAGAATTTCCTTAAATTCAGCATGCTTCTCCAAACAAATTTTCTTTGCGGTATTTCTACAAATCGGTTTGACATTCGGATTCAAATACCGGTGGAATTTTCTCTCTCCTTCATACTCAACATGTGAGAACGGCAGCCCGTGTTTCATTATCGACTCACAAACCAACTGACTGTATACTTTTTGATCAAAATGAGATGTAGTAATGCAGGACCCGACAAGATTTTTGTACTTTGAACAACTTGCCAAATGTCTCTTAAAATTAGATGTGTCATTTTTTGATTCAGCTCTATATGATACCTCTTGACAATGCTTACATACACCATGCAAATTCTTTTGAACATCTTCATAACAATTATATTATTTCCATACCTCGGCTTTTCTCTTTAGATTAATAGGGACCCATCCATCACCAATTGCATTGGGGATGGTAGTTGAAGTTAGCAATTGATCATTTTCAGTATATTCAGAATTAGGAGCTGCAATTTGAAAAAATACAAAATTAATAAGAGATAATATTATGAATCAAACAATAATAAGTATCAAACATCACTAACATTAAAGATTAAAGAAAAATTAATACCTCTGCTACCAACAGATGAGAAATCATAAGTGTCAAAATGTTCTTCTTGTTGTGGAGTCCTAAAATTTTCCTCCATGAATTTTAACACTGTAATATTACCAAAGCATACATGAATTATTTATTATTAACATAACAATATATATTATTTCATACATCACAAAATTTAGCAGTTAACAATATATATTATTTCATACATCACAAAATTTAGCTGCAATTTGAAAAAATACAAATTGTTTGCAATTTGAAAAAATACAAATTCTCAAACTATGCTTTGAAGTCTCATGCAACAAGTTAAACATTATTTACTATGAATAACTTGTCTATTATTTATCAGGTAAGTAGGATTTCCATTTTAATTTTTCATCCCGTAATGTTAGAGAACAAATACCTGAAGGCGATATCTACAATGTATATAATTTAGGTGATATCTCAGTGATATCTCTTCTTGTCACAAACTCACAACTCACAACCTCGCATAATTATTTGCACTTTACCTTTTCCATCCCATAAGCTACCTGCAATGTATATAAGGGTTACAGGTTAATCGATCGATCGTTGGGTGATCAATCAAGAATAATACTATAACTATAAGCAGCACAAGAAATCCATAAATGCAGAGGTAAAGGACCTTATAAGCAGCACAAGAAATCCATCCATGCCAGGGCTTCATTATCGTGTCGCGTTGTAGGAAACTTCCAGCTCTCACTTCTCAAAACCTTATTCCCGATCCCAAATTCCCAACACACAATGCAGGGAGAAGAAGGGGAGGAAAGTGGTGGAGAAGCTGGAAACTGGGAGGGCTGCGACGGGTCGGGGAGATGGATTTGAAAATGCAGAGGGGAGGAGGCCGGTGGAGGATTGTTTGGTGAGGGAGGTTGGCTGGAAAAAAATGCGAAAATGGCGAAAAGGAAGCACTAGAGCAGAGCAGAGGTGTGTAGAGCTGGTAACGGGCGTTTACCTGTTCACTGTTTGGCTCGGGGATGACTGGATGAAGCATGAGCGGGTGAGGGAGTGTGTGTTGACTGTTGGTGTCATGCTCGTGCAGGCGTAGGAGGAAAGTAGGCAGAGTAGCTGAAGGCTGAAGCTGAGGCATGAGTGCATGACCGCATGAGGTGAGGTGATGCGATGCCTGTGTCACTGTGTGTGGCGTTGGCTTGTTCTATAAGAGAAAAATGCAGAGGCTTACTGACATCAGGGACATGCGCTGGAATGACTAATGAGTCTATGACTTATTGTGTTAATGTGCTGTAAAAAAATATAGAGTTGGTTAAAATATGTTTATTTTATATTTTTATTTTAGATTTAATTTAGGTAAATTAGGATATTAGATTATAGAATAATAATTTTAAAAAAATAATTTGATTTAAGATAAGTTAAAAATAATTGAAAAAAGTAAAAATAATTTAGGATAAATTTTAAAAAATTCTTTTACATTACGGATCAACGGTTATTATTAAAATAATTAAGATAAAATTTAGGGGTATAAACTAAAATTAAAATTAATAGTCTAATTCTATCAAGTTTTAACCTAATTAAATTTATATCTAAGCCATCATAAATTTGTAATAATAAACCTTCTAAAATAATTATTACTACTATTATTATTATTATTGGCATTATTATAATAATTATCATTGTTGTTATTATTATTATTATTATTATCATAAGATGATGATGATGACGACGACGATGATGATGATTATTATTATGATTGTTATTATTATTATTATTATTATTATTATTATTATTATTATTGTTATTATTATTGTTGCTGTTATCCAACCCTAGTTTAACTTACACTTAATTATACATGTGCATATTGATTTAATACCAAACTAAAATTTAATTTATTGAAAAAGTATATAGCTATTTTGATGCTTAACTAAGAAAGTAAACTAAATTTTACTTACACATATCTAAGTATTAAGATACAACAATAACATATAAAATATGTGAAACAACTTTAGGTTTCTAATTAAACTATTAATTTTAGTTTATAATGAAACTACTCATTTTGATCTATAAGACTACTATAAGGTTCTAATAAAACTACTACTAACTTTAACTTATGAAACTAGGTTAAGATTATAATAAAACTACATGCTTTAGCTTATGAAACTATCATTTTGACTAATGAAATAATTCGTTTCAGCTTATAAAAGTTTTTATGTTTCTAATGGAACTATTATAAGTTTCTAAGGACATCGCTCATCTAATATTATGAAACTAGACTAACTAGTCATCATAGCATATTCATAATACTCTAAATTTCTAATGAAACTACTTGTCTTGGCTTGTTAAACTACTTAAAGTTATTAAGAAAAATACTCATTTTAGTTGATGAACCTAATGTAATAGTTTTATGAAGCTACCATAATTGTTCTATGAAACTATTAGTTCTAAATTCTCATTAGAAGTAGTAGTTTTTACTAGATATGCCCTCAATATATATTCTTATCAAACATGAATAAAACTACTCGAGTTTACCAACTTAAATGTTATATTCTTATCATCTATTCAACTTGGAAATATCAAGGGATTATGATTTATGAATGCTTGAAAAGCCAACATCATAATTTGATTTATCAAATATTAGAACATACTTGTAATAATATATATGTGATATAACTATTGTTAATATGCTTGTACTGATGAACATATCTAAAGGAACAACCACAAATATAACTATTGTTAGAAGTAGTATTATTTCACTTACAAAACATTGTTAAAAAAGAGACGAAGAGAATAGAGAAGAAAAATCAATGGTATGTAACCTTCATTAACTAAATTGAGTGTATAACTCTGCCAAATCTAAATGGCATAAGAAGAACAAAACTTTAATATAGAGATTCAATATATAGTTTGGGTTGAACCAAATACATATGATTTCTTTCAACCCTAGGTTGACCAAATACAAAATATATAACTTTAATCCTATACAACAGAAATTGGTAAGGAGCATTTTAGCTTATAGAAGAATAATATAATACATAGTCCAACTAAACGGTTGAGACCAACTGAATACATTAACCTAAAAAAAAATAAGCTTGAATTATCAATTACCCTAACTGATTAATAATACAATATGATGTTTGAGTTAGAAACTAATCATTACAATATTAAGCCTAGTGAATATAGAATATGCCCCATGTCATTGTATGCGCCATGCCATCTTCAATTCCACGATCTAGTGACCAAAACCCAAACAACAACTATGATATGAACCAATTGCCATTGTAGCTTAAAACGAATATTACATAATCATAATCTATTCAATTATTCAAAATATAGTTATCAATAATACTAATTCTAATATTTGAAATATTTAGGAACAATTGTGTAAAGGTATATATATAAAGAAAGATTGTATCATAAGTAAAATCCAATCAAACAAAGGAAAAGTTTTATCAATTCTATTATAAGTATACATAATAACAATTTTTAGCCTTACACACTATATGTTAGTATATATACCTTACAATATAATACCTATAAGTAACATCATACAAAAATAAGAAAAATCTAATGTGAGGATATTAATTATTCATTATAAAAATTAAAGATTAATATTTTTGTTACATCAACTATGTTAAATAGTAAGAAGTCAATATGAGTTGGTCCTTTGCCAATAATGGTCATTATTACTTACTTTATCTAATTTTTATTTGATTTAGCTTGATATGATCAAAATAAAATATAGAAAAAAATAATAATGTGTTATTATTATTATTTTTCCATAATTGATATTCAATAATTACTACTATTATAGTTGTCATTATTTTTGTATCATCATCATCATCATCATCATCGTCGTCGTCGTCGTCATCATCATCATCATCATCATCATCATCATCATTATTATTATTATTATTATTATTATTATTATTATTATTATTATTATTATTATATTAATTACAATTATGTTGATATGATGTGATCAATCTATTTGAAAAATAATATGAGAAGTACAACCTTAGAAACCTTCATTTGTTATCAATTATCAATGGTTATTGTAAGTTAATATGATGTAAGGACTAAGGACCGTACCAAATATAAATATAATATACACTTAAAATAATATTTGAACTCAATATGATATAATCAAGCTAATAATGGAGTTGAATTTAATTATAAGTTATGCCTTAATATAAAAAGAAAAGTAATCTGATTTGAAGATATTTAAATTTAAAACATCAAATAAATCTTCAAAGATGAAATAATGACAAAAAATTCTAATGCCCCAAAACAATATATATTAAATAAGATAAATTAAAATAAACAATCTTAAAATAATTAGTCTTTAATAACATTTTGGAATAAAAAAAATAACACAAGGATGAGTGCATGACTCGCTAGTCGCTAGTCGCTACTCGCTACGCTACTGAAATGACCCAAATCCGATCCAAACTCGACCCGAAAATATAATAATTCGAACTTATCCGAGCCCGATCCGAACCCGAACCGAAATTAGAATAACCCAAATTTATCCGAATTTGAGTCAATCCGATCTCAACCCGACCCGATCCGAAAACTTAAAATGACCCGAGATTATCCGATACCAAGTTGATCCGAATCAAACCCGATCCGACCTGATCCGATAAAATGATCCGAGATTATCCGAAACCGATATGACCCGATTATTACTTAACCCGATCCAAAAGTAACCCGACCCGTCCGATTGCTAGCTCTAGTTACTGCCATACTTAGTACCAGACTGGTTCACTCTAGCCGTTTTGGTACCAAGTGTTAAGGTTAAAAGGAATTTAATAATCAATATAAATCAAATCTAATCAAGAATTCAAATAAGCATTAAACAACTATAAAATAGAAATCAGAGTGCATGACAACGAGTCATAATCCAGAGTACAGAGTCGGAGTTTCTTAAAAGAAAATAAGTCTACAAATGTTAAAAATTAAACTTGGGAAACCTAATACAAATATGACTGACATAAAGAAATAAAAGAATAAAATGAGGGAAACCGGCCACGCTACTCTCAATCCATGAGCCAAGACATGTTCAACACCCGACCCCGCCTGATGCCTTATGAACATCGAAGGCATCAAAGTAAGCATCGTCCACCTGCACTAAGTTAGAAGGGCCTTCTACTGGTGGGAATGAACAGCACCCATGAAAAGGATGATCAGTACGCTACGTACTGAGTAAGGTAATCGTGCACTAAGTCTAACACATAAGAGCAACACATTCCAAGCATGATAATACAACACCATACGATCACTTCAGATAAATAATAAATAAAGGCCATTTATAGTTCGGATTAATTAATTAATTAATCTCTCATTGGTACTCATTTCATACCATACTCTTTATCAAATTCATGCAAGTATGGGAATCCTACTATTATAGCCGGTGGACTGAAAACACACAGGGTATAATGCACCTGACCACTAATATTTGCTGGTGGATTGGTCTCATATAGGGCATAAAGCTCTTGACCACTATTATTCGCCGGTGGACAGGTCTGGCCCCGACTCTTATGGTGTTTCACTATAAGTACTTAGTGTCTTTCCTATGTCTTAGCACAATTATGTTCGGTTTGTTGAGCACGGAATCCCCCACTATTATAGCTGGTGGACCAATAACACATAGGGCATAAAGCTCCTGACCACTATTATTACCAGTGGACCATAAACATACAGAACATAAAGCTCCTGACCACAATTATTACCAGTGGACCGGAAATATACTGGGCATAAAACTCTTGACCACTATTATTTGCCGGTGGACCAGTCTAGGCCTGGCTCAACAATCTTCCATTTTAAATGATTAATGTCATACAGTGTCTTATTCAAAAGTCTCACCCTACCCATGCATGACTAACTCTCTCTATACTTATCCTCCAAAAGATCCTGTCCCACATCATCAGACTCATACACCTCCTAACTTCACCCAACATCCTTTCCTCCTTACCCTAACTCACACTAGAGCCCATCTCCCATATATGTGGGTCAAGGCCCACTACTTTTCACCTCCAATCCACTCACTGCCTCACACTAGGGTTTTTTCCTAGAAAATCTAATTTAGGCCTATGTGGCACATCCTACTCTCTCCACTCTTCACACTCACTTCTTATTTCACCCATCCACACCCTTTAATCACCCTACATTTAACTCTAATCATTCACTATTTAGATTCAACTCATCATTACGCCTTACTCTCAAGCACACATGTGGTCACAAAACCCTAGGTTGTTACATCAAGCCCTAACTGGCCACACCAAGCCCTAGCTTCCTCATTTCCACATGTCACCCCTCCATTTCTCACCTTCCACTTCTTATTTTTCCATACTAATCATGCTCATCCCTCACATGACAATTTCCACCCTCATCTCATACTCCGCTCACCCTCTTCAAATTCTATTTTTACCACCTTCTCATATTAGGGTTTTCTCCCTAACCCTAGCTCAGTCTTCTATGTACTCTTATACTGTTCCACGTACTATTTTTCACCCAAAGCCCCCAAACACCCAAACAACTCTTCTATTACCTTCCTCACACCCCAAGTCAACTTTTCATACGTAAATTTTACTCTCATGCAGACTTTAACCTTCCAATGCAAACCTTCAAACTTTCTCATGTAAAACCCTAAACTCCCATGTAAACCCTAGATTCTCCCATACAAAACCATAGATTTGATTCTCCCATACAAGATCATAGATTAGATTCTCCCATGTAAAACCATAGATTCTCCCATACAAAACCATGGATTCGAGTCTCCCATGCAACACCATAGATTAGATTCTCCCATGTAAAACCATAGATTATCCCATATAAAACCCTAGATTCTCCCATGCAAAACTATAGATTCTTCCACTCTTTTATTTTATTTAAAACTCCCATTTTATTCATCCACTCATGGACCATTAAAATATTTAGGTCAACTCACATCCCTTGGTCAACTTACTTCCCCAATTTCCTTTTTCATCCTTTCAATCCCACCAAACCACATTAAACATCCTCACATGCATGTCTTAAAGGATTATAACACATTACATCAAATTCCACAACATATATATAGTAACACATGCCATATGAAAGCAAATAAGCATACCTCAACTCCAAGCCGCACTATACATGAAATAGTTATAATAATAAGCATAAGATATATAACACATCATGATACATGGCATATAAGGCACATAACACACATAAGGCCTTAGTTACACTCTTACCTAATACGACACCGGTCTTAGAGCACGTTCCTACGCCTCCTTAGGGTTTTAACTGGTCTCACCTATAAGAGGGAAAAACTAAAGATTAAGTTCTCTCCTACTAAAAATACTATTATTTCCTAATTTATTCTAAGATTAGGGTTTTAGATAAAATAATAATATAATAATAATAACATTAACTAATTACTAATTTTGCTAAAGATAAAAGTAATAATAGTAATATTATAAAAGTTGATAATATAAGGTTTGAAGATTTTACCCTAATAATAATAATGATACTAAAAATAATGATGATGATGATAACGATAATAATAATACTAATAATAATATTAGTATCAATCGAAATAAATGGTGAAACAAGGGCTCGACCCTTCACCAAAATAATACTAATAATAATACTACTAATATTAATAATAATAATAATAATAATAATAAATAATAATAATAATAATAATAATAACAATAATAGTTATACAAAATCATAATAACAATAATGATAATAATAATAATAATAGTATAAATCGAAGATAATGTAAAATAGGGTTTTGATTCTACTTTGAAATAATAATAATACTATTAATAATGATGATGATGATGATGATGATGATGATAATAACACATAATAATAATAATAATATAATCGGCCCTCAATAGCGATAATAATAATAACATTAGTAGTAGTAGTAATAATAATAATAATACATAATACTAATAATAATAATATATTCAAAATAATGGAAATACAATAAAATAAAATAAATAAAGCTTGTATAAATAATGTTTAAGGGTTGAGAAGGTTTAGTGTACCACCTTACCACCTTACTACCTTAGGTTGGTGGTGACAGGTGGCACCGACAATGGTGCACGGTGGCGGCAGTGGTGGCCGGAAAAAAAGAAGAAAAAGGAGAGAGTTGAGTGTTGGGAAAAGGAGAGGGAGAAAGAGGGTGGAAGTTAAGGTATCTATGGTTGCCTAAATGGAGAGGAGTGGAATGAAGGCGGCGGCACATGGCAGCGGTTGTGGTGGCTGAAAGGGGAGGAAAAAGAGAAAGAGAGGAGGAGAGGGAGAAAGAGGAAAAGAAGGGTAGGGGAACTAGAGGGGAGTCTACAAAGCAGTTTGGGAGCTATAGGAGGCGGTGGTTATGGTAGGAGTGGTAGCTAATGGTGGTGTGAAGGGTGGTGGGGACGAGGGAATGATTGATCGGGAAGGCTACTTTTCACGGCCAGTGGCTCGTGTAGGGAAAATCGAGGGAGGAGGGAGGTGTAGTTAGTTAGAGGGTGGTGCAGGGAGGCTTGGGCGGCGGCGTTAGCCGAAAGTGACGAAAATGGTGTCTAATTAGGTGGCGGCTCAAAGGGAAAAAAATTATGGGCTGCAGGAAAGAGCTCGAGCACAAGCTGATTATGGGGGTATTTATAGGGCTAAAGGAGAGGATAAGTTCATAGGGGAGATGGGAGAATAGGGCAGGTAGGTTAGGGTTCACCGGCGACGACGGTAGGCTGGAAAAATTCAAACGTGGCAGAGGGTGGTTTCACAGGAAAAGAAGGGCTCGTGCACGAGAAGGAAGGGAAGTGGGTTGGGTCAAAGTGGTTGGCGATTCAGGGGAAAGGAGAGAGGAGAGAAATGGTCGGTCAATGGCACGATCGACAGTGAAAAACCAAGGAGTTGGGGCAAAGTTGCAGGTCGACGGAGGAAGGAAGGAGGAAGAAGATGCGTGGATTGGACAGCTGGGAAGAAAAGAAAGAAAAGAAAAGAAGGGAGAACTGGACCGGGCAACGTAGGAAAAGAAGAAAAGAAAAAACACAGTGTCCTAATCCGCCAAAGGAGAAAAGAAAAAGAAGGGGAAATGGGCCGCTAAGCTAGCCCAGGTCGGGAGAAAAGGGTAAAAAGAAGTAGTAGTAGTAGTAGTAGTAGTAGTAGTAGTAGTAGTAGTAGTAGTAGTGTAGTAGTAGTAGTAGTAGCAGTAGTAGTAGTAGTAGTAGTAGTAGAAGAAGAAGAAGAAGAAGAAGAAGAAGGAAAAATAAAGAAAAAGGAAAGAAAAGGAAAATGGGGGAAAGCAAAATAGGTGGGTTGGGATAATTAAAATAACTTAGATATTTGGGATATTTAAAAATAATAATGTTTAAATAAAATAATATTTAATTCCTTTTTTAGGCTAATTTAGGATTTTTGAAAGATTTTTCCTAAATTTCATTTTAATTAGCAAAACACCCTAATTTTTCCTAATTAAAATATGTATTATTTTCTTCTTAATTTTCCCTAATTAATTCCCTTTTATTTTAACAAAAAAAATTATGTAATTAATTTTCCTATTAAATTCTTATTTGGTCATTATTCCTAAAATTAGAATTTTGGGGCATTTCAGAAACCCTCATCATTAAGTTTACAGTTGAAATAAAATTTAGGCGAACATCTGGTGTGTGTCGAACATCCTTGAAAACCATATTTGTCATAGGTTTATCCTTGAAGCATAATCTCCCATGCCAATCACCTTAGACATGCCACCATTGCCTATCTTCAAAACTCCAAACTCACCAAAAGTATTACAAGCAACATGTTGTGAAGCGCCACTATTAATAACCTAACTTATCTTATGACTCGCAAGATTTACAACATTCTCATCAATAATGATGAGAAGATCATCAGATGTAGCAACAGAAACACAATCATTATCATCATTATTCTTGTCTTGCTTGGGATTCTTCTTATCACTCTTCTACTTATAGTAGTACTTATTGATATGCTCCATTTTACCATAATAATGGCATTCAACATTATTATACTTACCCATTGGCGTACCATGACTCTTATCTTTATCCTTCTAAAAGTTTACCTATCTTCTCCCCCTAGTTTCAATAAGCAAAGCATCTGACTATGAGGATGACCCTTGAGACCTTCTCATCTCCTCATTTAGAAATCCACTCTTGACAAGATCAATGGTCACCTCGCCATTTAGGGTGGAGTTAGTAAGTGATACCCACAATATCTCCTAAGAATCTGGTAGAGTATTGAGGAACCACATGTAATAGTCCAAATTGAGTGAAGTGCTATATGGACTAATATGGTTACTTATGTCAACATAGTGTACCATTGTTTTGGTGATTCCATTCTAAGAGCTCTATAGTTAAGTGTGTTTGTCATGGAGTAATTTTTAGGATGGATGACCCACTTGGGAAGTTTTAAAAATTTTCTAAAAATTTATCGAGAAGTGTATGAATAAGGACAAAGCTTGTTAAAAGCACTCGTGTTGATTTATGGAGCTAGCTGATTAATTCGAAAGTTCTCTAGGGTCTTCAAATGATCATAAATCAAATAACCATATTTGTATCTCAAATTTACAAATTTCTTCAAGAGATATAATTTATTGTTTACAGGCTTCAAGACATATAAATCTTCTAGTTTATCCTATAATGTCTTTGTATTTGTCTCATTCACAATATGGCTGTAAATATTGTCCTCTACCCATTGCTGAATAAAACCATACACTTGTCAATAATCAAATTACCAGTCTTTATTGGTTTTATCTATCGGTTTATCCTTAGCAAAAATTAATAGATGCAAACTTTTCACATACAAGATACTCTTCATTAAACCCTTCCATCTATGGTAACTAAGCCCATTCAAAGAAGTAATCTTACTTATATTAGCCTCCATATTAAGATATTATATCACTTTGATGGGCCAAAGGGAGAATGGGTCAATAGCATCGACTAAAAAAATAGAAATAAAAACAAATCAATGATACGATTTATGTAGAAAAAATCCTTCCAATATGAAAAGGAAAAAACCACGAGACATTTCATTTTACTGAGAAATATGAGATACCAAAAATTTGGTATTCAAGTGTTAACTAGATACTATAGTCATCAACAGCACAACTAAACAACAATTACAACGCCTAAAAAAGAGTTTGCAAACCCTAAAACATAGATGTCGTAAACACATCCAAAGATCAATCTATAGGCCATAAAACAGCGAGCCCATTTACAGTAATCAACAACAAGATGTTAACAACAACCTCACCAATTTTTAGCCAAAAACCGAGCACAATAGACTATTCAATTTAAGCCAAAATTGAAATTAATCTGAAACTGATTTTAGCAAAAATGCTCGTTGAAATACCAACAAAAACCTAACTTGGAAAGTTTGAAATCAAATCTCCACTATTTATAATCAAAATTGGTAACTTGGAAAGCTTGTGTCAAAAAAATAAGCACGATCCAATGATGAATAAGTTCAGAATTTGAATTAATCAAACTTGTACTTAAGGAAATAATTACATAATTTTTGTACTTCTCTCTTTTCCGTAGGGGATTTAAATCCCAATTTTTCTCACATTTACTCACATTTCCACGTCAACTTTGTAGGTGATGTTGAGTCTTCCTATGTTGGATCATTAATAAAAATAACCTTAATTTGAAGATAGCATTTACTATATAAAATGGAGCCCAAATATTCTAGGATACCCAATAATTAATATGTACTTGTACATAGCAGTCTAGTGTAATAAAAATATGAGAATTAATGTAAAAAAAAACTCTTGTGACTCATTTTTTTGGGGGGCTACGGTTTTAATTTCTATTTTTTGTTTCATTGAATAGAATCTATAAATATAGAATTATTCGGCCGTCATATTCTGACAATTCGTTAATTGGGCCACAAGCACTCAAAATTTTAGATTTTTTTTTCCCTCTTTAGATAATTTTATTAGTATGAAAGCAACAAGCCTATTGACCGGTGAGACAAACATGCAAAACTGCATGTGGTCAAACTAGTACAGGAAAGAAGAACTCTTTTAAATTTGTTGGCTACTTTCGTCCGGGGTACGTAGTTGCTAGGTAGTAGCATTCAATTATAAGTCATGAGACACAATCAGCTATATCTAATTAGCCTACATCACATATAAGCTCTGTCTGCCTGCCTGCTACATACATATATGTGACTCAGACCCTATTTTTAATTATTCATCTTGGGAGTTTTCATGCTCCAGGCAGTTGAATGTTCAACAGTGACGGTCTCTGTTCCATTGTTGAATAGAAACAAATGGGCGTGCTGCATGATTGCCATGGTTGGATAAACTCTGGATGTAATCACTGTTTTTCCTCCAGCGCCATAACTTTCCACCACCGAGTGATCAATCTGCATTAATTATATCGTAACCAAAACATGGGCAAAAAATAACGAGGGTAAATAACGAGGGTGCTGGCACTGGGAGATGAAGATACAGGAGACAATAAATAAATAAATAAATAAGGATACACATACAAGGCTCCTAAGAGAAATCTTCTTATCAGCTGTTAAATCCACGCTTACGAATCCTCCAAAAGATGGCTTGTATGTTCCGGTATTCAGGGAAGATCTGACCAAAGAAGTCAAAGAAAAAATTAATTAAAAACATGGTGGAAGTTTCTGTGTTAGTTCAAAGTATAACAGCTTTAAGGCTTTAGGCTTCATTTCTGGTTCCCTTGAAAGTCAATATACTGAGAATTAGGGGCGGTCAGTTTCAGTGGTAATGGAGCCTGAGGGCTCCTTGTCCTCTTGTGAGCCTGTGACCGCGAATCCCCGTCCAGGCACTGGGTTTCCCCGTCCCCTTTTATCCACGCTTCCCCTCACCCGAGCGTACTGGCCTCAAAATATATATATGAATATAATGAGAATCGTCTCCTCTCCTACGTTATTTCATTCAGCGTCCAACATTTTTGAGTTACCAGCATAACATATGTGTGTGTATATACTGCATGTTCGAGTGAGATATGATCTGTGTCCAGATTATGCATGCATATTTTAGTGAACATTGGGAGGGGACAACTCCAAACCTCGTTGCATCAGAACACATAAGGACCACGTGCTTCTTGTGCTGAGCTTTGAAAATCCTAAAGAAGACAGGAGTATATTCTTCGAGGTTAAGTGAAGCCAATGATAAAATCCCAAATGGCCCTATTCCCCCTTGAACTGTTGAACCCATTTGGCCACAGAGATCTTGAGCATTTACCCATCTGGGATTGAATGCTTCTGCTTTCCCCAAGCTTTGCAAGGAGAAGGTTACTTCAATATCGGCCTGCAGAGCAGAGTACAATCCATCATAAATTTAGCTAAGGTCGACATTTTTTGTATTGATTGAGTTGGGAAACATTATTGTTAGTTACACATAAGAAATTAATTAACCTGAGCAGCTATTATTCCTTTGATTTCAACATGGCGTCCAGATTTTAGAATTCGTTTGGTCAACTGGACTTTATTCCCTCTTAGAGCTTCCAATTCTTCTACGGGCCATTGCACCAGCTGTCTTCCATCACTATCAAGCCATACGGACCTCGGGATGCTCTGGATATATATATGTAAAACAAATATTACAATTATATATATATATATATGTATGATTGATTAGACACTGTATCATTCCTCCTTTTTTCTTTTTTCTTTTTTTCTTTACCCAGGGATCGGGGAAGTAACCAGGACACCTGGTGGGAGAGGAACCAGGCGTCCAACGGGAGACTCAAATGGACAAGTAGTCCTATGGTGCCTCGCCACTAGCACTGACGGAAGCACGCCCCTAATAGAATTTGAACCCTAGTGACCAGCAGCGTATGGGAGCAAGGCTCTCCAAAGCTAGGCTGAGGTGGTCAGCCCCACTGGATCCTATTTAATTTGTTAGTTAAGAAAGAAAATACAAAATATGAAGGTCAATTCCTAGACCAGACGACGTATGATGAGAGCAGGTAGGTAGTCCTCACCTGTATGCCAGCCCATCCTTTAGCAACATCATCAGCAACCGTATCAGACTCATTAGACCAACCCCACAAGATCCTTCGGTTTTTCTTGCCATCAAAGAACGACTTAGACGCATAAAAATTTCCCCAATCATACCTTAATCCATCCCAACCATCAACCGACGTGTTATCAGGAACATAAACGTCTTTCACCGGATCGTATGTCCCGACTGTATAATAATCGTATCTAGTTTGATCAAGACTGACTTTCAAGACATGCTTAACGTCTCCTCTAGGACCTCCACTCATAACTGCAGAAGATACATCCAGCCCATTTTTCCCATACCTCCTAACAGGGTAAAAATCAATACACTCCCAGTTACCGGTACGAGGGGCAGAATGAAGAGTTTGTTTAGCCTTAGTCCAAGTCCTAAAATCCTTACTCCTATACAAATATGCCATACCTCTGTCCTTTCTTTTACCTCCTACTACAACTTCCCAATGCTGCTTGTTCCGCCATGCGGTCGTCGGGTCGCGGAAACAGCTTACATTCAAATCTGAACTAGGTAAAATTAATGGATTATAGTCGGGTTTCACCCATTTACGAAGGTACGGATCAGAGAGGTTAGCTGGCCATGCAATGTTTTGGACTTGGGTTTCTCTTGGGTCTACTCCCGTGTAGAGTATGACTGGTTTGTTTCCAGGTAAGATAGTAGCTGAACCAGACCATGCTCCTTTTATATCGAATGGCTTGGAGGGACAGATTGCAGGTTCTAGAGCTACCCAGTTGATTAAATCCTTTGATACCGAATGACCCCAGACTATATAGCCCCATACCGGTCCCTTTGGATTGTACTGGTAGAATAAATGGTAGATACCATTGTAATACATTGGTCCTGCGTATCAACAAAAATATTTGTGGAAACCGGTTAGATTAGGAAATTAACCATAATATAAAGTACGCGCGGTAGCTAATTAAATACAGAATCTTGAACTGTAATTGGTTTTTAGCAGCTCACCGTTTGGATCTGTAGACGTTTATGATCAACCAACCATTGTTGTGCAGTCGTCGAAGTTGTTGGGTACATATAACAAGGTGGAGAAGATATATTAGTGATCGACAGCTTAGGGGGGAGGGGGGGAAGGTCATAACTACTGGAAATATTCGTACCATTGATCCAATTCTTTGCAGGTTGGAAATGATAGCTGGGTTTAAGGACCTTATTCGTCCTACCGGCTGTGCCTTGATCAAGAGATAAAAATTCTGGATAAAACACATGAGATGCAAGAACGCCATATATGGTTCCGAATGCTATGAAACTAACGAAATAAAGCCACGCAGCTGCAAATAGAAGATGCTTTGATGGTTCCATGGCTAAAGAAATAAGCAACAGTGAAGAACGGGCTAGCTAGCTTGCTCAACGAATAAAGAGTGTTCCGCGAGTATTTATAGAAGTTGGTAGGACGGTGCTCTTTGTTTTCTCTTTCTTTTTTCATCCCCCCCCCCCACACAACACACACACCTCCACCCCCGGGTCGCAGGTTTGGTCACTAAACACTAAACAGAGCTCTACCTTTGGCCAAAAATTCAGTTAAATTTTCCATCAACCAATACCGACTGATATATCTTTTTCTTTTTGTATCAACAAATAAAAATAAAAGGAAGGTTTTGATATGACATTTTCGATCCAGTCATGTTATTTCAGTACCGATCCATCACATGAATATCTTTTCTCCCTCGGTATAAAGTTCCATATTACTAGGAAAAAATAGCCTGGATATAGTTCTGCTTAAAACAGCTAAATGTTATTCACACGCTATATTACCGAATCACCTAGTGTTATTATGCCAAATATCTCCAACGTCCCATAATAAACACTAGCTATAGCTGTCTACCTGCACCATCTACCAGTGTCGTGCTATATATGTTCATCATTTATCAGAACAATATCAGGTTCAGGTATGACATTAGATACAGCACTGCTGTGAAACTTCAGTGTAATACACCGAGGAAGACAAAGACGAATGCCTAATTGCTCGATTAAATCAACTGTTCTTAAATTTTACTCGAGTCTCGTGTTGTTTAAGGAGCCATATTGTATCGCTAGTACTGTAGATAAGATTAAATAGTGCAAAATGTGCAGGTAGATATTTGTCATCTTCCATGCATAAATTAATCTGTAGATAAATATTAATGAGTAAGACTCATGAGTTAACTCAGTTCATGCGTGGGTTATTAAGTAGGAACGTTAGGTTCATGTTCATATTCATATATTACTAGAATGC
Organism: Tamarix chinensis; assembly: GCA_030549775.1. Lineage (NCBI taxonomy): Eukaryota > Viridiplantae > Streptophyta > Magnoliopsida > Caryophyllales > Tamaricaceae > Tamarix > Tamarix chinensis. The sequence continues at coordinate 23,762,338 of CM060177.1, read as the reverse complement.
ATTTAGGATATACAGGTTTAATAGGCTCATTAGAGAGCATTGATTCATCCACAGCAATCTTATATAAAAAATGTGTGTGGAATACAGTCGATAATATAATTCTCATAATCTATTCCTCCTATACTCGTAACTAGGAATTTGTTTTCTGTGGGAGTATTCTACACCAATCTGCATGTATTATCCTCATGGGCAATGATATTACCCTGTTTTTGGCATGTTGGAAGATGGGTTTTCCAAGAGTGAATTATACCTACAAATTAATTAAACAATTTGCTTCTTCAGCTGCTATCCTTGTCCGGTACAGTCTTCTTTTATGAATGCAAAAGAAATATATATATATATAAAGGGGTAGCTGGCTAGCTAGCTAGTGAAAGAAAGCAACACAAGGTCGCTAATGACCGGATTTGAACTTGGGAATCTAGAATCTCTTTATTAAGCAACAGCAAGGAGGGTTAAAAATAGATTTCCTGGCATTTAAAAAAATATATATACTCCCTCCATTTCAAAATATAAATCATCTTTAAATTTCATGAATAAATTTTTACTGTAAGAGTACTTTTAAATACGAATAAAACTATTATATGTTTATATCCTGATTTGTTATATTTTAGGAGAAATTAAGGGTTAAAGTTTGACTTTGAAATTTATAAATGACCTATATTGTAAAATGGATGGATGGAGTAGTAATATTGCACGATACATGTGTGCAACTTTGGTCCCAATCCTTGCACATTAAGTATACAAATTTGAATTATATTTGGAAACATCAAGTGGCTGGCTTTCAGTTCATATTCTCAGCAGACCATCAGTTTACACTGCACAAAGATCAATTACTAAAATACTTACTTTACCTGTTATTCCTGAAAATGACTAGTATGTCTGAGTCCAATAATTCCTACTCAGCAATGACATAGCCATAAAAAAAATAACGAAGGCATTGTTAGGAGAGATAGCTATGAATGTAAACATTGACCTTTCTCTCAAAGATACAAGTGGGGTGGTTATTTTGGCAATATTGAACCTGTACAAGATGACCTGAAAGTAAAGGGCAGTTTTCCAAGTAGATCGAGAATATTTATGTTGTAGAGAGAGGAAAATGATACAATTACTGCACAATCTAACTAGGTAGAACCCAGAGATTCGGATCTTTCATCATTGTAAAAGGAGTATCATCAAACTCAGAAACATCCCTGCCTTCTCTGGGAATGGAGAACTAATAAGTGAATAACAAACAACCCCGTAAGAATATCCCAGCTGTCTAACACATGCCACCACTCAGATAGAAAAGGAACTGTTCGATGCAGAAAGCCCTCCTTAATATAACAGCAGGATGATCATGAATCACAATTTCAGTTATCTGGATAAATGGGTCAAGAAGCTGTCAGTGCGTTGCCAGCTAAGGCTACACTCGTTTCACTCACAAGCCTGCCATACCAAATTGTTAGGGCATCAAATACAGGTGAGGCAAAGCCCAGTTTAATTCAACCAGAGGTAGCTCTCAGATTCAAATGCTATTGCGCATGTTGCAAAGAAATGAAAAATTATAAAAATGGGAGAAAAAAAATCGTCAAGATGTTTAACTTAGTAGAGATTTTGTCAAAACCATGGATCAACCAAACAGGGTAGTATTTATGGATTAGACCATCTATATTGGATGCACAAAATTGCTGATATTGGTGGATGAGTTTGGATGGAAAACAATACAAGATATGCCTGTAAAAGACATGTGTTCTGTGATACATAAAATTAAAAATAAATAAATAAATAAATAAGGTCTTGCTTGAATGTAACCATTGAATAGCTCAGCATTCGTAGTCGATTACAAAACAAAAGTAAATGATAAAAATATATATTCAAGGCGTGACAGATAAGAGACTCAGGAAATAAAGAAAATTATGGAACAAACGAATGACTAACAAGCTCTTCAGTATGGGTACACAGCAACTTGTAGCCCTAACATCATCTAGCTCCATTAACCAGCTGGTATACAACATGAGTCTCCTATTTTCCAGAGTGAGACTAAGGTAAATATATTCATAGAGATCGTTGAGCTCCCACATGACTAGATTTCATGAGTTGGTCCCTGCATTAAATCGCTTCACCACTAAAAATACAAAATCTTGCCACCCGACCTAAACGGTCCAGTAGCCCTGGACCGCGGTATAATCATATGATCCATATATCTCCCTATTGCAGTAAGGAACAGAGTAGAAGAATGTTACATGTCTTCAACAATTGAAACAGACAGATCACAGAGAGAATACTCTAGTTCACTTCAGTAAGTGGTGACCGGGGTATCAGAGAAGGCTTCGAGTGCTTTTCATCAACAGACGACTCATAAGGATGGTTTTCCCGAAATTCCTCTTGCAAAGTTTCCATTGGCATCGCACGAAGAGAATCTATTGTCCCTTTGCTAGGGATGTCTGTCTCGCATTTTGCTGGAGTCGTACCAGTAGGCTCATAATCCTGAATGATGAAACACTTATCAATATCACATGAAAACATGGAGAGGGCATACATGACTTAGATCGTCATTTCAAGCAAATCTCATTCATCGGGACTTATCAATACTTGTGTTCTCTCTGAAAGCATTTATCTTTGATATGCATGTCACCAATGACTAGGTGACAACAACCATATGCCTTCAAGAGTGAACAGCCAGTCCAACTTACCATGTATCTTTGTAGGAAGGTTTCCTGCGCCTCTTTTTCAATGGAAGCAGCTTGACCACAATGATCTCCCCGGAAGACTTCAAGCTCATCGTTCTGAGTTCTGATAGCTGAAACAATGCAGGAAACGTCTCCTTGTTGCCTCTCTGATAAACCTGTAAAGAGTTTTTCAGATGAGGAAGCCACGCATAAAAGACAATCTATGGTGAAGACCTGACTCTTAAACATCTATTGTCCGTATTCTTAGGGAAACATTCATATATGGTTAAAAGCAACTTAAGCATGCAAGCAACAGTCCACCAGAAGACAAAAGGCGTCACAGACAGCAACCCATAGCTACGCCCAGCTCAGTGAGCTGAAAGTCAAAAGTTAATAATGCCAATCCTGGGAACAGATTCAATAGAGCTGAAACTTAGTCGATTCTAAAGTATTACTGTCACTCAGGAAAACAGGATTTCACATTTAGTGGCATATAATGAAGCTTGCACGTATCAGCAACCATAACAGCATCAAAAAATACTATATTCTTACACTAATGCGTGTTAGAATATATGAGAGAACAGTCAGACCATATGGCAGCAAAAAGTACATACATCATTTCAGCTGTAGAGTCGGTAGGCGGATAAACTAGCTGATTGTTCAAATGAAATACACTCTGTACTTAATAGCACAGTAATGTCAAGACTCGTATAACTGCGTATAACTACAACAGACAACATGGAAGTTGGAAGTATGATACAGAGAAACTAAAAGGCTGGAAAGACATCTCATAGAGAAGAGTAACTATTATTTAACTCGACCATACACTGAAATTTCCAAGGCAGGGATTTCATTGCCAATACATCAGACAGTGACAACCAATACAGTAACAGCAGCTATTTTCTGTTCAAATCCAGCATGTCAAAGTCAAAAGACAAATCTAAAGTCAGAAAGAACTCACCAGCTAAATGTTGCACAACTTCTTCAGTACTACTGACAGCATCTTGCTCTGCTGCAGCTCTAGCAGCATCAATTTCAGAATCGTGCTGATTGTTGCTGTCTGACACATTTCTGTGATGACATTTGGAGGTTTCAAGTGTTAAAGAAAAAAGTTGCATTGAGCCATGGCTAGATAAATAAATACACCAAATGTTTCATAATTTTCAAAGTAATGAATAGATAATATACCTACAGAACATCTGAATGGCATCGTAAAAGTGAAAAAAGAGTCAAAAGGGAAAAGAAAACTTTGTGAGGGGGCGGACAGAGGCTTAGGCCTGGTGACCAACCTTGCAAGAGATCCCAGTGCTGAAGCATGTTTACCAGACATATCATTTACAGATTCATGTGTCCTCTTCCAATGCTTTGAAGCTGTCTCGGCAGTATTCATGCTGCAAATAAGTCAATTGTCATGCTTACATATAAACAGATATTTAACAAGGAATCGTTCACAATATAATGAGGGAAACATAGGTAACAAAGAAGGAACAAATATTACAATGAAGAAGCGTAGATTTCCACAAAAAAAAAAACAAAAGCACACAGACCCCTGAAGGCATAAAAATACTAACCACTTCTGTAATAGCAACTCCATACGACAATGCTTGGCCGCTGAGAAATCAGCAGTGTCACTTGTATCATTTTCTGCTTGCAATGAAAATTCCTGCCATTTTCTTTTAGCGTCGGTGGTGATACCCTCCATTGAGTAGACATGCTTGTCCAAAAATGTTTTATTACCGATTGTAGTCTCTTTAATGTCAAGCAGTCTTGCATCAACCTGCCATGTCGCCACATATCTATAATGTGATCAAAGAAACTACAAGGAAAATACTACAAATTCAATAAAAAGCTTGAAGTTTACCATCTCTTTTTGACGAAGGATATGATTATTCACTAAATTAGTCATGTCAGCAATCAGCTTCTCGGCATCAGACTTTGATTGTTCCTGCAGCAATAGTTATCCACATTAATTATAAAATACAAAGACATTCAACATTCAATATCCCAACAGAATCTTGAACTTTGTACCTTGAAAGCCAGCTGAAAATCAGAAATGCTCTTTATCTGAATCTCCTCAATGTGAGAAGCATGACCACCAAGCCTATTTGATTCCTCAGAGACCTTCTTTAGATACTCATTAATAAACTTTGAGGTCTCTTTTGTGCGCTCAAGACTATCTTGGAATCTCTGAAAGTTTTATAAACCCGCACCATGGAATAGCGAAATATGACAAAATTAAGGTACCAGGTATGTATTTTTTAGGAAAACCAGCCGACAAGAAAATGGATCGAATACGACCATACTAACCTGGCGTAACTCCCTTGCAAATACAGCCATCTCCCGTTCATGACTGGACAGAGTTGCCTGTAGCTCCTCGTGGATTGAATTTGCCTCACCCGCCTCAGCAGCAAGGAGCTAATTTCAAAGAGAGCAATCAGCACCATCATAAAAAAGACTAATCAGTTATTGATTCCCATAAAATAAATTAGATGTTTGAACTTACCACTTCAATTGAATGTGCATTTGTAAAAGACAAAGATTCAATCTCCTTCATGCTGGCATCAGTGTTAGCCTTGTGTAGACGTACAACATTTTGCAGTGCCTCAGTGTGAGAGATGTATAAATTTCGAGAGGCCATCACCTTCTTCTTCAACTCACTTACAGCCTAAAAGAATAAAGAAAGAAACGAAGAGTTAACAATATAAAAAATGTATATAATTAAATACATACCGCATACTTTCCCATGCTGGGAAGAAGAATGAAAGGTACCATCAGCAAACACTTAGAAACTACCTCATTGTGCTTATTCAATAAGGAGTGACACAGCTTATCAATGCACTGCAGGTTTTCACTCTGGTGAGACACAGATGTGGCAACGGTGCTGCAGAGAGAACCAAGTTGTTGACTAAGCTGTGCATGATAATTGCTCAGCACTGATTTATTATCAGCACTCAACTTGTCTTCTCTAGCTGCAAAAAAATAAAATGTGTTAGCAATCTGAAAATATGCATCTGTTCATGAGACTTAAGAATCATGCATATATACCATACCAATTTTCGAATACAACAAAGCATTATCTTGAAGAGCTTGCTCCAAGTCTGAGCGCAGAACACAAGCTTGATGTGCTAAAGCATTCTCTGTTTCATGTATGGAACACAAATATTATGAATAGAGAAACAAAGTGAGAAAGCCTTAAAAAATCTCAAAACCTAATACGCCAATGGCAAAAATTGACTACCAGCTTTTCTTTGCTCGGAAACTATGAAGTCTTTTTCTTTCAGTGAGTACTTGCATCTTTTTAATTCCTCCTCAGTACCGGCCAACAGTTTTCTGGTTAGGTTCAAGTCTTTCTGCACAAGCAAAATGCTAGTGAATCATGAGTCCACAGATTCAAGAGAAACGGCCCACCTAAAAATTATGTCTCACCTGGGTCGATGCAAGTTTGCTACTAAGATGAGAGCATTGTTGAACCTGAGCACTGTGTCTACTTTGAAGTTCCTCAAATTGCTGTTTGCATTGGCAAATTCAAGATAACATGTCAAAGACAATAAATCATAATGATAGGCAATAGCAACAGTACGAACAGACCTTCTGATGATTCTCCATAGCAACACCCATTTGCTCAATCTGGTCAGCCATTGCCTAAACAACAGAGCACACAACAATGTCACCTCCATACACATAGGAAACAATCAGAACAATAAGGTGACCATGAGACTAATTCAAACAAGTAATTTCTGCTTGATAATTTCATATATCTTTTTCTCCTTTTGGACGGTATCACCCTAGACCACTTTGACAAATTACAGATAGACAAGTTATATTCAAAAAACCCTAAGCAGTGTTAGTCAATTGTGATCTCGTGTACAGCAAATCAAACTTCAATAGAAAAAAGCAGAACATCTGGGTTGTCACCTTCCTTTCAGCTTCCTCTTGATAATAGCGTTCCTTTGGCATATAAACACCATTTTTCTCTCGCGCAGCATAAACCTCTGATGCATGCATCAATTTCGTTACCAAGCAGCCAAGAATTCCTTTATATGGATAGATAGATAGATAGATATGTTTACAGTCCTACCGGCTTTCAGTCGGTCAATTTCACCATAGAGGTCTTTTATTAGAGTTGTCTTCATCATTTTCTGATTTACCTGCAGATTGGCATTACATGTGAGAGTGTAACATAACTACACATGGCAACACTATTAAGAACTCCTACAAGGGTGATTTAGGGACTATAGCAATTCAATAAAACGATCCAATAACAACCTCAGGCTTATTCTTTATATTTTTAGCCCTGTGAGCATAATCCAATGTACTCAAGGTTTCCTCTAGCAGTGAACAGCTGGTGATACTGTTGCAATAATACATGTCTTGGTTCTCCCCCCCAATGAATCACGAAGTAATCTTGTCAGCTTGCTATCTCTGTAGGGAACATGGCCAAGATGCTCTACGAGAGCACTGATAACTCGACCTAGCGTGAGCAGACTTTTATTAATCTCACCAGCTTCTCTTGCACGACCCTGGAATGGATAAAGAGGAGAGCACTTTAATAACAGAACCCATACCACAAACTATCGACGTGCTATCTTTTGAACTTGAATATTATGTGTAATGTCATGAACTGAGATTAAGCTTTCAAACCTCACGAGCCCCAGAGCGGGAGATGTTTTCTGAACCAGCTAAATCAACTAGATTCAATTTCCCACACTTAATCAGCTCTTCACCTTCAGGGGTTGATTCCTTGATGTGTATGGTGATCGAAAACAAAGAATGTGAACGACTGAAAATCAACAAAACTGATTGTCATTATAAAGATTTTAATGTGAAGCAGTTAAAAAGCTTCCAGTCGTGCAATGACCTTGATTGTTTGTTTAGAAGAGTTTCTGCTGTTCGCCGCTTGGCAGATCCCCGTTCAAGGAGAGTAAAAATCTCAGTTGCACTAGTGACAATCTCCTCTTCTAACCCTCGGACAAGAACACCACCTTTTCCATCCTCCATAAGAGGAAGTGGTTTCTTCTGCTTATCCTCTACAGCAACTCTAGAGATCTCCTCTGGTGCTAGCAAATCAGTAATTTCTTCATTATACAATTCCAAAAAAGTAACCTTTACACTGTATTCAGCATTCTGACCCTCCAGTGTATCAAAAATTTGCTTGATAGCTCTGGGTATCACTCCTGCTTCTGAAGGTAATTCCCCATCAGGTCCACTCTATCAAAAACACATTAAGTTAGGCAAAAGATAAATACAGTGGAGGGAAGAAAACCAGGTGCAGGATAAGAACGAGATGTTTACCCTTGACCTTTTACACTCCCCTTCCATTGTATAAGTTTTTCCTGTTCCAGTTTGACCATATGCAAAAATGGTACAATTAAATCCTTCTAAAACCTCATTTACAATGGGGATTATAGCTTGTTCATACAAATCCCTCTGCTGCGCTGAAGGGCCGAACACCTGCACACGGATCCATTTCATCACTGGTTGTATCATATCATTCTTCTAGGCTAATACCTAACACAGGTGAGTAACTAGCGGCAGAATTGGATTTTCAGTCTTATGCTACATAATCAGCAATGTCCAGACACGAGATTATAGTCCATACAATTGGACAATTGAAGATTTTTCAAGCATAAAATTAAAATCCATCTTCTGATCCCTTTTCATATATGCAGTAGATATCTCATGTTCAGAAAATAATCAAATTATCCATGAAGAGGGTCGATTTCATACTGTGTTATCTATCAGGCTTACCGTAAATATCCATTTCTTCCTCAATTCGAGGTGGCTAAGGGCCCATAATCTAAACCACTAACAATCACAAATTACTAATAAATTAACTCAAAATTAAATGAAATAATGATAAATCAAAAGCAGTATCTAATAAACACAAGCTAGTCTGCCTTAGAAATATCTGACAAAGTCTGGAACTGCTCAATTAGGCATCGCCTCCGCTTTAGCAATTTACCTTTATTGTGGCATAAATAAAACAGAAAAAAATGAAATACCTTATCAAATGTAAAAATCCTATCGATGTGTTTGCCAGCGATATTCTGAGATACAGCAACTTCTCTTTGATAGTCATTACAGGTAACAACTTGAGGTGCATTGTTACGCAGCTCTTCTTCACTAAAAGGCCTGTTAATTTAAGTCAAATTAATTATGACCCTAAGAAGTGTAAGCGGAAATGGACCTGACATTTGGAGGGATTAGGGTTCTATAATACCTGCAGCGAAGAAGTACTTGAACATTTACACCTTTCTCTTTGTAGTCGTGGCGATGATTTGACATTTTTCTTCCCGGTGATGGTGATGATGAGAGAGGGACGCTGTTCGTTCGGATTCCTCTAATTGCTTCAGATCCAAATCCCCGCTCCTCCCGACTTGAAGTTTGCTTCTTTTCTTTCGCTCGTCCTCCCAGACTCTCACGCCCTTACTCTCTCCCTCTTCCCTCTTCCCTCTTCCCTCTGGTGTTTTGTTCTCTCCCCCTTGAATTTGACAGAAAAGCGGGATGTCGGAGATATTTGAAATTTCATAAGGCCGCTCCTCCGTTCCAGAATAATAAAAATAATCTCCGACGAAGAATAAAACAATAAAAAAAATAGTCGAGGTAATACGCACCGTTTTAAGTTACAATTCTTATGTCACGCACGTAATAATAATTGTTTTAAAAATTGGATCGAAAATTAATCTAGTAGATCTTATAGTATAAAGTTTGACCATAATTTGATTGAATATTATTTTTATTTATAAAAATATCTGGTATAATTGGTCCAGTTGGGTCAATCCAGATCATTTGTCCTTAATTTTCTTCTTTCATTAATTGAAACAATAATATTTAGTGCATACTGAGGTCAAATTAGTTTAATTAATCCAACCTGATTTTTTGGTCTAATCTAATATTTTTCAATCGGTACCTTATTTTTAAAACCATATAATTTTGTATCAGTATGCATCCGACCAATCCGGACCCTTTTTTTCAATGATAATACCTTGTTATATATATACATTATTAATATAGTGATATTATAAAATATTCATTCATCATTTTGCTTTTCAATCTCCTATGTTTCTTCTCGTGTGCGTGTAAAAGTAATTATGATGCAATTTATAAATTATTTTATTTTAATTGTAATAATTTAAAAATATATCAAAACATTACTTAGATTTTTTTAACACGTATAGATATTCATTTGTCTAAAATAATATTATATTAAGCTATTGTTAGTTTCATTACTAACGAATATTATCATTCAAATTAATAGATGTTAGTTGGTGAAACGATGAATGGATGTGTTTATGGCAATAAGTGTCACATATTTATATTATAAAATGTATAATGTATTGCATACCGTAATCATCGATGATTGGTATCATTCAAATTAATAAAATCAATGAATGCGCACGTATACAAAATAGCCTTTTAATATCAGAGAAAAAATGGAATTTGACAATAATTTCATTTACTATCATTTACAACATAAACTTTTATTGTTGTATACTATTTATATTAGGCTATTAGTAAAATATTCAACATTAGATGTCAATAAACAACGATGGCATATAGTTTACATTCATTGTTATAAGTCCACTTAATTGAAATGGCGTGGTATTAATCTATAAGACAGCAATCATTTTTTGTATTATACCATATAGAATTAGTATTTTAAGATGGTCTCGTAATAACAACATTAGTCATAAATTATATATATTAAATTATGTTATTATGTTCATTTTGATCATTACATATACATGTTATTTACAAATATGCAAGCTTCAATAATTAGAGTCACACCTTGATTACAAAAAATACCAAACAAAACAAGCATTACTACTTGGAGTGTCGACTTCGACATTTGCATAAACATAACCAACAATCATAGCTACTAACATTTAATAGCAAAATCATATGACAAAAACAACAATCAAACCTTTTTTTTCCAACTAGACTCTCCCATAATTTTTGTAGGAAATGTTTGTTTGTATTCACCAAAAACCCACAAATAATTTCAATGTGTTCAATAAAAGTACATAGTGTACAGTCAATCCATTTCTCGCGATATGGAGGTAAAAAAAAAATGGGTATCTTTATCCTAATGTACATATATTTTATCCAAGATAATTAGGTAATGAAGCATAAAAATTAAGTTTAATATTATATTCTAAACAATATTCATCTACTTTGTCCATGCATCAATATAAGGTATATTGTGATCTTAGGTACTTTCCTTGCAAAAAATAAAAACAACTATTTTGTGGGAAAAAGATAAAACTACAACTAAGAAAATGCAATAATTATTAAGCAGTGATTACATTTATATATTACTTATCCTTTCACTTACATTCATTTGAATCTCGCCATTTATCCTCTTTAAGTACTAATTACGTTCTAGCTAAAATATAAATAAATAAATAAATAATACATTATCTTCATCGTCTCCTAAGTAAAATGTCATCAGTTTCATGATCATCAAGGTTGGAAGAAGGTGGCAAATTAGGAGGAAAAATATATGCCCCGCTTTAATATTATATTTCTCATCTTTAAAATTTCAACTCTTTAATGATAATACAACTAACCGCTAATTACCTATCGATCAATAACATAAAACACATATTTTGCTTGTGATGCAAATATGAATGACTCGTGCTTATAGTCATCGTGTTAATATTAACTCGAATGAGTCCTATATATTTAGGTGATACACCGTGCTTGTAACATCCCCATAATTTACTACTTAAAAACTTCATTTTAGCGGAAGTATAATCACAAAATATTGGGTGTTATTTTAATACCCTAAATTTAACCTTACCCCAACCCTAGATGATTAATATTTTTAGTCTCACCCTAATCCCTTTATCTTATTTTCAAACCCGACTTTATCCATAATCCTAAACTTATTCCTCTTTTATCCTTTCTTTTTCTCCTTTTTTCTTTTTTTTCCCTTTTTCCGTTTCCTTTTTTCTCTTTTCTTCTTTTCATTCCCTAGTATTCTTCTTCCTTACACGATGTTCTCCTTCTCCAACCGAATACCTTATTTCTAGCCTCCAATATTAGTGTTCCTAAGTCTAAATTTATCATCATCATTATCACATCCCTTAACTTCGAGGATCCGTCATAACAAAATTTCCTCCAAAATCTCTCGATCGGTGCTTTAATTCTTTACCTGCTCACACTATTCACATGACACATCCCAAGCATGAATACCCTTCTTCTTCTCTCCTTACTTCATTTAGTACCTAGCCAAACTACCCTTGACTCCCTCTCTCCACCCCAACTCTCTTCTACATCAACACTACTAAATGACTCCATTTTCATGCGGCAAGCTCATCGTAGCTTAAAAAGCCTCATGTTGCACCCCCCATCTCTTTGTCAGCACATCACGTCTCTCTTCCTTGAATCTCATGAATGTTTCTCATTCCATCCCCATATTTAGCATTCTTCACAAAAACAACACCCCTGAAACTACCAAACCCTCATGCATCAAACCACCCCTAACATAAGCACCTCACATTGCATACATCCATCTACGCTTACAACTCATGCACCAAGACAAGCCTAATGTTGAGCACCTCACGCTACTCAACACTCTCTGCATGAGGTAATCATGTTATACCCCCCGAAGTAATGTCCAAAGCTCGCACAAACCGCCCCATTAATGCCACTCTTGCACAGCTTGCACTCCTTCTTTCGCTTCAGTTCTTGCTCTTTTTTTACCTCATTTGCCTTACATTCTCCCTTTTTCTCATTTTTTAGGTGATCTTATGGTGGCTTTAGAGAAGGAGGCTTAGGGTTATACTTTCTTGAAGACCGCTGATGGTTACATAATGATACTTGTTTTAGTTTAGGATTTTTGGTGCTATGTATATATTTTTATATAATCTCATGTCTAGTTGTATTGCATGTATTAAATCATGTCGTTGATGTCATTTGATGGTATAGATTAATTGTACGAGCATTTTGTAAAAGCATGTGCTTATTTGTTATTGCTCGATGAACTTTATCTTGAAACCTTATTATGTTGGCATGGTTCGTTGTATTAATTGTGTTAATATAATGGGGGTTGTGAAATGGATAAGGATTATCATGACAATATATATTGAAATATGTAAATAAGTAATGCTATGACTCATAGGGTGTTTTTTTTGTGAAATTTGGATGTTTTGGTTGTCTTAAGGGTACTTTGGATATTTTATGATATTGGGGAAAATGAATATGGCATGGTAATCGTTGAGGATGTGATAATTAATTTCATAAGAAATGTGATCAATTTTAGGTTGATTAGTGCACAAGTTATCTAGAAAAGGACTTTGAGGCATTTAAGTAATATAAGAGCATTTTGGTTAATATGGGTTCAATATGAAATTTTAGCATATATAAAGTGATGTATGCTTTAAAATATGTAATTATGTTATGTGGAATACTCGGGGTAAGTATAAGAAATAAAAAGCCTAATAAAAATGATAATATAGGTTAATTGGGAATAGTAACCCTAGATGCAAGCTTGTTAATGCATTTGTAAGACATTAAAGTTAAACCTTAATTTTTAGATATGCTGTCAATAAATATATATTAGGATGGTGTACTTAATTTGGTGGTTATATGAGTCTCATGGAATAATTCATGCTTATGTTGTGAAATTAGGATTTCGTATGGATGTCGTGGTCATTTTCCCAAAGGAATAATCTAAACCACTTCTAGTTGTGTTTTATATGCCTTGCATATTTATCATAAGCTTGAATGATGAGATTGAAAATAATCAGTTGTTTAATAAGACATTAATACTTAAAGTGAAAGATCACGGGAATCAGGGTTGAGTTGTACCTACCCGCTCCAACGTATGAGATTAGTGGTCGGGAGTGTTATACCTTAAGAGTTTTACCAATCCATTGCACAGAATAATAATAGTGGTCAGGAGCATTTTATCCCAGGAGTTTCATTGGTTTATTCCATTGGATAAGAACCATAGTAAGGAATGTTCTGTCTTCGAATCTTTACCCATTTATTCCATCGAATAAGAATAGTGGTTAGGAGCATCCTACCTCAGGAGTTGTATCCATCTATTCCACCATGTGAGAATATTGAAGGTCCCTAAACTCAATATAATAAAGCAAATGAATCGTAAGTATGCCTAATTACAGGACTATGGATCAATTATTCACATGCATCGTCTCATGATATAATTGATATGTGTAATTAATCTATCCATATGACCTTATGCATATTTTTTATCCCTTTACCTTGGTTGTATTATTCTCTCACTCATTACGTAGTATATTGATCATTTTGTTATGGGTTTTACTCATTCCCACGAGCAAATGAGCCACATTTTATTGTGTAGATCTCTAATAGCTATCTTAATGATTTCACTACTTGTGATATTCTAATTGTGGAGGAGTAATTATGCTGTCTTTTGGGTTTAGACGTAGAGTTAATGTTATCCATTAGCTATTTTTTGTCCTAGTACCCTTTTAGATTACTAGTGACTTAATTCCATTAGATATCTTTTTTATTGTATTTTATCATCCCGTACTCGAAGTTAGACTCCAACTATTATCCTAGTTAATGGAAAATTTCCTCATTCTCTAATTATCTTATTTTGAGTTCTAAATGATCTATCTTGTATTTGATATAATAATGGTATGGAAAGCTAAACTTATATTGATTAAGACTGTAATACCCAATTGCTTCATTATTATTCTTTCGTTAAAAACAAAAAAAAATTAGTTGTAATTTTTCGGGTGTTACAATTACTACAATAATTAATATAAGTTCAATCTCTAATATATTTCTTAATTTTTAAGGTTAATACAATTCAACTTGAATAAACATAATGGTGGAAAGAGAGAGAAAATAGTAATAAAAGACTTGTGTATAGTATAACATCCGTTACAACAAGTATGGAAATAAAAGCCTGAGACATAAGAGCCCAAAATAATAATCGATAAAAAAAAGAACATCATGCGGCTCAATAATGGTTAGTTCTAACTCTCGGTCCCAAAAGCCCAAACATCGGGGATCACTTAGAATTCCACTTCTCAAAGTTCTTTAGCCGTAGCATTTTGTGCACGTATTCATAGAAAAAGTATAGTATTAGTATGATTTCCTTGTACTCATTAAATCACAACACCTTTAAAAGTGTAACATGCTTGCATATAAAAGTAAAACACAACAATGGAAAATCGTAAATAAACACATGTTATCACATGTTAAAATAAACAACTCATACAATCTCTCAGCGCATCTATGCCAATAGTAAGACGTGTAACACAAATATAGTACATTTAAACAACAACAACAACTATAATCAAGCATGATTCAACATTTAACAAATGATAACAACCTCTTGTGACCTAATAAGGGTCAATGCCAACATGATTCCAACACAACTCAAAGCTAATCAAGTCAAAACCCTAATTTAATCATTTGGTGATATAATACAATTCGATTTAGTTAAAAACCTTGAGAGGATACAATCTCATAAATCAAGGTAATGCTCATGAAGGAGGTGTTACCAAATCAATTTCACTTAATTATAGGACAAAATTTGTCAAGGAAGACACACGACATTACAAACACCCTTAATAAAAATTTAGCACACAAGTTCATAAGTATACGTACCTTTTATAGGGCATATATAGTACCTATAATGAAGAAATTGATCATTCGACCAAAAGATCCAACTATGCACCAGGTAGTCAGAGTTCGAAGCATGAGATTTTTCCAACTCAAGTTATCTTTCACTATAGGTGATATATGCTTTGTTCAAAATCAACTTATCAATCAAGTAAAGGACACAAGATCCATATGGCAATCAATGAAATCAACTAATCCAAATCAAATAAATTTGCCCTTGAAGGTCACAACTATTGAACGTATACGGTTAGGTATTAAAACATAACCCAAACACTTAACAAAATCAATTCAATCCTTGGGGTTTGATTAGTGAAAAGTCAAGAAAAAGTTAATTGTTAGGGCTAAAGTCAAGATCAGGCCTAAGGTCGGCTAAATGAAGGATAAATATTATGGGTAAATACATAATTCAAGGTCAAACTCACAGTTAGACCACAAGGGTTGAACCTCAAAACTATCAAATCCATCTTATGAGACCAGATGACTGGTTTAAGAGAAGTAACAAGAAATATACCAAGTAAAGCAACCAAACTAGCTACTAGTTTAAGGGCAGTCGATTGGTTAAGACTTATTTAGTTGATTAGTGCAAGGGCAAAACCGTCACTTAATATTCCAACTTAGCTATCCGACCGGTGGGCCAAAACTAGTAGATTGATTTCCTCCTTCCAATTGACTAGTTTAACTAGGCAAAATAGATATAATTCATATGATTCATACACAAATAAATCAGAACTTAGCCATACATTTATAAAATGTACTCAAGCCACCAAAAGTCGTATAAAAATCATATCATTAACATTAAAATCATTCTTATCAAATCAAGTGTCATGCCCACATAATCCACCAAAATGGAAAAAATAACCAAACATTTTATCATTCCCCAAAATATCATGCATAACATCAAAATCATGTTCAAACTTGCATATTTCACTATAAATAAATAAATATATGAAAAATACGTATGAAGCATGCTCTCATGTACAATTTTAAAAGGAAATAAATATTGATACCCATACATAACTATTTTCATGCTCTCGAATGTATTAACACCATATTCATGATATAACAATAATGAAACTTAGCATGCTTAATAAACCTAAAATCCTAACATGCTTATCGATAAATCCTACCATCAAAAAAGTTAAGTTAGGTTTACTTAAAACACAAACTAAAGCAAAATAAATAAATAAATAATCTCCCAACTTCAAGTCTCGAGTCTCTCTTGAGCACCTTACGATAACAACACCACACAAGGTAAGAATCAACCAAACACACCACACCATAAATATGAAAAGGAAACTAAATATAAGAGGTGTAATCTTCAAGGAAAGCAGGAGGAACATAAAAGCTTGCCTTATTCATAAATACTCAAAATAAATGCTTCCCTTAGTTAAAGATAAGAGAAGATTTTAACAAAGGAGTACAGAAAAGAGAAAAATGAGTAAAATGGATAACAAGTGGATATGTGGCCTCGATTAAGCAATATTAGAGGGAGAAAATGAGAGGAAAGCAGGCCCAACACTTAGGAAACTTTGTGAAATGAGGTGCAAGGCAATGAGAGCTTTATGTTAAAACAAAACACAAAAAACACATATAGGGAGGGGGATTCACACATGAGAATATAAAGGAAAATGAGGGAAACTTGGTCCTCAATTGATTGGAGGTAACGAGTGATGAGAGAAGCATGGTGTGGTTGAGTGTGATCTAGGTAGAGTGTACTACAACTAGGCATGGGAAAGGTAGGTCAACCAACCAAACTAACTTTTGCCATTGTTGGTGCGCAAGATCTAACGAGAGAGAGGGAAGTTTATTTGGTTAGGTAACAAGTTGTTTGTTAGAATTTCACGTTTGGTCGATTTTTTATGAGTTAAATGGATCAAGGTTCCAAAATTGAAAAGAATGGTCATACAACTTAAAAAATATTTATCTACAATAATAAAATAAGATTATAAGGTTAGGAAATGATTGGGTAAGATTTAAGAATTAAAACAAATCATAAAATGGAAATCTAGTCAAGTAGTTTGCTCATCTCACTAGATGCTCAAAAATAAAATAAGTAAAATTAGTTGAGTGGTTACCTGGTAACTAGTCAACTAGTGACTCCATAAACCTAAAGCAACACAAGGAATAAGGTAACCTATCCAACCCATATTCAGATACATCCAAATGCATGATCAATTCCTCATATGTTGAATATAATCAAGCAAATTAAGGCTCTAAAGTATAGGATATTACAAAACTAGCTTTCAAGCCACTTTCCCTAGAAAATAAGAGCCTTAAAAGTGGAATAACACATTTCCACATATCTTCAATAACTCCATAATATGATATTTTTGTATATATTTGTTTTTGTTTTTCTCTACAGTTAGAAACATGTAGTGATTTTGATACCATGACTATAGATGTTAAAATCCTAATCCATATCTTGCAATTCTATAATCTAAAAGTTACTAAATGGTCCTTAATCCTATGTAAAATCTCAAAGTAGTAGAATCATGGTGGGATATTATGATCTTATGTAGAGTTAATAGAATTTTACAATTCTACATACTAGTTATATTTTTTTTTATATTCACCTTAAAATCTATTGTTCTCTTATCCTAACTATATTACTTCTCTAACTCTAACCTCGTAACCTATTATTTTTCACATATTATATATTTAATATCAATCAATGTAAAGAAAGCACGAGTAAGATGCTAGTGAAGTTGGTTGTTGGAAGGATAAATACTTATGAAAAGTCCAAACTCTATATGTAAAGTAAAACAAATATATTAAATATGCATAACTTTTATTTACTAATTTTATTTTAGTTCATAATTATCCTTTTTATTTTATTTTGTGGTATTGCTAGTATTGTTGTATCCACTAATTTCAAGTATTTCATGGACATATGGGTTGATATATCTGATGAATACCCATCCAGAACTTTAACTCTACATAAGCACTGGTAAAAAGAAAGTTTATCCTTTTAGATAGATTACAACATGCCAAAGATGGGAACATTTGGTTTCCTACATCCACTTGTTGTAATTCCTTCCTAATACCCATCTAAAATAAATATTTCTTAGCATTATGTTCGTCCTTTTATTTTTAAAAGGAACATTTATAAGTGTAACAACGTTTATTTTTTTTATCAAAATACATGACATCAATGTAATGCCGAAAAGGTAGAGTTTCCCAATATGGAAGGGAGAATAATATGAATCTCTTCTTACAACCACTTTAAGTAAATCCTTGCAATACCGTGTATATGAAAAGTATCTTTGTGAAAGGAAAATGAATTTAAAAATGAGTTGTGAAAATTATTTTCAAACTCAGAACCAATCTTCATTAATTGGTCATTATCTTACATATAATACCTAATATGCTTAGTCAACTTGTTCTAATGGAACTCACAATATGTGTTCTATTTTCACTTAAATCTCTCCCTAAGCTTAAGGATATGTTATTCCTTGATTATAAATGATGTTTAGAGAGATTTAAACTATCATTACCTATTGTTTTCATATTTGAATTGCCTAACATGATCTCCCACCCTATGAAGCACATTTTCCTTAATTCACTTGTTGCCATATTACCTCTCTCCTCTCCCGTGTGGTTGCATCATGAAAATATTATTTGTATCCATATATCACCTTTTACCTCCTTTTTTAGCTAGTATAAGGTCCCCATACCTCATTGGTCACTGTCATACTTATTTAACCTTTTTTTTCTCTTAAATACCCAAGTGTGCCTTACTCTTCGCATTCCCCTACCCTTATTAGCCTAATTGATTTCACTCCTTGTCAATTTTGTTATCACTTGAATTCATAGCAACCCTTGGAATCCTTCTTCTCTTTTATTACAATGAAAAAAATAAGTGTGTATCTTGGTTCTTCTTTTCTTAAGGTATTCGTTCTAAGAAAAAGGTGTTTTCTTCCCATATTTGTTTCTTTTATATAACTTGTTCGTATTTCTAAAATATAAATGCATTTTGCTATATTATTTTTTCTCTAATTCTTGATAAGTGAGCAAGAATTTTGGTGTTGGTGTGCTAGAGGATTGATCTTCTTTGTTTGAAGACTTGTGGTGGGGGTAAAGTTAGCTAGAGCTTGTAGATGTAGACTCATGTATTATGCACTTTGGCTATTTCTAGCATGAATATATGTAAGAGCATCTTTAAGTGTTTGGAAGCATGAATTTAGCCTTAAGAATATGCTAGCTTTTAGTTGAATTTCTTTTAAAATGTGAGTTATTATGGCATGATTCTTGAGTATATTGGATGATTAAAGCCTAAAATATGTTTTTTGTATGTTATACTTACTTTATAGAAGTTCTTATGAGGCATGAGTATGTATGGATGTGTTTAGATTAAGTTTAAAGCATGACTTTATTGAATGTGCTTTTCTCATTATAATGAGTTGACTAATCGGCGGAAAAACTAGCCAGCTACATTTTATCCTCCAGTTAATTGGTCTACTAGCATTTTAGGGTGTTTGGTCTTGACCCATACTGGTCAACTAGTTGTTTTCTACTTAGTCCACCAATGTTCTCATACTAGTTGACCAATTTTCTTATTTTTTTATTGTTTTCCTGTGGTTTATTTCCTAGTGATTGGTTTATATGACCAGTCGATTGGTTTACCTAGGACTTTTGGTGACATTTTTTTAGGGTTGAATTCATGTTTGACATTTGATTTTTTTAATAATGTTTAAAAGGGAAATAATTGATTTAAATGTGGATGTATGGTATGAATTAAAGTACTATCATTAAATAAGATATTCATGATTAAAGTGGAAGATTATAGAATGTTATAATGACTTGAAGATAGTGGAATGTTATAATGACTTCACTTACTACGCGAGCTATTGGTTTTGGTCTACCTTTAAATGAGCCACACTAACTATTTATATTTGGTAAAATGATGATTTTAATTCACATTTATTTTAGCTACATTGGCTATCTATGTTGGGCTAGCTATTGGATTTAATCCACTTTTACTTGAGGTGCGTCGGATATTTATATTAGGTCAACTAGTGATTTTAGTTCACTTTTAGTTGAGATGTATCAATTATCTATATTGGATCAGTTGATGATTTCATCTCATATTTATTTGAGTTGAAGTAGTTATCTAATAGTTGGTGGTTTTAATCCACCTTAGTTTGAGTTGCTTGACAATCTATAGTAGATCATATGGTGGTTTTAGCCCATCTTTGCGCTAACTATCTATATTAAGTTAGCTAATGGTATGCAATCCATTTTGTTTATGTAATTGGCATGATACCTATTATGAGATGAGTATGAATTATGTAGTATATGAGCATGGATGGGTTTGTTCTTTGATATTGTTTATTTTAGCATGTTTGAATGTTTCGTATGCTTTATCACTCCATACCATGCCTTATGTATTTCATGTTGCCTCTACAGGGGAGGTATTATTTACTCGATACATTAACATGTTGATATTGCACTTGTAGGTAAATTTTTGGACGTACCTGATGAAGACATGTTAGGAATGATTACATATGGGTTAAAGCTTGAGAATATGAGTTATCAAGTAGAGCCTTTGGGATCTTTTTTGATCCAAATATTTTGGACTCTTATGTCTTGATTCCCCCTTTTTGTTATATTTTTTTGGGAGTTGATATCCATAATAATTATGTTGTATATTATACTACTTACACTTATTGATTATATTTCATGACTCATTTATAAACTTATTTAATCTTGCCCTTCGCATGAGAATGGTACGGTGACTAAAATTGTGTCGATAGCAAAGAAAACACCTATGTTTTGGTTTTTACCTTTTCAAAACTATAGTTTTAAATCAAAATTGCTAGTAAAAAAATTATAGGTTGTTACACTAATTGGCATTCTTTTTACCAAAAGATAAATTAAAAATTTGCACCTTTTTAAACACCTATCAACCTCTTAAAGGCCTAAGAGATAATGACTATTTGGAACAATGTTCACCTATTAAAGGCCTGGGAGGTATTAAATCTTTTTAATAACGTTCATCTCTTAAAGGCTTAGGCAGTAATGACTCATTTGATTAGACTTTGTTCTACCTATGATGACAATGGTTAGCAAGCAAGAAGCTATAATGCCCGACAAGGAGTCTTCTTACCATATTTTAGTTAATATAAGCTTATGTTCTCCTCACATAGAAGACATGCATAATGTTCACGAACACTATATTTGGAAAGGTCACTAGTACACATATTGGATTAAATGATGGCTAATATTAGGTGGTTCAAAACTAAGTTGTCAGCTAATCCATTGCCTAAGGGGCACTTGGTAATTTATGCGGGAATTATATACGATGGTTTTATCATAAAACTACCGTATATATCATTGGTGAGAGAGTTAGATATTAGATAATGTAATACACGATGATTTTACCTTATAACCGTAGTGCATACCCTAATAGTGTATAGAAGGGAATACACGATGATTGAACATTAAACCCATCGTGTACACCTGGTAAATATTGGTTAAGGGTATACACAGTGATTATAATTTATAACCGTCATATATATCTATCTCCCTTATTTTTTTTGTTACTTTGTCATTTTTTAACCTATAACTGCTTACAACTTTTCACTTTACCTCTTGACATCTAGATAGCGGACCATTAAAGGACCTCATGGCTAATAAAAACCAATCAAGTCTAAAAAATACTTGAACTTACCCATAGTTAGTTGCTTTATTAACATATAGGTCAGGTTATCCAAAGTACTAACTTTCTTCAACATAACTTTGCCAGCAGCAAAAATACTTAGAATAAAGTGACACATGATATCAATGTGCTTTGTTTGATGATGAAATATATTCTAATCATTCATTAAATAGATAATACTATGAATATCACCTCAAACGACTAGAGCATCATGACCAAACCCTAACTAGCATATTAAACCATCGAGACACACATCTTCTTGAAAAGCATATGTTAAAGTTGTATACAATGCCTCAGTAGCGGACAAGGTCGTCACCTTTTGTAAGGAAAACCTCTAGCTAATAGTTGAACCACTAAGACAAAACATATCTACTAGTGGATCTCCTTTTATCAAGGTCTCCACCATAATTAAAGTCCATGAACCCAACTAGTGAATCAGCCGATTTCCCACACTATACGCAAATTGATGTCGTATCCTTTAAGTATCTTAGAATCCACTTCATTGCTTGCTAGTAAGCCTTTCCTAGATTCGCCATATATCGATTCATAACACTAACAACTTGAGCGATACCAGACCTGGTACACACCATAGTTTACATGATATAACCAACAATATTTTAATATAGAATGGTAGCTATAAACTCCTCTTGCTCTTTGGATATGAGACAATCCAAAGCTGATAATATAAAGTGAGTAGCCAATGGAGTATTACAGCATTGGCATACATCATATGAAACTTATCCAACACCTTGTTCACATATAACTTTTATGACAAGTACAAAAGCTTCCACTCATAATTTCCATGCCAAACACCCTATTTGTAGCTTCGGGGTTCTTCATCTCAAACTCACTCTTCATAATTATCTTCACCTTATTAACATTAAACATATCTTTTGCTACAACAAGCATGTCATCAATATATATATAATGATACATAAGTGAGCCACACTTCACCTCCTTTAAGTACACATATCCATTGTGTTTAGGTTTTGAGCTTATATGCATGTATTAAAATTTGAATTCATGACTTTATGTGTTCTATGATTTTATGTGATATTTGTAAGTTCTACGCTATGTTAGGCTCTCCTTTGAT
The DNA here is from genome assembly GCA_030549775.1 of Tamarix chinensis. Lineage (NCBI taxonomy): Eukaryota > Viridiplantae > Streptophyta > Magnoliopsida > Caryophyllales > Tamaricaceae > Tamarix > Tamarix chinensis. Next base: position 23,739,312 of record CM060177.1, on the reverse strand, counting down.
TACTCGAGTATATTGATGTAATTTATTATTTTAATTAACCATGTGATTAAGGGTATTAGGTTATGATTGAGTGTATTGTTATGAAATAATTCAATGTTAGATTTTTGGGTGCTTGTAGGCTTGAGGAGACTCGGTCCTACTCCTATTTGTGGTGGTTTGGGTTGTTTTAATTAAGTCTAACTACATACTTGTAATGTTAATAAAGTGTGTAATTCTAGTGAGCTATAGAATGTGTGGGTTTTTGGATGGTTTAGGGGTATAAGGGTTTCTAGATAAAATTTATGAGTTTTTGTGAATAATGATAATGTTAATGTATTCATTGAGGTTATTACATAAAATTTGATATATAATATGCCAGTATTTGGTTGAGTATGGATTAAGTTATATTAATAACAAGTTTTGAAGTGTTTAGATGTAATACGAGTATTTTGGTGATTTTAGGTTAAAGCTGGAAATTCAAGGTTTTATAAGTGTTAAGGGTTCTAAATGTGACATGTGAAACATGTTAGGTGTTTTGGTGATTATGAGTAACATAAGTATGATTTTATGAGAAAGTGGCTTAAACTAGGTTAATTAACCATAAAGGGTGTGATTGGTATTTTATTTGTAAATCCATGGAATTTAATTTTGATTTTTGGATATGGTGCATGAGATATAGAAGTTTTTTTTTTAATTTAGTGAGTTGGTGAGTCTTATGGATGTAAGGCATTTCGGTATATTACTTGTGCATTATCTCGTATTGTGCTTGGTGTCTTCTCTTACACCTTATCATTACTTTGTGTGATAATAAAATTTTTGATTTGACTAAGCACTATATATTCTAAGCTTATTAAATAAAAATAATTTTTGAAATGAATTCAATAATAATTGATATTTCATGTAACATGTGATAAGGGATATTGGTAACATAAGTGGAAGCGTTATGATGATAAATAACTCAAGTGGTGCATTATTATGTTCTCAGTGTATGGATAGATGATCTAATAAGATGGTGATAATTAAAGTGGAAGATCATGTGAGTCTGAACCAAGTCCTTGCTTAAGGAAGTTTTTCACCGGGTTCATGAGACTATTTGTGTAATCCGCCGAAATTTAAAAACCTATAATTTAATAAATAAATTTTAATTGGGATGAATTAGCCTTTAAACCTATTTAATTTAATTATTTTATGGATTTTTGAGTAAATAAAATTGGGTATAAATATTTAATAAATTTAAATAAATATTTTTTTTATTTTATCACACTCTTATTATTTAAATAAATTTTCAAACCCTTATTTTTCTAAAATTATCCTTTTTAACCCTTATATTTTAATTATATTAAATTAAATTATTAAATCAATTTATTACCCAAAAATATTATATTGTATTATTTTATAAATTAAATTATTTTATTTAATACCATTTTCCTTTTCCCCCCTTTTTCCTTCTCCTTTTTCTTCCTTTTCTCTTTTCTTTCTTTTTCTTTTTCTCTGGGCCGCCGGCTGGCTGGCCTGCCCTTCCCTCCCGTGCGTTGGGCCGCTGACCCGTCTCTCCCCTTCCTTCTCCCACATGAGCCGCCCTGCCTCCGTCTTTCTTTTCTTTTCTTTCTTCCTCGATCGGGCCGACCTGCTTCTTTCTTTTCTTCGGCCGCCCGTCAGACCAGCCCCCCTCCCTTTCTTCTTCCTCTTTCCTCGGCGAGAATCCCGTCAACCCGCCATCATTGCCACCCCACCTGCAACCCCCTCTCCCCTATTGATCTCCCTAACTCTCTCTCTCTCCTGCCATTTCTCTGCCCTATCCCGGCCCCACCATCTCTCCCTTCCCTATGCCCTGCCATCCCTCTTCTTCTCCCTCTCCCTGCCATGGCCATTTCCCTACCACCCTACCGCCACCCCTCGAGCACCCTATCCCCTCCTTTCTCTCCTCCTTCCTTTTCTTCTTCCTTTCCTGTTCCATTCAGCCATTTTTCGAGCCCCATATGCTACCCCGACCTCTTTTTTCTCCCTTTCTTCTCCTCCCCTCTCTCGCCCTGTTTTTGCTTCGTCGCCCCGCTCTGCCGCTACCGCCACCCCAACAGCCACCTACACCACCCCCTGCCACCCTCTACCTCACCCCCGAACCAACACAAAACCCATTGAGCCACCCGCAGCCTCCCTCTTCCTCCTCTCTTCTTTCCATCCCTTCTCGGCAACCACCCTGTACCGCCCTGATCCGCCGTCGTCTTGCCACTTCTGCCGCTGCCTGAGCCACCACATTAATCCCTGCAACCCTCTCTACCACCCCAATCCTCATTTGGCTGAAACCACCACTCAAAAGCCTTCATTTTCCCTCCCCCTTTTCCTTCCTCATCAGCCCCCATTTCGACTCCCTCCTCGGCCGCCACCTTCGCAGCCTCGCTGCCGCCGCCTCTGCTGCCCTTAGCCACCGTCAACCCATCCCCGACCACCACCTACACCCCTTCTCCACCTCTGCACCCTTCACTTGCCCTAAATCCTCCCCCAACCACCTTCTTTCCTAGCCCCAAACCACCAACATGAAAATAACCCATTCCTCCCCTTTTCACGACCTTCGAGCCCCCTCCTCCTCATTTCCTAGCATGCAGCATGAGTTGCTGCCTTTCTTGATTTATTTGGATAATAATTTTTAAGGTATAATAATACTTTAATTCAAGTATTTGATTAATTAAGCAATATAAAGTTTTATACTTTGATTTTTATGATTTCTAACATAATAAACCTTGATATTATTTTTAGGTATTGGTTTTGATAATCAAAGCTTAAACTTTTAACAGGAATACCGGTAAGGTTCTTTTTTGCGAGAATCAAGGTAACCATTAAATCCCACTTAAACGCATGGATTAACGTATGTCAGTACATTAGGATTTTTAACATGTTATTATGTATAATATTTGTTGTTTAATAGCATGTATGTAGTTTCTTGTGATGTTTGATAACAAGGAAGCATGTTAGGTTATATGTTATGTATGGAAATATTGTTTAGGGTAAGAGTTTGGTTGTTAATGAAAATGTTAAGTTTTATGCTATTGTGATCTTTAATGCATAGTTAATATTTTGTGAGCCTTAAGGGATTTTAGTAATGTATCTTGTACAAGAATATGGCCTAATATATATATGGATGCTAATAAGTATTACATTAATTATAAGAGTTGTGGATGAGGTATTAATATTAATATTTTATGTAGTAATGATAATTTAATATTATGGTAATTTTGGAGGCAAGGGCAAAGTGGTAATTTTGTAATTAAATGGTAAAAGGATAATTTTAGAATTAAAAGATAAAATGGTAATTTTGGAGATAAAGGGGTAAGATGGTAAATTTGGAGGCAAGGGTAAAATGGTAAATGTGTAAGTAAAAGGATAAATTGGTAATTTTGGAGGTAAGGGATAAAATGGTAATTTTTGAAGTAAAAGGGTAAGATGGTAATTTGTAATTAAAAGGGGTATTATGGTAATTTTGGGGGCAAGGGTAAAATGGTAATTTATAAGTAAAAAGGGGTAAGGTGGTAATTTTTAAATGAAAAAGGGGTAAATTGGTAATTTCGAAAGTAAGGGGGTAAAATGATAATTTATAAGTAAAAAGAGTAAGGTGGTAATTTGTAAATGAAAAAGGGGTAAATTGGTAATTTCGGAAGTAAGGGGGTAAAATGGTAATTTGTAAGTAAAAATGATACGGTGGTAATTTGTAAATGAAAAAGGGGTAAAATGGTAATTTTGGAAATAAAGGGGGCAAAATGGTAAATTAGTAATTAAAAGGGGTAAAATGGTAATTTTTGTGAATAAAGGGTAAAATGGTAATTTCATAATTAAAGGTCGAAATGGTAATTGCAATTAAAGGGAAAAATGGTAATTTCATAATTAAAGGGGCAAAATGGTAATTTTGGGAATGAAAGGGTGTTATGGTAAATCTTGGAAGTTAAGGGGTAGAATGGTAATTTTAAAAGTAAAAGATCAAAATGGTAATTTTGTAAATAAAAGGGGTAAAGTGGAAATTAGAAAGGAGTAACTTGGTAATTGTGAAAATAGAGAAGGGCAATTTGGTAATTTAAATAACTAAAGGGTAATTTGGTAAATTTGATAATGGAGAAGGGTAGTTTGGTAATTATGATCATATAAAAGGGTAATTTGGTAATTTAACCAATTAAAGGGTAATTCGGTAAATTTGATAATGGAGAAGGGTAGTTTGGTAATTATGATCGTATAATAGAGTAATTTGATAATTAGGATAACGAAGAAGGGTAATTTGGTAATTTGACCAACTCAAGGGCCATTTATTAATTATAATAAAGGAAAAAGGGCAAAGTGGCAATCTAACCAACCAAATGGAAAATATATTAAGTGCAATAATTATGAAGGGGGATTAGTGACTTAATAAGTATGGGAGATCACTTGGTAACCTAAATTGAGTAAGGGGTAACTTGGTAATTATGTAACAAGGAGGGTAATATGGTAACTTGTCAAGTAAGGAAGGGATGACTTAGTAATTATGTAAGGGATAAATGAGTATTTTGTATCTAACATGTTGTTATGATTGTGAAATTTCGTAATATGACTCAAATAACACTGATTAGCAAGGTAAGAGTATTTGATAATTAGTAAGTATCACTAGAACGAATTCTAATTCGAAATTAGATGAGATTAGGATGGCCTTAATGATTCTTCTATGTTACCTTGGACAACCATTTGAATAGGAAATATCTGATGATATTCGAACGATTAAAAGTGAATAATTATCTGATTATGGTGCTTTTGTGATCACCTTAATTAAGAACTAATACTTAAAGTGAAAGACCTCAAGATAGGGAATGGTGGCTCTTTAGGGGTCGCTACCCTAAAGACGTGGTTTAGCCCACGACTATTCTGGTATTTGGTAGTGTGCCTTTGTGCCCCGACTAGGCCCTATATCTACTCTATCTAGCTCTACGAACCTAGTTAGGGGGTGTGCATACTTATGGATTAGGTGTCATTGTCGGTAGGGTACTGAGTTAGCTTTATACACCAGTATGACCAGGGTACCTTTGCGTATCTGGGTTGATAGTTGAAGGGTATTGAATAGCTTTTATGCACCAGTGCGACCGGTGTACCTTTGAGTCCCGGGATCTTGATCTCCCTATCGAGACAAATAAATAGAATTGATGTGCTGATTAAAAAGGGAAAAACACTAATCGTTAAAGTGAAAGATTAATGAGCCGGGCCCAATTGAATTATATTACGAGTGTCGATCCACCGGATATAATAGTGGCCCAGGATGTTTTGCCTTGGATGATGTTTATGAGTACCGATCCATCGGATATAATGGTGGCCCAGGATGTGTTGCCCCGGATGATGTATATTTGTATTTCGATCCACCGGCCATAATGGTGAGGGTCCCGGGCTCAATAAATTTGATTTGGCTATGAATAAATTATGGAAAAATACTAATCACTTATAGTGGAATACCATGTGAATCGGGGCCAGACCGGTCCACCGGCGAATAATAGTGGCCAGGAGCATTTTGCCTTGTATGACCGGTCCACCGGTGAATAATAGTGGGGTTCTTGCACTCGTACGGATAATTATGATCCAATATGATTGATAATGATGGACTAAGGGCTTAAGGCCCAGAAGTATCGATTCTACTCTATGACCTATTAATATCTGATTATTTTGTTAAGTATGTGATTGTATAAATGTGGATATTAAGTATTTACCTTTCCTTATGTATGTATATAGTATCATGTGTTGCATTGCGGGCCTACTGTTAAGTGTGATTTAAAAGGTTACTCAGTACCGTAGTACTGAATGGTTCCATTCGTGGGGCCCATGCCTATTCAATGGGCAGTGTCTCTTGCAGGTCGTTCTCAGGTGCTATTCAAGTGGGCTCCCGGGAAAGAGTGTAAGGTACTATCCGGTAAACCCTAGGGTTGTACTCTTTCACCTTTGAAATTTATGGTTTCAACGTTTTTGTTGATTTGTAACCACCAGTGGTGTATTATACTCTTCTAAAATGTTTAAATGTGCTACTCTGATTTAATCATTGGTTTGAGTTTATTGCAAGTGTATTTTTCTCTGTTAGCCTTAGCACTTGGTACTGGAACGGTAGGAGTGAACCGGTCTGGTACTAAGTGTGGCGGTAATATCCCCAGAATTCACACTTTTACTATTTTGCTTCCGTTAATTCTTTTTAATTAAACAAAATTTTTCAGTAGTGAATTTTAGGGGTATTACAAGTTGGTGTCAAAGCGTTGGTTCCGATAACCATGCTTTTGTTCGAAATTTTTTAGTTTATCGAAGTTTTTCTTGTTGTAGAAATATTTACGCTTAGAGTTGGTTTCAAAAACCTTTTCCATTTTAAATGCTTAGCTGATACCACAAGTTGGTATCATAGCGGTTGGTCCTTTTGACCGCGCTCGTTTTCGAAAATAAACTTAGTTTACGAAATTTTTATTGGATTTTGAAGTGTATTTTGACCATGCTCTTCCAATTTTAACCTTTTTAATCTAATACTACATGTTGGTATCAAAATTGGTTTCGACCACTCTTTCAATTTTAAACTTTTAAGCCAATACCACAAGCTGGTATTGGGGTTGTTTCGATAAACTCTTTTGACTTTTAACAAATTTAAGCAAGCGCCACAACTAGTATCTAAGTTGATTTTCAATCGCTCTTATAATTTCAATCAATTTAAGCTGGTACCATGAGTTAGTATAAGATATTTTTAGAAAATCTTTCTCATTTTTTTTTAATATTTTGAGCTGATACTACAAGTTAGTATCAAAGTATTTCACATGAGTTCCTAGTTTAAATGATTCTTGTAAGGTTTTTCCTCCTATTTCTCTTGTTTTGGAAAACCCGGATTAGTCCTGAGAGTTGGGTATGGGTAGATTAAGTGACCTAGGCTTAGGTCACCTAGCTTGAGAAAATAGCACATTCCCTAACACGTTTCTATTTTACAGCTAACTCAAAATGTACTGAGACGAGTGAGTCAACAATCTAGAGAGGGCGTTCAAAGTGCTCATGGGATTAGCTCAACGTTCCTCGGTGCCTCAACCTCAAACTACTTTACCTCCGATGAGTATTGGAGAGGATTGGCTCTATAGAGTTTCGCATCACCGACCCCCGACCTACGATGGGAAAGAAGACCCCGTGGTCTTAGAAAGCTGGATACGAGATTTTGATAGGACATTTGAGGCGCTCAACTGCCCTGAGGAGCGAAGGACGAACATCGCGGCGTACTTCCTTTGAGGATCAGCCGACACTTGGTGGGAAAACCTTCGAACTCGAGGAGGATGACCAGCATCTTGGGAAGACTTTAAGACTGCCATTCACACGTGTTTCTACACAGAGAGTCTCAAGAGGGCCAAACTCAAAGAATTAATGGAGCTAACGCAGGGAAGCTTGTCAGTCCGAGAGTACTACGCACGATTCACGGAGTTGCTAAGGTTCGCCCCCGAAATAGTAGCTAGCCAGGCTACAATGGTCTTTCAATTCGAGCAAGGACTTCACTTCAACATCCGAAGCATGATGGGCGCCAACATTTTCCTTGATCTGAGTACGGTGTACGAGCGGGCATGTAACGCCGATGCCTTGGTCCAAGAACAAGCCTCTATCCTAGGCAAAAGGAATAACGAAGAGACTGAGTCCGAAGAAAATAGTCATCGCCCCGGTAGTAAGATTTTACGGGTACAACCTCAACCTCAACCTCAATCTAAACATCGCATTAAATGTGGATATTAAGTATTTACCTTTCCTTATGCATGTATGTAGTATCATGTGTTGCATTGCGGGCCTATTGTTAAGTGTGATTTAAAGGGTTACTTAGTACTGTAGTACTGAAGGGTTCCATTCGTGGGCCCCCTGCCTATTCAATGGGCAGTGTCTCTTGCAGGTCGTTCTCAGGTGCTATTCAAGTGGGCTCCCGGGAAATAGTGTAAGGTACTATCCAGTAAACCTTAGGGTTGTACTCTTTCACCTTTAAAATTTATGGTTTCAACGTTTTTGTTGATTTGTAACCACTAGTGGTGTATTATACTCTTATAAAATGTTTAAATGCACTACTCTGATTTAATCATTGGTTTGAGTTTCTTGCAAGTGTATTTTTCTCTTTTAGCCTTACCATTTAGTACTGGAACGGTAGGAGTGAACTGGTCTGTACTAAGTGTGGCGGTAATATCTCCATTATTCTTTTTAATTAAACTAAATTTTTCAATAGTGAATTTTGGGGGTATTACGATTTGCCTATATTAAAGTGGTCATGGATGTACTATATATTGACCATTCCACTCATTTTACAACGGGTGTACATACTTAAGGATTAGGAGCAGATATTATAGCCGAGTGTGCAATTGCAACACCGTGTAAGATATAAAGTTTGTCATGTCTATTTCCCTTCATCAAGATAAAGACCCCTTTGGAAACCTTTAGAACTCCACGTTCAGCTGAATATCTGCAACCAAGAGACTCAAGGGTGCCCAAAAAAAATAGATTATGCTTCAAATCAGGAACATGTCTAACATTAGTCAACATCTCAATACATCTGTCGTGGGTCTTGATACACACACTACTTATTCCAGCTACTTATTCCAGCAACCTTATACTAAGCATCATCACCCATCAAGACAACAACAAGATAAACCTACTCATAAGTGGTGAATGAATCCCTATTGGGACACACATGATAAGTAAAACTATATAACACCCATTCACGCATGCTCCTTTTGTCATCAAAAGCAACCAATGACACATCACATTCGGAGTTAGTTCCAAAAACACTAGCTTCAACATTCTTAAAATTTTGTGATAGTTTTCCCTTTTCCTCTTTATTCTTCTTATTTTCTAATTTAAAGCAACACAATATTTCATGCTCAATTTTCATGCAATATCTATAGGTCACATTAGAATTATGATTATTTTTACCACCATTATCATTAGATCTACCTCTAATAGACAAGCCCTCAACTTTGTTATTAGAACAAACCTCGAGGTTAAAATTCTCTTTTGACAATAAATTAAATTCAACATTCTCAAAAGAAAGGGCATCGTTATTCCCATATCATATAAATTATTTGAAGTGCTTAAAGGTATATAGTAAAGAGACAATCGGAAAAAAAAAACTCATCATCATCCTCAAATTTCATATATAGTTTCTCCAGACCAATAATAATTAAATTAAATTCATCTACGTGAGATTGAATAGGAGTAACTTCCACCATATGAAGAGGATATAATTATTATTTGAGATGAAGCTTGTTTGCTAGACTCTTTGTCATATAAAGCGATTTAAGTTTGAGCCAAAGGCCATCTACAATGGTCTCATGAACCTAGTGAAAAACCTCCTTAAGTAGGGATAATTAGATTGCTGACAATGCATTCTCATCCAATTCGTCTCATTGCTCACTTGTCATAGTTGTAGGCTTCTTTGATTTGCCTTCCGTTTTGAGTAAACAAAACCTTCATTTGTATACTCCAAATACTATAATTGACTGTGTCCTCAAACTTCTTGATGTAAAATTTGGTAATGGTAGACGATAGCCATCTTGAACCTAAAGCTCTAATTCCACTTATACAGGTATATAACGGTGTAGAAGCAAATTCATAATCAATTCACGTAAATAAATATGTAGAATCAATCTAGAAAAAATATGAATCAAAGTAGAATTAAATAACACTCAAAATTACGCAGTTCACTCAATGTGGGCTATACCAATGTAATATGAAAGAAAAAGAAAAAGAAGCCAAAAATCCTAAATTGAACGAAAGATGTGGAGATATCTCATTTTTTATGTATTTTTCTCTCGAAGTGAATAGTAAATAATTGTGTGGCTAACAATTGCTAGTTAATGACTACTAATGAGGAAGGGTCAATAATACATATTTACTGTCCCTAAAAAATAGTCTAAAAGAGACCCCAAAAAGATAGAGGCTTCATCGAAGCGATTTGTAAAACTAGAGTCAATACAATTGTGTCGGTTGACACAATCAAGTTGTGTTGTGTTACCAAATGCGAAAAGTTGAAATTAATATCATAGAAGACCATCACCAAAGTTGTGTTAATAAATATGACCATGTTTTTTGGCACAATCAAACTGTATTTGTCTTTGTAATCGTTACTAGACTGAAACTTGACATAAGTGTAACGAGGACAAATCTAGGGTATATTTAACTTGGAAACTTCAACTTAAACCTTTTGAAACCAAGGTTTTGTGGTACAGACTCAACAATATGTTCTTCCTAGACTATATGAGGAGTCCAAAAGTTAGTACATCGCACAAGGGCAGAGATTCGAAGGTGATAGTAGATAACCTATTGTACTGGTTGACTTTTCTCTATTTAATAAAGTTATAGTTATATATATAAAACATGAACATACTACTATCAACATTATAAGAGAAATAGAATTTGTATGAAAGTCTCATTCTACCCATCACCATTTGCACCGATTAAAGTTGTATATTCTCAATTGTTTTATGCTCCATTTGGTTTTTAGAAAGTTTTAAAGAAAAGAAAGAAAATGAAGAAGAAAATATTTTTATGTGCTTGGTATATATAAATTAGTGAGATAGAAAAATAGTGATGAATAAAATTGTTAAATATTAGTTATTTGATTTTCTTTAAGAAAAATTTAAAAGAAAATATTTTAATTTTAATTTTCTTTCCTTAAAATTTTATTATAATCATATGGAGCCTTAGAGTTGCTAAAGTAAGGGTGGAATGACCTTGAAAGGAGAGGGATTCTATAGTTATTTATATTACCGAACATTTAAATTTCGGCCGTTGCTAATTATCTAGAGAAATGAAAATTTTAAACTAGAGATATTTTATCTTAATCGCACTGGTCTCAACTATTAGACTAGGGTATCATTAATAATTTTTTGTTAATTAATGCTTTGATAAAATAAGCCGGTAATAATGTATTACCAGATTATTTTTGCATGGATTCTCCGGTAAATATTTTATACTTCATTCTTTCCAAAACTTCCTCTGCATGTGACCAACGAGTCGAGACAGCCCATTCACTTCATACAAAATGATGTAAGCTGGTTTATACTCCAATTATTCATAATTAAAGGATTTTTTTTATTCTAGCAAATCACTAACTACCAAAGCCTATGATCGACAATCATATTAAACTGATGTGACCAAATTATTGTTTCATTTGGGAATTATATTTTTGGATAAATATTATTTAGCTAGGCTAATATCTAGTCTAATATTTTATGGTACTATATTACTTTGATAATTTAATTTTGCTTTTAATTTCAACTAAGTATTTAGATGGGAAAAATAAATTAATTTATTGATTTTATTTTGGTACCCATTTAGATATTTAAGAAAAATAAATTAAAATATAAATATATCTAATGTCACTACTACAAAAAGGGGAAATAATAACGGTGATTTTGAAACCGTTGCCAAATGTGTGAAAATTAATGTGCGGGATTAGTTGATTAGGTTTTAATAACATGTATAGTTTAAAACTGTTATTAAAACCTCCACCCTCAAATTATACACGATAGTTTTAATAATGGTATGTGTAAAAACCATTATTAAAAGTTGTTTTAATAACAATTATTGGGAGCACCATTATTGAAATGACTACCGTATGAAAATAAGAGAGGGAGGGTTTTAATAACGGTTCTCTAAAGAACACTTATTAAAAGAGCTTTTAATAACGGTTCTTATAGGAATCGTTATTAAAACTCCAATATCCCGCCTCTTAGTTTTTCAGTTCTTGTTTCATGCTAATTCTCTTATTTTGCACCTTCAATCTCTTACTCTTGTTCTCTTGCGAACCCTTGTGCTACCACTCCTCCTCTCATCAACTCCAGGCAACCACCACTCGTTCTCTTTCACACCAACAACTCCAAGCAACCACTCATTCGCTTGCACCACCATGCCGCTGCCATTAATGGCGCTGCATGTCCTACCATTCTAGTGCACATTGCCTATATTTGGTCCTTCTTGCTCCACCATGTTTGTAGGTGGTCGTCGTTGTCCTCCTACTCATCGTCGGTTCTCTTGCTCACCACCACTTCTTTTACTGCCTCTGCTCCTCTTACGTATGATTTTGTTCTTCCATAGTTTGTTCTCTTATTATAAATATATATGCATGTTGATGCAGGTTGCAGTGTTTGTTATTAAAAAATTACAGTTTGTTATTAAAAAACGCGTTGATGTTTGTTGGTGAAAAATGTTGATGTTCGTTGTTGAATTTATCGGTGTTATGTATTAACATGCATGAGTGTGTTGGCCGACCTTACACACCCCCCCCACGCACACACATACCCCCACACACACCCACACACCTCATTGTAGTACTTAATTACAGAGAAAAATAAAATACTTAAAAATATTAGTAATACCACTCGTAAAAACTACACACACACACCCATTTTTATTAATAAGTATAGGACACTGGGATGTTAGGAAATGCTATATAATTAAATAAAAATATATTTTATATATGTACATCATTAAATAAAATTTTCAATTAGAGTTGCATGTTAATAATTTTTATTTGACAATGATTAAATAGACATAGAAAATAAAGAATAAATAAAAGTGAATAATTAAATAGAGAGGAATAACTGTGTATAATAATAATAATAATGGTAATGATAACAATAATGATAATGATAATAACATATATGATTTATTAGGGTTTAATTATAGTTAACTAGGTGTAGGATTAGGGTTTATTAGGTTCAAGGTTAGTTTTTATTATAATTTATTATGTTTAGGGTTATGGTTAGGGTTTATCATTTATTATATTAAATATAATAATTAATATGTTCTCTTGTAACAAACTATTATATACATTATATTCTTTTAATAATATCATATTATTATACTTAACCTTTATATATTATCTTATTAACATCTATTTGATTTGACAACGTCCACAACAGTAGAACGACGATGATTGTGGATACTATATGTGTAAAGCAACGGATCTAATAGTATAAAATAGATTGGTCAATATAGATCCACACCATGTATGCTTGTTTTTCCATATTTTTCCATTAATGAATCATTACATATATATTTGGTACTTGATCTAAGTACTAACTGAATAATCGAAATTTGTGAATTTATAGTTTTTCACCGGTAATTATGCACGAGACTATAAATACAATGGTGATGAAATTGATGAAGTTAGATACCAATGGGCTAAGCACGTGCGTTCATACATTCAGTTTTAGGGATCTACATTCTACATACATGTTCAGGTTTGTATTTCATCTATATCTTTTGGTTATTTGGGTCATGATCTATGAACTTTTGACTTTGGAGTGTAGAGCTACCAAGTTGCGGTACGCCTACTAAATTTGACTTCTGGGTATGTCCAGTGTATTAAGACATACCAATTAGAGATTGATTGAAAATATGTTGTATCATTTGGGAGGAAGACATGCATGTATACATGATTTGATGCTGTTTTACATTGTAGATTTAATAAATATTTGAACATATAACTGTATATGTGGATTGGAACAAAACAAAAAGAATATAAAAAATAGACAAGTTTTAATAATGGTTCTTACTTAAACCGTTATTATAGATGTTTTAATAACAATTTTAAGTAAAAACTGTCATTAAAACCATTTTTAACAACAGTTATCATTAAAAACAGTTGTTGATTAAAACCTAATTGGTTTTAACTTAAAACTGTTATTAAAAGATCCATTTTATGCTTGTTTAATACATATCAAGATTTAATAAATGCATAATTAATTATTAAAATCCTAATTGGTTGACATTTTAACAACGGTTTTTGAATTGACCGTTATTAAAACGTTATTTTTAACAACGGATGTGACTTACAAATCGTTGTTAAATCTATATTTTAATAACGGTTTTTATATAAAAATCGTTATTAAATACCAAGTTTAACACAATATTTGTAGTTTTTTGTATATTTTTTTATAATGGTTATAAAGTATTATTAAATATTTAATAATGAGCGATTCGATAACGGTTTAAAATTATTATTAAAATCATAAAATAACTGTTATTAAAATCCCTTTATGAGGTAATGGGTATTGTTTGCTAATTAACCATATTTATTTTCAATTTATCTTCAACTTATTTAATTTTTATATATAAACTTTCAAAACTACAACTATTTTTATCACATTTTTTTGTAAAATAACTTTAATTAAATAAAGTAATATTAAAATCTATACTAAAAAACATTTATATATATATATATCATTTTTTATTTAGATAAAATATGAATTTATTAAACAATACTTGAGTAAAACTACTCAAAATATAAAGTACTCACAATATGTTGTTCAAATGTAAGGGCCCCTAAACTACTTATCATTTTTATTACTCGGTATTATTTAGTTTGTTGGATGTGATTGATTGGTATTTTTAAAGTTGAAATTATCCTTATCATCTATCATGTATTATGATTACTATAAATAATTGTATCGACGGACAAAAGTTAATGTTCATGAAAACGTCAATATACTTTATTTTATTTCATATTTAGCATATCATGCGACTCTCAACGTAATGTCTAAAACAAATGTTGTATATGTTAAATAAGTCAGTCGTATGAAATATCATATATAACCTTATATTATTGCAAATAACTCAATGCCCTACTTGGACATCATTTGATATAAGGTAAATTACTTGATATATATATATATATATATATATATATATATATATATTTAAGAAGTGTCAACTTTAAACTTGTTTGGTATGATCCTTTTTGACCACCCGACTTATTTAGTTGAAGAACGCACCCTTGGTTTGTAAAGCATGGAAATGAGGAACATATGACATTTAAAAAAAAAATTATTTTATTTATTTTAATTTTTTTTGTATCAAAATTAGTGTCGAAATTTTTTTATTATTAATTTTAATTATTTTAAAAAATTTATTAATAGTTTGCATCAACTAAGATAGATAATAATTTTTTATATATTTTTCTCTCTTAATTTTGACCGATTTGGTCTTTTAAAAAATATATATATATAGTTAGTTAGTGTGTGTGTGTATTTTTTTTCAATCGTTCCTCTTGTCTTTTTTCTTGATTTTTTAAAATACTTTTTTTTTGTATTTTTTTTCTTTTCTTTATCTTCGTGTGACGCTGGTATTGACTACTAATATATTAGAAATAATATTTTATTTGATTCTATTTATTTTTATCTTACATATAATTATTAAAAATAAATACAAATTAATTTTTTTCCCCTCATACTTCCACAACACAAACCAAACCAAACACAAAATTAATTAAATCCTTGAATAATTATCTTGCCGACAAAAAAATTCTAAAAATGTTACATTTTCATAAAATTGTAATCAATATATCAAATAAGCCCTAAGATATACAAAATATGAATACAAGTAGCATGCCCGTGCCCAACTAATGTACTTTAAGAATAAATTTACACAATAAGCTTCATTTGGTACTGCCCTCATTATCTATATTAATTGTCAGGCTTTAGATCATTTGTTTTGCATATTATTTTTAGAACCTCATTCTCAATATTATGTACCATATTATTACTTCGTGAGTATCCTTCACTACCTTTTTTTACCAAATATCAAGTATCCCATACTATTACTATAGAATAATATCAAATATAGTTATAAATAAATAGTTAATAAGAATATTAGTAGTTATAATTATTAATTATAACTAACAAATATTTTACTAGTCTTAATTATAATTAAATAATCAAAGTAAATGATATTAATTATAATACTCAATTATAAATTAAGACCTATAATATTGATCATAACTATGAATTAATATTTAATAAAAATATTATAAATAATAACTATAAATAATTAATTAATACAAATAAAATTAATTTCAATGATATATGCCTTGCTTATAAGAATAATATTAATCATAATTATAAAAAATAATATCAATTATAATTAAGAATAAATAATTAATAACAATGTTATTATTTATAAACATTACTTATAACTAATAAAACTTTTATCAATTTGAACTATAATTAAACAATTAAAACAAACAATATTACTTAATTTATTATTAATACTATTATTAGCAATGGTGATAAATTAATAACTATTAAGAATAATATTAATCATAATTATAAATAATTAATCAATATAATTGTCCCTGATTATAATAATAAATAACAAATTAATAAGGATATCATTCATTATAACTATAATTTATTAATGATGATAGTTATAAATAATTACTCAATATAAATAATATTATTTTTAATGATATATAAATTAATTATAAGAAAAATATTAAAAATAATTATAAAATATAATGTTAATTAAAATTATAAATAAATGATAAATAAAAATATTATTAGTTATAACTATTAATTATAATTATAAAAATAGTAATAGTCTTTATGGTAATTGAATAATCAACACAAATATTATTAATTATAATTATATATAATTAATTGATATTGATAATATTAATTATAATGATAAATTAATAATTATTAAAAAATAATATTAATCATAGTTATAAATATCATATTTTTAAAATTATCAATGTATATAAATTTATTTAAGATAAGATGATTTATTGAATGCTATTATTGTTATAGACATAAATAAAATATATTTATCAAAATATATTATTATTTAAGATAATTATTGCTTTATATGAGAACATAGTAGGAAAAAAAAAGGGTTAACAAAGGGATACATGGCGTCTTATTTGCTACAAATATTTGGTGACTTATTCCGCCGAACACGGGATTGATACTAAAAACTCGCACATGCTCGTTTTATTACATGTTTAATGAATTTCGACCTTTTGAGGGTACTTCCGTGCTTAAATAAAGTTTCGCTAGGAAATTCAGGCCGGTGATGTAGGAATATCCTTTCGACAAATTACCCCCTTTCATCGACCATGACATCAAATCATATCGTACTATTTTTGGCTGCTTCCCAAGAAACAAATTATTGCTGCCATGGCACGATAAACTCGTCCTATAAAAGAAAAGACAACCTCATGAGTCACGACCGACTATGTTCGCAGAATCGCAGCTCGCAAGTAAATAAGGGTGCATTTATTTGGCACCTTCTTAAATTATTGCATTGCGTGAACTTTTTAAAATGATCCTACTTTTGTAAAACGGATCTAGCACTTTTTTACATTGACGTGCTGATTTGGTATAAGATAATAAGGATTTAAAAATAATTTTTTTTATATGTTTAGTATAGTTTATTTAAAATATTTTTTAAATGAATATTTGTTTTAAATTTAAATTTAATTTAAAATATATATTATTCTTTTAATATTAAATATTTGATATAACATATATAAAATATCAGTATTTTTTTTGTTTTTATTAAACAAATCTTAATTAATCAAAATTTTCTTCCGGTAGGTAAAAGAAAAAGTGCATGCACGCACATATTATATAAGATTTGAGAAAACTAGATTTGATCTTATATAATTAAAAGAGAAAATTAAAATACAAATTTTAAAACCGCTAACTGAGTTGACATGAAAAAAAAGTTTGATGTCTATACGGGCGTAGTTCAACGGACGAGACACAATTAATTGGAGCAAGAGGGTTTAGGTTTGAATCGTGACAGCCGCAGTGTGAGAGTTTTAACCTTTTAATATGGGGTGACTCCTTATGGATACTATAGTAACAGCCATTATATCTTTATCTGTTGAGTCACCGTGATTTATCTCCTTTAATACGATCGGAGTGTGAAAGTTTTAACCCTTTAATATGGAATAACTCCTTATGGATACTATAATAATAGCTACTATATCTTTATCCGTTGAGTCACTGTAATTTATCTTCTTTGAGATGATCGGATCAAAGGTTGGAGGTCCCTAAGACAAGGGTATTTCACCTTTTGGAGCGGGTGAAAAAAAAGTCCGACGTCTCTAACACCTATTTCATGTCAAGGTGCTTTTAGGATGGAAAATGACAGGATAGTGCCATTTGCCGCAGATGTCCTATGCAGCTGGGTTGCCTTACGGGTTGTCTTGTCTTACATTTATGGAAAAATAGTTTGGGGTTGATTTTAGTAAAATTAATAAGATAAAAATTAATATGATTATAAAATATTTAATTTTAAGTATAAAATATTATTTATATATAATTATATTAATATGTATATCTAATTATTTATAAATATATAGATAATATTCTCTTTATATATATAAATATATATATGTATGTAAATTAAATACTTAAAAAATAATTTAAATATTAAATAGATTATTTAATTTTAAATAATTTAACTTAATTAAACTTTAAAATAATTTTTCCTTACATTTACATGGTTCTTCTGATAGATAGTAGAGGGCAAAGCATTTACCATGTGCTGCTGGTAGATAGTACGAGCACAAAGCATATACCACGTGCTTCCTGGTTATATGTCACTCTAAGTATATTTTTTTTTTTGAGTTATGGTAGAGTTTCAACTTGTGGTAAACCTTATAACTTTTTGATCATTCTCAACCAAGCTCTTAAACTTTGATCAGCAGAGCTACCATTTGTGATAAGACTATAACATTTAGATCATCTTAGGTATATTTAGAATATCTTGTATAGTTTATAACTATAAATTTACTTATCTACTTAAGAATTGTATTTTAATTCGGTCAATTTCTACGGTCAAAATAAAGTTTTAATTAGATTGTTTAGTCTTCCTTAATAATAATAATTATAATAATACAGATTATTTGTGGGGCTAAATTTTCTTAGCGGGACGTTAATATTTCCTATTTTTCTATCATTCTATATCATTGAACAAAAGACATTATTAATCGTTTATGAAAAGCAAAAATTTTCTTCCAACCCTCTCGTAAGAAAAATCAAATAACAAATTCCTAATGATTTTATTCTTTACGAATTTTTTATATCATTTTCTTAATAAATCGACACGGGAAATGACATATCTTTTTTTTCCTTCTTAATAAACCAAACACAAGAAATAGATAGAGAATTAGTTCATATATAAATAAATAGAATATATATATTAGTGCATATAAGTCCTAAAATAAATGAAATATATGAATATTCTATTTACTTGATAAAGAATAAGAAATAAAATTAGAGTTATTTATTAACATGATTCGAGTAACTAATTGAAAAAAATTATTATAACAATAAAATGAATAGTTTTTTATGGGTTTTAAGACCAACTTAAATAGACTATATATGTATATATATAGACACTCTTAAGAGTTAGTAAAACTTATCTATAAATTAATTAACTAGGGTCAAATTAAATATTGTTACTTATTCTAGCTCTTATGAAAACTATAGCAATTTAAAACAAGTGGCTAAATATGGGTTTTTGGGTATCTCTTGTTTTTAATAGTTTCACTTAGGTACGTTTATGTTTTAATTTATTTTTATTTGATCACCTATATAGTATTAACAAATATGGTTAACCATTTCGGTCCCCGAGTGAAATTAAATTAGGTATAATTAGAATTAAAAATATAGGATAATATTTAGACAAATGTAAATTTAGCTAAATAAAATTTATCCTTATTTATATTATTATTAATTATTTTTATAACATTTTTTATTATAAAATTATTGTTTATATTATAATAACATATTAGCTAGGAATACTATTGCTGCTATTATTGATGATGTTGCTGCAACAACAACTACTACTAATAACTAACTAACTAAACATTTTAGAATTTTGGAAGGATTTAGAGTATTTTGAAAAACCATTACCCTTTTGGAGGGGGCCACAGGGGTTACCATCTCAATTTGCTAATGTCTTTTAAATATTAGGGGTGGAAAAATTATTATATAAAAAGCTTAAAATATGAGTGTTTTAGATATACTTAATGGTTGAATTTGAATTTTATATAAAATAAATATTAAATTAGAATGTACTTAAAATATAAATCAATATATAATATGGTTTTTTTTAGTAGTATACCAAAAATCTCTATTTTATATTGTTGTAACATACTTACAATTACATGCATATATTTTATTCCACTCAAAATTGATCTGAATGATAGACGTGTTATTTTCATTCAAAATAACACTATAAAATTAGTTGTACTTTCAAGTGATATTAATTGTACAAATAAGTTTTTTTTTATTATACTTTTTGTTATAATTAATTGTGTGTGTGTGTGTGTGCGTATTTATATTTTACTTAGTATTGAGATGAATGATAGATGTAATATTTTAATTTAAAATAACACTATAAAATTATGTGTACCAGTGGCACATTTTTATTGTACATTTAAGTATAATTTTATGTACATCATTTATTTTTCTTATTCAAAATGACACTATAAAATTAGGTGTACATTTTAGTGATATTAGTAGTACAAATAAACATTTTTGTTATACTTCTATTTATAATTACTTGTACATTTTTTACTTTGTATTGACAGTAATGATAGATGTAACACTTTCATTTAAAATGATAATGTATAATTAGGTATACAAATAATACATTTTCATTGTACATTTAAGTATAATTACATATATTTTTTATCTGATTGGGCATTGACCAGAAGGACAAATATACTATTGTCATTTAAAATTACACTATAAAATTAAGTGCATATTCAAGCAATATTAGTTGTACAAATAATACACTTGTGTTGTGCGTTTAGTTACCTATCACATGCACACATATAATGTCATTATCTCCATAATTCTAATTATAATATTCAGATTAATTGTCACTCATACCAAAGATTCAAATTAAAAGAAATCTTCAAGAATCTTATCTAATTTACAAAATATAAATCAAAGTAATTAACTAGCTTAGTTGAATATAGTTTTTTCAATAGTAAACAAAACCTCATATCAATATAGTAACTATTGAGTCATCATTATTATTGAAATAATGTTGTTGTTGTTATTGTCATACTAATAATAATAATCATTATTGTTATTATTTTGTTATAGCGATACTTTTATTCCTAATGTATTTCTATAATATCAATAATTATTTTTATAATAATAATAATATTATCAGATAAATTTTATTTAGCTACATTAACATTTGACCTAATATTTTATGGAAATCTTGTATTTTTAAGAATTTCAGTTAGATACATTCACAGTTAAAATTATTTCTTCTGGGTCCCTAAATGATGGAAATAATCATCTTTCAATTTTTAATTAGTTACCCATTTCGATGTCCAAATAAAAATAAATTGAAGTGTAAAGATACCTAAGTAAAATTATTAAACTATTACTAATAATAATATTGTTATTATTATTAATGCTACTATTATTGTGGTCATAATAGTTGTAATGGACGAGGTGTATATCTTTTTTTCTCTTAGCATTCACATCTATTCATCAATTACATAAATAATTATATATGTAATTTCTAGACATAATTTACAAAAATAACATCCATTAACTCTCTTTTTTTGGTTCGCTTGCAAACAAATGCATGCAAGTGTTGGAGTACACATTCATCTATGGGTTAATTAAAGTTTAGAGTCTATTTAGCCCTATTGTCTTAATAGGAAAATATATATGGAAAAAATTATGACATATAAAGTTTTGATAATAAATTTTGTTAAAGCGTTTGGCTAATATTTTGAAAAGATTGGTAACTTAAATGTCACTTTTTTAAAATAAAAAAAATTGTCTACTTAACAATAATTATAATAAAATAATATTTTTTAAATACATTATTTATTAAATAATATAATAATAAATTAATATTAGTCATAAATATTATCATTAAGAGTGAAGAAAAATAAAAAAAAAATGTTTTGATATTATGACAATTATAATAACGATAACAATAATAATGATAATATCAATGACAATAATATAAGTAAAATAAAAAGAGATAACAATGATATAAAAATAACAATTTTTAGTAGTAATTAATTATATTAATAATAGAAATAATAATATTTATTATTAATTTATTACTATTAATAAAAATAACAACAATAACTATATTATTATTGTTATTAATATTAATTATAATTGTTATTTGTTATCATTACTTTTATAATGATAATTGTTATCGTTAATATTATGATTAACACCACTCATTATTATTGATTATTCTTTTCATAGTTATTAATACTTATCATTACCATATACAATAATAATTATTATATTATATATATATATATAAATTATTATTATTATTATTATTATTATTACTATTATTATTGAATTAATTTATTTTCACCATTCAAAAATGTTAAAATAACCTTATTATCTTAGTTATTATATAAAATGACTAAAAATATACTTGAGAATATATATATGTAATCATTATTATTATTATTATTATCATCATTATTATTATTATCATCATTATTATTAAATTAAAAAAAGGGTTCTATTATTATTATTATTATTATTATCATCATTATTATTATTCTATAGCCAATTTAACGAAAACAAAAAGAGGAAAAAAAAACAAAAATTAAAATTAGAATAAAAAAGTTATGCTCATGTGACCATGTCCCTATGATCGCCAAATAGGTGAAGCGGCGGGCATTGGCTAGAGAAAGAGAAAGGACAACCGGAGAAAGTTTGGGGTAATGAGAAAAACAAGAATAATTATTAGGAATATAACAAGAATACTGATTGCTTAGTTAGTGTTGTATCTTTATGTAATATTTCCAGCTAAACGCGGGGTAATTTTGGTAATTAGTCTATGACAAGATTGGTGCTCTCCAACACGTATCATTTGTGCTAAGTGCTAACTAACTCGCAGAATTTGTTCTTCTAGTGAGTGGCATCGGATGCAATAGCAACCAGAGTGAATGTAGCTGCGAGAATGGAAGGCATTAACACTCGGAGACCATCAGTCACTTGTCACTCCCACTCTCGATCACAATATTGGTGTAGTTTGGAACTCCACCGGATATTGTAAATCAAGAAGGGCGCGAGGATACTCTCCTAAGCTGCTTCAAGTTGTTCTTGATGGGAAATAGAAGGTGAGAAGTTGTTAGATGGGGATGCTCAATCATATGGGCTATGTGCTTACATGGGAGCATAAAAACAAAATCATTTATTATTTTATTGAGTTGAATTAGTTACACTTTCGGAGCATCTTTTTTTTTATTTAAAAAAAGGTAATATTTTAGTTTAAAATAATTATTTTATTTAAAATAAAATAAAAAGATGGTAATGATATAAATATTAACTTAATAGTACATGTAGATATATTATAGTATTATTTTTTACCGTTAATTTTTTTAAAGCTTATATTATTTTATATGTACGCCTATAGATAGTTATTAATTTATAACTATAAAGTTATAAAATAAAAACTTAAGTTAATATATCATCATTATTATGTAAATAAAATAAGTATGAAAAAAATCACATTGAATTTGCCGACTATAATTTCGCAGGTACATAATTAATTAGATGTCGTTAAGTTTTAAAAGTTAGAACTAATATATATAATTGAGCACTAAATAAGTAAAATAGTCTGAAAATTAAATAGTTTGAAAATATAACACTAAATATTCCAAATAATATAATTTAATTTTTTTATTGTTTGAGTTCAAATCATATGAAATAACACTAAATAAGTAAAATAGTCTGAAAATTAAATAGAAGCAAATTATATATGTCAAATAATATACCCGGTACTCTAAATTTGGATCACTGACGGCTGAGTTTGCATATATGATCAAAATTGCCCTTAAATTTCTTTCATCCAATATATCAACATATTAGATGAGGCAAATGTGTATATATGTATCAAATCTCAGATGATGGAACTAAGATGTGTATCATACTAGAACAAATAAATAAATAACAAATGTTTCATAAAAGAAAAAAATCTCTAATCCTACAACTGAGGACACATTACTCACCTAGAATTATGGAATCAAAAGCCTGCCTTTCAGGTCTTCAAGTTGCAACAACAAAAGTTCATCATCCTTTCATCGAAAGTAACTCAGCAACACTAGTCAACATGTTGAAGAACTTCAATCAAGCATTTCCTCGATGAATTCATCATATAACTGAAGAGAGTAGGGCTTCAATTGCACAATGTGGTGGTTCTGTCGTGATTTTTCATCTTGGACAGGATGTTAATCAAACTCAATGCATATTAGCTTGACATGGTGTTTCATCATTTATATCATCTCACCATTGATGGCAGAGCTCAAAGTACGCTGCATGGAATGCAATTGGTGGTAGCTAGAAACATGAAGGTTATTTTTAAAACATACCTCACCGGGGTTGCTGCCTTAATCAACAACAGTGACAACAGGGGCCCTTGGCAAGTAGTAGATGCATTAATAGGTATAGGGAGCTTCCTGCTCTATACCCAGATTTCCAAGTCATTCATATTTCTCGTTCATGGAATGGTGCTATGCACCACCTAGCATAGTTAGCTTTGGACAGAAGATAACATTCCTTATAGAATAATTGTTTCCCATGCGTTATAGATCACGTACTAGCCCTTATTTTTTCCAAAAATGCATGAAGTACATTTTATTTCAAAAGAAGAAGAATAAGCTGAATTTAAGATGAGACATTTTATATCATTTTTCATTTTAATTTTTTAAAATTTGTACCATATATTCTTATATTTTAGTGACGCTATACTAGATACTATTATCCTCATTTGTTAGAACACTAAATGCTAATGTTTTTAAGCATATGTGTGTGTGCGTAATTAAAAAATAAGGTCAAGAATATATGATGCAACGTTTGAATTTTATATCCGATTATAATAAAAATAAAAGAAAAAAATTTACATGATATAACTTTAAGTTTAGGTGAAAATTTAAGGGTTACATGTCAAATTACCATCCCATTAAGTTTCAATTAATTTACTGCCATAATTCAAAAGTTTGTTTGGGAAATGATGATTTTACACTTATTTTTAATGAACAATATTCCCCCAATTTATATTATCAGTTTTATCTCTTCTTATTTATCTTAAAATACATATAATAACCCTAACTTTTCTTAAAAGAACACCCCTTATCCCTCAACATTTTCTCTCCTCCCTATTGCATAACCTATTTATTCTTCTTATGTAAAAACAAAAAACAATAAATATATATAAGATGACCAACAAGTTCTTCATGTATTCTTCTTCTTCACGAAACTAGATTAAGCGTAACTGAGGCTACTATGATTTGTAGAACCCCCGACATTATAACTATGAACCTTGACGACCACCACTAACCACCTTCTATTACTTCCTCCTCTATTCCATTATGGTGAGTTTTTTTGACTAATAGTGTGAAGGGAAGCAACTCAATGAATAAAACACCTATTATGATTGAATAATAATGAACCTAACATCACTATGGTAAATCAACCTAGCATCACTATGGTAAATTGAGGTCCAACGACCAACACTCCCTTTGACCACCACACCATTCCATGCTACCAACAAGAATTCAACTTTTCAGGTGCTATTCTCTTTAGATCTATTTATTTTTGGAGCTAATGGTTTTTGAAAGGGGTAAAGGGTGTGTTGATTTAAATAAAGAAAGATGAAGGGAGAGAAGCAGACAACTTTAAGGATCGTAGTTTTGAGTGTAATGGTTGTGGATTTGAAAGACAAAGTAGAGGACAATATGCTTTGAAACCCAAAATTAGTGTCATAGATTTAGATAATTGGCTCAAGAAGGAGGCTATTGTTGATGTTGGGAATAGAAGGCCTATACTAATTTATAGCCTAGAACTATGACTACCATTAGTGATAGTAATGATAATAACAATAATAATTCTGCAAGTGGTCGTAATAATGGGAATTTGTAGATGGGTTTAGACCAAAATCCTAAGTCTTCTTATCCAGTTGGAGGAACTAGGCCAAGGGAGGAGGTTTTGTCTGGGAAAGGCAGATATTAGAAGGATATTGATGAAAAATTGAAAGCTATGAAGGTGAAAGAGTTAAGCTTTATTGGAAGGTGTAAAGACGGATCTAGTTTTAGGTTGAGATGTTTTGGGTTGGGGAGAGATGATTATTGAAATGATAGTAAAATATAACAGCGATGGGGTGTGACAAAGAGTAAAATAAATACCAAAATGGACCATTTATGTTTATCAAATACTAGAGTAGTCCTTCCAACTAAAAACTAACCAAACTAACCTATATGTTAGCCAAAAAATAATGAATTTTTTTGTTTAGAGTAAGCATTCCTAATCATTAGGCACGTTTCAATAAAAACTCCATAAACACGCCTAGTGGATAGGCTTGTCCTAATATTTTCATGTGCAAAACACGCTAAATGACTAGGCTTGTTTCTATAGAATTTTTAATTTTAATTTGTACACAATACCCCATCATTTGAACACAATACCCTATAATTTGAATACCATACCCCATCATTTCTACACCATAACCCATTATTTATACACCATGTCCAATATTTCACACACCATGTTCCGTCATTTCCACACCATACCTCATCATTTGATCGTCATATTCCATCATTTGAACACCATGCCCCATCATTTGAACGCCACGCTCCATCATTTCTAAACCATGCCCCATAATTTCTAAACCATGTCCCATTATTTCTATACCATACCTCATTATTTATACACCATACCCCATCATTTAAAAAACACACCCCACTATTCCACACCACACCCCATCATTTGCACACAATACTCCATCATATCTATACCATTCCCCATCATTTCTACACCATACCCCATTATTTCTACAACAAACCTTATCATTTGAACACCATGCCCCATCATTTCTAAACCATACCCATTCATTTCCACACCATTCCCCATCATTTGTACAAATAATAAGGCATAGTGTAGAAATGATGGGTTATACTATAGAAATAATGGGCTATGATTTATAAATGATGGGTTAGGATGTATAAATGATAGGGTATGGTTTAGAAATGATGGAGTATGTTTTAAAAATGATGGTATATGGTGTATAAATGATGGGGTATGGTGTAGAAATGATGGGCCATGGTGTAGAAATGATGGGGTGTTATAATACCCCAAAAATTTGCTTAGCCTAATCCCGCATTATTAGCACCCTAATTTGATTCTAATATCGAGAAATCTTATTTTAGCCTTAACCTAATTTCTTAATTCCAAACTTTAATTGAATCTGAAACCTTAATCCGGATAAAACATATTTTGTAAACCGAACTCAAATCCGCTAAAATTTCCACAAATCTTAACTATTTTGGCTAATCTAAAACCACATAAGATAATCCCCAAAACTTTTTATCCTTTTTCCTTTTCTTTTCTTTCTTTCCCTTCTCCTGTCTACTTAGCCACAATGTTTGAAATTTGTTGCAACTTGCCTTGCACACCTACACCTTCCCAACTTGCACCATCACCCATCATCCTTCTACAACCATCCATCATCCATCAACCTTTCTTCTTCTTCTTCATCTTCTCTTATCCATAATGATCTGCACCACACGAACACACCCTGTCACTTCTTTTCTTCCTTATCCTTACGCAACTTATACACACAACAATCACCATCACCTACCATTTTTTCCAACACTCAACCAGCATTCCCCTACACCATTTCACGCATGCCTTCCCCCCTCTAACTCTATTTCTTTTTCCCTCATTCACACCACACACGAATACATATACATAAATATATACACTACACACTATCCTTCTCCCTCATTTTCTTGGGCCATTTCTTGCCCAAACCTGTCCAAAATGCCTGCACGAGCCTCCTTTTCCTTTCTTCTTCTTCTTCTTCTTCTTCTTCTTCTTCTTCTTCTTCTTCTTCTTCTTCTTCTTCTTCTTCTTCTTCTTCTTCTTCTTCTTCTTCTTCTTCTTCTCCTCCTCCTCCTCCTCCTCTCTTCTCTACCCTGTATTTGCTTATGCACCACCAACACCATCGTGCACCACCACTCGCCACCCATTGACCAGTGGACCGACCACCAATGTCATTCCAACCTTCTCTAGTACAGTCATTGACCATCGCCGCCGACCACTGCTTCTTTTTCCTTATTATTCTCCTAACTTATCATTTTTTAAGGAACGAATGGCCTATGTAAAACCTCAAGAATTATCATGCAACACTAAAATTTCCTATCTCACACCCGTGCAACTAAACACAGCTTGTCCATGCACCCTCCACGCTAGTGCACTGCTCAAAATCATGCTCATGTGCATCTATTCAACTTGTGACCTGTTTGCCCAGTGATCAAGCATGACCGTGCCACTTTACTTTGCCAAGCCGTACACGATCCTTCCTCTCGGCCTAGGCGTGCACCGTTTGCAGCATAGCCATACAACCACCCCCATTTCAACCGCATGTCCCTATTTTTACCCCCAAACCTTGTCCAAACACCACCAAATTTTTACCATAGCTCTATTACATATTCTACTACACATCCACACATCTCAAGCTTCCATTTGACTGCGGTTATTTCTATTTTTACCCTATTTACCTTAATTTCTCCTTCGGTTAATCTCTACAAGCCTAACCATATATTTCGTTATTTTTGTAGGTGGTATCCCAATAATCTCAGAGGAGGAAGTCTGAAATTTACGTGCTTAGATCCTGGTGTCCTAGTTGGTAAGGATGCTATTCGATGTTTAGGATTTTGTATTATTTGCTTGCATGGTTATGTGTATTTTTCATGATATCGTTGCTATACGATTTAGTATATGTTGATCGTGATATTTTGTGATGATATGGATATTATGTTTGAAAGGAAGTAAGAATGGGTGAAAGGTATGGATATGATATTGTTATGTCAATGACGTAATCGTGGGAATATATCTTATGGCATGAAATGTGGACTAAATGAGCTTGATAAATGGGCATAAGTATTTTTATGAGGTATGATGATGGTTGGTGGATTTGGAAAATAATGTGTGTGGAAGGTACAAGATTTTATAAAATAAAGGTTATTGTTTATCCTTAAGGGTGTTTTGGTTATCTGGGGATACTAAGAAAATTTTGGTATTTTATGTGTTAGGTGAATTAAAAATATGATAATGATATCATGAGAAGTGATTGGAAGTATTACTATTTGTTTGGGATTCTTCGATGAAATAATGGTTAATTAGGGCATAATAACTTATAATGATAATGTTATCATTCCATGGGTAAAATCTAGATGTTATTCAAATTCCGAATATGTTGCTAATGATTGGCCTTATGAGGTTGTTTATTAGACTTAGTAATCATGTGAATTTTATGGGAGGAATTATGACTACTTACGAAATTAGGATTTTTAGTAATTCTATGAATAGTATATTAGATAAGGTTGTTAATGTATGTGAACGATGTGGGTGTTAGATCGTGCATTATGGGTATGGTAATAATGATGAGATTTGAGGATGAAATAATATAATTTGTGGTGAAATAATCAATACGGGAGAATGGATGCTAAATGGTGTGTAATTAGGGTTTGAGAATACCGAATGATTTTGACCTGTGTTATGTGTTTATTTGTTTCAATGTGTTCGATGCCTGAGAATTAATCATGAGTAAGATATTAATCACTTAAAGTGAATGAGCACATTAGTAGGGCCAATGTGATATATATATATATTGTTCCACCGAGAAGAATAGTGGCCCAAGAATGTTATGTTCAGAGAAGATGATGTTTTTAATCTTCATTCCACTAGAAAGAATAGTGGCTCGGGCTCGAGAAGGTGTTTCAGTTTGTTTAACTGGATTAAAGATAGCAGGGCCCCTGCTCATCGTGAAATAAAAATATAACAGTATAACCTATGAGGACAGACACTAATGATTTAAAGTAGAAGAATACATGAGTTAGGACTAAGGAGTTATATATATATATATGTTTCATTTCACCGGGGAGAATAGTGGATTTGCAGCATTCTGCCTCGAGAAGGTGATATTTTCAGATTCGTTCCACCGGATGATAATAGTGGTTCAAGTGTGTTGTCCCTAAGAAGGTGCTTCGGATCGTTCTACCAGTTTAAGAATAGTGGGGTTTCTGTACTCAATGTATATAAAAGAATAAAAGTAGACTATATCTAATAAATATGTATGGATTATTATCTATCTCATGAAACATTTCATTTATCTTGCTTGTATACCTACTATCTTTTGTGAAAGCATGTGCAAATTGTATCCCTATTTTAATAGTACTATTCCCTTACTCAGTACGTAGCGTACTGACCACCAATTTTATGGGTGTTACTAATTCCCACAAGCAGGAGATCTTATGTGTAGGTCTCAAAAGATCTACTAGATGATTATGCTGCCTATGATGCCTTATGTAGGGATGAG
Source organism: Tamarix chinensis (assembly GCA_030549775.1). Classification (NCBI taxonomy): domain Eukaryota; kingdom Viridiplantae; phylum Streptophyta; class Magnoliopsida; order Caryophyllales; family Tamaricaceae; genus Tamarix; species Tamarix chinensis. The sequence goes on along the minus strand of CM060177.1, from coordinate 23,709,168 downwards.
TGACTTCATGTGCATTAGGGGTTGGGTGAAGAGTAATATTATTCGATAGATGTATTTAATCGGATAACTTTTTGGACTCTTGATCCATGGTATTCCCTTCTTTTGTATTTTGTGTATTGTAACTCGGACTTAAGCTCCAAACTCATTAATGTATTATAAATGTTTCTTTCATTTCTAATTTCCTTGTATTGTTATAAATTTTTTAGCCTTGTGATTGATGTAAGGATGGTTGCATAAATCATAATTATGTTAATTACAGTGGTAGCCCCCAATATTTTACTTATATACTTTTGCTGTAAAATAAAAATTTTCAGTAGTAAAAATGGGGTGTTATAGGTATGGTGTAGAAATGATGGGCCATGGTGTAGAAAAGGTGGGCATAGTTTAAAAATGATGGGGCATGATTTAGAAATAATGGGGTGTGGTTTAGAAATAATGGAGCATGGTTTAGAAATAATTGGACATGGTGTTTAAATGATGGGGCATGGTGTAAAAGTGATAAGGTATAATTTAGAAATGAAAGGATACGGTGAATAAATGATGGAATATGGTGTAGAAACGATAGGGGCACGGTGTAGAAATAGTGGGGTATAGTGTATAAAGGATGGGGTGTGGTGTAAAAAAGATAAGGTATGGTGTATAAAGGATGAGGCATGGTGTAGAAATAATGGGGCATAGTTTTTAAATGATGAGGTATGGTGTACAAATGACGGGGTATTATGATCAAATGTTGGGATATGGTTTAGAAATGATGGAGCATGGTGTATAAAAGATGGAGCATGGTGTATAAAAGATGGAGTATGGTTAGAAATGATAGGGATGGTGTAGAAATAATGGGGCATGGTGTAAAAATGATGGGTCATGGTGTTCAAATAATGGGGCATGATGTAGAAGTGATGGGTCATAATGTTCAAATGATAGGATATGGTGTATAAATGATGGCTTATGGTTTAAAGTTGACAAGGTATCGTGTAGAAATGATGGGATATGGTGTATAAATAGTGGGGTATGTTTAAGAATGGTGGGGTATAGTTTAGAAATGATGGGGCATGGCGTGCAAATGATGGTTCATGGTTTAGAAATGACAAGACATGGTGTACAGATGATGGAGCATGGTATAGAAAGGATGGGACATGGTACAGAAATGATGGGGTATAGTTTATAAATGATAGGGCATGTTGTGTAAATAATGGGGTATGATTTACAAATAATGAGGTATGGTGGATAAACGATGGGGTATTGTTAGGAAATGATGGGGTGTGGTATATAAATGATGAGGCATGGTGTATAGATGATGGGGTTTGGCATATAAATAATGGAGTATGGTTTATAAATGAGGGATATGGTGTAGAAATTATGAGGTATGGTTTAGAAATGATGGGTATGGTTTATAAATGATAGGGCATGGTGTAGTAAGGATGACATATTGTGTAGAAATGATAGGAAATGGTGTAGAAATGATGGGGCATGTTGTACAAATGGTTGGGTATGGGGTAGAAATGGTGGGGCATGGTTTTAAAAATGATGGGGTTTGGTTTAGAAATGAAGGGGCATGATGTTCAACTAATGGGGTATGATTTAGAAATGATGGGGCATGATGTTTAAATGGTGGGTCATGGTGAACAAATAAAGTGATATGGTTTAGAAATGATGGAGGTATGGTGACCAGATGATGGGATATGGTTTAGAAATAATAAGATATGGTGTGTAAATATTGGGGTATGGTGTAGAATAGGATATGGTCTGTAAATGTTGGGGTATGGTTTAGAAATAATAGAATATGGTGCGTAAATGTTGGGGTATGATGTAGAAATAATTTGGTATGGTGTATAAAAGATAGGGTATAGTTTAGAAATTATGGGGTGTGTTGTAGAAATGTTGGGGCATGGTGTATAAATGACGAGGCATGATTTAAAAATGATGGGATATGGTTTAGAAATGATGGGGGCATGGTGTTCAGGTGATGGAGTATGGCGTAGAAATGATGAGACATGTTGTGGAAATAATGGAGTATGGTCCATGGAGGACGGGACATGGTGTATAAATGATTGGATATGGTGTTCAAATTAAAATTAAAAATCTTATAAAAATAAGCCCAATCATTAAGCATGTTTCACACATGAAAAATTTATAACATGCTTATCCATTAGGCGTGTTTATAGATGTTTTATTGAAAGACATCTAATGATGATGAGTGTTTATTTAAAACAAAAAATTTTGTTATTTTCGGACTAATAGAGGGACTATTTTGATTAGTTTTTAATTGGAAGGGCTACTTTTGTATTTAATAAATATAAATGGACTATTTTAGTATTTGGTTTGACAAATAGTAGATAGAAAAGGGGGAGTGTACAATGATGTGATAAGGGAGGGAGGAAATATAATGTCGGGAGAGAAACTGTTGAAGGTGGAAATATTCTTTTAGAAGAGGAATATATTTAATTTTCTTTTTTTATTAGTTGAGGATATTTTAGATATTTTATCTTTAAAGAAATAATGGAAAGGGTTAAATTTTGAAAAGAAAATAGTTAAGATAATTTAGGTAGTTTATGTGACAATAAATAAAGAGGGAAAAGAATGGGGGCAATGGAGGGAGTAGAGTTTGTTAGTGGGAGATATATTTTTATTATTTTGGGCTCTTAATTTTTAAAATTTTTGATAAGTGACTAGAATTTAATATATTTTTTAAAGAGAGTTGTATGTGTGTATTCTTTAAATTTAAAATTTTTAAATATGTTTTTAACATTATAAGATTATATCATATATTTTATTTAAATTTAAGATTGTATTATAGATTTTAAAAAAATAAAATAAGTCAATTTGGTGATGATGGATGACTTAAGATTATACAACATTAACTTTGACAAATCTGACACCTTACTTACAGCAGAATAAGAACCCATCAGGTCACGCCATAATCAAATAAAATCAGTATTCAACGTCATCTTTACTTCTCCGTTTGCTTCTACCTATCTTCACTTTCCACGACAAGAACAACTATACATTTTCCGGTCACAGCTCTCCGTCTCTCCAAAATGTCAGAACCCGACCAACTAGAACTGAAATCCCGGCTAGCGGCTGCCACCGAGCACAGCTGGTGCAAAGCGGTTCCCGGTGGTACTGGAGCAACGGTCTTAGCACTCCTCCTTACAAAACCCCCTGATCTTTCCCTCCTCCAAAACTCCCTCCACAAACTTCAAAATTCGCATCCTATCCTCCGCTCTAAACTCCGCTACAACCCCACCACTAACACCTTCTCTTTCACCATTCCCCCCGTACCCCTCCTCGAACTACAGCCCTTTGATCTCCAACACACCTCCCGCATTCTCAATGACGGCCGCTCCACAGATCAACATTCCCTCTCTCCGTTTCAGAAACTTCTTGAACACGAGCTTAATCAAAATCCATGGGCGGCGATGCTTAATACTTATGACCCGTCGATTCAAGGGTTGGATACCGATGTGCTGTATGCAAGTGTGTATAGTCTAGAGGGATCAAGATGGGTGGTGGCCCTGAAATTGCATACAGGGGCTTGTGACAGAGTGGCGGCGGTGTCTTTACTGAGAGAATTGATGAGTCTTATGATTAAAAGGGGGAGGGACGGGGCTGGCAGCGACAGAGTAGGCGGTGCTTGTGGCGGATTGGATATGGAAATTGATAAGGGTGAGGTTAATTTGGGTATTGAAGAGTATATTCCGAGTGGGAAGGCGAATAAGCCGTTCTGGGCGCGTGGAGTTGATATGTTGGGTTACTCTATGAATGCATTTAGATTGACTCAGTTGAACTTTGTGGATGATGAGTCTCCTAGGTGTTCTCAGCTGGTCAGACTGCAGTTGAAATCGGAGGAGACTGCCAAGCTTCTTGAGGTAAGAGAAATTTTACTTATTCATTTTCTCCGCGTAAATTGTTCCTGTTTACAATCTGCAAAGCCGGTAAGCGGTCTAATTACTGCTGGAACTAGATCATCATGAACGATTGCATACTAAAGTTGACAGGTTTAATTAAGCAGATTTTTTTAAAGCTATTTAGGCAATTAGTAAGAGATATCAGGTACATTAACCAAAAGGAAGGATTGTACATCCGATGATCCCAAAAATGACCTCAGACTTAACCCAAGACAAACCACCAGACCAACCTATGCAAAGTACATACTTAGCGCCAAAAACCCTCCAGACTACTATACAAAATTGATCTATACAAAAATGATCGAAGTTAGCTAATTCACCCCTGTACAAGTTAGTTTTGCTGTGATGTATGGAAACTTCAGTAGGCTGCTGTTTCACTCTCCAATTTCTGAGACGTTTTCAAAAGTGAAAACTTGTGCAAAAACTCTAAGAGGTCGTTTGGTACATAAACATAAACTTCCTCGGTAAGTTGTACTTACATGGAAGGAAATTGGATTTACTATTATACCACCTAGAAAGTAATAGTATTTTATATCTGGTTTACTATTATACCACCCAAGAAGTAGTATATAAATTACAATGGCGTCCCTTAATAATAAATATAATTATTTTTCTTATAACAGCGATGGTAAAAAAGCAAAAAACTACTTAGGAAATAAAATTTACTTGTATCTACTAAGTAATTAATTTCCTAAGGTAGTTCATATAAAATAAGGTCAAAAGAAAGTAGGACTTACCACTTCTACTTCCTGTTAACCAAACAAACCAACTTTTATCATTTCCTAAGAAGTACTACTTACTTCCACTACTTGTTTCTAACCAATGATCCCTGAATCTTTTTCCATAAATTTTAAAAAGGAAAAAAATGATCAAAACGGTGATTTTTAGGCCATCTTTTTCAAACACCATAGATGAAGATACTGTGAAGTGAAACCCTCGACATTCATTCAATTTCTTCCATCCCACAAAAATCTTTGACCCCTCTTTGCCTCTCTTGACTTTCAAAAACCATCATCTGGCAAATAAACTGTGTTTGTTGATTTATAACTGAGTGGATGGCTAATGGTTGTCGTTTATATTGATTCTTTGCTCATACCTGTATCTGGAAAATGAAGTACAGGTCTTAATATAGTATGTCTGTGTGTGTGTATTGTCAATGTTCTGTTTCTTAGTGTTTGAAAATTATCATTTTCTGGTTTCCTCAAATTTGGAGCATGTACTCTATCTAATGTAGCCAGTAGAGATAAGCTCATGGGCATGCACTTTCGGATGAGCACATCTGAAGACTCTAGTGTATAATGTGATAGGTACCAACCTTTATGTTTGATCGAGATCTTACTTTTTTTTTGGTAAGTAAGTAATTTTATTACTACCAAAATGGAAATATGTACAAGGAACCTAGACCACCAAGGAATCTATACAATTTTTCCAGGGGTTATACTTGTTGCCATAATGCGCAGCAAAAATTCTACTAGAAGCCTCAAAACAAATAGACTTAAGCAGTTCATGGGGAAGACTAGAAATGTTTCTAAAAATTCTATTATTCCTCTCACGCCAAACTAAGCTAATAAAAGTAACAAATAGAGATCTTACTTTATTTGTATATATATTGACACCCGGATAAATAGCTTTATATGTCCACGCGATATTGTAAAATAATTTACCATGGAGCAGGGTATTTTTGTAAGGAAAATCAAGACACCAAGTCAATAACCATTCTATTGGTATCTCACTTTGCTACTCTTACTGTAGGGAGCTCTAAATCTTTATATGTACTCATCATATGACTTATGAGCATGGGGAATGACCTCGATCTTGTTCGTGTTACCATGGAACAGGCTAGGGGATAATGCTAACTAAACTAAACAGTAAAAATGAGTAGCCTTGTTTAGATGGAATCTTGCTAGTTACTAATCCTCTCACTTAAGATTACTCTCTTTTAGATGCTGATATTCCTGTTAGAGATGAGTACTGATCCTTTTTCTTTTAAAACCGGGATAAATGATTTATAATCTGTGCTAAGGGATGAATCATCTGATCTTCATTGAGCTGGCTCAAAACAACAAAAAGTAAAAAAAAATGTTTTGGTTGGTGAAGTGTTTGCACCCAGTGACTAGGACTGCATTGTCTTGTTATTGAGAATGCATATTTGTTTTCTTCTCCCTATCATTGAGTGGTGGGTGACTCAAATAAAATGTTTTTCTTTTCTTCATAATCAGTGTTTGAAAAAGCGCGCCTAAGGCGCAAGGCGCAAGGCGATGGGGGGTTAGGGCTTTTTTGGTGCTAGGCGAGGCTACGTAAGTGAGGCGCATATAAGGCGCGCCTCAGGCGCTAGGCGCAGAGGCTATGAGGCGCACGCCTCAGCATAAAATCAAGCAGAACTTGGGAGATCAATAGACACATAGGGAGGATGGACTTAGGGAAGAGGGATAAAAAACCTTTTCAGCAGAAAAAAAAAATTACATGCAGACTGCAGAGACTTAGGGGAGTTAAATAGTCATTTGTTGGAAAAATGTAAGTCTATTTATAGTCTTGATTGCAGTAAAAATATTCTGCAATTAATATGGGAATTGGGGAGAGCAAGAGTTATTTTGGAAAGGTAAAAAACTAGCTGCAGAGACTGTAAAGTCTGCTACCACCAATTTAAAGCAAGAAATAGTTATTTTGGTATATCTGCATATATTTTTTGCAGATATAGAGGAAAACAGATAGGGCATTAGGAAAAACCAAAGGTATATCTGCATATATTTTTTGCAGATATAAGGGAAAACAAAAGATATAGGGAAAAAGAAAGGTCCCCCCTTGTCCTATATATTTTTTGCAGAAACTTTTTCTTCCTAATGTAAAAAAAAAAAGCAAAAAGAAAAACAACAACAACAAAGGGAAAAACAATGTACCACTACATTTGAAAAAAAAATAGAGAGAGCATCAAGGAAAATTGGAAAAAAAAGTATATATGCCAACAAAAAAAAAAAAAAACACTAGGCGCCTCACATCGCCCAGGCGTGCGCCTTCGCCTTGCGCCTAGCGCCTAACGCCTAGGCTCCAGGACCCCTAGCGCCTCGGTGCGCCTTAAGCCTTTTCAAACACTGTTCATAATATTCTTAAGCAAGCATTGATTTTTTGGTATCTAAAGTTGCAGTAAAGGAAATAAGCTATTTGAATATGCTGACTAGATGAGGAAGGTATTTGATTTAGAGAAATCTGAATCAAGATACTCTTTTGTACCTTTATTTTTGGCTTTTGAGGATCTTTTTTGTGCATTAGATTGGTAATGAATGTTGCTTGGCTAGTATAGAAGGGGGCGTCTTGGAAGAAAAGAAACAAAAAGAAGAAATATCCCATTTCCTTTATTATTATTATTTTATTTTTTTTGGTGTGCTTGGTTGTGTGTGTTGGTGGGTAGGTGGGTGTGCGCTAGTGTTTGAAAAGGCATCCCTAAGGTGTAAGTTGTTAGGGGGTTAGGCATTTTTTATTTGAGGTGACATTTGAGGCAACATTGGCAAGGCACTGTTAAGGCACACTAAGGCCTACACCTTACTTCAAATTAGCTATTTGTTTGATTTTAATTTCATTAAGAAGAAAACTCTATAATCAATATGATAATTGAATATCAAGTTGGGAAGAAAAGGGTGGAGGGAAAAAAGGTTATGGAAACACCAATAAATATAATTTTAAATGGAAAAGAAAAGAAGGATATTTAAGTAGAAGTGGGCTTTATTTTCATAAATATGGTAATTAAATATCATATCAGAAAGGAAATGGAAAAAGGTCATGGAAGACCGTTAAACATAATTTTGAGTGGAAAATGAATATAAAAATATTTCTTGTAGAGAATGAATGATGTGTGACGGATATGTAGGTTTTGTGAATAGCTCGTTTTTTTAGTTGGTGGATATGGATGTGAATGACGAACACTTACAAATTACTTTCGATTAAGCTCATACAAAAAATAATCAAGATGTTTCTAAATTATCACCCACACACGGATAAGATACTTTAGAGATAAATCCAATTTACGAGTCACACAAATAACGTAGACGTAGAATAATGGAACTCACATTAGGTTTCAAAAGGATATAAATATTCACCTCCTCTATCGCTTCTTATTTTCTTAATCTTTCTACCAAATTGATTCTCTTTGCTTTGAAGTGTTTAAATACTTTAACTACCTCATCCTTGCTTTGTAACAAATATTCGCAACAATAGCGTGTGGAATCATCTATAAAAGTAATAAATAATTTTTGTCACCTCTAGTTTGGATAAAATTTAAATCACACACATCATTTTGAATTAAATTTAGAGGTTCTAGGTTCCTTTGAACATAATGAAAGGGTTTTATTGCCATTTTAGCCTCAACACGTGCTTTACATTTATGATTGGTATCAAACTCATATTTGAACGAACTATCTGAATTAAATAATCAATGAATAATATCATAGTTAACATGTCCTTATCATTCATGTCAAACATTAAATGACTCTAGCAAGTAAGAAGAAGAAATAAATTTATTATTATCAACAGTTTTGGGTACAATAATCATTACATTCATCTTAAAAGACCCATCACTAACATATTCCTTTTCTACAAATATTTCATTCTTGATAAGTATAAATTGATCAATACAAATATTCACTTAAAGTGTTCTTACTAATTCGAGATCCTGAAACTAAATTCTTTTGTATGTCTAGTATATGAATCACATCATTTAAAGTAAGATTCTTCCCGTTTCTCAACTTGAATATCACCTTTCCATGAGTGATCACCTTAGAAGTGTTTCCAATGAAGAGTTGTTCTTTACCATCATCAATAGATTGATACTCAGAGAACATCCACTTATCATAAATATGGCAAGTGGTGGTAGCATTCAATTAAATAGCAGTTCCGCTATAGTCTAGCGGTCGTTATTTATCCTTTTTTGGGTCAGTTATGACGTGAAATTACTGATATGTTATAGTTTTTAAATTTCACATTTATTGGCTATAAATCACGGGTAAATCGTCGATAAATTGAAAAATATCAATAATAAATCGGTGATTTATTGAGAATTCTTAAATCTATTGAAAAAAAATATGTATGATAATTTTTTCTTATTCATTTATTATATATATCTTGAATCGAGTTACTATTGAACAATAATAAAGTAGTGTTATTTGTTACCTTTACACGTCCTACTAAATAACATGTTATACAATTTAGCATATAATTACTCACTTAAATACTTCTAATATAATATAAAATACTAGTTGATTGAATGTTTATATTCAAATGATCAATAAATAGTAATTAGAGTATATGATGAAATAAAAATAAAAATAAAAATTCACGCTGTGACGACCGCAATTGCAATTTTATTGCTTGGGCTTATAGTGTCTAGGTTTTGGTTTGGATAAAATTTTTGGTCCTTAACTGGTTCTGGTCCTATCAAAACGGGCCAGGTCTTTTTGTCTGATCCGAAATCTCATAAATAGCTTACTCAAAAATTACATATTTTTAATATTAAATATATATAATTTAGCAATTTCGGTTTAGGTTCCGGTCCAGGCTTAAAAAAAAATCTTGTCTTTAATCAAGTTCCGGTTTTAGTCCAATGCATACTTCTAGTGTTTACCCACCATTCTTTTACATTGTCAATGAGGTTGTTTTGTGACACTACTATTGAGAAGTTGAAAATTTCAAAATCTTTAGATATCTTGTATGCTTTGGTGACGTTCGTTTGAGCATTGCTCTTCTTGAACTTCTTTGGATTCCAACAATTCATAGCACGGTGTCCTTGGTTGCCCTATCCATAGCACATTCCCTTGAGCTTCTTGGAGACATTAGTTTTTTGTATTGAAACCATTTCATCTATACTTCATTTTTTTTGCTTTTCTTTGATCCATTTTCTACAACATTGGTTCTTAATACCATAGGATTTGAGCCTCTAGACTTACGGTTGTCTTTTTGGATTCTTAAACAAACTATTAAATTTTCAAACTTCATCTCTTTACGTTTATGCTTGAGATAATTCTTAAAATGTTTGCAAAGTGATGCTAATTTTTCAATTACTTAAAATTATTCACTAAGAGACATACAGTTAACATAAATGTCACGAATGATAACTTGAAGGTCATGCACTTGGGATATCACATATTTGTTATCTACCATTTTATAAAATAGACAACGACTGATGAGATAAATTTCTTTATCCCAATGTCTTCAGTCTTGGTATTTGAATTCCTAAAATTTTCTTTGTCATCTCAGCACTTGAGCATATATTATATAATGTGTCTTCTATTTAGTTTATAATGTGATTCTGGCATAGAAAATCAGAATGATTCCATGTATCCACCGTAGGTGTGTTGATTGCATCAATGTCTTTTTCACTAAAAGTTTAGGAGGACTCTGATTGAGATAATTAGCCAAATTCAATGCATTTAGATAAAAAAAATCTATTTTCTATTGCTAACGCTTAAAATCTGCCCTATTAAACTTAGGTAATTTTTCATTGATACTCACAACATTTGTAGGATTTGTAATAATGTTTGCAGATGAAACCATTTTTGTCACAAAAATAGAAATTCAATCATAAGAGAAAAAGTAGAAGAAGACAAGATCTAACAGTCACTATAAATAAAAACAAACTTCTATACTATGAAAAAAAAGAATAAAAAAAAAAAAAAACTTGTCTTAAGATTGTTGGATGTGTAGTATTAATTATAGTATAGAAATTATATGGTATAATAAAATCAATAATAATAATAATAATAGCACTGCTGTCTGCTAGTACTACTAGTACCGGCTGTGCTTAGAATGGTTGAGAGCAAAAGTTGCATTTGTTCCATTAATTGCATTGATTTGCTTGGCTTTCTTTGTCCATTAAAATATATGTCCCTATAAGAATTTAATCGTGTGGTTATGTAAAAGTGATGCTCATTGAAAAAATATAAATTGCAATTCTATCTTTGTCCATTTACTAATACACAAGGACCATGATGTGTGGTCTTTTAGGCAAAGTTAATCTCACATGGTATATCCAGCCAAACTAAGATTCATGCATGTGAGTACCAAGGTGGTTAGAATTAAAATTTTACGAATACTACGAAAATATGACCACAATATACTTGTGTGCTGCAAAATCCCATAGTTCAAGTTAAAAAACATTAAAAAGCATATTCTTAAGCTATTTTGGTCACTGATTAAATTATAGTAACTAAAAAACAACACAAATTATCGAATTATATACGTACAAAAAAAGTTGATATATCGACTATAAATATATAAAAGTAAAATAAAAATGATAATTATTAGAAATTAATAAACAAATAACATCTCAAATTTAATATATTATTTTTTCTTTGCATATAGAGTTTGAACTCTTTTATAAGTATTTTTTTTCAACAATCCGTTTCGTCGTTATATTACTATCTCGCTTGTATTTTCTTTGTACAATATATAGTATGTACAATATAATAGGGGTTGAGGCTTAGAGTTAGAAAAGAAATACAGTAAGAATAAGGGGGGAAATAAATTTTAAGGCAAATAAGAAAAAAGGTATAGTCATCATGTAGAATCATAAGATTATACCTAGGATTGTAAGTTCCTACCTGATTTTACTATTTAAAGATTTTATTTAAAATTGGGGATCACTTAGTAACTTTTGGATTATAAATCGTAAATCCGAATTGGGAGTTTAATGACCAGTGAATACACTACCAAATTACAGGAATTGAAATTATGGTATGTAGTGAATACTGTAGGCCAATAGGATTGCTTCTATGTAGTCTCCCACCTAGTTAGGATTTAGGACCAAACCACCATGACAAATTTCCTTCATCAAATGCTTATCCAGTCATAATCAACTTATCATTAATTAATTAATAATGTGTTGTCAGACTGATATAATTAATTAATAATTAGTAATTCATAATATTACTATCTATTACATCAGACTCTACCAAGCTGTTCTTGAGTAAGAGGTGGGAATGACAATTGGCTACCCATCTAGGGATATTACTATTGTCAGGCTGTCTACAGGGCCGATCCTATACTTATTGGGGCCCTCGGGAAATATTATAGATAGGGCCCTTCTTTTTAAAATAAAAAAGGAAAAAAGGGAAGAGGTTGATAAAACGACCGATCTCACTGCGTTCAAGAATCTAAAAGGTATGCTAACCACCTCATAAAATTGTAGGCCAATGCATATATATACATGTATAAGAGAGGGGTCCCGGATTAAAAAAAAAACACTAGAGTTGTACACCGCGGGAGTCGAACACAGAGATAAATGCTGGTAGTGAAGCAGTATACCACTGAGCCAAAAAAAAAACAATTTTGTTGCAATCAGTCGGATATAGTCTATATACAGTATTTAATATTTCTGGGCCCTAAAATTTTGAGGGGCCTAGGCCATACAATTGAATTTCGGTTCCAGTACGCAATATTGGCCGATATTTATCCGATTTTGGGTCAGCCATTACGCGAAATTGGCAATACGCGACGGATTTAGAATTTCACATATTTATCGGCGAGATATCAATTATTGACCGATATTTGCCGATATTCTACCGATATTTACTGATATTTGCCGATATTTACTGGTATTTGCTAATATTTATTGTGAAAAAGAAATAAAAAATCACGCCGAGACAACCGCGGCATATAAAATATCGTTTACGACACTCCGATATCGCGACAGCAGCCGCAATCGCGACTGCGATTGTATTGCTTGGCCTAGGCCCAAGCCTATTTCATCTAAGCCTTGGGTTGGCCCTGGCTGCCTGTGCCTATCGTATGTATTTTGTACATAACTTTTACATCCTCCTGGGACTTAGCCTTCCAATTGGTAGCCTTCTACGAGGGTGTTTGTTCTTTCCTTTGAAAGCCGTAGCATATGCTACACCGATCCTGTCCTTAATATTTATGAATGTGGTTAAAAGGAATTTGGTGGCTGCATGCTATCCATCCTATCGGATAGCTATTGATTCGGTAGTTTATGTAGCTTACGGAAGGGTATATGTGATGAATTCTTCATCTGCAATGTTGGTCTTCGTATAATCTGGTAGGGGCTAACCAAAATACACAGGGAAAACACACAGAAGAAAATCAGAACAGTGATAATGTAATCAGTAGATAGAATTTGTTGAAGGATTTTATTAGCGAGAAAACATATATCAGGCATTCGAGGTCCTTACCCCTCCCATACTGTATCCTTCTTTTCCTCCCCTCTCAGCCTCCTCTCAAATAACCTACTCCCCTTAGCGGCAGTCTCCTCTCGTTGCTCTTTATATATCCTCGATATCAGACTCCCTGACACACTAAAACCGAAAGGAATGACTCAGCAAAAACGCATAACAGACTCACATAACCGACTCCCCTTAACAGCAACCCAAACGGATCCTAAATGAAGACAAATAAAACTACTGAAAAGGACACGAAATGAGGAGGACACACTACTACTTATACAGCTCTGATACTCCCTGTTCAGCTCCTTCACCCTTCCATCCCTTCCTATCATAGGTGAATTTAATAATTGGCCTAACATAATCCTACCAATTTAATCTGTTTTGGAAAAAGAAATAACTCGTGCTAAAGGATGATTTTGATTTGAATTCTAATGTTGTGGCTTAAATGGTGATTAATAAAGTGTATTGTGACTTGTGAGGCCGGGTTGAGTAAATATCAAGTTTCTTCAGGCATAGTGTATCATTCGAGTTACACTTTGTAGAGGGTTTTGCATTTTGCTTTTAAGACCTTATATTTTGTGAAGTGATACTTTGCTACTGTGCTACTCATACGCTTTCTACTAAGGGCAACTGAATTGCATTGTGCATTGGATGCTTGCAGGAATGCAAAAGTAGGGAGATAAAATTATGTGGAGCCCTTGCAGCTGCTGCTTTGATGGCTGCACGGTTGTCTAAAGGTGTTCCTGATGGTCAGTGGGAGAAGTATGCAGTCGTAACTCTCGTTGATTGCCGCCCTGCTCTGGAGCCTGCCCTGTCCAGTCAACATGTTGGTATGTATCTCCGTTGCATCTTCCAAGTTCATCGAATCATTTAAAACCGATGGGCATGTTACAAAAGATGAAGTACATGACCATCTGTTCAGTGTCTGTGAAATAATTTTGTTTGCAATCCGTGATAAATTTACTGCTGTGCAATAACTGCGTCTATTTACCTCGGAAAGTTTTGTAGGCTTGTAGCTTAGAATCTACTTTATTTAACCTCTCAATGATACAGGATTCTACCATTCTGCTGTTCTCAACACGCATGACGTGAGTGGAGGAGAACAACTATGGGAGCTTGCAAGGAGAACACACACATCCTTCCAAGATGCTAAAAAATGGAACAAACACTTCTCCGACATGGCTGACCTAAACTTCCTTATGTGCAAGGCCATCGAAAACCCTAGTTTAACTCCATCTTCATCATTGAGAACATCTTTTATTTCCGCGTTTGAGGACCTGGTGGTCGATGAAACCGATGACAAGTTTGAAGAGTTGGGAGTTGAAGACTACGTGGGCTGTGCTTCAGTTCATGGTGTTGGTCCATCCATTGCCTTGTTTGACACCATAAGAGATGGTAGATTGGATTGTGCTTGCGTTTATCCCGCACCATTGCATTCGAGGGAACAAATGCAGGAGTTGATTGATCATATGAAAAAGATTCTTTTAAGTGCTTTGTAATTCTTCAGCAATGTGAGAAACTGGATTGATTATATTGGTTTTGTTGGCCCAACCAAAAAAAAGGGAGAGGGATGGATGTGACTTTAGCAAGGTAGTGCTGTATAATTTTTTTCATTAAAAAGAAAACATCTTGTCCCGATTTTTTTTTTTTTTTTTTTATGAATTCTATTTTTTAATAAATATTTATAAATTTTAGAATGCTGGACTGTTTTAATCCTTTTGAAACTTTTAAAAGAAATTGGAATGTTTGGAAACTTGTTAGTATTTTTTACAAGCTTCAGAAGTTTACAAACTTATTAATTTTGCAAAGCCTTAGATTTTTCGGTTGAGAATATTTTGCAAATTTCGAGACATCTTGAACGACATTTTGTGAAATGAACCAAATCAATGCATTTTGTGATTAGAATTCGATCTCAAAAGATAACAAAAATGTGCATTCCTAATTCTAACCGGACATCTTTAAAGTATCTCAAATAAATCTTCGTATGTCGATGTTTCTCTGGTACATGAATTTGTTAGATATTATCCGTGTGCATGTGTGTATAATTGTATATATATACATATTTCTCCATATTCAGCTAGCTGGCGCAGTGGGTAAATAAAGCCATTACAATGCTATTTTGTCAGTCTATATAACGACATACTTATACGAACACGACTATCAATTCAATTCATTCATCTTCTTCTACTATTCAATCTCTCTATTAATTCCTTCCTGTCAACATTACTATTCCTCTATAGTTGACGACCAATATCAACATGCATCAAAGCTTAAGCTCTTCCTCTAATTAATTAACTTTTCTCTGTCAAAGCATCAAATCAGTATGACTTCCGGTGGACAATCCTTTCCAAACGTCAAAATTATTTCTTTCCCTTCTGACCTGATCACTTTCTTTGCTTACATCATTTTGACAATCTTTGTCTTGTGCTTGTTTCAAATCGAATTGAAGGTTGTAACTAAATTACCTAAAGAGAGGTTTACATTACTTGACCACCAAAATTAGGGTATACACAATAAACCATCTTTTATTAAAAAAATTATCGGATGTGTAAACTTATTATCAGAAATCTTTTATTTTTTCTTCTTTCATATGCTATATAAAGTTTTCCGCATTTTATCATTATAAAATATGTGTCACAATCGTGGTATAATTGAATAGTACCATAATATTCTATTAGAAATTTTATCCCTCTTATATCATAACATTCACTTTTGATTATAACCGTCTAATGATGCATATTCTTTACAATATCAAATAAAATTATTATGATAGGATAATCATGAATCCTTTCATAATTTAAACTTATAGAGAAAATAATCTTCTTAACCTCATAAGTCCGGGGAGGAAGAACATTGTCCTTTGAAAGTATATCTTTTAATATCTCAAGAAGATAAGTAAAGCTTTTATCACTTTATCCATTATTTACCTTCAAAGATAGTAACATGAATGATAATTTTATAACTATTTTACAAAGGCATTTCCGAATCAATAACTAACTTTTCAAAGAATTCCAGACAATCTCTAAAAATTTGTTCAACTTCCATATAAGTAAAGTCATCGGTAGTTTCAACATCATCATGGTCAAAAACACTTGGTTTATTAAGAAGTGACTTTCCAAGCCACATTCATCTGGTATTACTCTTATCAATTCAATACATATGTATCTCATTAATCCCTCTTTGTATTGTATTTTCATAATCCACACACAGATAAAATATCTGCAAAGAATCTTTTAAATGTTAAATGACTATTTGAAGAAAGTTCTAAACACCATTTATATATTCTCTAGACAACCTATTTGCATATGTATTCACTCACGATCCATAATGGGAAGTAAAATCCACTAAATTATATACAAAGATGGGGAACATCGCGATATAAGCCAATTGTAGCAAAAACTGTCTATTTCTTTTATATACTATGTTTTTAGATATAGTTTGATATCATAGTTAGTAAAATAATTTTCACCTGCACACATTAATTATTTAACCCAATTGCCGTGTATGAATGAATTTCAAATAAAAAGAAAAAACGAAAGCATACACGTCGGTTTGATATAATAACCACCGTATATAACTTTACTAACAAAAAAATAATATTTTAGTAAGGATATATATAACAATTTTAGTATAATAATCACTGTACATATACTTTTATAATTTTCGTATTTTTTAAATATTATTTTGGTCGGACAAGGATATTTACCGCATGTCAACTTTAGACAACATTATACTAAGTGCTGAATACCAATTCAAGATAATGAAATAATAACTTGCTCTATCGTCCGGTTTTTCTTCCATTTTCTATGTTTTACGGAGTCTCTTCTGCCAATTTTCCATGGCAGCTTCCACAATATTACATGATATCATGCCATGCAATCATCTTCCTTTCCGCCCGACAAAAGTCATAAAATAAAGTCGAAGATAAATAAAACGAAACTTGATGATGTTAAAGTGTACACATGGATGCTTCCTGTTTTGTCCATTTCGTTACCACCATGACATGACGCAGGTACGATGCGATCCATTATCACTGTTCTGAAGCTAATGTAAGAAGATGATAAAAAGGATTGCATGTCAGCTGATCGGTTTCTGCAATCCATTATCTGTGGCTGTCGGACAAATTATAGTGGGAACGAGTGGACATGAATTTTCTCATCCAACGTAGACGGCTGAAACTTTCTTACACACTACATGCATACTCACGGTTGTAATCATGTAATAACAAGGGTTGATTTCTAACAACTGCCCATGGTATATATGTTGCGAGAGTTGTGACATGCATTAAATAATAGAGAATAACATAGAATGAATGAAGACAGATGTCAGTGCAATTTTTATTGTGATTGGGACATCAATATAATAATATTCGGAATCGTATTTACAGGCCTCTACATATGAATGTCAAATTACTGGTATGAACTTATTATCATTATCATGATATAAACAATATCGGAATCAAACATTTTTTGTACATATTGAAAAATGGGACCAACGTTTAATTTTTAATATATTCACGTAATACCTCATACATATTGCTGATGTATATCGCGATATAATAGTATAATAACAATGCATTTATATAGTTGTTTTTCAAAATTTGTTTGGGGAGAATAGTGATGTATATGATACAGTAATTATTTGCAGTACAAACATATTTATCTTATTTAAACATATATTAGCCATAAGTAAAAGGATAGAGCAAATTATTAGGTCCACTTGGGCGATGTGACAGGAAAGTAAAATTAGCAACATAGATATGCAAAATATTTAATATGGCCGAGCATATTATATAACATGGTAATAAAATTAAATAAGTGAAAATGACTTCAACCCTTACCTAATGAGGCACTCCTTTGGTATGCCACACTATATAATTATAATTTATGGCTGAATTTTTTTTAGCGATTATCTATTTATTATTATTTTTAAATGCATTTCGAAGATAAGACCATTTGGATAATAAAAGCACCTTATCCATTGAGCTATACAACTTTATTTGTTTATTTAACATTAATGTTGCATTATCACATGTTTCACCATGTAACATATTTAGTGTTTTTGCATTGGCACCGATACATCATCATATATTTGGGAATTGAAATGATAGATTTTGAAAGTCATATTTATATAAGATGAGGGTCACATAGAAACCATTATTATAATACAAATATATGAATAGATTTTGACCACCGGATCAATATTCATTCAACATTCAAGATTTAGTCATTACTTAACAAACATCTTAATTCAAACTTATCTCCAAGCCCCAATTCAAATCCAAATCCGATTTCAACCTTAATCCTAAACCCTAAACCATAACCTCTTACTCTAAACCTTAAGCCATAAATTTTAAAACCTAAAACCTAAGCCATACCCCCAAACCCCAAACCCTAAACTCTAAAACCAAATCCATAAACCCTAAACCATGAACCATGAACCATAACCTCAAACATCAAACCCTACACCCTAAACACTGAACCCTAAACCTAAACCCCAAATCTTGAATCCCAAGCCCCAAACCCAAAACAAATCTAAAAAATATAAAATAAATAGAATAAAATCCAAATCCTAAGCCTAAACTATAAACCTTAAACCACAAACCCTAACTCTAAACAAATCTAAAAAACCTAATATAAATGGAGTAAGCCTTAAACCCTAAATATATCCAAAAAATACAAATTAAATTAAATAAAACCTAAACCCTAAAAAAATTTAAATACACCCAAAACTCAAACCCTAGAACTCAAATAAATATAAAAATCCTAAAATAAAATGGAAAAAACCCCTAGATCTAGGTGAGATTTAACTTAACCAAGGATTAAAAATATACCCCAAACCTAAATATAGACCCTAAACACATTAACAAAAATAAAATAAAAGGAATAAACCATAATATAAAAATTAGTAAAAAACCATAAAATAAATAGAATAAACTATAACCTCTAAAAAAACCTAACATAAATTTCATAAACACTAAACCCAAAAACACCTACAAAAATAGAGTAGACCCTAAATCCTACGCCCTAAAGCATAAATATCCTATACATAAATAAATTTTAAAACTCACTAAATATAAAATCAGCGAACTCAACCACAATTTAATTTATACATTATATACAGAGGTAAATACATAAACCCTAAATATTAATAATAAAAAAATATATTAAAAATATATGGCAGAAAAAAATAACCAAAATAAAATAGTATATAAGAAAAACATGAACACAAAATAAATATGGGAACATCATCTGTTAGGGCTCAATCCTAGGTTAAACAGATAAAGTATCATGCTCAAACTGTTGGGCTAGTGTTGGTCTTTTGTTCTCATTGTTCTAGTAATAATATATATGTAATACCTCCACTTTTAAGATCCACTAATGTGTGTTAATTTATGTGTTTGAATATGATTTAAATATGTTTAATCATGTCATAGAGTTGTGTTTTACCTTTAATTTTACAATGATTTGGAAAAGATAAAAAAATGGAATAGACATGGTTTTTTAGGAAAACCAATCACAGACTTGGCTTCCAGGGAAACTAATTGATTGATTAGGGGAGTACTAATCAAATAATTTATGCTTATCTCAAGTTGCTTCAAACCAGGACAATTAGTCAACTGGTCATACTAGGTGATTGATTGTGCTAAATTAGTTAACTGGTTCTGTAGAGTTGTGTGATTTTGGGCTTATTTTAATTTGTATCTTCTTTCAATAATTTTGTAACTAATGATTAAGCATGGGATTGTTCATAAAATATTTTTGTGAGTTTAAAGAGCCTTTTAGACCTAGTTTGATAGGATCAAAATGGATTTATGGCTTTCAATTTTAAAAAGTAGCTTGGATCCCCTCATATTCTTTGTCTTCTTCTTCCTCCTCCTCTTTTATGTTGTACCTTAGAATTCCTACATGATTATATCCATATCGATATTCTACAAGTTGAAGCCTCTATCCTAACCTCCCCTTTTGTCATTTCCCCCTTCCTTATTTGAGATAAGTGGACTTGGCCTCTAAGAAAGCACTGTCTTCACCATTTTTTTGGTGTTCCAACTTTTCATTCAAATTCTATCCTTTCTTTTTACCTCACACACACAAAAAAAAATCACAGGGAATGATTGGGGAGTATGGATACTAAAGCCTTATACTTTTGATTGGTTTTATTTCAACCATAACTATTATATGATGGAGCCTGAATACACAAGATTTATGGTGTATAAAGATTATGGAGAATCCCCATGTGCGTGTACTAGGTGCTAGATGATTTTGGTGTTGATAAGAATAACATAGAGATAACATGAAGCCGCTATGTTATTTACATGACTCGTGTTTTTTGGCCAGTTATTTTGGTTATTTTTAGGCTTAAGGTCAAATGTCTAAAAATTAACATTGGGGCCCCGTGTTTCACTTACATGGTATGTATTTTTTATAAACTCCTTCCACGGTTCAATTTTCGCATGTTTTGTTAGCTGAAGTATAAATAATACTATTTAGTGCGCCCTAGAAAAGAGAATTTCCTATGAAGAGAGATGAGAGAATTAGAAATTGAGATTAAATTCATCTTTTTATCCTCTTGTAATTCCTCTTCATTTCATAAATAAAACCCCTATTTCAAGCCAATTTGATTGTCGTTTTCATTCTTTATACTCGTTCTTCCTATTCATTATGTGGTAATTCTGTAATTAAATCACAATAGTCAGTATCAAAGCCTAGCTGATTGAATTAGGATTGATTCATTTCGGGTAGCTTATATATAGGTTTAAATAGTGGATGAAAAAAAGGTTAAAGTTGAGAAATTTTATAGCTCAAATTTTGTGCTTTGGAAGATGCAAATTGAGAATTATTTGTATTCTAAAGAGCTCTATCCACCCTTAGAAGGAGATAAGCCCGTGGATATGGAGGATTCCAAGTGGGATGCATTAGACAAGAAATATCTAATTGTAATTTGGATGTGTCTTTATTGGTTTGTGACATTCAATATCATTGATAAAAAATTGGTGGCAAGTGTGATGAAAGAGATGATCAACATGAATGAAAAATCCTTAGAGATGAACAAGGTATTTCTTATGAGAAAATTATTCAATCTCAAGATGTTTGATGGTTTATTTGTTATGTACCACATAAATGAGTTTAATATGGTATTTAATCAATTGATTTTGGTTGATATCTCATTTGATGATGAGGTTAGAGCCTTGGTTTTTTTTTGTTGTATCTATCAAATAATTGGGACACTACTATTTCTACTATTAGTAGTTCCCATGGACAATCAAAGTTGAAGTTTGATGAAGTCGAATATATAATCATTAGTGAAAGTGTTTACATGACGGAGTTGGGGAATGCTTCCATCGAAAATGTTGTGAATATTGATGTTAAAGGATAGGGTAGCAAGAAAGTCTTTAAGAACCATGGTAGATCTAAGACTAGGGGCAAGTCTAAGAGTCATGGTCATGTAACTTATTGTAATTTTGGTGAAAATGGGCATCTAAAGAGGGATTGCAAGAATCATAAAAAGAAGAAGAAACAACACTATGATGAGGATAATGATGATTCAACTTGTTTTGTTGTTGTGCATAATACTTTAGCTTGTGTGGAGAGTCCACTCATGACAATCGAGTAGATACGATTATGCGGAGGCTACTTAGTAGCCACCTGATAGCACCCTAGACCTACAAGGCATGCAGGAGCTACTATAAAGTGCTTTGGAGATTGATTGACTGGCCTCACATATTAATATGAGTTGTTTCAACATGTTTTATCCTCACCCACATATTTTTTACGAATTTTTCAGAAAATTTTAGGAGGGTCATCCATTCTAAAAATTGCTCCATGTCAAGCATTCTTAACTTTAGAATTCTTAGGAAAAGATCACTAAAATGATGGCATACCATGTCGATGCAAGTAGCATATCAATCTTTATAAAATTCCGCCCAATTTGGGGATATTACATTCACCCCGCTCAAATAATGTAATGTTCCCGTTGTGCCTCAACTACTGAGGGTCTCATTATATTCTATCTCTAGGCGGCTAATTGACTCGTTCGAGTTTAGCTAGTAGTTGAGGTTTTGCTCTAATACCATTTACAATACCCTTTGTCGATACAACCATAAGGGAGCTACTTGATAGGCATCCTTCGATTTGGGGGGTATTACACCACTGGATTCATGGTTCTTAGATTATGCGACATCATTTCACTCCACTAGATGCATGAACCTATTTCAAAGCTTTTCTTTAGGTAAATTTGGAAAAGTGTACCTTGCTGATAATAAGTGTTTGGAAATTGTTGAAAAAGGATATATGGTAGTGAAGACTCTCATTTGGTGCAAGTGAGAGCTGGAGGATGTCATATTCATCCATAGGTTGAAAAAGAACTTGATATTGGTGAGTCAATTAGAAGGATCCAACCACAAGACTACGTTTAGGGAGAGGTCTTAAAAGGTCACAAAGAGCGATATAATGATAACACAAGGCTTGATAATAAAGATGTCGTACTCTAGAGTTGGGTTGAAAAATGTAACCGCTGTAAATGATGAACCCATTCACTCTAAGTTGTGGTAGTATAGGCTTGGCCATATGAGTGAAAAATGCATGAAAATTGTAGCTTTAAGGAGTTCTTTGTATGATATTAAAGATGTTGACTTGGATCTTTATGATAGCAGTGTTTTTATGAAACAAAAGAGGGTCAACTTCACAATGAAAAAGAGAGAGCCTAAGGGAGAGAGGTTGAATCTATTACACACAGATATGTGGGGCCAACACCAGTATCGTCAGTTGGAGGCTCCAATTATTATGTTACTTTATTTGATGATTGAAGTAGGAAGATGTGGGTCTACTTCCTCAAGTAGAAGTATGATGTTTTCATGGTGTTTAAGATGTGGAAGGTTGAGGTTGAAAATGAGACAGGCTTGACGCTCAAGTACCTCAAGTTAAATAATGGAGGTGAGTATTGTAGTTTATATTTTCAAAAATGCTAATAGTGGGATAAAGTGAGATAAGGTTGTTCTTGATAATCCATGTTATAATGGGGTTGCTGAGAGGATGAACAAGAATTTTAATGAAGGTGTAAAGAGTTTGAATTTGCACTTGGGATTACCAAAGAAGTTCTTAGTTGATGTAATGAGAAATAGGGCTTATCCGATCAATATGGGACCTTCAGTTCCGCTTGGTATTGGTATATCGAAGGAGGTTTGGTTGGGTAAGAATGTAAATTATTTTCACATTTGAACTTTTGGATGTGTGCCATATGTGCATGTTGATCTTGATATTCAGGATAAGCTTGATCTTAAGTCTATTAAATGTTATTTTATTAGCTATGGTATTGGTGAGTTTAGATATTGATTATGAGATGATGTGCATAGGAGGGTGATCAAACACCATAATGTTATGTTTGATGAATCTGTGTGTATAATGATGTGATGAATATTTTAGGTCAGATTAAAGTCGAGCTACCTAATTTTACTGTGACTATTGATGATCTTGATGAGCTTACAATTGATAGTGGAAAGTTTTCAAGAGGTACAGCCTTTGATCATGTTTTCCCAACTTCAGCATTGAGAAGGTCAACTAGAAGTACTAAAGGTCAACCACCTATTAGGTACTCTATATTGCATTATTTGTTATTGATTGATGTTGGTGATCCATAATCATACGAGGAAGTTGTGAAGATGGATGATTCAATCAGATGGTAGAAAACCATGATTAATGAGATGGGATACCTGGAGAATAATAAAACGTGGGAATTGGCTAGACTGCTAATTGGGAAGAAAGCATTACTAAACAAATGTTTATTTAAAAATAAGGAGATATTTGATGGTACTAAGAGGTATAAGGTGAGATTGGTGATTAAGGGGTTATCACAAAGGAAAGGCATTATCTATGATAAGATATTTGATCCTGTGGTAAAAATAACTATGATCTGAATGTTGTTGAGTATTGTGGCTTATGAGAATATGCATTTAGAGTATATGAATATAAAGATTATATTCGTTCATGGTGATTAGGAAGAGGATCTATACATGAAACAACCACATGGATATAATTTTCTTTGTCATGAGAGCTTAGTATGTAAGCTCAAGAAGAGCTTGTATGGACCTAAGCATGTGCCAAGACATTGTTACCTTAAGTTTGATGCATTTATGCATAAGAGCAATTTTAGATGGAGTCAGCAGAATCATTATTGATATTTTAGGAGGTATAATGACACTTTTAACATCTTATTAATTTATGTATATGTCATGCTAATTGGAGGTACTATCATGGAATCCATAAGAGATTTGAGGTTGAGATTGTCTTAGAAATTTGAGATGAAGGACTTATATCCTATAAAACGGATACTTAGTATGAAGATTTTAAGGGACAATTATAAAGGGCCTTAAAATTGTCTCAAAGTGATTACACTAAGAAGGTGCATTATGGATTCAATGTTCATGACGCTAAGCTAATGAGATAAGTGGGAACTCATCTCAAATTATCAAAGGTGGAGTCACCTAAGATAGTTGAAGAGCAAGAGTATATGGAGAGAGTTCCTTATACATTCTTAGTTGGAAGTCTCATGCATGCTATAGTGTGCACCAGGTATCATATTGTTCATTTTTTTGGGGTGGTTAGCAGGTTTATGTATAAATCTTGGAAGACTCATTGAGAGGAAATCAAGTGGCTCTTGAAGTATAAGAAGGGTAAATATGATAGAGCTTTTGTGTTTGGTAAGGATGTCTTAAATTGGAAGGTTTAGTTGATGCTAACTTTATTAGGGGTATGGATATCAGTAAGACTACTTCTGCTTATATATCTACTATGTGTAATATTACAGTTAGATGGATGTCTAAGATCCATAATTATGTCTCTTTGTTTATGATAGAAGCTGAGTATATGGCTACGTCCAAGGAAAATAAGAAGATAATGCGGTGTCTAAGAGTTTGAAGGAGATTGGTTGGAAGAAGGATAATTCTATTCTCTATTGTGATAGTTAGAACACAATTAAGCTTATGTAAAATCCATTTTTTCATGTGATAATGAAGCATATCAGGAGTCATTTGTAGTTTTATGGAAGATGAAGTGTTGATACTAGCAAAGGTATTAAGCTCCCATAATCTTTTTGATATATTGACCAAGTGTGTTGACACTTGTAAACTAAGGTTGCTTATAACCTTAATTGGCCTTCTTGGTCAAGTTGTGCTGGTGTGAGTGCTTGTGAATAGGTGTGATGATGGTTTTGTTTTCTTATTTTTTTTATTTAGTCTTCAAGTTGAGATTGTTGTATGGTGGAGCCTAGAAACACAACATTTATGGTGTATGAAGATTGTGGAGTATCCCCATGTGTATGGACTAGGCGCTAGATAATTTTGGTGTTGATTAGAAGAACCAAAAGAAAACATGGGGGTCCTATGTTATTTAACACGACCCATGTTTCTTGGCTGGTTATTTGGGTTATTTTTTTGGCTTAAGGTTGAATGCACAGAAATTAACATGTATCCCCCACGTTTCACTTACATGGATTTTGTTTTTCCTAAACTCAAGCCATGGTTTAGTTTTCACATGTTTCATTCACTGAAGTATAAATAATACTATTTAGCTAACCCAAGAAAAGAGAACGTCACACAAAGAGAGAAAAGAAAGAAATAGAAGTCAATTTCATTTTGTAATTTCTCAAATTCCACTTGATTTCATCAATAAAACCTCTATTCCAATGTAATTTGATTGTTGTTTTCATTCTCTATACTTGTTCTTCCTATTCAATTTTTGGTGATTTTGTAATTGAATCACAACATTTACTCCTCTAGTACAATTGTTTTTCTCCTCTTGATTTCATCAATAAAATCCCTATTCCAATCAAATTTGATTGTTGTTTTCATTCTCTATACTTGTTCTTCCTATTCATTTTTTTTGGTGATTTTGTAGTTGAATCACAACACTAACTCCTCTAGTGCAAGTGTTTTGCTCTCTGTTTTTCTCACCGAGAATACCATTTCTCTTACATCCTCCTTTCTTCTCCCTACTCCATTCTTTATCTCCTAATCATTAACCCTTCCTCCAGTCACTTACCTAACCTCTATTTTTTTCCTCCAACAAAATAAAGGTAGGTTTGGGAGAAGTTAAATATCCAGCCATTCTCTAGTTATTTTGCTTAAGGCTTTGAGAATCTATTAAATTTTATCTTTCTTTGAGTTTTTAAGCTTTTTTTGGTTTTGATTTTTCAGAAAAATGTATATTTTACTAAGTCTGAACTTATGGCTTTTATAGGTTCATAAGGGTTTGTATTTTCAAGCTTGAGGAAGACATTTTCCTCTCTTTAAAGTATTTTGGATTTGCTATTACTTGAGATAAATCATTATCTTCTCTATTTTGTGGAAAGTTGTATTTATGATTGATTTTTTACCTTATATTTTATCGAAGCATGGGTATTTATGGGAAAAAATTATGATTTTTAGCATGTTATGGTTGAATTACAAGACAATAGGGGTAAAAGAGCATGATATATGACCTTGTGTGCATATGTATGAAGTTTAAACACATGATTAAGTTTTGGATTCATGGATACCTTTATTTTCTATTTGGTTCATGGAAAGTTTTAAAGAAAAGAAATATAATAAAGATGAAATTAATTTTTTGTGTTTGGTTTACATAAAATAATGAAATAGAAAAAGAGTAAGGAATAAAATTGTTAAAGATTAACTATTTAATTTTCTTTGAGTAAAGTTTGAAAGAAAGTATTTTGATTTTAATTTTTTTCCTTAAAATTTCTGAGAACTAAATAGAGCCTTAGTATTTTGAGAATTTTAGCAAGTATTAATATGTTCATTGTAAGGTATAATATGTTCTACATGAATTTTTATCATGAGAAACTATATTATAGGAATTTTAACCTTCTTTATAATTTTGATATGGTATGTGTATCACCTTAAGGTATTAGTGAGATCTTGAGCATGATAAATTGTTAAGCATTTTTTATACATGATTTTGAAGTGTCGTGTAATCTTAACATGAAAAATATGAGGTATAAAACATATGCATTGTTAAAGCTGTGAAGTATAAGCATGATGGTATGTTGATGAATCCATGACATGCTTTTTATATCTAGAGCAAATCAAAGCATGAGTTGTAACACCCCAAATTTTGAACCAATTTTTTTTTTGTTTATTTAAAACTATAGATTTTGAAGAAGCAAAAACCAAACATGAGTATTACGGCCACTCTTAGCACGATTCTTGTCATTGTATCGTTCTTCCATTAAAGATATGACTAAAACAATTCACAAACAAGTCACAAAATATTTATGACAATGGAAATAATATAATATAATAAGATAATGTTGTGGAGGTCAACTCCCAAAAATACAAAGAGGGGGGGGGACAGGATGCAAGAGTCCAATATATATGGATTACAAAAGATCTTAAAGGCACTACGAATAACTCCTATTCTATGTCCCTACTAAGAGAATGTCACTATTACCCAGACACACCAAAATATAGAATAATTTCATCATCATAAAATACCTATAATAAGTCACCTATAAGTGTAGTAGTAATCTTGACCTCTCCTATAGAGACAACATGCAGCACATATGACATGGCATAAAAGTGGTAAAATATACAAT